>OY744483.1:139575632-140194100 GCA_963556165.1 Tipula helvola | reverse complement strand
GCCACAAAATTCGAAAATCTGCAAATGTGTTCCGATTTCGATGATTGATACCTCTATCAATAGGCGTTGAGACCTGTAATTGACATACAAACGGCCATTTGGGTCCGTCGAATATTTCTACACGTTTCGTGGAAAATTCAATTTTTTTGAAAATCAACTTAACTATAGCCCACAAATTCAGAGCCACAAAATTCGAAAATCTGCAAATGTGCTCCGATTCCAATGATTGGTACCTCTATCAATAGGCGTTGAGACCTGTAATTGTCAAACAAACGGCCTTCTCGATCGGTCGAATATTTCTACACGTTTCGTGGAAAATTCAATTTTTTTGGAAAATCAACTGAACTATAGCCCACAAATTCAGAGCCACAAAATTCGAAAATCTGCAAATGTGCTCCGATTTCGATGATTGATACCTCTATCAATAGGCGTTGAGACCTGTAATTGACATACAAACGGCCATTTGGGTCGGTCGAATATTTCTACACGTTTCGTGGAAAATTCAATTTTTTTGAAATCAACTGAACTATAGCCCACAAATTCAGAGCCACAAAATTCGAAAATCTGCAAATGTGCTCCGATTTCGATGATTGATACCTCTATCAATAGGCGTTGAGACCTGTAATTGTCATACAAACGGCCATTTCGATCGATCGAATATTTCTACACGTTTTGTGGAAAATTCAATTTTTTTGAAAATCAACTGAACTATTACCCACAAATTCAGAGCCACAAAATTCGAAAATCTGCAAATGTGCTCCGATTTCGATGATTGATACCTCTATCAGTAGGCGTTGAGACCTGTAATTGACATACAAACGGCCATTTGGGTCCGTCGAATATTTCTACACGTTTCGTGGAAAATTTAATTTTTTTGAAAATCAACTGAACTATTACCCACAAATTCAGAGCCACAAAATTCGAAAATCTGCAAATGTGCTCCGATTTCGATGATTGATACCTCTATCAATAGGCGTTGAGACCTGTAATTGTCATACAAACCGCCATTTCGATCGATAGAATATTTCTACACGTTTTGTGGAAAATTCAATTTTTTTGAAAATCAACTGAACTATAGCCCACAAATTCAGAGCCACAAAATTCGAAAATCTGCAAATGTGCTCCGATTTCGATGATTGATACCTCTATCAATAGGCGTTGAGACCTGTAATTGACATACAAACGGCCATTGGGTCCGTCGAATATTTCTACACGTTTCGTGGAAAATTTAATTTTTTTGAAAATCAACTGAACTATTACCCACAAATTCAGAGCCACAAAATTCGAAAATCTGCAAATGTGCTCCGATTTCGATGATTGATACCTCTATCAATAGGCGTTGAGACCTGTAATTGACATACAAACGGCCATTTGGGTCGGTCGAATATTTCTACACGTTTCGTGGAAAATTCAATTTTTTTGGAAAATCAACTGAACTAACGCCCACAAATTCAGAGCCACAAAATTCGAAAATCTGCAAATGTGCTCCGATTTCAATGATTGATACCTCTATCAATAGGCGTTGAGACCTGTAATTAACATACAAACGGCCATTTGGGTCGGTCGAATATTTCTACACGTTTCGTGGAAAATTTAATTTTTTTGGAAAATCAACTGAACTATAGCCCACAAATTCAGAGCCACAAAATTCGAAAATCTGCAAATGTGCTCCGATTTCGATGATTGATACCTCTATCAATAGGCGTTGAGACCTGTCATTGTCATACAAACGGCCATTTCGATCGGTCGAATATTTCTACACGTTTCGTGGAAAATTCAATTTTTTGAAAATCAACTGAACTATTACCCACAAATTCAGAGCCACAAAATTCGAAAATCTGCAAATCGTCATGCCAGTTCTATCTTGTTGTATCTCCAAAATCGTCGTTTTTGAGTTATACATTGATTATTACTAAACAAAGTCTGCTCTTTCCGAATATGTCATCAAAATTGGTGTATCTCTATTCGTTTTGAAAATACTGAGTGGTGATTTTGGTGTATCAACCAAAAAACAATAAATATTTTGGTGTAACTGCCAAGATACTTACGTTATGTACGTGATTGAACAAAATACCATGAATTCGTAGCATTTAAATTATGTTGCCCAATTTGTTCAATCTCCTACAAAATTGTTTTATATTTTGGTGTATCCCCTACTTTAAATGATACCAAAATAAATAAAACGTGTTGATATTGACACATATTGACCAATGAGAATGCACGATTTTATCCACGTGACTAAATTATATAAATATAATACCGTTGACAGACTAGGAATTAGCTAAGCGCGATTAGTGATTTTTTCGAGATTAACTGTAGTGTGTCAAGTTGAAGATTAGCTAATCTCGTTTTATTTGAGGATTAGTGACTAATCGAGATTAGTGCACTAATCTTTGAAAATTTTCGAGCTTATCTCGTTGTATTGGGTTTAGTGATGATACAAGTGGCACTACAATGTGAAATAATTATTTAAACATTGCTGAAAATGCAAGTGGCGTAAATTTACGATAGAAGTTATAAAATTAATGACATCTTAAAAAATTTGTGCTGAATAAATTTTGAGGAAAAAGAAAATCTAGTGTGTTTTAATGTCCAGCTGATTACTAGCTATATTTCAGCGAATCACCATAATAATATTTTATTTCTCTGCAAGAAACTAATCCCCAGTCTGTCAACGCATATGGATTTGTGGTGGGTTAGCTAATCTCGTTTCACTAATCGCGCTTAGCTAATCCCTAGTCTGTCAGTGGTATAAGTGAGAGAATCTCGATTTACTTGATCATTCAATTAAAAGATTTGGAGAAAAACAACGTTTAGCTGCAGTTCAAATATCTTAGAAAAAAAATCACGTGAACAAAGTCATGTAACACATGGGAAACATATAAAATTTAAAACACCAGAAATCCAATTAAGCAGAGTATACGAGAACACATCCAGCAATTTCCTGTAATGGAATCACGTACATTACTGTCGGGCAAATACGTTGAAAAAATATTTGAGTCCAGGGCTTAATTTGACTAAAATGTACAATATTTATAAGGTGTATGTTGAAAACCCGGTCAAATTTAACATACAATTCGAAAATTTGTAAAGAGGAATTTAATTACGCATTTCATCATCCGAAAAAAGATCAGTGTGATCGGTGCGCGCATTTAATCTTTTAAAAACTCCAACAGATAACGACATAAAATTGTTTCAAAAGCATCGCATAACAGGCAAAACGGGAGATGGATAACGACCGAAACATTGTAGACGACAGCACTGCGGTACTTTGTTACGATCTTCAGAATGTTTTTGCTCTTCCAAAAGCAAATGTTTCTAGTTACTTCTTTAAAAGAAAATTCAACGTATTCAATCTGACTGGTCACTGTAGTAAAAATAGGGTCACATACTGCGCGGTATAGCATGAAGGTTTAAACGGAAGAACCGGAAACAAAATAGCGTCAGCTCTAGTAAAGATCATCGAGAGGGCCTTAACAGACAATCCTACGATTACCAAATCAATTTTGTGGTCGGACTCCTGCATTCCGCAAAACGATGAAATGATATCATAATCTTTAAATTAATTGTACATTTATTCTATCTCCAGCAAATTAGTACAAACTAGCGTATTAAGTTCTAAATTATGTTTTAGTGTAAGTCGCAGCATTTTAGTGTATCTCCACCATTTCTGTGACTTAGTGGAGATACCCTATAAATGCACTGAAATAAAAATACATTTTCCAATTTTCCAAATTAAAGAAAAGCAATTTAAGGAAAATTTTAATGTAAATCGATGCTGTAGGATTTTGTTTAGAAAAATACATTTCTATATCAGTGATTTATTTTATAGGTACAGTCTAACCAAAATTTTAATTTCAAATCAGTTTTCCCGTAAAGTGGAAATTTGGACTTACACCAAGATAGCACTGATATGACGAAATGTGCTCCGATTTCGATGATTGATACCTCTATCAATAGGCGTTGAGACCTGTAATTGACATACAAACGGCCATTTGGGTCGGTCGAATATTTCTACACGTTTCGTGGAAAATTCAATTTTTTTGGAAAATCAACTGAACTAACGCCCACAAATTCAGAGCCACAAAATTCGAAAATCTGCAAATGTGCTCCGATTTCGATGATTGATACCTCTATCAATAGGCGTTGGGACCTGTAATTGTCATGCCAACGGCCATTTGGGTCGGTCGAATATTTCTACACGTTTCGTGGAAAATTTAATTTTTTTTGAAAATCAACTGAACTAACGCCCACAAATTCAGAGCCACAAAATTCGAAAATCTGCAAATGTGCTCCGATTTCGATGATTGATACCTCTATCAATAGGCGTTGAGACCTGTAATTGACATACAAACGGCCATTTGGGTCCGTCGAATATTTCTACACGTTTCGTGGAAAATTCAATTTTTTTGAAAATCAACTGAACTATTACCCACAAATTCAGAGCCACAAAATTCGAAAATCTGCAAATGTGCTCCGATTTCGATGATTGATACCTCTATCAATAGGCGTTGAGACCTGTAATTGACATACAAACGGCCATTTGGGTCCGTCGAATATTTCTACACGTTTCGTGGAAAATTCAATTTTTTTGAAAATCAACTGAACTATAGCCCACAAATTCAGAGCCACAAAATTCGAAAATCTGCAAATGTGTTCCGATTTCAATGATTGATACCTCTATCAATAGGCGTTGAGACCTGTAATTGTCATACAAACGGCCATTTGGGTCGGTCGAATATTTCTACACGTTTCGTCAAAATTCAATTTTTTTGGAAAATCAACTGAACTATAGCCCACAAATTCAGAGCCACAAAATTCGAAAATCTGCAAATGTGTTCCCATTTCAATGATTGATACCTCTATCAATAGGCGTTGAGACCTGTAATTAACATACAAACGGCCATTTGGGTCGGTCGATTATTTCTACACGTTTCGTGGAAAATTCAATTTTTTTGGAAAATCAACTGAACTATAGCCCACAAATTCAGAGCCACAAAATTCGAAAATCTGCAAATGTGTTCCGATTTCGATGATTGATACCTCTATCAATAGGCGTTGAGACCTGTAATTAACATACAAACGGCCATTTGGGTCGGTCGAATATTTCTACACGTTTCGTGGAAAATTTAATTTTTTTGGAAAATCAACTGAACTAACGCCCACAAATTCAGAGCCACAAAATTCGAAAATCTGCAAATGTGCTCCGATTTCGATGATTGATACCTCTATCAATAGGCGTTGAGACCTGTAATTAACATACAAACGGCCATTTGGGTCGGTCGAATATTTCTACACGTTTCGTGGAAAATTTAATTTTTTTGGAAAATCAACTGAACTAACGCCCACAAATTCAGAGCCGCAAAATTCGAAAATCTGCAAATGTGCTCCGATTTCGATGATTGATACCTCTATCAATAGGCGTTGAGACCTGTAATTGTCATACCAACGGCCATTTGGATCGGTCGAATATTTCTACACGTTTCGTGGAAAATTCAATTTTTTTGAAAATCAACTGAACTATAGCCCACAAATTCAGAGCCACAAAATTCGAAAATCTGCAAATGTGTTCCGATTTCGATGATTGATACCTCTATCAATAGGCGTTGAGACCTGTAATTGACATACAAACGGCCATTTGGGTCCGTCGAATATTTCTACACGTTTCGTGGAAAATTCAATTTTTTTGAAAATCAACTTAACTATAGCCCACAAATTCAGAGCCACAAAATTCGAAAATCTGCAAATGTGCTCCGATTCCAATGATTGGTACCTCTATCAATAGGCGTTGAGACCTGTAATTGTCAAACAAACGGCCTTCTCGATCGGTCGAATATTTCTACACGTTTCGTGGAAAATTCAATTTTTTGGAAAATCAACTGAACTATAGCCCACAAATTCAGAGCCACAAAATTCGAAAATCTGCAAATGTGCTCCGATTTCGATGATTGATACCTCTATCAATAGGCGTTGAGACCTGTAATTGACATACAAACGGCCATTTGGGTCGGTCGAATATTTCTACACGTTTCGTGGAAAATTCAATTTTTTTGAAAATCAACTGAACTATAGCCCACAAATTCAGAGCCACAAAATTCGAAAATCTGCAAATGTGCTCCGATTTCGATGATTGATACCTCTATCAATAGGCGTTGAGACCTGTAATTGTCATACAAACGGCCATTTCGATCGATCGAATATTTCTACACGTTTTGTGGAAAATTCAATTTTTTTGAAAATCAACTGAACTATTACCCACAAATTCAGAGCCACAAAATTCGAAAATCTGCAAATGTGCTCCGATTTCGATGATTGATACCTCTATCAGTAGGCGTTGAGACCTGTAATTGACATACAAACGGCCATTTGGGTCCGTCGAATATTTCTACACGTTTCGTGGAAAATTTAATTTTTTGAAATCAACTGAACTATTACCCACAAATTCAGAGCCACAAAATTCGAAAATCTGCAAATGTGCTCCGATTTCGATGATTGATACCTCTATCAATAGGCGTTGAGACCTGTAATTGTCATACAAACCGCCATTTCGATCGATAGAATATTTCTACACGTTTTGTGGAAAATTCAATTTTTTTGAAAATCAACTGAACTATAGCCCACAAATTCAGAGCCACAAAATTCGAAAATCTGCAAATGTGCTCCGATTTCGATGATTGATACCTCTATCAATAGGCGTTGAGACCTGTAATTGACATACAAACGGCCATTTGGGTCCGTCGAATATTTCTACACGTTTCGTGGAAAATTTAATTTTTTTGAAAATCAACTGAACTATTACCCACAAATTCAGAGCCACAAAATTCGAAATCTGCAAATGTGCTCCGATTTCGATGATTGATACCTCTATCAATAGGCGTTGAGACCTGTAATTGACATACAAACGGCCATTTGGGTCGGTCGAATATTTCTACACGTTTCGTGGAAAATTCAATTTTTTTGGAAAATCAACTGAACTAACGCCCACAAATTCAGAGCCACAAAATTCGAAAATCTGCAAATGTGCTCCGATTTCAATGATTGATACCTCTATCAATAGGCGTTGAGACCTGTAATTAACATACAAACGGCCATTTGGGTCGGTCGAATATTTCTACACGTTTCGTGGAAAATTTAATTTTTTTGGAAAATCAACTGAACTATAGCCCACAAATTCAGAGCCACAAAATTCGAAAATCTGCAAATGTGCTCCGATTTCGATGATTGATACCTCTATCAATAGGCGTTGAGACCTGTCATTGTCATACAAACGGCCATTTCGATCGGTCGAATATTTCTACACGTTTCGTGGAAAATTCAATTTTTTTGAAAATCAACTGAACTATTACCCACAAATTCAGAGCCACAAAATTCGAAAATCTGCAAATCGTCATGCCAGTTCTATCTTGTTGTATCTCCAAAATCGTCGTTTTTGAGTTATACATTGATTATTACTAAACAAAGTCTGCTCTTTCCGAATATGTCATCAAAATTGGTGTATCTCTATTCGTTTTGAAAATACTGAGTGGTGATTTTGGTGTATCAACCAAAAAACAATAAATATTTTGGTGTAACTGCCAAGATACTTACGTTATGTACGTGATTGAACAAAATACCATGAATTCGTAGCATTTAAATTATGTTGCCCAATTTGTTCAATCTCCTACAAAATTGTTTTATATTTTGGTGTATCCCCTACTTTAAATGATACCAAAATAAATAAAACGTGTTGATATTGACACATATTGACCAATGAGAATGCACGATTTTATCCACGTGACTAAATTATATAAATATAATACCGTTGACAGACTAGGAATTAGCTAAGCGCGATTAGTGATTTTTTCGAGATTAACTGTAGTGTGTCAAGTTGAAGATTAGCTAATCTCGTTTTATTTGAGGATTAGTGACTAATCGAGATTAGTGCACTAATCTTTGAAAATTTTCGAGCTTATCTCGTTGTATTGGGTTTAGTGATGATACAAGTGGCACTACAATGTGAAATAATTATTTAAACATTGCTGAAAATGCAAGTGGCGTAAATTTACGATAGAAGTTATAAAATTAATGACATCTTAAAAAATTTGTGCTGAATAAATTTTGAGGAAAAAGAAAATCTAGTGTGTTTTAATGTCCAGCTGATTTACTAGCTATATTTCAGCGAATCACCATAATAATATTTTATTTCTCTGCAAGAAACTAATCCCCAGTCTGTCAACGCATATGGATTTGTGGTGGGTTAGCTAATCTCGTTTCACTAATCGCGCTTAGCTAATCCCTAGTCTGTCAGTGGTATAAGTGAGAGAATCTCGATTTACTTGATCATTCAATTAAAAGATTTGGAGAAAAACAACGTTTAGCTGCAGTTCAAATATCTTAGAAAAAAAATCACGTGAACAAAGTCATGTAACACATGGGAAACATATAAAATTTAAAACACCAGAAATCCAATTAAGCAGAGTATACGAGAACACATCCAGCAATTTCCTGTAATGGAATCACGTACATTACTGTCGGGCAAATACGTTGAAAAAATATTTGAGTCCAGGGCTTAATTTGACTAAAATGTACAATATTTATAAGGTGTATGTTGAAAACCCGGTCAAATTTAACATACAATTCGAAAATTTGTAAAGAGGAATTTAATTACGCATTTCATCATCCGAAAAAAGATCAGTGTGATCGGTGCGCGCATTTAATCTTTTAAAAACTCCAACAGATAACGACATAAAATTGTTTCAAAAGCATCGCATAACAGGCAAAACGGGAGATGGATAACGACCGAAACATTGTAGACGACAGCACTGCGGTACTTTGTTACGATCTTCAGAATGTTTTTGCTCTTCCAAAAGCAAATGTTTCTAGTTACTTCTTTAAAAGAAAATTCAACGTATTCAATCTGACTGGTCACTGTAGTAAAAATAGGGTCACATACTGCGCGGTATAGCATGAAGGTTTAAACGGAAGAACCGGAAACAAAATAGCGTCAGCTCTAGTAAAGATCATCGAGAGGGCCTTAACAGACAATCCTACGATTACCAAATCAATTTTGTGGTCGGACTCCTGCATTCCGCAAAACGATGAAATGATATCATAATCTTTAAATTAATTGTACATTTATTCTATCTCCAGCAAATTAGTACAAACTAGCGTATTAAGTTCTAAATTATGTTTTAGTGTAAGTCGCAGCATTTTAGTGTATCTCCACCATTTCTGTGACTTAGTGGAGATACCCTATAAATGCACTGAAATAAAAATACATTTTCCAATTTTCCAAATTAAAGAAAAGCAATTTAAGGAAAATTTTAATGTAAATCGATGCTGTAGGATTTTGTTTAGAAAAATACATTTCTATATCAGTGATTTATTTTATAGGTACAGTCTAACCAAAATTTTAATTTCAAATCAGTTTTCCCGTAAAGTGGAAATTTGGACTTACACCAAGATAGCACTGATATGACGAAATGTGCTCCGATTTCGATGATTGATACCTCTATCAATAGGCGTTGAGACCTGTAATTGACATACAAACGGCCATTTGGGTCGGTCGAATATTTCTACACGTTTCGTGGAAAATTCAATTTTTTTGGAAAATCAACTGAACTAACGCCCACAAATTCAGAGCCACAAAATTCGAAAATCTGCAAATGTGCTCCGATTTCGATGATTGATACCTCTATCAATAGGCGTTGGGACCTGTAATTGTCATGCCAACGGCCATTTGGGTCGGTCGAATATTTCTACACGTTTCGTGGAAAATTTAATTTTTTTTGAAAATCAACTGAACTAACGCCCACAAATTCAGAGCCACAAAATTCGAAAATCTGCAAATGTGCTCCGATTTCGATGATTGATACCTCTATCAATAGGCGTTGAGACCTGTAATTGACATACAAACGGCCATTTGGGTCCGTCGAATATTTCTACACGTTTCGTGGAAAATTCAATTTTTTTGAAAATCAACTGAACTATTACCCACAAATTCAGAGCCACAAAATTCGAAAATCTGCAAATGTGCTCCGATTTCGATGATTGATACCTCTATCAATAGGCGTTGAGACCTGTAATTGACATACAAACGGCCATTTGGGTCCGTCGAATATTTCTACACGTTTCGTGGAAAATTCAATTTTTTTGAAAATCAACTGAACTATAGCCCACAAATTCAGAGCCACAAAATTCGAAAATCTGCAAATGTGTTCCGATTTCAATGATTGATACCTCTATCAATAGGCGTTGAGACCTGTAATTGTCATACAAACGGCCATTTGGGTCGGTCGAATATTTCTACACGTTTCGTCAAAATTCAATTTTTTTGGAAAATCAACTGAACTATAGCCCACAAATTCAGAGCCACAAAATTCGAAAATCTGCAAATGTGTTCCGATTTCAATGATTGATACCTCTATCAATAGGCGTTGAGACCTGTAATTAACATACAAACGGCCATTTGGGTCGGTCGATTATTTCTACACGTTTCGTGGAAAATTCAATTTTTTTGGAAAATCAACTGAACTATAGCCCACAAATTCAGAGCCACAAAATTCGAAAATCTGCAAATGTGTTCCGATTTCGATGATTGATACCTCTATCAATAGGCGTTGAGACCTGTAATTAACATACAAACGGCCATTTGGGTCGGTCGATTATTTCTACACGTTTCGTGGAAAATTCAATTTTTTTGGAAAATCAACTGAACTATAGCCCACAAATTCAGAGCCACAAAATTCGAAAATCTGCAAATGTGTTCCGATTTCAATGATTGATACCTCTATCAATAGGCGTTGAGACCTGTAATTAACATACAAACGGCCATTTGGGTCGGTCGAATATTTCTACACGTTTCGTGGAAAATTCAATTTTTTTTGAAAATCAACTGAACTATTACCCACAAATTCAGAGCCACAAAATTCGGAAATCTGCAAATGTGCTCCGATTTCGATGATTGATACCTCTATCAATAGGCGTTGAGACCTGTAATTGACATACAAACGGCCATTTGGGTCCGTCGAATATTTCTACACGTTTCGTGGAAAATTCAATTTTTTTGGAAAATCAACTTAACTATAGCCCACAAATTCAGAGCCACAAAATTCGAAAATCTGCAAATGTGCTCCGATTTCAATGATTGATACCTCTATCAATAGGCGTTGAGACCTGTAATTGATATACAAACGGCCATTTGGGTCGGTCGAATATTTCTACACGTTTCGTGGAAAATTAAATTTTTTTGGAAAATCAACTGAACTATAGCCCACAAATTCAGAGCCACAAAATTCGAAAATCTGCAAATGTGCTCCGATTTCGATGATTGATACCTCTATCAATAGGCGTTGAGACCTGTAATTGTCATGCCAACGGCCATTTGGGTCGGTCGAATATTTCTACACGTTTCGTGGAAAATTTAATTTTTTTTGAAAATCAACTGAACTAACGCCCACAAATTCAGAGCCACAAAATTCGAAAATCTGCAAATGTGCTCCGATTTCGATGATTGATACCTCTATCAATAGGCGTTGAGACCTGTAATTAACATACAAACGGCCATTTGGGTCGGTCGAATATTTCTACACGTTTCGTGGAAAATTTAATTTTTTTGGAAAATCAACTGAACTAACGCCCACAAATTCAGAGCCGCAAAATTCGAAAATCTGCAAATGTGCTCCGATTTCGATGATTGATACCTCTATCAATAGGCGTTGAGACCTGTAATTGTCATACCAACGGCCATTTGGATCGGTCGAATATTTCTACACGTTTCGTGGAAAATTCAATTTTTTTGAAAATCAACTGAACTATAGCCCACAAATTCAGAGCCACAAAATTCGAAAATCTGCAAATGTGTTCCGATTTCGATGATTGATACCTCTATCAATAGGCGTTGAGACCTGTAATTGACATACAAACGGCCATTTGGGTCCGTCGAATATTTCTACACGTTTCGTGGAAAATTCAATTTTTTGAAAATCAACTTAACTATAGCCCACAAATTCAGAGCCACAAAATTCGAAAATCTGCAAATGTGCTCCGATTCCAATGATTGGTACCTCTATCAATAGGCGTTGAGACCTGTAATTGTCAAACAAACGGCCTTCTCGATCGGTCGAATATTTCTACACGTTTCGTGGAAAATTCAATTTTTTTGGAAAATCAACTGAACTATAGCCCACAAATTCAGAGCCACAAAATTCGAAAATCTGCAAATGTGCTCCGATTTCGATGATTGATACCTCTATCAATAGGCGTTGAGACCTGTAATTGACATACAAACGGCCATTTGGGTCGGTCGAATATTTCTACACGTTTCGTGGAAAATTCAATTTTTTTGAAAATCAACTGAACTATAGCCCACAAATTCAGAGCCACAAAATTCGAAAATCTGCAAATGTGCTCCGATTTCGATGATTGATACCTCTATCAATAGGCGTTGAGACCTGTAATTGTCATACAAACGGCCATTTCGATCGATCGAATATTTCTACACGTTTTGTGGAAAATTCAATTTTTTTGAAAATCAACTGAACTATTACCCACAAATTCAGAGCCACAAAATTCGAAAATCTGCAAATGTGCTCCGATTTCGATGATTGATACCTCTATCAGTAGGCGTTGAGACCTGTAATTGACATACAAACGGCCATTTGGGTCCGTCGAATATTTCTACACGTTTCGTGGAAAATTTAATTTTTTTGAAAATCAACTGAACTATTACCCACAAATTCAGAGCCACAAAATTCGAAAATCTGCAAATGTGCTCCGATTTCGATGATTGATACCTCTATCAATAGGCGTTGAGACCTGTAATTGTCATACAAACCGCCATTTCGATCGATAGAATATTTCTACACGTTTTGTGGAAAATTCAATTTTTTTGAAAATCAACTGAACTATAGCCCACAAATTCAGAGCCACAAAATTCGAAAATCTGCAAATGTGCTCCGATTTCGATGATTGATACCTCTATCAATAGGCGTTGAGACCTGTAATTGACATACAAACGGCCATTTGGGTCCGTCGAATATTTCTACACGTTTCGTGGAAAATTTAATTTTTTTGAAAATCAACTGAACTATTACCCACAAATTCAGAGCCACAAAATTCGAAAATCTGCAAATGTGCTCCGATTTCGATGATTGATACCTCTATCAATAGGCGTTGAGACCTGTAATTGACATACAAACGGCCATTTGGGTCGGTCGAATATTTCTACACGTTTCGTGGAAAATTTAATTTTTTTGAAAATCAACTGAACTATAGCCCACAAATTCAGAGCCACAAAATTCGAAAATCTGCAAATGTGCTCCGATTTCGTTGAGACCTGTAATTGTCATACAAATGGCCATTTGGGCCGGTCGAATATTTCTACACGTTTCGTGGAAAATTCAATTTTTTTGAAAATCAAGTGAACTATAGCCCACAAATTCAGAGGCACAAAATTCGAAAATCTGCAACTCCGATTTCGTTGAGACCTGTAATTGTCATACAAATGGCCATTTGGGCCGGTCGAATATTTCTACACGTTTCGTGGAAAATTTAATTTTTTTGAAAATCAACTGAACTATAGCCCACAAATTCAGAGCCACAAAATTCGAAAATCTGCAAATGTGCTCCGATTTCGATGATTGATACCTCTATCAATAGGCGTTGAGACCTGTAATTAACATACAAACGGCCATTTGGGTCGGTCGAATATTTCTACACGTTTCGTGGAAAATTCAATTTTTTTGAAAATCAACTGAACTATTACCCACAAATTCAGAGCCACAAAATTCGAAAATCTGCAAATGTGCTCCGATTTCGATGATTGATACCTCTATCAATAGGCGTTGAGACCTGTAATTGACATACAAACGGCCATTTGGGTCCGTCGAATATTTCTACACGTTTCGTGGAAAATTTAATTTTTTTGAAAATCAACTGAACTAACGCCCACAAATTCAGAGCCACAAAATTCGAAAATCTGCAAATGTACTCCGATTTCGATGATTGATACCTCTATCAATAGGCGTTGAGACCTGTAATTGACATACAAACGGCCATTTGGGTCCGTCGAATATTTCTACACGTTTCGTGGAAAATTTAATTTTTTTGAAAATCAACTGAACTAACGCCCACAAATTCAGAGCCACAAAATTCGAAAATCTGCAAATGTACTCCGATTTCGATGATTGATACCTCTATCAATAGGCGTTGAGACCTGTAATTGACATACAAACGGCCATTTGGGTCCGTCGAATATTTCTACACGTTTCGTGGAAAATTCAATTTTTTTGAAAATCAACTGAACTATTACCCACAAATTCAGAGCCACAAAATTCGAAAATCTGCAAATGTGCTCCGATTTCGATGATTGATACCTCTATCAATAGGCGTTGAGACCTGTAATTGACATACAAACGGCCATTTGGGTCCGTCGAATATTTCTACACGTTTCGTGGAAAATTTAATTTTTTTGAAAATCAACTGAACTAACGCCCACAAATTCAGAGCCACAAAATTCGAAAATCTGCAAATGTACTCCGATTTCGATGATTGATACCTCTATCAATAGGCGTTGAGACCTGTAATTGACATACAAACGGCCATTTGGGTCGGTCGAATATTTCTACACGTTTCGTGGAAAATTTAATTTTTTTGAAAATCAACTGAACTAACGCCCACAAATTCAGAGCCACAAAATTCGAAAATCTGCAAATGTACTCCGATTTCGATGATTGATACCTCTATCAATAGGCGTTGAGACCTGTAATTGACATACAAACGGCCATTTGGGTCCGTCGAATATTTCTACACGTTTCGCGGAAAATTTAATTTTTTTGAAAATCAACTGAACTAACGCCCACAAATTCAGAGCCACAAAATTCGAAAATCTGCAAATGTACTCCGATTTCGATGATTGATACCTCTATCAATAGGCGTTGAGACCTGTAATTGACATACAAACGGCCATTTGGGTCCGTCGAATATTTCTACACGTTTCGTGGAAAATTTAATTTTTTTGAAAATCAACTGAACTAACGCCCACAAATTAAGAGCCACAAAATTCGAAAATCTGCAAATGTACTCCGATTTCGATGATTGATACCTCTATCAATAGGCGTTGAGACCTGTAATTGACATACAAACGGCCATTTGGGTCCGTCGAATATTTCTACACGTTTCGTGGAAAATTTAATTTTTTTGAAAATCAACTGAACTAACGCCCACAAATTCAGAGCCACAAAATTCGAAAATCTGCAAATGTGCTCCGATTTCGTTGAGACCTGTAATTGTCATACAAATGGACATTTGGGCCGGTCGAATATTTCTACACGTTTCGTGGAAAATTCAATTTTTTTGAAAATCAACTGAACTATTACCCACAAATTCAGAGCCACAAAATTCGAAAATCTGCAAATGTGCTCCGGTTTCGATGATTGATACCTCTATCAATAGGCGTTGAGACCTGTAATTGACATACAAACGGCCATTTGGGTCGGTCGAATATTTCTACACGTTTCGTGGAAAATTCAATTTTTTTGAAAATCAACTGAACTATAGCCCACAAATTCAGAGCCACAAAATTCGAAAATCTGCAAATGTGCTCCGATTTCGATGATTGATACCTCTATCAATAGGCGTTGAGACCTGTAATTGACATACAAACGGCCATTTGGGTCCGTCGAATATTTCTACACGTTTCGTGGAAAATTTAATTTTTTTGAAAATCAACTGAACTATAGCCCACAAATTCAGAGCCACAAAATTCGAAAATCTGCAAATGTGCTCCGATTTCGATGATTGATACCTCTATCAATAGGCGTTGAGACCTGTAATTAACATACAAACGGCCATTTGGGTCGGTCGAATATTTCTACACGTTTCGTGGAAAATTCAATTTTTTTGAAAATCAACTGAACTAACGCCCACAAATTCAGAGCCACAAAATTCGAAAATCTGCAAATGTGCTCCGATTTCGATGATTGATACCTCTATCAATAGGCGTTGAGACCTGTAATTGACATACAAACGGCCATTTGGGTCCGTCGAATATTTCTACACGTTTCGTGGAAAATTTAATTTTTTTGAAAATCAACTGAACTATAGCCCACAAATTCAGAGCCACAAAATTCGAAAATCTGCAAATGTGCTCCGATTTCGATGATTGATACCTCTATCAATAGGCGTTGAGACCTGTAATTAACATACAAACCGCCATTTCGATCGATCGAATATTTCTACACGTTTTGTGGAAAATTCAATTTTTTGGAAAATCAACTGAACTATAGCCCACAAATTCAGAGCCACAAAATTCGAAAATCTGCAAATGTGCTCCGATTTCGATGATTGATACCTCTATCAATAGGCGTTGAGACCTGTAATTGACATACAAACGGCCATTTGGGTCCGTCGAATATTTCTACACGTTTCGTGGAAAATTTAATTTTTTGAAAATCAACTGAACTATAGCCCACAAATTCAGAGCCACAAAATTCGAAAATCTGCAAATGTGCTCCGATTTCGATGATTGATACCTCTATCAATAGGCGTTGAGACCTGTAATTAACATACAAACGGCCATTTGGGTCGGTCGAATATTTCTATACGTTTCGTGGAAAATTTAATTTTTTTGAAAATCAACTGAACTATAGCCCACAAATTCAGAGCCGCAAAATTCGAAAATCTGCAAATGTGCTCCTATTTCGATAATTGATACCTCTATCAATAGGCGTTGAGACCTGTAATTGTCATACCAACGGCCATTTGGGTCGGTCGAATATTTCTACACGTTTCGTGGAAAATTTAATTTTTTTGAAAATCAACTGAACTAACGCCCACAAATTCAGAGCCACAAAATTCGAAAATCTGCAAATGTACTCCGATTTCGATGATTGATACCTCTATCAATAGGCGTTGAGACCTGTAATTGACATACAAACGGCCATTTGGGTCCGTCGAATATTTCTACACGTTTCGTGGAAAATTTAATTTTTTTGAAAATCAACTGAACTAACGCCCACAAATTAAGAGCCACAAAATTCGAAAATCTGCAAATGTACTCCGATTTCGATGATTGATACCTCTATCAATAGGCGTTGAGACCTGTAATTGACATACAAACGGCCATTTGGGTCCGTCGAATATTTCTACACGTTTCGTGGAAAATTTAATTTTTTTGAAAATCAACTGAACTAACGCCCACAAATTCAGAGCCACAAAATTCGATAATCTGCAAATGTGCTCCGATTTCGTTGAGACCTGTAATTGTCATACAAATGGACATTTGGGCCGGTCGAATATTTCTACACGTTTCGTGGAAAATTTAATTTTTTTGAAAATCAACTGAACTAACGCCCACAAATTAAGAGCCACAAAATTCGAAAATCTGCAAATGTACTCCGATTTCGATGATTGATACCTCTATCAATAGGCGTTGAGACCTGTAATTGACATACAAACGGCCATTTGGGTCCGTCGAATATTTCTACACGTTTCGTGGAAAATTTAATTTTTTTGAAAATCAACTGAACTAACGCCCACAAATTCAGAGCCACAAAATTCGAAAATCTGCAAATGTGCTCCGATTTCGATGATTGATACCTCTATCAATAGGCGTTGAGACCTGTAATTGACATACAAACGGCCATTTGGGTCGGTCGAATATTTCTACACGTTTCGTGGAAAATTCAATTTTTTTGAAAATCAACTGAACTATAGCCCACAAATTCAGAGCCACAAAATTCGAAAATCTGCAAATGTGCTCCGATTTCGATGATTGATACCTCTATCAATAGGCGTTGAGACCTGTAATTAACATACAAACGGCCATTTGGGTCGGTCGAATATTTCTACACGTTTCGTGGAAAATTAATTTTTTTTGAAAATCAACTGAACTATAGCCCACAAATTCAGAGCCACAAAATTCGAAAATCTGCAAATGTGCTCCGATTTCGATGATTGATACCTCTATCAATAGGCGTTGAGACCTGTAATTGACATACAAACGGCCATTTGGGTCGGTCGAATATTTCTACACGTTTCGTGGAAAATTCAATTTTTTTGAAAATCAACTGAACTATTACCCACAAATTCAGAGCCACAAAATTCGAAAATCTGCAAATGTGCTCCGATTTCGTTGAGACCTGTAATTGTCATACAAATGGCCATTTGGGCCGGTCGAATATTTCTACACGTTTCGTGGAAAATTCAATTTTTTTGAAAATCAACTGAACTATAGCCCACAAATTCAGAGCCACAAAATTCGAAAATCTGCAAATGTGCTCCGATTTCGATGATTGATACCTCTATCAATAGGCGTTGAGACCTGTAATTGTCATACCAACGGCCATTTGGGTCGGTCGAATATTTCTACACGTTTCGTGGAAAATTCAATTTTTTTGAAAATCAACTGAACTATTACCCACAAATTCAGAGCCACAAAATTCGAAAATCTGCAAATGTGCTCCGATTTCGTTGAGACCTGTAATTGTCATACAAATGGCCATTTGGGCCGGTCGAATATTTCTACACGTTTCGTGGAAAATTCAATTTTTTTGAAAATCAACTGAACTATAGCCCACAAATTCAGAGCCACAAAATTCGAAAATCTGCAAATGTGCTCCGATTTCGTTGAGACCTGTAATTGTCATACAAATGGCCATTTGGGCCGGTCGAATATTTCTACACGTTTCGTGGAAAATTCAATTTTTTTGAAAATCAACTGAACTATAGCCCACAAATTCAGAGCCACAAAATTCGAAAATCTGCAAATGTGCTCCGATTTCGTTGAGACCTGTAATTGTCATACAAATGGCCATTTGGGCCGGTCGAATATTTCTACACGTTTCGTGGAAAATTCAATTTTTTTGAAAATCAACTGAACTATAGCCCACAAATTCAGAGGCACAAAATTCGAAAATCTGCAAATGTGCTCCGATTTCGTTGAGACCTGTAATTGTCATACAAATGGCCATTTGGGCCGGTCGAATATTTCTACACGTTTCGTGGAAAATTCGATTTTTTTGAAAATCAACTGAACTATAGCCCACAAATTCAGAGCCACAAAATTCGAAAATCTGCAAATGTGCTCCGATTTCGATGATTGATACCTCTATCAATAGGCGTTGAGACCTGTAATTGTCATACAAACCGCCATTTCGATCGATCGAATATTTCTACACGTTTTGTGGAAAATTCAATTTTTTTGGAAAATCAACTGAACTATAGCCCACAAATTCAGAGGCACAAAATTCGAAAATCTGCAAATGTGCTCCGATTTCGTTGAGACCTGTAATTGTCATACAAATGGCCATTTGGGCCGGTCGAATATTTCTACACGTTTCGTGGAAAATTCGATTTTTTTGAAAATCAACTGAACTATAGCCCACAAATTCAGAGCCACAAAATTCGAAAATCTGCAAATGTGCTCCGATTTCGTTGAGACCTGTAATTGTCATACAAATGGCCATTTGGGCCGGTCGAATATTTCTACACGTTTCGTGGAAAATTCAATTTTATTGAAAATCAACTGAACTAACGCCCACAAATTCAGAGCCGCAAAATTCGAAAATCTGCAAATGTGCTCCGATTTCGATGATTGATACCTCTATCAATAGGCGTTGAGACCTGTAATTGACATACAAACGGCCATTTGGGTCGGTCGAATATTTCTACACGTTTCGTGGAAAATTTAATTTTTTGAAAATCAACTGAACTATAGCCCACAAATTCAGAGCCACAAAATTCGAAAATCTGCAAATGTGCTCCGATTTCGTTGAGACCTGTAATTGTCATACAAATGGCCATTTGGGCCGGTCGAATATTTCTACACGTTTCGTGGAAAATTCAATTTTATTGAAAATCAACTGAACTAACGCCCACAAATTCAGAGCCGCAAAATTCGAAAATCTGCAAATGTGCTCCGATTTCGATGATTGATACCTCTATCAATAGGCGTTGAGACCTGTAATTGACATACAAACGGCCATTTGGGTCGGTCGAATATTTCTACACGTTTCGTGGAAAATTTAATTTTTTTGAAAATCAACTGAACTATAGCCCACAAATTCAGAGCCACAAAATTCGAAAATCTGCAAATGTGCTCCGATTTCGTTGAGACCTGTAATTGTCATACAAATGGCCATTTGGGCCGGTCGAATATTTCTACACGTTTCGTGGAAAATTCAATTTTATTGAAAATCAACTGAACTAACGCCCACAAATTCAGAGCCGCAAAATTCGAAAATCTGCAAATGTGCTCCGATTTCGATGATTGATACCTCTATCAATAGGCGTTGAGACCTGTAATTGACATACAAACGGCCATTTGGGTCGGTCGAATATTTCTACACGTTTCGTGGAAAATTTAATTTTTTTGAAAATCAACTGAACTATAGCCCACAAATTCAGAGCCACAAAATTCGAAAATCTGCAAATGTGCTCCGATTTCGTTGAGACCTGTAATTGTCATACAAATGGCCATTTGGGCCGGTCGAATATTTCTACACGTTTCGTGGAAAATTCAATTTTATTGAAAATCAACTGAACTAACGCCCACAAATTCAGAGCCGCAAAATTCGAAAATCTGCAAATGTGCTCCGATTTCGATGATTGATACCTCTATCAATAGGCGTTGAGACCTGTAATTGTCATACAAACGGCCATTTCGATCGGTCGAATATTTCTACACGTTTCGTGGAAAATTCAATTTTTTTGGAAAATCAACTGAACTATAGCCCACAAATTCAGAGCCACAAAATTCGAAAATCTGCAAATGTGCTCCGAATTCGATGATTGATACCTCTATCAATAGGCGTTGAGACCTGTAATTGACATACAAACGGCCATTTGGGTCGGTCGAATATTTCTACACGTTTCGTGGAAAATTTAATTTTTTTGAAAATCAACTGAACTATAGCCCACAAATTCAGAGCCACAAAATTCGAAAATCTGCAAATGTGCTCCGATTTCGTTGAGACCTGTAATTGACATACAAACGGCCATTTGGGTCGGTCGAATATTTCTACACGTTTCGTGGAAAATTTAATTTTTTTGAAAATCAACTGAACTATAGCCCACAAATTCAGAGCCACAAAATTCGAAAATCTGCAAATGTGCTCCGATTTCGTTGAGACCTGTAATTGTCATACAAATGGCCATTTGGGCCGGTCGAATATTTCTACACGTTTCGTGGAAAATTCAATTTTATTGAAAATCAACTGAACTAACGCCCACAAATTCAGAGCCGCAAAATTCGAAAATCTGCAAATGTGCTCCGATTTCGATGATTGATACCTCTATCAATAGGCGTTGAGACCTGTAATTGACATACAAACGGCCATTTGGGTCGGTCGAATATTTCTACACGTTTCGTGGAAAATTTAATTTTTTTGAAAATCAACTGAACTATAGCCCACAAATTCAGAGCCACAAAATTCGAAAATCTGCAAATGTGCTCCGATTTCGTTGAGACCTGTAATTGTCATACAAATGGCCATTTGGGCCGGTCGAATATTTCTACACGTTTCGTGGAAAATTCAATTTTATTGAAAATCAACTGAACTAACGCCCACAAATTCAGAGCCGCAAAATTCGAAAATCTGCAAATGTGCTCCGATTTCGATGATTGATACCTCTATCAATAGGCGTTGAGACCTGTAATTGTCATACAAACGGCCATTTCGATCGGTCGAATATTTCTACACGTTTCGTGGAAAATTCAATTTTTTTGGAAAATCAACTGAACTATAGCCCACAAATTCAGAGCCACAAAATTCGAAAATCTGCAAATGTGCTCCGAATTCGATGATTGATACCTCTATCAATAGGCGTTGAGACCTGTAATTGACATACAAACGGCCATTTGGGTCGGTCGAATATTTCTACACGTTTCGTGGAAAATTTAATTTTTTTGAAAATCAACTGAACTAACGCCCACAAATTCAGAGCCGCAAAATTCGAAAATCTGCAAATGTGCTCCGATTTCGATGATTGATACCTCTATCAATAGGCGTTGAGACCTGTAATTGTCATACAAACGGCCATTTCGATCGGTCGAATATTTCTACACGTTTTGTGGAAAATTCAATTTTTTTGGAAAATCAACTGAACTATAGCCCACAAATTCAGAGCCACAAAATTCGAAAATCTACAAATGTGCTCCGATTTCGATGATTGATACCTCTATCAATAGGCGTTGAGACCTGTAATTGACATACAAACGGCCATTTGGGTCCGTCGAATATTTCTACACGTTTCCGTGCTCCGATTTCGATGATTGATACCTCTATCAATAGGCGTTGAGACCTGTAATTGTCATACCAACGGCCATTTGGGTCGGTCGAATATTTCTACACGTTTCGTGGAAAATTCAATTTTTTTGGAAAATCAACTGAACTATAGCCCACAAATTCAGAGCCACAAAATTCGAAAATCTGCAAATGTGCTCCGATTTCGATGATTGATACCTCTATCAATAGGCGTTGAGACCTGTAATTGACATACAAACGGCCATTTGGGTCGGTCGAATATTTCTACATGTTTCGTGGAAAATTCAATTTTTTTGGAAAATCAACTGAACTATAGCCCACAAATTCAGAGCCACAAAATTCGAAAATCTGCAAATGTGCTCCGATTTCGATGATTGATACCTCTATCAATAGGCGTTGAGACCTGTAATTGTCATACAAACGGCCATTTCGATCGGTCGAATATTTCTACACGTTTCGTGGAAAATTCAATTTTTTTGGAAAATCAACTGAACTATAGCCCACAAATTCAGAGCCGCAAAATTCGAAAATCTGCAAATGTGTTCCGATTTCGATGATTGATACCTCTATCAATAGGCGTTGAGACCTGTAATTGACATACAAACGGCCATTTGGGTCGGTCGAATATTTCTACATGTTTCGTGGAAAATTCAATTTTTTTGGAAAATCAACTGAACTATAGCCCACAAATTCAGAGCCACAAAATTCGAAAATCTGCAAATGTGTTCCGATTTCGATGATTGATACCTCTATCAATAGGCGTTGAGACCTGTAATTGACATACAAACGGCCATTTGGGTCGGTCGAATATTTCTACACGTTTCGTGGAAAATTTAATTTTTTTGAAAATCAACTGAACTATAGCCCACAAATTCAGAGCCACAAAATTCGAAAATCTGCAAATGTGCTCCGATTTCGTTGAGACCTGTAATTGACATACAAACGGCCATTTGGGTCGGTCGAATATTTCTACACGTCTCGTGGAAAATTTAATTTTTTTGAAAATCAACTGAACTAACGCCCACAAATTCAGAGCCGCAAAATTCGAAAATCTGCAAATGTGCTCCGATTTCGATGATTGATACTTCTATCAATAGGCGTTGAGACCTGTAATTGTCATACAAACGGCCATTTCGATCGGTCGAATATTTCTACACGTTTCGTGGAAAATTTAATTTTTTTGAAAATCAACTGAACTATAGCCCACAAATTCAGAGCCACAAAATTCGAAAATCTGCAAATGTGCTCCGATTTCGTTGAGACCTGTAATTGTCATACAAATGGCCATTTGGGCCGGTCGAATATTTCTACACGTTACGTGGAAAATTCAATTTTATTGAAAATCAACTGAACTAACGCCCACAAATTCAGAGCCGCAAAATTCGAAAATCTGCAAATGTGCTCCGATTTCGATGATTGATACCTCTATCAATAGGCGTTAAGACCTGTAATTGACATACAAACGGCCTTTTGGGTCGGTCGAATATTTCTACATGTTTCGTGGAAAATTCAATTTTTTTGGAAAATCAACTGAACTATAGCCCACAAATTCAGAGCCGCAAAATTCGAAAATCTGCAAATGTGTTCCGATTTCGATGATTGATACCTCTATCAATAGGCGTTGAGACCTGTAATTGACATACAAACGGCCATTTGGGTCGGTCGAATATTTCTACACGTTTCGTGGAAAATTTAATTTTTTTGAAAATCAACTGAACTATAGCCCACAAATTCAGAGCCACAAAATTCGAAAATCTGCAAATGTGCTCCGATTTCGTTGAGACCTGTAATTGTCATACAAATGGCCATTTGGGCCGGTCGAATATTTCTACACGTTTCGTGGAAAATTCAATTTTATTGAAAATCAACTGAACTAACGCCCACAAATTCAGAGCCGCAAAATTCGAAAATCTGCAAATGTGCTCCGATTTCGATGATTGATACCTCTATCAATAGGCGTTGAGACCTGTAATTGACATACAAACGGCCATTTGGGTCGGTCGAATATTTCTACACGTTTCGTGGAAAATTAATTTTTTTTGAAAATCAACTGAACTATAGCCCACAAATTCAGAGCCACAAAATTCGAAAATCTGCAAATGTGCTCCTATTTCGATAATTGATACCTCTATCAACAGGCGTTGAGACCTGTAATTGTCATACCAACGGCCATTTGGGTCGGTCGAATATTTCTACACGTTTCGTGGAAAATTCAATTTTATTGAAAATCAACTGAACTAACGCCCACAAATTCAGAGCCGCAAAATTCGAAAATCTGCAAATGTGCTCCGATTTCGATGATTGATACCTCTATCAATAGGCGTTGAGACCTGTAATTGACATACAAACGGCCATTTGGGTCGGTCGAATATTTCTACACGTTTCGTGGAAAATTTAATTTTTTTGAAAATCAACTGAACTATAGCCCACAAATTCAGAGCCACAAAATTCGAAAATCTGCAAATGTGCTCCGATTTCGTTGAGACCTGTAATTGTCATACAAATGGCCATTTGGGCCGGTCGAATATTTCTACACGTTTCGTGGAAAATTCAATTTTATTGAAAATCAACTGAACTAACGCCCACAAATTCAGAGCCGCAAAATTCGAAAATCTGCAAATGTGCTCCGATTTCGATGATTGATACCTCTATCAATAGGCGTTGAGACCTGTAATTGACATACAAACGGCCATTTGGGTCGGTCGAATATTTCTACACGTTTCGTGGAAAATTTAATTTTTTTGAAAATCAACTGAACTATAGCCCACAAATTCAGAGCCACAAAATTCGAAAATCTGCAAATGTGCTCCGATTTCGTTGAGACCTGTAATTGTCATACAAATGGCCATTTGGGCCGGTCGAATATTTCTACACGTTTCGTGGAAAATTCAATTTTATTGAAAATCAACTGAACTAACGCCCACAAATTCAGAGCCGCAAAATTCGAAAATCTGCAAATGTGCTCCGATTTCGATGATTGATACCTCTATCAATAGGCGTTGAGACCTGTAATTGTCATACAAACGGCCATTTCGATCGGTCGAATATTTCTACACGTTTCGTGGAAAATTCAATTTTTTTGGAAAATCAACTGAACTATAGCCCACAAATTCAGAGCCACAAAATTCGAAAATCTGCAAATGTGCTCCGAATTCGATGATTGATACCTCTATCAATAGGCGTTGAGACCTGTAATTGACATACAAACGGCCATTTGGGTCGGTCGAATATTTCTACACGTTTCGTGGAAAATTTAATTTTTTTGAAAATCAACTGAACTATAGCCCACAAATTCAGAGCCACAAAATTCGAAAATCTGCAAATGTGCTCCGATTTCGTTGAGACCTGTAATTGTCATACAAATGGCCATTTGGGCCGGTCGAATATTTCTACACGTTTCGTGGAAAATTCAATTTTATTGAAAATCAACTGAACTAACGCCCACAAATTCAGAGCCGCAAAATTCGAAAATCTGCAAATGTGCTCCGATTTCGATGATTGATACCTCTATCAATAGGCGTTGAGACCTGTAATTGACATACAAACGGCCATTTGGGTCGGTCGAATATTTCTACACGTTTCGTGGAAAATTTAATTTTTTTGAAAATCAACTGAACTATAGCCCACAAATTCAGAGCCACAAAATTCGAAAATCTGCAAATGTGCTCCGATTTCGTTGAGACCTGTAATTGTCATACAAATGGCCATTTGGGCCGGTCGAATATTTCTACACGTTTCGTGGAAAATTCAATTTTATTGAAAATCAACTGAACTAACGCCCACAAATTCAGAGCCGCAAAATTCGAAAATCTGCAAATGTGCTCCGATTTCGATGATTGATACCTCTATCAATAGGCGTTGAGACCTGTAATTGTCATACAAACGGCCATTTCGATCGGTCGAATATTTCTACACGTTTCGTGAAAAATTCAATTTTTTTGGAAAATCAACTGAACTATAGCCCACAAATTCAGAGCCACAAAATTCGAAAATCTGCAAATGTGCTCCGATTTCGATGATTGATACCTCTATCAATAGGCGTTGAGACCTGTAATTGTCATACAAACGGCCATTTGGGTCGGTCGAATATTTCTACACGTTTCGTGGAAAATTTAATTTTTTTGAAAATCAACTGAACTATAGCCCACAAATTCAGAGCCACAAAATTCGAAAATCTGCAAATGTGCTCCGATTTCGTTGAGACCTGTAATTGTCATACAAATGGCCATTTGGGCCGGTCGAATATTTCTACACGTTTCGTGGAAAATTCAATTTTATTGAAAATCAACTGAACTAACGCCCACAAATTCAGAGCCGCAAAATTCGAAAATCTGCAAATGTGCTCCGATTTCGATGATTGATACCTCTATCAATAGGCGTTGAGACCTGTAATTGTCATACAAACGGCCATTTCGATCGGTCGAATATTTCTACACGTTTCGTGGAAAATTTAATTTTTTTGGAAAATCAACTGAACTATAGCCCACAAATTCAGAGCCACAAAATTCGAAAATCTGCAAATGTGCTCCGAATTCGATGATTGATACCTCTATCAATAGGCGTTGAGACCTGTAATTGACATACAAACGGCCATTTGGGTCGGTCGAATATTTCTACACGTTTCGTGGAAAATTTAATTTTTTTGAAAATCAACTGAACTAACGCCCACAAATTCAGAGCCGCAAAATTCGAAAATCTGCAAATGTGCTCCGATTTCGATGATTGATACCTCTATCAATAGGCGTTGAGACCTGTAATTGTCATACAAACGGCCATTTCGATCGGTCGAATATTTCTACACGTTTTGTGGAAAATTCAATTTTTTTGGAAAATCAACTGAACTATAGCCCACAAATTCAGAGCCACAAAATTCGAAAATCTACAAATGTGCTCCGATTTCGATGATTGATACCTCTATCAATAGGCGTTGAGACCTGTAATTGACATACAAACGGCCATTTGGGTCCGTCGAATATTTCTACACGTTTCCGTGCTCCGATTTCGATGATTGATACCTCTATCAATAGGCGTTGAGACCTGTAATTGTCATACAAACGGCCATTTGGGTCGGTCGAATATTTCTACACGTTTCGTGGAAAATTCAATTTTTTTGGAAAATCAACTGAACTATAGCCCACAAATTCAGAGCCACAAAATTCGAAAATCTGCAAATGTGCTCCGATTTCGATGATTGATACCTCTATCAATAGGCGTTGAGACCTGTAATTGACATACAAACGGCCATTTGGGTCGGTCGAATATTTCTACATGTTTCGTGGAAAATTCAATTTTTTTGGAAAATCAACTGAACTATAGCCCACAAATTCAGAGCCACAAAATTCGAAAATCTGCAAATGTGCTCCGATTTCGATGATTGATACCTCTATCAATAGGCGTTGAGACCTGTAATTGTCATACAAACGGCCATTTCGATCGGTCGAATATTTCTACACGTTTCGTGGAAAATTTAATTTTTTTGAAAATCAACTGAACTATAGCCCACAAATTCAGAGCCACAAAATTCGAAAATCTGCAAATGTGCTCCGATTTCGTTGAGACCTGTAATTGTCATACAAATGGCCATTTGGGCCGGTCGAATATTTCTACACGTTTCGTGGAAAATTCAATTTTATTGAAAATCAACTGAACTAACGCCCACAAATTCAGAGCCGCAAAATTCGAAAATCTGCAAATGTGCTCCGATTTCGATGATTGATACCTCTATCAATAGGCGTTGAGACCTGTAATTGTCATACAAACGGCCATTTCGATCGGTCGAATATTTCTACACGTTTCGTGGAAAATTTAATTTTTTTGAAAATCAACTGAACTATAGCCCACAAATTCAGAGCCACAAAATTCGAAAATCTGCAAATGTGTTCCGATTTCGATGATTGATACCTCTATCAATAGGCGTTGAGACCTGTAATTGACATACAAACGGCCATTTGGGTCGGTCGAATATTTCTACACGTTTCGTGGAAAATTTAATTTTTTTGAAAATCAACTGAACTATAGCCCACAAATTCAGAGCCACAAAATTCGAAAATCTGCAAATGTGCTCCGATTTCGTTGAGACCTGTAATTGACATACAAACGGCCATTTGGGTCGGTCGAATATTTCTACACGTCTCGTGGAAAATTTAATTTTTTTGAAAATCAACTGAACTAACGCCCACAAATTCAGAGCCGCAAAATTCGAAAATCTGCAAATGTGCTCCGATTTCGATGATTGATACCTCTATCAATAGGCGTTGAGACCTGTAATTGTCATACAAACGGCCATTTCGATCGGTCGAATATTTCTACACGTTTCGTGGAAAATTTAATTTTTTTGAAAATCAACTGAACTATAGCCCACAAATTCAGAGCCACAAAATTCGAAAATCTGCAAATGTGCTCCGATTTCGTTGAGACCTGTAATTGTCATACAAATGGCCATTTGGGCCGGTCGAATATTTCTACACGTTACGTGGAAAATTCAATTTTATTGAAAATCAACTGAACTAACGCCCACAAATTCAGAGCCGCAAAATTCGAAAATCTGCAAATGTGCTCCGATTTCGATGATTGATACCTCTATCAATAGGCGTTAAGACCTGTAATTGACATACAAACGGCCATTTGGGTCGGTCGAATATTTCTACATGTTTCGTGGAAAATTCAATTTTTTTGGAAAATCAACTGAACTATAGCCCACAAATTCAGAGCCACAAAATTCGAAAATCTGCAAATGTGCTCCGATTTCGATGATTGATACCTCTATCAATAGGCGTTGAGACCTGTAATTGTCATACAAACGGCCATTTCGATCGGTCGAATATTTCTACACGTTTCGTGGAAAATTCAATTTTTTTGGAAAATCAACTGAACTATAGCCCACAAATTCAGAGCCGCAAAATTCGAAAATCTGCAAATGTGTTCCGATTTCGATGATTGATACCTCTATCAATAGGCGTTGAGACCTGTAATTGACATACAAACGGCCATTTGGGTCGGTCGAATATTTCTACACGTTTCGTGGAAAATTTAATTTTTTTGAAAATCAACTGAACTATAGCCCACAAATTCAGAGCCACAAAATTCGAAAATCTGCAAATGTGCTCCGATTTCGTTGAGACCTGTAATTGTCATACAAATGGCCATTTGGGCCGGTCGAATATTTCTACACGTTTCGTGGAAAATTCAATTTTATTGAAAATCAACTGAACTAACGCCCACAAATTCAGAGCCGCAAAATTCGAAAATCTGCAAATGTGCTCCGATTTCGATGATTGATACCTCTATCAATAGGCGTTGAGACCTGTAATTGACATACAAACGGCCATTTGGGTCGGTCGAATATTTCTACACGTTTCGTGGAAAATTTAATTTTTTTGAAAATCAACTGAACTATAGCCCACAAATTCAGAGCCACAAAATTCGAAAATCTGCAAATGTGCTCCGATTTCGTTGAGACCTGTAATTGTCATACAAATGGCCATTTGGGCCGGTCGAATATTTCTACACGTTTCGTGGAAAATTCAATTTTATTGAAAATCAACTGAACTAACGCCCACAAATTCAGAGCCGCAAAATTCGAAAATCTGCAAATGTGCTCCGATTTCGATGATTGATACCTCTATCAATAGGCGTTGAGACCTGTAATTGTCATACAAACGGCCATTTGGGCCGGTCGAATATTTCTACACGTTTCGTGGAAAATTCAATTTTTTTGAAAATCAACTGAACTATAGCCCACAAATTCAGAGCCACAAAATTCGAAAATCTGCAAATGTGTTCCGATTTCGATGATTGATACCTCTATCAATAGGCGTTAAGACCTGTAATTGACATACAAACGGCCATTTGGGTCGGTCGAATATTTCTACACGTTTCGTGGAAAATTTAATTTTTTTGAAAATCAACTGAACTATAGCCCACAAATTCAGAACCACAAAATTCGAAAATCTGCAAATGTGCTCCGATTTCGTTGAGACCTGTAATTGACATACAAACGGCCATTTGGGTCGGTCGAATATTTCTACACGTCTCGTGGAAAATTTAATTTTTTTGAAAATCAACTGAACTAACGCCCACAAATTCAGAGCCGCAAAATTCGAAAATCTGCAAATGTGCTCCGATTTCGATGATTGATACCTCTATCAATAGGCGTTGAGACCTGTAATTGTCATACAAACGGCCATTTCGATCGGTCGAATATTTCTACACGTTTCGTGGAAAATTTAATTTTTTTGAAAATCAACTGAACTATAGCCCACAAATTCAGAGCCACAAAATTCGAAAATCTGCAAATGTGCTCCGATTTCGTTGAGACCTGTAATTGTCATACAAATGGCCATTTGGGCCGGTCGAATATTTCTACACGTTACGTGGAAAATTCAATTTTATTGAAAATCAACTGAACTAACGCCCACAAATTCAGAGCCGCAAAATTCGAAAATCTGCAAATGTGCTCCGATTTCGATGATTGATACCTCTATCAATAGGCGTTGAGACCTGTAATTGTCATACAAATGGCCATTTCGATCGGTCGAATATTTCTACACGTTTCGTGGAAAATTCAATTTTTTTGAAAATCAACTGAACTATAGCCCACAAATTCAGAGCCACAAAATTCGAAAATCTGCAAATGTGTTCCGATTTCGATGATTGATACCTCTATCAATAGGCGTTGAGACCTGTAATTGACATACAAACGGCCATTTGGGTCGGTCGAATATTTCTACACGTTTCGTGGAAAATTTAATTTTTTGGAAAATCAACTGAACTATAGCCCACAAATTCAGAGCCACAAAATTCGAAAATCTGCAAATGTGCTCCGATTTCGATGATTGATACCTCTATCAATAGGCGTTGAGACCTGTAATTGACATACAAACGGCCATTTGGGTCGGTCGAATATTTCTACACGTTTCGTGGAAAATTTAATTTTTTTGAAAATCAACTGAACTATAGCCCACAAATTCAGAGCCACAAAATTCGAAAATCTGCAAATGTGCTCCGATTTCGTTGAGACCTGTAATTGTCATACAAATGGCCATTTGGGCCGGTCGAATATTTCTACACGTTTCGTGGAAAATTCAATTTTTTTGGAAAATCAACTGAACTATAGCCCACAAATTCAGAGCCACAAAATTCGAAAATCTGCAAATGTGTTCCGATTTCGATGATTGATACCTCTATCAATAGGCGTTGAGACCTGTAATTGACATACAAACGGCCATTTGGGTCGGTCGAATATTTCTACACGTTTCGTGGAAAATTTAATTTTTTTGAAAATCAACTGAACTATAGCCCACAAATTCAGAGCCACAAAATTCGAAAATCTGCAAATGTGCTCCGATTTCGTTGAGACCTGTAATTGTCATACAAATGGCCATTTGGGCCGGTCGAATATTTCTACACGTTACGTGGAAAATTCAATTTTATTGAAAATCAACTGAACTAACGCCCACAAATTCAGAGCCGCAAAATTCGAAAATCTGCAAATGTGCTCCGATTTCGATGATTGATACCTCTATCAATAGGCGTTGAGACCTGTAATTGTCATACAAACGGCCATTTCGATCGGTCGAATATTTCTACACGTTTCGTGGAAAATTCAATTTTTTTGGAAAATCAACTGAACTATAGCCCACAAATTCAGAGCCACAAAATTCGAAAATCTGCAAATGTGATCCGATTTCGTTGAGACCTGTAATTGACATACAAACGGCCATTTGGGTCGGTCGAATATTTCTACACGTCTCGTGGAAAATTCAATTTTTTTGAAAATCAACTGAACTAACGCCCACAAATTCAGAGCCGCAAAATTCGAAAATCTGCAAATGTGCTCCGATTTCGTTGAGACCTGTAATTGTCATACAAATGGCCATTTGGGCCGGTCGAATATTTCTACACGTTACGTGGAAAATTCAATTTTATTGAAAATCAACTGAACTAACGCCCACAAATTCAGAGCCGCAAAATTCGAAAATCTGCAAATGTGCTCCGATTTCGATGATTGATACCTCTATCAATAGGCGTTGAGACCTGTAATTGTCATACAAACGGCCATTTCGATCGGTCGAATATTTCTACACGTTTCGTGGAAAATTCAATTTTTTTGGAAAATCAACTGAACTATAGCCCACAAATTCAGAGCCACAAAATTCGAAAATCTGCAAATGTGATCCGATTTCGTTGAGACCTGTAATTGACATACAAACGGCCATTTGGGTCGGTCGAATATTTCTACACGTCTCGTGGAAAATTCAATTTTTTTGAAAATCAACTGAACTAACGCCCACAAATTCAGAGCCGCAAAATTCGAAAATCTGCAAATGTGCTCCGATTTCGATGATTGATACCTCTATCAATAGGCGTTGAGACCTGTAATTGTCATACAAATGGCCATTTCGATCGGTCGAATATTTCTACACGTTTCGTGGAAAATTCAATTTTTTTTGAAAATCAACTGAACTATAGCCCACAAATTCAGAGCCGCAAAATTCGAAAATCTGCAAATGTGTTCCGATTTCGATGATTGATACCTCTATCAATAGGCGTTGAGACCTGTAATTGACATACAAACGGCCATTTGGGTCGGTCGAATATTTCTACACGTTTCGTGGAAAATTTAATTTTTTTGAAAATCAACTGAACTATAGCCCACAAATTCAGAGCCACAAAATTCGAAAATCTGCAAATGTGCTCCGATTTCGTTGAGACCTGTAATTGTCATACAAATGGCCATTTGGGCCGGTCGAATATTTCTACACGTTACGTGGAAAATTCAATTTTATTGAAAATCAACTGAACTAACGCCCACAAATTCAGAGCCGCAAAATTCGAAAATCTGCAAATGTGCTCCGATTTCGATGATTGATACCTCTATCAATAGGCGTTGAGACCTGTAATTGTCATACAAACGGCCATTTCGATCGGTCGAATATTTCTACACGTTTCGTGGAAAATTCAATTTTTTTGGAAAATCAACTGAACTATAGCCCACAAATTCAGAGCCACAAAATTCGAAAATCTGCAAATGTGATCCGATTTCGTTGAGACCTGTAATTGACATACAAACGGCCATTTGGGTCGGTCGAATATTTCTACACGTCTCGTGGAAAATTCAATTTTTTTGAAAATCAACTGAACTAACGCCCACAAATTCAGAGCCGCAAAATTCGAAAATCTGCAAATGTGCTCCGATTTCGATGATTGATACCTCTATCAATAGGCGTTGAGACCTGTAATTGTCATACAAACGGCCATTTCGATCGGTCGAATATTTCTACACGTTTCGTGGAAAATTCAATTTTTTTGGAAAATCAACTGAACTATAGCCCACAAATTCAGAGCCACAAAATTCGAAAATCTGCAAATGTGCTCCGATTTCGATGATTGATACCTCTATCAATAGGCGTTGAGACCTGTAATTGACATACAAACGGCCATTTGGGTCGGTCGAATATTTCTACACGTTTCGTGGAAAATTTAATTTTTTTGAAAATCAACTGAACTATAGCCCACAAATTCAGAGCCACAAAATTCGAAAATCTGCAAATGTGCTCCGATTTCGTTGAGACCTGTAATTGTCATACAAATGGCCATTTGGGCCGGTCGAATATTTCTACACGTTACGTGGAAAATTCAATTTTATTGAAAATCAACTGAACTAACGCCCACAAATTCAGAGCCGCAAAATTCGAAAATCTGCAAATGTGCTCCGATTTCGATGATTGATACCTCTATCAATAGGCGTTGAGACCTGTAATTGTCATACAAACGGCCATTTCGATCGGTCGAATATTTCTACACGTTTCGTGGAAAATTCAATTTTTTTGGAAAATCAACTGAACTATAGCCCACAAATTCAGAGCCACAAAATTCGAAAATCTGCAAATGTGATCCGATTTCGTTGAGACCTGTAATTGACATACAAACGGCCATTTGGGTCGGTCGAATATTTCTACACGTCTCGTGGAAAATTCAATTTTTTTGGAAAATCAACTGAACTATAGCCCACAAATTCAGAGCCACAAAATTCGAAAATCTGCAAATGTGCTCCGATTTCGATGATTGATACCTCTATCAATAGGCGTTGAGACCTGTAATTGTCATACAAACGGCCATTTCGATCGGTCGAATATTTCTACACGTTTCGTGGAAAATTCAATTTTTTTTGAAAATCAACTGAACTATAGCCCACAAATTCAGAGCCACAAAATTCGAAAATCTGCAAATGTGTTCCGATTTCGATGATTGATACCTCTATCAATAGGCGTTGAGACCTGTAATTGACATACAAACGGCCATTTGGGTCGGTCGAATATTTCTACACGTTTCGTGGAAAATTTAATTTTTTTGAAAATCAACTGAACTATAGCCCACAAATTCAGAGCCACAAAATTCGAAAATCTGCAAATGTGCTCCGATTTCGTTGAGACCTGTAATTGTCATACAAATGGCCATTTGGGCCGGTCGAATATTTCTACACGTTACGTGGAAAATTCAATTTTATTGAAAATCAACTGAACTAACGCCCACAAATTCAGAGCCGCAAAATTCGAAAATCTGCAAATGTGCTCCGATTTCGATGATTGATACCTCTATCAATAGGCGTTGAGACCTGTAATTGTCATACAAACGGCCATTTCGATCGGTCGAATATTTCTACACGTTTCGTGGAAAATTCAATTTTTTTGGAAAATCAACTGAACTATAGCCCACAAATTCAGAGCCACAAAATTCGAAAATCTGCAAATGTGATCCGATTTCGTTGAGACCTGTAATTGACATACAAACGGCCATTTGGGTCGGTCGAATATTTCTACACGTCTCGTGGAAAATTCAATTTTTTTGAAAATCAACTGAACTAACGCCCACAAATTCAGAGCCGCAAAATTCGAAAATCTGCAAATGTGCTCCGATTTCGATGATTGATACCTCTATCAATAGGCGTTGAGACCTGTAATTGTCATACAAACGGCCATTTCGATCGGTCGAATATTTCTACACGTTTCGTGGAAAATTCAATTTTTTTGGAAAATCAACTGAACTATAGCCCACAAATTCAGAGCCACAAAATTCGAAAATCTGCAAATGTGCTCCGATTTCGATGATTGATACCTCTATCAATAGGCGTTGAGACCTGTAATTGACATACAAACGGCCATTTGGGTCGGTCGAATATTTCTACACGTTTCGTGGAAAATTTAATTTTTTTGAAAATCAACTGAACTATAGCCCACAAATTCAGAGCCACAAAATTCGAAAATCTGCAAATGTGCTCCGATTTCGTTGAGACCTGTAATTGTCATACAAATGGCCATTTGGGCCGGTCGAATATTTCTACACGTTTCGTGGAAAATTCAATTTTTTTGGAAAATCAACTGAACTATAGCCCACAAATTCAGAGCCACAAAATTCGAAAATCTGCAAATGTGTTCCGATTTCGATGATTGATACCTCTATCAATAGGCGTTGAGACCTGTAATTGACATACAAACGGCCATTTGGGTCGGTCGAATATTTCTACACGTTTCGTGGAAAATTCAATTTTTTTGGAAAATCAACTGAACTATAGCCCACAAATTCAGAGCCACAAAATTCGAAAATCTGCAAATGTGCTCCGATTTCGATGATTGATACCTCTATCAATAGGCGTTGAGACCTGTAATTGTCATACAAACGGCCATTTCGATCGGTCGAATATTTCTACACGTTTCGTGGAAAATTCAATTTTTTTTGAAAATCAACTGAACTATAGCCCACAAATTCAGAGCCACAAAATTCGAAAATCTGCAAATGTGTTCCGATTTCGATGATTGATACCTCTATCAATAGGCGTTGAGACCTGTAATTGACATACAAACGGCCATTTGGGTCGGTCGAATATTTCTACACGTTTCGTGGAAAATTTAATTTTTTTGAAAATCAACTGAACTATAGCCCACAAATTCAGAGCCACAAAATTCGAAAATCTGCAAATGTGCTCCGATTTCGTTGAGACCTGTAATTGTCATACAAATGGCCATTTGGGCCGGTCGAATATTTCTACACGTTACGTGGAAAATTCAATTTTATTGAAAATCAACTGAACTAACGCCCACAAATTCAGAGCCGCAAAATTCGAAAATCTGCAAATGTGCTCCGATTTCGATGATTGATACCTCTATCAATAGGCGTTGAGACCTGTAATTGTCATACAAACGGCCATTTCGATCGGTCGAATATTTCTACACGTTTCGTGGAAAATTCAATTTTTTTGGAAAATCAACTGAACTATAGCCCACAAATTCAGAGCCACAAAATTCGAAAATCTGCAAATGTGATCCGATTTCGTTGAGACCTGTAATTGACATACAAACGGCCATTTGGGTCGGTCGAATATTTCTACACGTCTCGTGGAAAATTCAATTTTTTTGAAAATCAACTGAACTAACGCCCACAAATTCAGAGCCGCAAAATTCGAAAATCTGCAAATGTGCTCCGATTTCGATGATTGATACCTCTATCAATAGGCGTTGAGACCTGTAATTGTCATACAAACGGCCATTTCGATCGGTCGAATATTTCTACACGTTTCGTGGAAAATTCAATTTTTTTGGAAAATCAACTGAACTATAGCCCACAAATTCAGAGCCACAAAATTCGAAAATCTGCAAATGTGCTCCGATTTCGATGATTGATACCTCTATCAATAGGCGTTGAGACCTGTAATTGACATACAAACGGCCATTTGGGTCGGTCGAATATTTCTACACGTTTCGTGGAAAATTTAATTTTTTTGAAAATCAACTGAACTATAGCCCACAAATTCAGAGCCACAAAATTCGAAAATCTGCAAATGTGCTCCGATTTCGTTGAGACCTGTAATTGTCATACAAATGGCCATTTGGGCCGGTCGAATATTTCTACACGTTTCGTGGAAAATTCAATTTTTTTGGAAAATCAACTGAACTATAGCCCACAAATTCAGAGCCACAAAATTCGAAAATCTGCAAATGTGTTCCGATTTCGATGATTGATACCTCTATCAATAGGCGTTGAGACCTGTAATTGACATACAAACGGCCATTTGGGTCGGTCGAATATTTCTACACGTTTCGTGGAAAATTTAATTTTTTTGAAAATCAACTGAACTATAGCCCACAAATTCAGAGCCACAAAATTCGAAAATCTGCAAATGTGCTCCGATTTCGTTGAGACCTGTAATTGTCATACAAATGGCCATTTGGGCCGGTCGAATATTTCTACACGTTACGTGGAAAATTCAATTTTATTGAAAATCAACTGAACTAACGCCCACAAATTCAGAGCCGCAAAATTCGAAAATCTGCAAATGTGCTCCGATTTCGATGATTGATACCTCTATCAATAGGCGTTGAGACCTGTAATTGTCATACAAACGGCCATTTCGATCGGTCGAATATTTCTACACGTTTCGTGGAAAATTCAATTTTTTTGGAAAATCAACTGAACTATAGCCCACAAATTCAGAGCCACAAAATTCGAAAATCTGCAAATGTGATCCGATTTCGTTGAGACCTGTAATTGACATACAAACGGCCATTTGGGTCGGTCGAATATTTCTACACGTCTCGTGGAAAATTCAATTTTTTTGAAAATCAACTGAACTAACGCCCACAAATTCAGAGCCGCAAAATTCGAAAATCTGCAAATGTGCTCCGATTTCGATGATTGATACCTCTATCAATAGGCGTTGAGACCTGTAATTGTCATACAAACGGCCATTTCGATCGGTCGAATATTTCTACACGTTTCGTGGAAAATTCAATTTTTTTGGAAAATCAACTGAACTATAGCCCACAAATTCAGAGCCACAAAATTCGAAAATCTGCAAATGTGCTCCGATTTCGATGATTGATACCTCTATCAATAGGCGTTGAGACCTGTAATTGACATACAAACGGCCATTTGGGTCGGTCGAATATTTCTACACGTTTCGTGGAAAATTTAATTTTTTTGAAAATCAACTGAACTATAGCCCACAAATTCAGAGCCACAAAATTCGAAAATCTGCAAATGTGCTCCGATTTCGTTGAGACCTGTAATTGTCATACAAATGGCCATTTGGGCCGGTCGAATATTTCTACACGTTTCGTGGAAAATTCAATTTTATTGAAAATCAACTGAACTAACGCCCACAAATTCAGAGCCGCAAAATTCGAAAATCTGCAAATGTGCTCCGATTTCGATGATTGATACCTCTATCAATAGGCGTTGAGACCTGTAATTGTCATACAAACGGCCATTTCGATCGGTCGAATATTTCTACACGTTTCGTGGAAAATTCAATTTTTTTGGAAAATCAACTGAACTATAGCCCACAAATTCAGAGCCACAAAATTCGAAAATCTGCAAATGTGTTCCGATTTCGATGATTGATACCTCTATCAATAGGCGTTGAGACCTGTAATTGACATACAAACGGCCATTTGGGTCGGTCGAATATTTCTACACGTTTCGTGGAAAATTTAATTTTTTTGAAAATCAACTGAACTATAGCCCACAAATTCAGAGCCACAAAATTCGAAAATCTGCAAATGTGCTCCGATTTCGTTGAGACCTGTAATTGACATACAAACGGCCATTTGGGTCGGTCGAATATTTCTACACGTCTCGTGGAAAATTTAATTTTTTTGAAAATCAACTGAACTAACGCCCACAATTTCAGAGCCGCAAAATTCGAAAATCTGCAAATGTGCTCCGATTTCGATGATTGATACCTCTATCAATAGGCGTTGAGACCTGTAATTGTCATACAAACGGCCATTTCGATCGGTCGAATATTTCTACACGTTTCGTGGAAAATTCAATTTTTTTGGAAAATCAACTGAACTATAGCCCACAAATTCAGAGCCGCAAAATTCGAAAATCTGCAAATGTGCTCCGATTTCGATGATTGATACCTCTATCAATAGGCGTTGAGACCTGTAATTGTGATACAAACGGCCATTTCGATCGGTCGAATATTTCTACACGTTTCGTGGAAAATTCAATTTTTTTGGAAAATCAACTGAACTATAGCCCACAAATTCAGAGCCACAAAATTCGAAAATCTGCAAATGTGCTCCGATTTCGATGATTGATACCTCTATCAATAGGCGTTGAGACCTGTAATTGTCATACAAACGGCCATTTGGGTCGGTCGAATATTTCTACACGTTTCGTGGAAAATTTAATTTTTTTGAAAATCAACTGAACTATAGCCCACAAATTCAGAGCCACAAAATTCGAAAATCTGCAAATGTGCTCCGATTTCGTTGAGACCTGTAATTGACATACAAAGGGCCATTTGGGTCGGTCGAATATTTCTACACGTCTCGTGGAAAATTTATTTTTTTTGAAAATCAACTGAACTAACGCCTACATATTCAGAGCCGCAAAATTCGAAAATCTGCAAATGTGCTCCGATTTCGATGATTGATACCTCTATCAATAGGCGTTGAGACCTGTAATTGACATACAAACGGCCATTTGGGTCGGTCGAATATTTCTACACGTTTCGTGGAAAATTTAATTTTTTTGAAAATCAACTGAACTATAGCCCACAAATTCAGAGCCACAAAATTCGAAAATCTGCAAATGTGCTCCGATTTCGTTGAGACCTGTAATTGTCATACAAATGGCCATTTGGGCCGGTCGAATATTTCTACACGTTTCGTGGAAAATTCAATTTTATTGAAAATCAACTGAACTAACGCCCACAAATTCAGAGCCGCAAAATTCGAAAATCTGCAAATGTGCTCCGATTTCGATGATTGATACCTCTATCAATAGGCGTTGAGACCTGTAATTGTCATACAAACGGCCATTTGGGTCGGTCGAATATTTCTACACGTTTCGTGGAAAATTTAATTTTTTTGAAAATCAACTGAACTAACGCCCACAAATTCAGAGCCACAAAATTCGAAAATCTGCAAATGTGCTCCGATTTCGTTGAGACCTGTAATTGACATACAAACGGCCATTTGGGTCGGTCGAATATTTCTACACGTCTCGTGGAAAATTTAATTTTTTTGGAAAATCAACTGAACTATAGCCCACAAATTCAGAGCCACAAAATTCGAAAATCTGCAAATGTGCTCCGATTTCGATGATTGATACCTCTATCAATAGGCGTTGAGACCTGTAATTGACATACAAACGGCCATTTGGGTCGGTCGAATATTTCTACACGTTTCGTGGAAAATTTAATTTTTTTGAAAATCAACTGAACTATAGCCCACAAATTCAGAGCCACAAAATTCGAAAATCTGCAAATGTGCTCCGATTTCGTTGAGACCTGTAATTGTCATACAAATGGCCATTTGGGCCGGTCGAATATTTCTACACGTTTCGTGGAAAATTCAATTTTATTGAAAATCAACTGAACTAACGCCCACAAATTCAGAGCCGCAAAATTCGAAAATCTGCAAATGTGCTCCGATTTCGATGATTTAGGCGTTGAGACCTGTAATTGTCATACAAACGGCCATTTCGATCGGTCGAATATTTCTACACGTTTCGTGGAAAATTCAATTTTTTTGAAAATCAACTGAACTATAGCCCACAAATTCAGAGCCACAAAATTCGAAAATCTGCAAATGTGTTCCGATTTCGATGATTGATACCTCTATCAATAGGCGTTGAGACCTGTAATTGACATACAAACGGCCATTTGGGTCGGTCGAATATTTCTACACGTTTCGTGGAAAATTTAATTTTTTTGAAAATCAACTGAACTATAGCCCACAAATTCAGAGCCACAAAATTCGAAAATCTGCAAATGTGCTCCGATTTCGTTGAGACCTGTAATTGACATACAAATGGCCATTTGGGCCGGTCGAATATTTCTACACGTTTCGTGGAAAATTCAATTTTATTGAAAATCAACTGAACTAACGCCCACAAATTCAGAGCCGCAAAATTCGAAAATCTGCAAATGTGCTCCGATTTCGATGATTGATACCTCTATCAATAGGCGTTGAGACCTGTAATTGACATACAAACGGCCATTTGGGTCGGTCGAATATTTCTACACGTTTCGTGGAAAATTTAATTTTTTTGAAAATCAACTGAACTATAGCCCACAAATTCAGAGCCACAAAATTCGAAAATCTGCAAATGTGCTCCGATTTCGTTGAGACCTGTAATTGACATACAAAGGGCCATTTGGGTCGGTCGAATATTTCTACACGTCTCGTGGAAAATTTATTTTTTTTGAAAATCAACTGAACTAACGCCTACATATTCAGAGCCGCAAAATTCGAAAATCTGCAAATGTGCTCCGATTTCGATGATTGATACCTCTATCAATAGGCGTTGAGACCTGTAATTGACATACAAACGGCCATTTGGGTCGGTCGAATATTTCTACACGTTTCGTGGAAAATTTAATTTTTTTGAAAATCAACTGAACTATAGCCCACAAATTCAGAGCCACAAAATTCGAAAATCTGCAAATGTGCTCCGATTTCGTTGAGACCTGTAATTGTCATACAAATGGCCATTTGGGCCGGTCGAATATTTCTACACGTTTCGTGGAAAATTCAATTTTATTGAAAATTAACTGAACTAACGCCCACAAATTCAGAGCCGCAAAATTCGAAAATCTGCAAATGTGCTCCGATTTCGATGATTGATACCTCTATCAATAGGCGTTGAGACCTGTAATTGTCATACAAACGGCCATTTGGGTCGGTCGAATATTTCTACACGTTTCGTGGAAAATTTAATTTTTTTGAAAATCAACTGAACTATAGCCCACAAATTCAGAGCCACAAAATTCGAAAATCTGCAAATGTGCTCCGATTTCGTTGAGACCTGTAATTGACATACAAAGGGCCATTTGGGTCGGTCGAATATTTCTACACGTCTCGTGGAAAATTTATTTTTTTTGAAAATCAACTGAACTAACGCCTACATATTCAGAGCCGCAAAATTCGAAAATCTGCAAATGTGCTCCGATTTCGATGATTGATACCTCTATCAATAGGCGTTGAGACCTGTAATTGACATACAAACGGCCATTTGGGTCGGTCGAATATTTCTACACGTTTCGTGGAAAATTTAATTTTTTTGAAAATCAACTGAACTATAGCCCACAAATTCAGAGCCACAAAATTCGAAAATCTGCAAATGTGCTCCGATTTCGTTGAGACCTGTAATTGACATACAAACGGCCATTTGGGTCGGTCGAATATTTCTACACGTCTCGTGGAAAATTTAATTTTTTTGGAAAATCAACTGAACTATAGCCCACAAATTCAGAGCCACAAAATTCGAAAATCTGCAAATGTGCTCCGATTTCGATGATTGATACCTCTATCAATAGGCGTTGAGACCTGTAATTGACATACAAACGGCCATTTGGGTCGGTCGAATATTTCTACACGTTTCGTGGAAAATTTAATTTTTTTGAAAATCAACTGAACTATAGCCCACAAATTCAGAGCCACAAAATTCGAAAATCTGCAAATGTGCTCCGATTTCGTTGAGACCTGTAATTGTCATACAAATGGCCATTTGGGCCGGTCGAATATTTCTACACGTTTCGTGGAAAATTCAATTTTATTGAAAATCAACTGAACTAACGCCCACAAATTCAGAGCCGCAAAATTCGAAAATCTGCAAATGTGCTCCGATTTCGATGATTTAGGCGTTGAGACCTGTAATTGTCATACAAACGGCCATTTCGATCGGTCGAATATTTCTACACGTTTCGTGGAAAATTCAATTTTTTTGAAAATCAACTGAACTATAGCCCACAAATTCAGAGCCACAAAATTCGAAAATCTGCAAATGTGTTCCGATTTCGATGATTGATACCTCTATCAATAGGCGTTGAGACCTGTAATTGACATACAAACGGCCATTTGGGTCGGTCGAATATTTCTACACGTTTCGTGGAAAATTTAATTTTTTTGAAAATCAACTGAACTATAGCCCACAAATTCAGAGCCACAAAATTCGAAAATCTGCAAATGTGCTCCGATTTCGTTGAGACCTGTAATTGACATACAAATGGCCATTTGGGCCGGTCGAATATTTCTACACGTTTCGTGGAAAATTCAATTTTATTGAAAATCAACTGAACTAACGCCCACAAATTCAGAGCCGCAAAATTCGAAAATCTGCAAATGTGCTCCGATTTCGATGATTGATACCTCTATCAATAGGCGTTGAGACCTGTAATTGACATACAAACGGCCATTTGGGTCGGTCGAATATTTCTACACGTTTCGTGGAAAATTTAATTTTTTTGAAAATCAACTGAACTATAGCCCACAAATTCAGAGCCACAAAATTCGAAAATCTGCAAATGTGCTCCGATTTCGTTGAGACCTGTAATTGTCATACAAATGGCCATTTGGGCCGGTCGAATATTTCTACACGTTTCGTGGAAAATTCAATTTTATTGAAAATCAACTGAACTAACGCCCACAAATTCAGAGCCGTAAAATTCGAAAATCTGCAAATGTGCTCCGATTTCGATGATTGATACCTCTATCAATAGGCGTTGAGACCTGTAATTGTCATACAAACGGCCATTTCGATCGGTCGAATATTTCTACACGTTTCGTGGAAAATTCAATTTTTTTGAAAATCAACTGAACTATAGCCCACAAATTCAGAGCCACAAAATTCGAAAATCTGCAAATGTGTTCCGATTTCGATGATTGATACCTCTATCAATAGGCGTTGAGACCTGTAATTGACATACAAACGGCCATTTGGGTCGGTCGAATATTTCTACACGTTTCGTGGAAAATTTAATTTTTTTGAAAATCAACTGAACTATAGCCCACAAATTCAGAGCCACAAAATTCGAAAATCTGCAAATGTGCTCCGATTTCGTTGAGACCTGTAATTGTCATACAAATGGCCATTTGGGCCGGTCGAATATTTCTACACGTTTCGTGGAAAATTCAATTTTATTGAAAATCAACTGAACTAACGCCCACAAATTCAGAGCCGCAAAATTCGAAAATCTGCAAATGTGCTCCGATTTCGATGATTGATACCTCTATCAATAGGCGTTGAGACCTGTAATTGTCATACAAACGGCCATTTCGATCGGTCGAATATTTCTACACGTTTCGTGGAAAATTCAATTTTTTTGAAAATCAACTGAACTATAGCCCACAAATTCAGAGCCACAAAATTCGAAAATCTGCAAATGTGTTCCGATTTCGATGATTGATACCTCTATCAATAGGCGTTGAGACCTGTAATTGACATACAAACGGCCATTTGGGTCGGTCGAATATTTCTACACGTTTCGTGGAAAATTTAATTTTTTTGAAAATCAACTGAACTATAGCCCACAAATTCAGAGCCACAAAATTCGAAAATCTGCAAATGTGCTCCGATTTCGTTGAGACCTGTAATTGTCATACAAATGGCCATTTGGGCCGGTCGAATATTTCTACACGTTTCGTGGAAAATTCAATTTTATTGAAAATCAACTGAACTAACGCCCACAAATTCAGAGCCGCAAAATTCGAAAATCTGCAAATGTGCTCCGATTTCGATGATTGATACCTCTATCAATAGGCGTTGAGACCTGTAATTGTCATACAAACGGCCATTTGGGTCGGTCGAATATTTCTACACGTTTCGTGGAAAATTTAATTTTTTTGAAAATCAACTGAACTATAGCCCACAAATTCAGAGCCACAAAATTCGAAAATCTGCAAATGTGCTCCGATTTCGTTGAGACCTGTAATTGACATACAAACGGCCATTTGGGTCGGTCGAATATTTCTACACGTCTCGTGGAAAATTTAATTTTTTTGAAAATCAACTGAACTAACGCCCACAAATTCAGAGCCGCAAAATTCGAAAATCTGCAAATGTGCTCCGATTTCGATGATTGATACCTCTATCAATAGGCGTTGAGACCTGTAATTGACATACAAACGGCCATTTGGGTCGGTCGAATATTTCTACACGTTTCGTGGAAAATTTAATTTTTTTGAAAATCAACTGAACTATAGCCCACAAATTCAGAGCCACAAAATTCGAAAATCTGCAAATGTGCTCCGATTTCGTTGAGACCTGTAATTGTCATACAAATGGCCATTTGGGCCGGTCGAATATTTCTACACGTTTCGTGGAAAATTCAATTTTATTGAAAATCAACTGAACTAACGCCCACAAATTCAGAGCCGCAAAATTCGAAAATCTGCAAATGTGCTCCGATTTCGATGATTGATACCTCTATCAATAGGCGTTGAGACCTGTAATTGTCATACAAACGGCCATTTCGATCGGTCGAATATTTCTACACGTTTCGTGGAAAATTCAATTTTTTTGAAAATCAACTGAACTATAGCCCACAAATTCAGAGCCACAAAATTCGAAAATCTGCAAATGTGTTCCGATTTCGATGATTGATACCTCTATCAATAGGCGTTGAGACCTGTAATTGACATACAAACGGCCATTTGGGTCGGTCGAATATTTCTACACGTTTCGTGGAAAATTTAATTTTTTTGAAAATCAACTGAACTATAGCCCACAAATTCAGAGCCACAAAATTCGAAAATCTGCAAATGTGCTCCGATTTCGTTGAGACCTGTAATTGTCATACAAATGGCCATTTGGGCCGGTCGAATATTTCTACACGTTTCGTGGAAAATTCAATTTTATTGAAAATCAACTGAACTAACGCCCACAAATTCAGAGCCGCAAAATTCGAAAATCTGCAAATGTGCTCCGATTTCGATGATTGATACCTCTATCAATAGGCGTTGAGACCTGTAATTGTCATACAAACGGCCATTTGGGTCGGTCGAATATTTCTACACGTTTCGTGGAAAATTTAATTTTTTTGAAAATCAACTGAACTATAGCCCACAAATTCAGAGCCACAAAATTCGAAAATCTGCAAATGTGCTCCGATTTCGTTGAGACCTGTAATTGACATACAAACGGCCATTTGGGTCGGTCGAATATTTCTACACGTCTCGTGGAAAATTTAATTTTTTTGAAAATCAACTGAACTAACGCCCACAAATTCAGAGCCGCAAAATTCGAAAATCTGCAAATGTGCTCCGATTTCGATGATTGATACCTCTATCAATAGGCGTTGAGACCTGTAATTGACATACAAACGGCCATTTGGGTCGGTCGAATATTTCTACACGTTTCGTGGAAAATTTAATTTTTTTGAAAATCAACTGAACTATAGCCCACAAATTCAGAGCCACAAAATTCGAAAATCTGCAAATGTGCTCCGATTTCGTTGAGACCTGTAATTGACATACAAACGGCCATTTGGGTCGGTCGAATATTTCTACACGTCTCGTGGAAAATTTAATTTTTTTGAAAATCAACTGAACTAACGCCCACAAATTCAGAGCCGCAAAATTCGAAAATCTGCAAATGTGCTCCGATTTCGATGATTGATACCTCTATCAATAGGCGTTGAGACCTGTAATTGACATACAAACGGCCATTTGGGTCGGTCGAATATTTCTACACGTTTCGTGGAAAATTTAATTTTTTTGAAAATCAACTGAACTATAGCCCACAAATTCAGAGCCACAAAATTCGAAAATCTGCAAATGTGCTCCGATTTCGTTGAGACCTGTAATTGTCATACAAATGGCCATTTGGGCCGGTCGAATATTTCTACACGTTTCGTGGAAAATTCAATTTTATTGAAAATCAACTGAACTAACGCCCACAAATTCAGAGCCGCAAAATTCGAAAATCTGCAAATGTGCTCCGATTTCGATGATTTAGGCGTTGAGACCTGTAATTGTCATACAAACGGCCATTTCGATCGGTCGAATATTTCTACACGTTTCGTGGAAAATTCAATTTTTTTGAAAATCAACTGAACTATAGCCCACAAATTCAGAGCCACAAAATTCGAAAATCTGCAAATGTGTTCCGATTTCGATGATTGATACCTCTATCAATAGGCGTTGAGACCTGTAATTGACATACAAACGGCCATTTGGGTCGGTCGAATATTTCTACACGTTTCGTGGAAAATTTAATTTTTTTGAAAATCAACTGAACTATAGCCCACAAATTCAGAGCCACAAAATTCGAAAATCTGCAAATGTGCTCCGATTTCGTTGAGACCTGTAATTGACATACAAATGGCCATTTGGGCCGGTCGAATATTTCTACACGTTTCGTGGAAAATTCAATTTTATTGAAAATCAACTGAACTAACGCCCACAAATTCAGAGCCGCAAAATTCGAAAATCTGCAAATGTGCTCCGATTTCGATGATTGATACCTCTATCAATAGGCGTTGAGACCTGTAATTGACATACAAACGGCCATTTGGGTCGGTCGAATATTTCTACACGTTTCGTGGAAAACTTAATTTTTTTGAAAATCAACTGAACTATAGCCCACAAATTCAGAGCCACAAAATTCGAAAATCTGCAAATGTGCTCCGATTTCGTTGAGACCTGTAATTGTCATACAAATGGCCATTTGGGCCGGTCGAATATTTCTACACGTTTCGTGGAAAATTCAATTTTATTGAAAATCAACTGAACTAACGCCCACAAATTCAGAGCCGCAAAATTCGAAAATCTGCAAATGTGCTCCGATTTCGATGATTGATACCTCTATCAATAGGCGTTGAGACCTGTAATTGTCATACAAACGGCCATTTCGATCGGTCGAATATTTCTACACGTTTCGTGGAAAATTCAATTTTTTTGAAAATCAACTGAACTATAGCCCACAAATTCAGAGCCACAAAATTCGAAAATCTGCAAATGTGTTCCGATTTCGATGATTGATACCTCTATCAATAGGCGTTGAGACCTGTAATTGACATACAAACGGCCATTTGGGTCGGTCGAATATTTCTACACGTTTCGTGGAAAATTTAATTTTTTTGAAAATCAACTGAACTATAGCCCACAAATTCAGAGCCACAAAATTCGAAAATCTGCAAATGTGCTCCGATTTCGTTGAGACCTGTAATTGTCATACAAATGGCCATTTGGGCCGGTCGAATATTTCTACACGTTTCGTGGAAAATTCAATTTTATTGAAAATCAACTGAACTAACGCCCACAAATTCAGAGCCGCAAAATTCGAAAATCTGCAAATGTGCTCCGATTTCGATGATTGATACCTCTATCAATAGGCGTTGAGACCTGTAATTGTCATACAAACGGCCATTTCGATCGGTCGAATATTTCTACACGTTTCGTGGAAAATTCAATTTTTTTGGAAAATCAACTGAACTATAGCCCACAAAATTCGAAAATCTGCAAATGTGCTCCGATTTCGATGATTGATACCTCTATCAATAGGCGTTGAGACCTGTAATTGACATACAAACGGCCATTTGGGTCGGTCGAATATTTCTACACGTTTCGTGGAAAATTTAATTTTTTTGAAAATCAACTGAACTATAGCCCACAAATTCAGAGCCACAAAATTCGAAAATCTGCAAATGTGCTCCGATTTCGATGATTGATACCTCTATCAATAGGCGTTGAGACCTGTAATTGACATACAAACGGCCATTTGGGCCGGTCGAATATTTCTACACGTTTCGTGGAAAATTCAATTTTATTGAAAATCAACTGAACTATAGCCCACAAATTCAGAGCCACAAAATTCGAAAATCTGCAAATGTGCTCCGATTTCGTTGAGACCTGTAATTGTCATACAAATGGCCATTTGGGCCGGTCGAATATTTCTACACGTTTCGTGGAAAATTCAATTTTATTGAAAATCAACTGAACTAACGCCCACAAATTCAGAGCCGCAAAATTCAAAAATCTGCAAATGTGCTCCGATTTCGATGATTGATACCTTTATCAATAGGCGTTGAGACCTGTAATTGTCATACAAACGGCCATTTCGATCGGTCGAATATTTCTACACGTTTCGTGGAAAATTCAGTTTTTTTGAAAATCAACTGAACTATTGCCCACAAATTCAGAGCCACAAAATTCGAAAATCTGCAAATGTGCTCCGATTTCGATGATTGATACCTCTATCAATAGGCGTTGAGACCTGTAATTGTCATACAAACGGCCATTTGGATCGGTCGAATATTTCTACACGTTCCGTGGAAAATTCAGTTTTTTTTGGAAAATCAACTGAACTATAGCCCACAAATTCAGAGCCACAAAATTCGAAAATCTGCAAATGTGCTCCGATTTCGATGATTGATACCTCTATCAATAGGCGTTGAGACCTGTAATTGACATACAAACGGCCATTTGGGTCGGTCGAATATTTCTACACGTTTCGTGGAAAATTTAATTTTTTTGAAAATCAACTGAACTATAGCCCACAAATTCAGAGCCACAAAATTCGAAAATCTGCAAATGTGCTCCGATTTCGTTGAGACCTGTAATTGTCATACAAATGGCCATTTGGGCCGGTCGAATATTTCTACACGTTTCGTGGAAAATTCAATTTTATTGAAAATCAACTGAACTATAGCCCACAAATTCAGAGCCACAAAATTCGAAAATCTGCAAATGTGCTCCGATTTCGATGATTGATACCTCTATCAATAGGCGTTGAGACCTGTAATTGTCATACAAACGGCCATTTGGATCGGTCGAATATTTCTACACGTTTCGTGGAAAATTCAATTTTTTTGAAAATCAACTGAACTATAGCCCACAAATTCAGAGCCACAAAATTCGAAAATCTGCAAATGTGTTCCGATTTCGATGATTGATACCTCTATCAATAGGCGTTGAGACCTGTAATTGTCATACAAACGGCCATTTCGATCGGTCGAATATTTCTACACGTTTCGTGGAAAATTCAGTTTTTTTGAAAATCAACTGAACTATTGCCCACAAATTCAGAGCCACAAAATTCGAAAATCTGCAAATGTGCTCCGATTTCGATGATTGATACCTCTATCAATAGGCGTTGAGACCTGTAATTGTCATACAAACGGCCATTTGGATCGGTCGAATATTTCTACACGTTCCGTGGAAAATTCAGTTTTTTTTGGAAAATCAACTGAACTATAGCCCACAAATTCAGAGCCACAAAATTCGAAAATCTGCAAATGTGCTCCGATTTCGATGATTGATACCTCTATCAATAGGCGTTGAGACCTGTAATTGACATACAAACGGCCATTTGGGTCGGTCGAATATTTCTACACGTTTCGTGGAAAATTTAATTTTTTTGAAAATCAACTGAACTATAGCCCACAAATTCAGAGCCACAAAATTCGAAAATCTGCAAATGTGCTCCGATTTCGTTGAGACCTGTAATTGTCATACAAATGGCCATTTGGGCCGGTCGAATATTTCTACACGTTTCGTGGAAAATTCAATTTTATTGAAAATCAACTGAACTATAGCCCACAAATTCAGAGCCACAAAATTCGAAAATCTGCAAATGTGCTCCGATTTCGTTGAGACCTGTAATTGTCATACAAATGGCCATTTGGGCCGGTCGAATATTTCTACACGTTTCGTGGAAAATTCAATTTTATTGAAAATCAACTGAACTATAGCCCACAAATTCAGAGCCACAAAATTCGAAAATCTGCAAATGTGCTCCGATTTCGTTGAGACCTGTAATTGTCATACAAATGGCCATTTGGGCCGGTCGAATATTTCTACACGTTTCGTGGAAAATTCAATTTTATTGAAAATCAACTGAACTAACGCCCACAAATTCAGAGCCGCAAAATTCGAAAATCTGCAAATGTACTCCGATTTCGATGATTGATACCTCTATCAATAGGCGTTGAGACCTGTAATTGACATACAAACGGCCATTTGGGTCGGTCGAATATTTCTACACGTTTCGTGGAAAATTTAATTTTTTTGAAAATCAACTGAACTATAGCCCACAAATTCAGAGCCACAAAATTCGAAAATCTGCAAATGTGCTCCGATTTCGTTGAGACCTGTAATTGTCATACAAATGGCCATTTGGGCCGGTCGAATATTTCTACACGTTTCGTGGAAAATTCAATTTTATTGAAAATCAACTGAACTAACGCCCACAAATTCAGAGCCGCAAAATTCGAAAATCTGCAAATGTGCTCCGATTTCGATGATTGATACCTCTATCAATAGGCGTTGAGACCTGTAATTGTCATACAAATGGCCATTTCGATCGGTCGAATATTTCTACACGTTTCGTGGAAAATTTAATTTTTTTGAAAATCAACTGAACTATAGCCCACAAATTCAGAGCCACAAAATTCGAAAATCTGCAAATGTGCTCCGATTTCGTTGAGACCTGTAATTGTCATACAAATGGCCATTTGGGCCGGTCGAATATTTCTACACGTTTCGTGGAAAATTCAATTTTATTGAAAATCAACTGAACTAACGCCCACAAATTCAGAGCCGCAAAATTCGAAAATCTGCAAATGTGCTCCGATTTCGATGATTGATACCTCTATCAATAGGCGTTGAGACCTGTAATTGTCATACAAACGGCCATTTGGGTCGGTCGAATATTTCTACACGTTTCGTGGAAAATTCAATTTTTTTGGAAAATCAACTGAACTATAGCCCACAAATTCAGAGCCACAAAATTCGAAAATCTGCAAATGTGCTCCGATTTCGATGATTGATACCTCTATCAATAGGCGTTGAGACCTGTAATTGTCATACAAACGGCCATTTGGGTCGGTCGAATATTTCTACACGTTTCGTGGAAAATTTAATTTTTTTGAAAATCAACTGAACTATAGCCCACAAATTCAGAGCCACAAAATTCGAAAATCTGCAAATGTGCTCCGATTTCGTTGAGACCTGTAATTGTCATACAAATGGCCATTTGGGCCGGTCGAATATTTCTACACGTTTCGTGGAAAATTCAATTTTATTGAAAATCAACTGAACTAACGCCCACAAATTCAGAGCCGCAAAATTCGAAAATCTGCAAATGTGCTCCGATTTCGATGATTGATACCTCTATCAATAGGCGTTGAGACCTGTAATTGTCATACAAATGGCCATTTCGATCGGTCGAATATTTCTACACGTTTCGTGGAAAATTTAATTTTTTTGAAAATCAACTGAACTATAGCCCACAAATTCAGAGCCACAAAATTCGAAAATCTGCAAATGTGCTCCGATTTCGTTGAGACCTGTAATTGTCATACAAATGGCCATTTGGGCCGGTCGAATATTTCTACACGTTTCGTGGAAAATTCAATTTTATTGAAAATCAACTGAACTAACGCCCACAAATTCAGAGCCGCAAAATTCGAAAATCTGCAAATGTGCTCCGATTTCGATGATTGATACCTCTATCAATAGGCGTTGAGACCTGTAATTGTCATACAAACGGCCATTTGGGTCGGTCGAATATTTCTACACGTTTCGTGGAAAATTCAATTTTTTTGGAAAATCAACTGAACTATAGCCCACAAATTCAGAGCCACAAAATTCGAAAATCTGCAAATGTGCTCCGATTTCGATGATTGATACCTCTATCAATAGGCGTTGAGACCTGTAATTGTCATACAAACGGCCATTTGGGTCGGTCGAATATTTCTACACGTTTCGTGGAAAATTTAATTTTTTTGAAAATCAACTGAACTATAGCCCACAAATTCAGAGCCACAAAATTCGAAAATCTGCAAATGTGCTCCGATTTCGTTGAGACCTGTAATTGTCATACAAATGGCCATTTGGGCCGGTCGAATATTTCTACACGTTTCGTGGAAAATTCAATTTTATTGAAAATCAACTGAACTATAGCCCACAAATTCAGAGCCACAAAATTCGAAAATCTGCAAATGTGCTCCGATTTCGTTGAGACCTGTAATTGTCATACAAATGGCCATTTGGGCCGGTCGAATATTTCTACACGTTTCGTGGAAAATTCAATTTTATTGAAAATCAACTGAACTAACGCCCACAAATTCAGAGCCGCAAAATTCAAAAATCTGCAAATGTGCTCCGATTTCGATGATTGATACCTCTATCAATAGGCGTTGAGACCTGTAATTGTCATACAAACGGCCATTTCGATCGGTCGAATATTTCTACACGTTTCGTGGAAAATTCAATTTTTTTGAAAATCAACTGAACTATAGCCCACAAATTCAGAGCCACAAAATTCGAAAATCTGCAAATGTGTTCCGATTTCGATGATTGATACCTCTATCAATAGGCGTTGAGACCTGTAATTGTCATACAAACGGTCATTTTGATCGGTCGAATATTTCTACACGTTTCGTGGAAAATTCAATTTTTTTGAAAATCAACTGAACTATAGCCCACAAATTCAGAGCCACAAAATTCGAAAATCTGCAAATGTGCTCCGATTTCAATGATTGATACCTCTATCAATAGGCGTTGAGACCTGTAATTGTCATACAAACGGCCATTTCGATCGGTCGAATATTTCTACACGTTTCGTGGAAAATTCAATTTTTTTGAAAATCAACTGAACTATTGCCCACAAATTCAGAGCCACAAAATTCGAAAATCTGCAAATGTGCTCCGATTTCGATGATTGATACCTCTATCAATAGGCGTTGAGACCTGTAATTGTCATACAAACGGCCATTTCGATCGGTCGAATATTTCTACACGTTTCGAGGAAAATTCAATTTTTTTGAAAATCAACTGAACTATAGCCCACAAATTCAGAGCCACAAAATTCGAAAATCTGCAAATGTGCTCCGATTTCGTTGAGACCTGTAATTGTCATACAAATGGCCATTTGGGCCGGTCGAATATTTCTACACGTTTCGTGGAAAATTCAATTTTATTGAAAATCAACTGAACTAACGCCCACAAATTCAGAGCCGCAAAATTCGAAAATCTGCAAATGTGCTCCGATTTCGATGATTGATACCTCTATCAATAGGCGTTGAGACCTGTAATTGTCATACAAATGGCCATTTCGATCGGTCGAATATTTCTACACGTTTCGTGGAAAATTTAATTTTTTTGAAAATCAACTGAACTATAGCCCACAAATTCAGAGCCACAAAATTCGAAAATCTGCAAATGTGCTCCGATTTCGTTGAGACCTGTAATTGTCATACAAATGGCCATTTGGGCCGGTCGAATATTTCTACACGTTTCGTGGAAAATTCAATTTTATTGAAAATCAACTGAACTAACGCCCACAAATTCAGAGCCGCAAAATTCGAAAATCTGCAAATGTGCTCCGATTTCGATGATTGATACCTCTATCAATAGGCGTTGAGACCTGTAATTGTCATACAAACGGCCATTTGGGTCGGTCGAATATTTCTACACGTTTCGTGGAAAATTCAATTTTTTTGGAAAATCAACTGAACTATAGCCCACAAATTCAGAGCCACAAAATTCGAAAATCTGCAAATGTGCTCCGATTTCGATGATTGATACCTCTATCAATAGGCGTTGAGACCTGTAATTGTCATACAAACGGCCATTTGGGTCGGTCGAATATTTCTACACGTTTCGTGGAAAATTTAATTTTTTTGAAAATCAACTGAACTATAGCCCACAAATTCAGAGCCACAAAATTCGAAAATCTGCAAATGTGCTCCGATTTCGTTGAGACCTGTAATTGTCATACAAATGGCCATTTGGGCCGGTCGAATATTTCTACACGTTTCGTGGAAAATTCAATTTTATTGAAAATCAACTGAACTATAGCCCACAAATTCAGAGCCACAAAATTCGAAAATCTGCAAATGTGCTCCGATTTCGTTGAGACCTGTAATTGTCATACAAATGGCCATTTGGGCCGGTCGAATATTTCTACACGTTTCGTGGAAAATTCAATTTTATTGAAAATCAACTGAACTAACGCCCACAAATTCAGAGCCGCAAAATTCAAAAATCTGCAAATGTGTTCCGATTTCGATGATTGATACCTCTATCAATAGGCGTTGAGACCTGTAATTGTCATACAAACGGCCATTTCGATCGGTCGAATATTTCTACACGTTTCGTGGAAAATTCAATTTTTTTGAAAATCAACTGAACTATAGCCCACAAATTCAGAGCCACAAAATTCGAAAATCTGCAAATGTGTTCCGATTTCGATGATTGATACCTCTATCAATAGGCGTTGAGACCTGTAATTGTCATACAAACGGTCATTTTGATCGGTCGAATATTTCTACACGTTTCGTGGAAAATTCAATTTTTTTGAAAATCAACTGAACTATAGCCCACAAATTCAGAGCCACAAAATTCGAAAATCTGCAAATGTGCTCCGATTTCAATGATTGATACCTCTATCAATAGGCGTTGAGACCTGTAATTGTCATACAAACGGCCATTTCGATCGGTCGAATATTTCTACACGTTTCGTGGAAAATTCAATTTTTTTGAAAATCAACTGAACTATTGCCCACAAATTCAGAGCCACAAAATTCGAAAATCTGCAAATGTGCTCCGATTTCGATGATTGATACCTCTATCAATAGGCGTTGAGACCTGTAATTGTCATACCAACGGCCATTTGGATCGGTCGAATATTTCTACACGTTTCGTGGAAAATTCAATTTTTTTGAATATCAACTGAACTATAGCCCACAAATTCAGAGCCACAAAATTCGAAAATCTGCAAATGTGCTCCGATTTCAATGATTGATACCTCTATCAATAGGCGTTGAGACCTGTAATTGTCATACAAACGGCCATTTCGATCGGTCGAATATTTCTACACGTTCCGTGGAAAATTCAATTTTTTTGTAAATCAACTGAACTATAGCCCACAAATTCAGAGCCGCAAAATCTGAAAATCTGCAAATGTGATCCGATTTCGATTATTGATACCTCTATCAATAGGCATTGAGACCTGTAATTGTCATACAAACGGCCATTTCGATCGGTCGAATATTTCTACACGTTCCGTGGAAAATTCAATTTTTTTGTAAACCAACTGAACTATAGCCCACAAGTTCAGAGCCACAAAATCCGAAAATCTGCAAATGTGTTCCGATTTCGATGATTGATACCTCTATCAATAGGCGTTGAGACCTGTAATTGACATACAAACGGCCATTTGGGTCCGTCGAATATTTCTACACGTTTCGTGGAAAATTCAATTTTTTTGAAAATCAACTGAACTATTACCCACAAATTCAGAGCCACAAAATTCGAAAATCTGCAAATGTGCTCCGATTTCGATGATTGATACCTCTATCAATAGGCGTTGAGACCTGTAATTGTCATACAAACGGCCATTTGGATCGGTCGAATATTTCTACACGTTCCGTGGAAAATTCAATTTTATTGAAAATCAACTGAACTAACACCCACAAATTCAGAGCCACAAAATTCGAAAATCTGCAAATGTGCTCCGATTTCGATGATTGATACCTCTATCAATACGCGTTGAGACCTGTAATTGTCATACCAACGGCCATTTGGATCGGTCGAATATTTCTACACGTTTCGTGGAAAATTCAATTTTTTTGAAAATCAACTGAACTATAGCCCACAAATTCAGAGCCACAAAATTCGAAAATCTGCAAATGTGCTCCGATTTCGATGATTGATACCTCTATCAATACGCGTTGAGACCTGTAATTGTCATACCAACGGCCATTTCCATCGGTCGAATATTTCTACACGTTCCGTGGAAAATTCAATTTTTTTGAAATTCAACTGAACTAACGCCCACAAATTCAGAGCCACAAAATTCGAAAATCTGCAAATGTGCTCCGATTTCGATGATTGATACCTCTATCAATACGCGTTGAGACCTGTAATTGTCATACCAACGGCCATTTGGATCGGTCGAATATTTCTACACGTTTCGTGGAAAATTCAATTTTTTTGAAAATCAACTGAACTATAGCCCACAAATTCAGAGCCACAAAATTCGAAAATCTGCAAATGTGCTCCGATTTCGATGATTGATACCTCTATCAATACGCGTTGAGACCTGAAATTGTCATACCAACGGCCATTTGGATCGGTCGAATATTTCTACACGTTCTGTGGAAAATTCAATTTTTTACAATTCAACTGAACTAACGCCCACAAATTCAGAGCCACAAAATTCGAAAATCTGCAAATGTGCTCCGATTTCGATGATTGATACCTCTATCAATAGGCGTTGAGACCTGTAATTGTCATACAAACGGCCATTTGGATCGGTCGAATATTTCTACACGTTCCGTGGAAAATTCAATTTTATTGAAAATCAACTGAACTAACACCCACAAATTCAGAGCCACAAAATTCGAAAATCTGCAAATGTGCTCCGATTTCGATGATTGATACCTCTATCAATAGGCGTTGAGACCTGTAATTGTCATACCAACGGCCATTTGGATCGGTCGAATATTTCTACACGTTTCGTGGAAAATTCAATTTTTTTGAAAATCAACTGAACTATAGCCCACAAATTCAGAGCCACAAAATTCGAAAATCTGCAAATGTGCTCCGATTTCAATGATTGATACCTCTATCAATAGGCGTTGAGACCTGTAATTGTGATACAAACGGCCATTTCGATCGGTCGAATATTTCTACACGTTTCGTGGAAAATTAAATTTTTTTGAAAATCAACTGAACTATAGCCCACAAATTCAGAGCCACAAAATTCGAAAATCTGCAAATGTGCTCCGATTCCAATGATTGGTACCTCTATCAATAGGCGTTGAGACCTGTAATTGTCATACAAACGGCCATTTGGATCGGTCGAATATTTCTACACGTTTCGTGGAAAATTCAGTTTTTTTGAAAATCAACTGAACTATCGCCCACAAATTCAGAGCCACAAAATTCGAAAATCTGCAAATGTGTTCCGATTTCGATGATTGATACCTCTATCAATAGGCGTTGAGACCTGTAATTGTCATACCAACGGCCATTTGGATCGGTCGAATATTTCTACACGTTTCGTGGAAAATTCAATGTTTTTGAAAATCAACTGAACTATCGCCCACAAATTCAGAGCCACAAAATTCGAAAATCTGCAAATGTGCTCCGATTTCGATGATTGATACCTCTATCAATAGGCGTTGAGACTTGTAATTGTCATACAAACGGCCATTTCGATCGGTCGAATATTTCTACACGTTCCGTGGAAAATTCAATTTTTTTGTAAATCAACTGAACTATAGCCCACAAATTCAGAGCCACAAAATCTGAAAATCTGCAAATGTGATCCGATTTCGATTATTGATACCTCTATCAATAGGCATTGAGACCTGTAATTGTCATACAAAAGGCCATTTCGATCGGTCGAATATTTCTACACGTTCCGTGGAATATTCAATTTTTTTGTAAACCAACTGAACTATAGCCCACAAGTTCAGAGCCACAAAATCCGAAAATCTGCAAATGTGTTCCGATTTCGATGATTGATACCTCTATCAATAGGCGTTGAGACCTGTAATTGACATACAAACGGCCATTTGGGTCCGTCGAATATTTCTACACGTTTCGTGGAAAATTCAATTTTTTTGAAAATCAACTGAACTATTATCCACAAATTCAGAGCCACAAAATTCGAAAATCTGCAAATGTGCTCCGATTTCGATGATTGATACCTCTATCAATAGGCGTTGAGACCTGTAATTAACATACAAACGGCCATTTGGGTCGGTCGAATATTTCTACACGTTTCGTGGAAAATTCAATTTTTTTGGAAAATCAACTGAACTATAGCCCACAAATTCAGAGCCACAAAATTCGAAAATCTGCAAATGTGCTCCGATTTCGATGATTGATACCTCTATCAATAGGCGTTGAGACCTGTAATTGACATACAAACGGCCATTTGGGTCCGTCGAATATTTCTACACGTTTCGTGGAAAATTCAATTTTTTTGGAAAATCAACTGAACTATAGCCCACAAATTCAGAGCCACAAAATTCGAAAATCTGCAAATGTGTTCCGATTTCGATGATTGATACCTCTATCAATAGGCGTTGAGACCTGTAATTGACATACAAACGGCCATGTGGGTCCGTCGAATATTTCTACACGTTCCGTGGAAAATTCAATTTTTTTGAAAATCAACTGAACTATTACCCACAAATTCAGAGCCACAAAATTCGAAAATCTGCAAATGTGCTCCGATTTCGATGATTGATACCTCTATCAATAGGCGTTGAGACCTGTAATTGACATACAAACGGCCATTTGGGTCGGTCGAATATTTCTACACGTTTCGTGGAAAATTTAATTTTTTTGAAAATCAACTGAACTATAGCCCACAAATTCAGAGCCACAAAATTCGAAAATCTGCAAATGTGCTCCGATTTCGATGATTGATACCTCTATCAATACGCGTTGAGACCTGAAATTGTCATACCAACGGCCATTTGGATCGGTCGAATATTTCTACACGTTTCATGGAAAATTCAATTTTATTGAAAATCAACTGGACTAACGACCACAAATTCAGAGCCGCAAAATTCGAAAATCTGCAAATGTGCTCCGATTTCGATGATTGATACCTCTATCAATAGGCGTTGAGACTTGTAATTGTCATACAAACGGCCATTTGGATCGGTCGAATATTTCTACACGTTTCGTGGAAAATTCAATTTTATTGAAAATCAACTGAACTAACGCCCACAAATTCAGAGCCGCAAAATTCGAAAATCTGCAAATGTGCTCCGATTTCGATAATTGATACCTCTATCAATAGGCGTTGAGACCTGTAATTGTCATACCAACGGCCATTTGGATCGGTCGAATATTTCTACACGTTTCATGGAAAATTCAATTTTATTGAAAATCAACTGGACTAACGACCACAAATTCAGAGCCGCAAAATTCGAAAATCTGCAAATGTGCTCCGATTTCGATGATTGATACCTCTATCACTAGGCGTTGAGACTTGTAATTGTCATACAAACGGCCATTTGGATCGGTCGAATATTTCTACACGTTTCGTGAAAAAATCAATTTTATTGAAAATCAACTGAACTATAGCCCACAAATTCAGAGCCACAAAATTCGAAAATCTGCAAATGTGCTCCGATTTCAATGATTGATACCTCTATCAATAGGCGTTGAGACCTGTAATTGTGATACAAACGGCCATTTCGATCGGTCGAATATTTCTACACGTTTCGTGGAAAATTCAGTTTTGTTGAAAATCAACTGAACTATCGCCCACAAATTCAGAGCCACAAAATTCGAAAATCTGCAAATGTGCTCCGATTCCAATGATTGATACCTCTATCAATAGGCGTTGAGACCTGTAATTGTCATACAAACGGCCATTTCGATCGGTCGAATATTTCTACACGTTTCGTGGAAAATTCAATTTTTTTGAAAATCAACTGAACTATAGCCCACAAATTCAGAGCCACAAAATTCGAAAATCTGCAAATGTGCTCCGATTCCAATGATTGGTACCTCTATCAATAGGCGTTGAGACCTGTAATTGTCATACAAACGGCCATTTGGATCGGTCGAATATTTCTACACGTTTCGTGGAAAATTCAGTTTTTTTGAAAATCAACTGAACTAACGCCCACAAATTCAGAGCCACAAAATCCGAAAATCTGCAAATGTGCTCCGATTTCGATGATTGATACCTCTATCAATAGGCGTTGAGACCTGTAATTGTCATACCAACGGCCATTTGGATCGGTCGAATATTTCTACACGTTTCGTGGAAAATTCAATGTTTTTGAAAATCAACTGAACTATCGCCCACAAATTCAGAGCCACAAAATTCGAAAATCTGCAAATGTGCTCCGATTCCAATGATTGGTACCTCTATCAATAGGCGTTGAGACCTGTAATTGTCATACAAACGGCCATTTGGATCGGTCGAATATTTCTACACGTTTCGTGGAAAATTCAGTTTTTTTGAAAATCAACTGAACTATCGCCCACAAATTCAGAGCCACAAAATTTGAAAATCTGCAAATGTGCTCCGATTTCGATGATTGATACCTCTATCAATAGGCGTTGAGACCTGTAATTGTCATACAAACGGCCATTTCGATCGGTCGAATATTTCTACACGTTCCGTGGAAAATTCAATTTTTTTGTAAATCAACTGAACTATAGCCCACAAATTCAGAGCCACAAAATCTGAAAATCTGCAAATGTGATCCGATTTCGATTATTGATACCTCTATCAATAGGCGTTGAGACCTGTAATTGTCATACAAATGGCCATTTCGATCGGTCCATTATTTCTACACGTTCCGTGGAAAATTCAATTTTTTTGTAAATCAACTGAACTATAGCCCACAAATTCAGAGCCACAAAATTCGAAAATCTGCAAATGTGCTCCGATTTCAATGATTGATACCTCTATCAATAGGCGTTGAGACCTGTAATTGTGATACAAACGGCCATTTCGATCGGTCGAATATTTCTACACGTTTCGTGGAAAATTCAGTTTTGTTGAAAATCAACTGAACTATCGCCCACAAATTCAGAGCCACAAAATTTGAAAATCTGCAAATGTGCTCCGATTTCAATGATTGATACCTCTATCAATAGGCGTTGAGACTTGTAATTGTCATACAAACGGCCATTTGGATCGGTCGAATATTTCTACACGTTTCGTGAAAAAATCAATTTTATTGAAAATCAACTGAACTAACGCCCACAAATTCAGAGCCGCAAAATTCGAAAATCTGCAAATGTGCTCCTATTTCGATAATTGATACCTCTATCAATAGGCGTTGAGACCTGTAATTGTCATACCAACGGCCATTTGGATCGGTCGAATATTTCTACACGTTTCGTGGAAAATTTAATTTTTTTGAAAATCAACTGAACTATAGCCCACAAATTCAGAGCCACAAAATTCGAAAATCTGCAAATGTGCTCCGATTTCAATGATTGATACCTCTATCAATAGGCGTTGAGACCTGTAATTGTGATACAAACGGCCATTTCGATCGGTCGAATATTTCTACACGTTTCGTGGAAAATTCAGTTTTGTTGAAAATCAACTGAACTATCGCCCACAAATTCAGAGCCACAAAATTCGAAAATCTGCAAATGTGCTCCGATTCCAATGATTGATACCTCTATCAATAGGCGTTGAGACCTGTAATTGTCATACAAACGGCCATTTCGATCGGTCGAATATTTCTACACGTTTCGTGGAAAATTCAATTTTTTTGAAAATCAACTGAACTATAGCCCACAAATTCAGAGCCACAAAATTCGAAAATCTGCAAATGTGCTCCGATTCCAATGATTGGTACCTCTATCAATAGGCGTTGAGACCTGTAATTGTCATACAAACGGCCATTTGGATCGGTCGAATATTTCTACACGTTTCGTGGAAAATTCAGTTTTTTTGAAAATCAACTGAACTATCGCCCACAAATTCAGAGCCACAAAATTTGAAAATCTGCAAATGTGCTCCGATTTCGATGATTGATACCTCTATCAATAGGCGTTGAGACCTGTAATTGTCATACAAACGGCCATTTCGATCGGTCGAATATTTCTACACGTTCCGTGGAAAATTCAATTTTTTTGTAAATCAACTGAACTATAGCCCACAAATTCAGAGCCACAAAATCTGAAAATCTGCAAATGTGATCCGATTTCGATTATTGATACCTCTATCAATAGGCATTGAGACCTGTAATTGTCATACAAATGGCCATTTCGATCGGTCCATTATTTCTACACGTTCCGTGGAAAATTCAATTTTTTTGTAAATCAACTGAACTATAGCCCACAAGTTCAGAGCCACAAAATGCGAAAATCTGCAAATGTGCTCCGATTTCGATGATTGATACCTCTATCAATAGGAGTTGAGACCTGAAATTGTCATGTAAAAGGCCATTTCGATCGGTCGAATATTTCTACACGTTTCGTGGAAAATTCAATTTTTTTGTAAATCAACTGAACTAACGCCCACAAATTCAGAGCCACAAAATTCGAAAATCTGCAAATGTGCTCCGATTTCAATGATTGATACCTCTATCAATAGGCGTTGAGACCTGTAATTGTCATACAAACGGCCATTTCGATCGGTCGAATATTTCTACACGTTCCGTGGAAAATTCAATTTTTTTGTAAATCAACTGAACTATAGCCCACAAGTTCAGAGCCACAAAATCCGAAAATCTGCAAATGTGATCCGATTTCGATTATTGATACCTCTATCAATATGCATTGAGACCTGTAATTGTCATACAAACGGCCATTTCGATCGGTCGAATATTTCTACACGTTTCGTGGAAAATTCAATGTTTTTGAAAATCAACTGAACTATCGCCCACAAATTCAGAGCCACAAAATTCGAAAATCTGCAAATGTGCTCCGATTTCAATGATTGATACCTCTATCAATAGGCGTTGAGACCTGTAATTGTCATACAAACGGCCATTTCGATCGGTCGAATATTTCTACACGTTCCGTGGAAAATTCAATTTTTTTGTAAATCAACTGAACTATAGCCCACAAGTTCAGAGCCACAAAATCCGAAAATCTGCAAATGTGATCCGATTTCGATTATTGATACCTCTATCAATATGCATTGAGACCTGTAATTGTCATACAAACGGCCATTTCGATCGGTCGAATATTTCTACACGTTTCGTGGAAAATTCAATGTTTTTGAAAATCAACTGAACTATCGCCCACAAATTCAGAGCCACAAAATTCGAAAATCTGCAAATGTGCTCCGATTTCGATGATTGATACCTCTATCAATAGGCGTTGAGACCTGTAATTGTCATACAAACGGCCATTTCGATCGGTCGAATATTTCTACACGTTTCGTGGAAAATTCAATTATTTTGAAATTCAACTGAACTAACGCCCACAAATTCAGAGCCACAAAATTCTAAAATCTGCAAATGTGCTCCGATTTCAATGATTGATACCTCTATCAATAGGCGTTGAGACCTGTAATTGTCATACAAACGGCCATTTCGATCGGTCGAATATTTCTACACGTTTCGTGGAAAATTCAATTTTTTTGAAATTCAACTGAACTATAGTTCACAAATTCAGAGCCACAAAATTCGAAAATCTGTAAATGTGCTCCGATTTCAATGATTGATACCTCTATCAATAGGCGTTGAGACCTGTAATTGTCATACCAACGGCCATTTGGATCGGTCGAATATTTCTACACGTTTCGTGGAAAATTCAATTTTTTTGAAAATCAACTGAACTATAGCCCACAAATTCAGAGCCACAAAATTCGAAAATCTGCAAATGTGCTCCGATTTCGATTATTGATACCTCTATCAATAGGCGTTGAGACCTGAAATTGTCATACCAACGGCCATTTGGATCGGTCGAATATTTCTACACGTTCCGTGGAAAATTCAATTTTTTTGAAAATCAACTGAACTATAGCCCACAAATTCAGAGCCACAAAATTCGAAAATCTGCAAATGTGCTCCGATTTCAATGATTGATACCTCTATCAATAGGCGTTGAGACCTGTAATTGTCATACAAACGGCCATTTGGATCAGTCGAATATTTCTACACGTTCCGTGGAAAATTCAATTTTTTTGAAAATCAACTGAACTATAGCCCACAAATTCAGAGCCACAAAATTCGAAAATCTGCAAATGTGCTCCGATTCCAATGATTGATACCTCTATCAATAGGCGTTGAGACCTGTAATTGTCATACAAACGGCCATTTGGATCAGTCGAATATTTCTACACGTTTCATGGAAAATTCAATTTTATTGAAAATCAACTGAACTAACGCCCACAAATTCAGAGCCACAAAATTCGAAAATCTGCAAATGTGCTCCGATTTCGATGATTGATACCTCTATCAATAGGCGTTGAGACCTGTAATTGTCATACCAACGGCCATTTGGATCGGTCGAATATTTCTACACGTTTCGTGGAAAATTCAATTTTTTTGAAATTCAACTGAACTATAACGCCCACAAATTCAGAGCCACAAAATTCGAAAATCTGCAAATGTCCTCCGATTTCGGTGATTGATACCTCTATCAATAGGCGTTGAGACCTGTAATTGTTATACAAACGGCAATTTCGATCGGTCGAATATTTCTACACGTTTCGTGGAAAATTCAATTTTATTGAAAATCAACTGGACTATACCCCACAAATTCAGAGCCACAAAATTCGAAAATCTGCAAATGTGCTCCGATTTCAATGATTGATACCTCTATCAATAGGCGTTGAGACCTGTAATTGTCATACAAACGGCCATTTCGATCGGTCGAATATTTCTACACGTTCCGTGGAAAATTCAATTTTTTTGAAAATCAACTGAACTATAAGCCCACAAATTCAGAGCCACAAAATTCGAAAATCTGTAAATGTGCTCCGATTTCGATGATTGATACCTCTATTAATAGGCGTTGAGACCTGTAATTGTCATACAAACGGCCATTTGGATCGGTCGAATATTTCTACACGTTTCATGGAAAATTCAATTTTATTGAAAATCAACTGAACTAACGCCCACAAATTCAGAGCCACAAAATTCGAAAATCTGCAAATGTGCTCCGATTTCGATGATTGATACCTCTATCAATAGGCGTTGAGACCTGTAATTGTCATACAAACGGCAATCTCGATCGGTCGAATATTTCTACACGTTTCGTGGAAAATTCAATTTTTTGAAAATCAACTGGACTATACCCCACAAATTCAGAGCCACAAAATTCGAAAATCTGCAAATGTGCTCCGATTTCAATGATTGATACCTCTATCAATAGGCGTTGAGACCTGTAATTGTCATACCAACGGCCATTTCGATCGGTCGAATATTTCTACACGTTTCGTGGAAAATTCAGTTTTTTTGAAAATCAACTGAACTATAGCACACAAATTCAGAGCCACAAAATTCGAAAATCTGTAAATGTGCTCCGATTTCGATGATTGATACCTCTATTAATAGGCGTTGAGACCTGTAATTGTCATACAAACGGCCATTTGGATCGGTCGAATATTTCTACACGTTTCATGGAAAATTCAATTTTATTGAAAATCAACTGAACTAACGCCCACAAATTCAGAGCCACAAAATTCGAAAATCTGCAAATGTGCTCCGATTTCGATGATTGATACCTCTATCAATAGGCGTTGAGACCTGTAATTGTCATACAAACGGCAATCTCGATCGGTCGAATATTTCTACACGTTTCGTGGAAAATTCAATTTTTTGAAAATCAACTGGACTATACCCCACAAATTCAGAGCCACAAAATTCGAAAATCTGCAAATGTGCTCCGATTTCAATGATTGATACCTCTATCAATAGGCGTTGAGACCTGAAATTGTCATACCAACGGCCATTTGGATCGGTCGAATATTTCTACACGTTCCGTGGAAAATTCAATTTTTTTGAAAATCAACTGAACTATAGCCCACAAATTCAGAGCCACAAAATTCGAAAATCTGCAAATGTGCTCCGATTTCAATGATTGATACCTCTATCAATAGGCGTTGAGACCTGTAATTGTCATACAAACGGCCATTTGGATCAGTCGAATATTTCTACACGTTCCGTGGAAAATTCAATTTTTTTGAAAATCAACTGAACTATAGCCCACAAATTCAGAGCCACAAAATTCGAAAATCTGCAAATGTGCTCCGATTCCAATGATTGATACCTCTATCAATAGGCGTTGAGACCTGTAATTGTCATACAAACGGCCATTTGGATCAGTCGAATATTTCTACACGTTCCGTGGAAAATTCAATTTTTTTGAAAATCAACTGAACTATAAGCCCACAAATTCAGAGCCACAAAATTCGAAAATCTGCAAATGTGCTCCGATCTCGATTATTGATACCTCTATCAATAGGCGTTGAGACCTGTAATTGTCATACAAACGGCCATTTGGATCGGTCGAATATTTCTACACGTTTCGTGGAAAATTCAATTTTTTTGAAATTCAACTGAACTATAACGCCCACAAATTCAGAGCCACAAAATTCGAAAATCTGCAAATGTCCTCCGATTTCGGTGATTGATACCTCTATCAATAGGCGTTGAGACCTGTAATTGTTATACAAACGGCAATTTCGATCGGTCGAATATTTCTACACGTTTCGTGGAAAATTCAATTTTTTTGAAAATCAACTGAACTATAGCCCACAAATTCAGAGCCACAAAATTCGAAAATCTGCAAATGTGCTCCGATTCCAATGATTGATACCTCTATCAATAGGCGTTGAGACCTGTAATTGTCATACCAACGGCCATTTCGATCGGTCGAATATTTCTACACGTTTCGTGGAAAATTCAGTTTTTTTGAAAATCAACTGAACTATAGCACACAAATTCAGAGCCACAAAATTCGAAAATCTGTAAATGTGCTCCGATTTCGATGATTGATACCTCTATTAATAGGAGTTGAGACCTGTAATTGTCATACAAACGGCCATTTGGATCGGTCGAATATTTCTACACGTTTCATGGAAAATTCAATTTTATTGAAAATCAACTGAACTAACGCCCACAAATTCAGAGCCACAAAATTCGAAAATCTGCAAATGTGCTCCGATTTCGATGATTGATACCTCTATCAATAGGCGTTGAGACCTGTAATTGTCATACAAACGGCAATCTCGATCGGTCGAATATTTCTACACGTTTCGTGGAAAATTCAATTTTTTGAAAATCAACTGGACTATACCCCACAAATTCAGAGCCACAAAATTCGAAAATCTGCAAATGTGCTCCGATTTCAATGATTGATACCTCTATCAATAGGCGTTGAGACCTGTAATTGTCATACAAACGGCCATTTCGATCGGTCGAATATTTCTACACGTTCCGTGGAAAATTCAATTTTTTTGAAAATCAACTGAACTATAGCACACAAGTTCAGAGCCACAAAATTCGAAAATCTGCAAATGTGCTCCGATTTCGATTATTGATACCTCTATCAATAGGCGTTGAGACCTGTAATTGTCATACAAACGGCCATTTCGATCGGTCGAATATTTCTACACGTTTCGTGGAAAATTCAGTTTTTTTGAAAATCAACTGAACTATAGCACACAAGTTCAGAGCCACAAAATTCGAAAATCTGCAAATGTGCTCCGATTTCAATGATTGATACCTCTATCAATAGGCGTTGAGACCTGTAATTGTCATACAAACGGCCATTTCGATCGGTCGAATATTTCTACACGTTCCGTGGAAAATTCAATTTTTTTGAAATTCAACTGAAATAACGCCCACAAATTCAGAGCCACAAAATTCGAAAATCTGCAAATGAGCTCCGATTCCAATGATTGATACCTCTATCAATAGGCGTTGAGACCTGTAATTGTCATACAAACGGCCATTTCGATCGGTCGAATATTTCTACACGTTTCGTGGAAAATTCAGTTTTTTTGAAAATCAACTGAACTATAGCCCACAAATTCAGAGCCACAAAATTCGAAAATCTGCAAATGTGCTCCGATTTCAATGATTGATACCTCTATCAATAGGCTTTGAGACATGTAATTGTCATACAAACGGCCATTTGGATCGGTCGAATATTTCTACACGTTTCGTGGAAAATTCAAGTTCTTGAAAATCAACTGAACTATAGCCCACAAATTCAGAGCCACAAAATTCGAAAATCTGCAAATGTGCTCCGATTTCGATGATTGATACCTCTATCAATAGGCGTTGAGACCTGTAATTGTCATACAAACGGCCATTTGGATCGGTCGAATATTTCTACACGTTTCATGGAAAATTCAATTTTATTGAAAATCAACTGAACTAACGCCCACAAATTCAGAGCCACAAAATTCGAAAATCTGCAAATGTGCTCCGATTTCGATGATTGATACCTCTATCAATAGGCGTTGAGACCTGTAATTGTCATACCAACGGCCATTTGGATCGGTCGAATATTTCTACACGTTCCGTGGAAAATTCAATTTTTTTGAAATTCAACTGAAATAACGCCCACAAATTCAGAGCCACAAAATTCGAAAATCTGCAAATGTGCTCCGATTCCAATGATTGATACCTCTATCAATAGGCGTTGAGACCTGTAATTGTCATACCAACGGCCATTTCGATCGGTCGAATATTTCTACACGTTTCGTGGAAAATTCAGTTTTTTTGAAAATCAACTGAACTATAGCCCACAAATTCAGAGCCACAAAATTCGAAAATCTGCAAATGTGCTCCGATTTCAATGATTGATACCTCTATCAATAGGCGTTGAGACCTGTAATTGTCATACAAACGGCCATTTCGATCGGTCGAATATTTCTACACGTTCCGTGGAAAATTCAATTTTTTTTAAAATCAACTGAACTATAGCCCACAAGTTCAGAGCCACAAAATTCGAAAATCTGCAAATGTGCTCCGATTTCGATTATTGATACCTCTATCAATAGGCGTTGAGACCTGTAATTGTCATACAAACGGCCATTTGGGTCGGTCGAATATTTCTACACGTTCCGTGGAAAATTCATTTTTTTTAAAATCAACTGAACTATAGCCCACAAGTTCAGAGCCACAAAATTCGAAAATCTGCAAATGTGCTCCGATTTCGATTATTGATACCTCTATCAATAGGCGTTGAGACCTGAAATTGTCATACCAACGGCCATTTGGATCGGTCGAATATTTCTACACGTTCCGTGGAAAATTCAATTTTTTTGAAATTCAACTGAAATAACGCCCACAAATTCAGAGCCACAAAATTCGAAAATCTGCAAATGTGCTCCGATTTCGATGATTGATACCTCTATCAATAGGCGTTGAGACCTGTAATTGTCATACAAACGGCCATTTGGATCGCTCGAATATTTCTACACGTTCCGTGGAAAATTCAATTTATTGAAAATCAACTGAACTATAGTCCACAAATTCAGAGCCACAAAATTCGAAAATCTGCAAATGTGCTCCGATTTCGATTATTGATACCTCTATCAATAGGCGTTGAGACCTGTAATTGTCATACAAACGGCCATTTTGATCGGTCGAATATTTCTACACGTTTCGTGGAAAATTCAATTTTTTTGAAAATCAACTGAACTATTGCCCACAAATTCAGAGCCACAAAATTCGAAAATCTGCAAATGTGTTCCGATTTCGATGATTGATACCTCTATCAATAGGCGTTGAGACCTGTAATTGACATACAAACGGCCATTTGGAACGGTCGAATATTTCTACACGTTCCGTGGAAAATTCAATTTTTTTGAAATTCAACTGAAATAACGCCCACAAATTCAGAGCCACAAAATTCGAAAATCTGCAAATGTGCTCCGATTTCGATGATTGATACTTCTATCAATAGGCGTTGAGACCTGTAATTGTCATACAAACGGCCATTTGGGTCGGTCGAATATTTCTACACGTTTCGTGGAAAATTGAATTTTTTTGAAAATCAACTCAACTATTGCCCACAAATTCAGAGCCACAAAATTCGAAAATCTGCAAATGTGTTCCGATTTCGATGATTGATACCTCTATCAATAGGCGTTGAGACCTGAAATTGACATACAAATGGCCATTTGGGTCGGTCGAATATTTCTACACGTTTCGTGGAAAATTCAATTTTTTCAAAATCAACTGAACTATTGCCCACAAATTCAGAGCCACAAAATTCGAAAATCTGCAAATGTGTTCCGATTTCGATGATTGATACCTCTATCAATAGGCGTTGAGACCTGTAATTGTCATACAAACGGCCATTTCGATCGGTCGAATATTTCTACACGTTCCGTGGAAAATTCATTTTTTTGAAAATCAACTGAACTATTGCCCACAAATTCAGAGCCACAAAATTCGAAAATCTGCAAATGTGATCCGATTTCGATGATTGATACCTCTATCAATAGGCGTTGAGACCTGTAATTGTCATACAAACGGCCATTTGGATCGGTCGAATATTTCTACACGTTTCGTGGAAAATTCAATTTTTTGAAAATCAACTGAACTATAGCCCACAAATTCAGAGCCACAAAATTCGAAAATCTGCAAATGTGCTCCGATTTCGATTATTGATACCTCTCAATTGACCTTTTTCCTCATCTGTCAAATACAGATTATTTGAAACGTCAAACGAGCGCGTAGGACAAGATAAAGTGAAAAGTGTATCAATTTTAAGTAAAATCGTATTAAATTAGCGAGTATTAGTAATTTTGAAGGTTTTTAATTTATTAATTAAACAAAACAATTATAATTATAACATTTTATATCATAATAAATAAAATATTTTAATAGATAAGTGTTATATTTTGTGAAAATGCCACTAACGTGTAGTATATTTAAGTGCCAAATGAGAGCAGATAAACACGATGGAATACACTTTTATAGGTTTCCTTTTATTTCAAAAAGGTGCACAAAATACAAAACTCTGGCTGAGGAACGCCAGTGAGCTTGGGTGAAGGCAATTAATCGGAAAGATTTAAAAAAAACAGCCTTATGATACTCTACTGTTTGCTCCAGACATTTCATATCCGGAAAATCTGCTAAAAGCCTAAAATAGATGATATTTTAAACCCTGACTGGATTCCAACTCAACATTTGGGTTATAAGTAAAAATCAACAACCTCTACATCCAGATATGAGCGAATGAAGAACCGATTATAGCTATTTCCAAAAAAATTAATGAAAACATGTATTTCGATTATATGGTGAAAATATCTTGCGCAGTTTTCAATTTGAACTCACCAATTTTAGGAGATAATGAATAAAAGACAATACGTTATAAATAAGATTATTTAATATAAAACTAAAATTGTATAAAATCACATAATAAATTCATTTAATCAGTTAATTCATACTCAGAAATAAATTTATATAAAATCACATATGTATATAGTTAATTCTCATTTTATCACATGAATCAATAAAATGCACTTGTATACTTCATGCAAAGCAAATAATACGGCCCCAATATGGGAACAACACTCTCCTAATCCTGCCACACAAGTACAGTGTCCGTTGTGAATGAAGCCCGTGACGTCATGATGGGTCCATACTTTTAATGGTGGTAAATTTACTGACTGAGAATGAAGTACCTGCTCAAAAAAGTTTTAACATTATTAATTTTAAATATGTAATTTTTTTAAAGAACTTACTTTGCCAAACACAATGTGTGCATTTTGGTGCTTTTTACCGGTTAAATATTGGACCCAACCGCCTTTACATACAATAGTTTGTAGGCCTCTAACGACTTGAACGCTTTTAATTCGTTGGACGTGTAATATGACTTCTTATTTACCAGATACTGAAATATTTCGAGAAACGTCACATTTGTTTGCAGACTTTGCTCATCAAACTCCATCAAGTATGGGTCACTCTTGAATTCTGAAATTTTCTCCTCGTACCGCTGTCTCTCAGGTCCCTAAAGGCTCATGGCATATTTAGATAATACCGAGATCCTCTTGTTATCATCCGTTTCTAGAAATTTACAAAAAATTATTCAAAACATATAAATTTGTTATAAGAACATAACCTAACACTTTTAAAAAAAAACTCTTTTCTACTTACTTTTCAAGAAATTTTTATAAATTTCTATTAATTTTTAATTCTAATAAAATTTAGAAATAAATCACAGTTTAAAATAAATTAAAAATCACACTAATTAATTAAAAAACACAAAAAATTCCACAGCTCAAAATTATACTTTGTCCTACACGTTCACAAAACACCAAATTTTATCTGTCAAAAATTTTGGAGGAAAAAGGTCAATAGGCGTTGAGACCTGTAATTGTCATACAAACGGCGATTTCGATCGGTCGAATATTTCTACACGTTCCGTGGAAAATTCAATTTTTTGAAAATCAACTGAACTATAGCCCACAAATTCAGAGCCACAAAATTCGAAAATCTGCAAATGTGCTCCGATTTCGATGATTGATACCTCTATCAATAGGCGTTGAGACCTGTAATTGTCATACAAACGGCCATTTGGATCGGTCGAATATTATATGTGGTCCGATTTCGATGATTGATACCTTTTGTTTAACAACAGAACTATCTAACATATTATGTACAAAGAGGCACATTTCCATGCTAATTTCGTTTTCGTTTAGTTTAATTAAATTTAATTGGATTCAAAATATCCAAGTAATTTTATAAATTTAAATTTTTTGGTAACTCTTGTCAAAAATGTAAAAGGCTTTTTAGAAAGCCAAGAAAACATGAACTGCTGCAGATGGGACTGATACAAAGAAGTCCTCAGAACATACAAGTATGAAATAAGAAGTGCCAAAATAAATGCTCTTCTGTTGTAAAACAGAAGAGTCCTCGGAGGTTGCGAGGCTACGAAAAGTACTGGCGGCGAGTCATCTCCAGTAACCGGATGGTTATTGGACTACAACTAGTGCTAATCTTTGGAGTTACTACTGATAACCCACTTTCCGGAGTGCTCCAAACTTGCGCCTGAAATGTCGAGTGATTTTACGAGTTCAGGCGTTGAAAATATAATAATAAGCAGGTGGAGGATAGTGTGAGCAATTCACAGTTTTAAGCCATACAAGTTAGCTGGACGTACCTTATATAAGCCTAAGATAAAAAAAAAACGAACATTTTAATTTTTTTGGGAAATTTTTTATTTATTTTTTTAAATATTTTTTTTTTATTTATAATTGGAACGTTTTAAAAATTGCGCATTCACAATTAAATTTTTGTATTTTTTAAATTTTTATTTTATTTTGTTTTTTTCATCTTTTTTTTTATTTATTTATTTATTTTTTAATTTATATAGTTTCTAAATTATTATTTTTTTTTTAATAAGATAAATAGGACATTTACAATTTTAAAATTATTGAGTATTCAGTTTAATTTTTTTCTTTCTTTTCTTAATTTTCTTCATTTTATTTTCAAAATTATACAAAATAATAAAAATTTCAAAAATTATTTTCCTTTTATTTTTAATATTTTAGTTTAGTAGGTTTCTTTTTTTTTAATAATTTAAAAGTATAATATATAAACAAAAAAAATTAAAAAAATAAATGTTTTATTTTTTAATTATTGTGTTTGATGTTTTTATAAGTATGTATGTATTATAATTAATGTGTGTATGCGTCTTATTTTATTATATAGGTTGTTGTTGTATTTTTTAAATTAAATGATAATAAATTTAAAAAATAAAAATAGATTTTATTATTAAATATTCATATTATGTAGATTGATTAATTAATTTTGTATTTTCTTTTATTTAATCTTTTTAATTTATATATTTAAATTTAATTAATAATACTTTGTATTTGCCTACATTGCACAATTTTTATTTGTTTTATTAAATTTAAATTTAATTACTTTTTTATTTTTTGAAATCTTTATTTTAGTTTTTTTTTTTTAATTAGTTGTTTAATTTATGTTTATTTTTTATGTACACTATTAATTTAATAATAATAATAATAATATTTAAAAAATATATATATATGTATCAAAAAAATCTTAAATTATACATTAAAAACTAAAAAAATTAATTAATAGTAAAACATAAAAAAAGAGATAAATGCATAACACAGATATAATTAATAATTTATGTATAAAATACATTTAGAGATTTATTTATTTATTTAATTTTCTATATAAATTTTTAAAATTGTTTACTCCAAATTTATGTTTAATTAAATTTCTAAATAAAAGCAGTTTTTGTATTTTTTTTTTTTTTTGTTTTTTGTTTGATGTTTTATAATTTAATTTAAAAATGTCTATACTATTTTTTATTAATTATTTATAATCAATTTTGAACGTTATAATTATTAATTTTTGTTTTTCTAATAATACAATAATAATTGTTGTGTCTAGGTTATATAATGTTGATTTTAAATTTAAATTCATTTTTTTGATTTTAATTTTGTGATAAAATTTGAATAAATACAATTTAAAATAAAAACTATTATTGAAGCATCAGTCTTTTGAATAAAAATGGAAATTCAAAACATGTAATTATTATACCTTAATGAATTTGACGAGCGTTTACTTATTAAGAAATGCTAAACCATAGGTTGCGCTTTGTTCTAATTAACCCTTTGACTCGTCATTTATTTTAAAACGCTTGTTGTTTTGCTTAAGTATCTGAGTAATTCTGAAATTTTATAATATTTTTCGCGCTAAGTAACCTTTTTTGGTAGCTTAAGGCTAAGAGCCAACAAAGTAACACTTAAAAAATCCATTATTAGTGCATTGAATCCCAAAAAATATGTTTAAAGTGTATGTACACAATTGTGTACAGTACGAGTCAATGCGTTAATCGAAGCTAAGGGATAAAACAAAATCGAATGCAACACAACATTGGGGATGTTCACTGCTATATTTTTGACATATTTTACCCCATTGACTTTAATAAAATATTTGGTTTTTTTTGATGACATGAGTGAACGACTTTTTTAAATGAATATAATTTTGGTATCTTAAACGTCAAAACCGCATTTTCTTTTTGTTATTTTAATATTTTTCATTAATCAATCAATTCAATCAATGCTCAAAATCGAAGCTTTTTTCTATTATTTTAATTTAAAGCCGACAAAAAAAAATTATTTTCAGTTGTCAAAAAAACTCAAAGAAATTATATACCAATCTTTTGGATGCACTCGTTTTTTAGCTTAAATATATCCGAATATTTTTATTCCTTGGTCATCAGTAAACACTAGGATTGAAATAGAAAAGTGTTCACATTTTGTGCTCATTTATGTATGGTTTTTACTCTTTAGTTAGCCCGATTCCCTTAGTCGTATGTCGTATCGCTTATCATGACAAATAACAGTCAAATTTTAATAATCCCCTATAAACCTATATGGTCGCTAAGAAAACATCGTATTACACTGATTTTTGACTATTGAAGTCATTTCAAATGACTATTCTTGTCACGATATATTTTCAAGTGAACAGTCATTTGAAATTACTGGTCGTGTGTTCAAACGGGCAAAAGTGATACAAAAATATCATTTTTTTAGTACCCTAACTTCACTTCCAACCAAAATGAAAAAAATCATAAATAATAATTAGCCAATATGTTTTGGGTGTTTGACAAAAAAATATTTTGCGGTCAAAGGATATAGGAAGATTTATTGAAAATCCAGTTTTATGTAATACGTGAAAAATTAGTACCGTTTAGAATTTGCAGTTTTAGAATTCTCAGCTTTAATCATTTTGAATTTTTAGTACGTATAAAATAAAAACTTACTAAAAATTCAAAATTCTCAAAGCAAACGTCTATATTTTCAGGTATCAAATAAAATTGCATTATCGATAAATCTATCCATATCTTCGACTGCTAGTTTACTATGGAAAAATATAGCGATTCCCCGATAGATAATATGATACCTTTTGCTTTACGTTTATGTTTCGTTGAAAAAAAAACGTTGAAAAAACAGTCAACTTGAGGGCCCGGGTTCAATCCCCAGTGGTGGCAAGAAATTTGCCAATATTGGATGTTGTGGGTATGTGAATGTGGAGTATTTAATACTGTACGATTTTTCCTTTTTTTATGAGAGTTTTAGGTCCGATTGTATGAACGATGATAAATGATTAATTCTCTGATTTAGCGTAGTTTTCCTTGTAAAAAACAATGAAAACTACGCTAAATCAGAGAATTAATCATTTATCATCGTTCATACAATCGGGCCTTAGATCTATTTTACTGAACTACAAAGGAATTTATATTGGATAATTCATCAATTGACGATTGGAGCATCACGGATTCCACGTAGCCGAATTTTTCTGTACTAAAACTGTCAATCCATTGACGTTTAAAATTTTATTTCGTTGCTGAAACAAGCGCAATTCCTTCTTTTAATTTTTCCTGTATGCAACACAAACTTCAAATGGATGGTTCTTTTAATAAACAATTTTTCCATGAGAGGCGTTCAGGCTACTTTTACAATCGTCAATTGAGAACTGTTAAAGTACGTGTAAGTGACATCTAGTATTAAAAATAATTATTCAGTATTTTGAGATATATATTCGCGATTTGTGTAAAACCCGCAATGCAAATCCCACAAATAAGGCTGGTAACTTAATATCAATTCAACACAATTGAACTTTATAAGTATAATATTATTTTTAATAAATAAACAAAAAATATTTTTCGTTTTTTCTGTGGCAATAACCAAAAACGACATAACTCGAGTTAGTATGTATTTTTTCAAATTTATAATAACTGCATCAAAAGGAACAGTTTGATATAGGCGAAACAATTTTAACGATAACTAACAGTCTTGTTAAGATTGTTTCCCCTATCTAAAACTGTTCCTTTTGATGCAGTTATTCTAAATTTTGGAACAGCTATAGCAGAGCATACCATTTTTCGCGCATGCGCAATTTTTGCAAGCACCATTGTTTATAATGCGGAATTAAGGTAAACTACATTTTGGATTGAGTCTTGGCTAAAAAAAACGCTTACTATTTGACAGCAAACACCTTACTATGGTTTGAGTCTTGAGTTTAAAAAACTGGTTTGCTATATGAATCGTTATTCTTGAAAGGGCTCATGTCCACTTTTTCAAATTGTTCAGGAAATAAGAAAAACTTTTATGACATGAGACCTTTCTAGAAATAAATGATTTTTTTGTTGCAAGGTAGGTACCGCTCCATTAACCATATGGTAATATCGTCTTGTCATAAACGTATATACGTGTCTGTGATCCAAAACCGTTATAATACTAATTTTGACAAAAAGTGGACATGAGCCCTTTCAAGAATAAACGATTCATACGTATTTACTAAAATAAATTTTGAAATCTAGTAAGCGTGTTGTTTTTAAATTACCTCATTTTCCGGAAAATTTTCCTTTTTTTTATTTTTCAAAATTGGGTAAAATGTGAATTTTTTGATAATTTTTGACGTTAGAGTTAGAATTGTAAATTAATTAATAATAATTGCTTCGTCAACCTTGCAGACACAGATCAAAGAGTTTTTTCGCCCTTATCGCTTCTTCTGATAGTACCACAAATGTTAAAAACAGCATCTTTTATAAATATAACAATTTTTTTAATGTAATTTTAATTCGTTGTATAACCTTAGCTTAGAGGATGGGGACTGCCGCCCCAAACCCCGCTTTTCCTGAATTTATACAATTTTTCCTGTTTTAAAATTTATTTGTAATTTTAAACTAAAAAAAAAAAAAATTGAAAAAATTGCAAAATTTTCCTGAAAAATTGCAAAACTTTCCCAGAAAAATTACTTGCATTGTCGAAAACTGATGAGATACAATCCTAATATCAAATTTTTATAAAAATCGCACATTTTGACGTCTTTTGAAATTTCATCTAACAATCATTTTCCATCGTACCAAAATATCCGAAAAATAATGCATTACATACTAATAAAAGTAATGCATTACCTGCAGTTTACAAAAAAATCACAATCATTTTTTTGGAAAAGTGGCATTTTTCTTTACATATTTTAGTTTTAAAAATTAGCACTTTATTAAATATGGAGCTATTTTCTAGTTGAAATTATTTCTACATTATAAAAATTGGCGCTGTGTGACATGGTAATATGGCATGCTCTGCTATACGTAAGCCTAAATTTTAATAAATTTGAAAAATACATAACTCGAGTTATGAGTTATGTCGTTTTGGATTATTGGCACAGTTTTTATCCCTAACAAACTTCTATTGTTTTGTCGCTAGATCTACAAACAGTTCTCAATTGACGATTGGAGCATCACGGATTCAACGTAGCGGAAATTTTTTTAACTGATACATATTTTTTCGTGTTGATTGACGATTGTAAATGTTCAAAAACGCCGACCTACCAGAAAATTTAAGAATTAAGCAAGCTATCCTTAAATGACATTTCATAATAATAAAAAATCACATGCGTGTTATGTATATCAGCACTTAGGTGTTTATAGTTTTTAAATTAAAAGAATCTATCCTTAAATGACATTTCATAATAACAAAATATCAACATAAATGACATTCCATAATATCTTAAACGTCAAATTGGTATAGCTCTTCCAGTTCCGAATTTCTCCGTTACGCGGTAGTCACGATCCTCCATCGTCAATTGACGATTGAAGCATCACGAATTCCACGTAGCGGAATTTTACTATACTAAAACTATCTATCCATTAGCTGTATTTTGTTGAGAAAAATTTAAACAAAATCAGTTTTGATTTATTTTTTGTCCTATTCCTTCCTATAAACCTACTACGATTTAAATAAAGAAACATTTTTTCGGCTTTATTTAAATCATGCGGCGCTTTATATCCAATGCAATTGTTGTTGTAATTTTGTCAACAAAATACAACAATTGACATTTAAAATTTTATTTCGTTGCTCAAACAGCCGTAATTCCTTCTTTCAATTTTTCCTATATTGGTTATATGCAACACAAACTTCAAATGGATGGTTATTTTAAATAAACAATTTTTCCATGAGAGGCATACAGCCTAACTTTTACAATCGTCAATTGTGTGTTTTTACTTGTTTTAGATATTTTTCCTTATAATTTAGGTGGGTTTTCGTAAATAAATTGGTTAGTTCTTGCATATTCTAGACGTTAATTCGATTTTTGTCACATTTTTTATTTAATTTATGTATCCAGTTCAATTTAAATTTTTGCCGCGAGGCATTTTCCCTACTTTTACAATCGTCAAATTCTGAACTGTTTGTAGACCTGGCGACAAAAATTAAAGTTTGATAGAGATAAAAAAATGAAATTTATTGTTTGTTTATTAAAAATGATATTTTTTTTAAAACTCCAGCTGTGTTGAACTAAATAATATTTATTTACCAGCCTTATTTGTGGGATTTGTATTACGGTCTCTACACAAATCGTGAATATATGTATATCTAAAAATACTGAATCACTTTATTACTTTTAATGCTAGATGTCACTTACACATACTTTAACAGTATTCAATAGAAATTACTGGTATTTGGAAAATCGAAGAACTCAGAATTTTTCCTATTCCACTTCGTCGAATCAGAAACAACGAATAATTCGGTCAGTTTAGGCGAATTAGTTATGCTAAAACAAAATGTTGATTATGAAATTGAGATCAAATACTCAAAAGATGATGGTGGACTTTGCGGTTGAAAAGTAATGTCAATCATATCATCATTGGAGCATCCGATTTAGTCACGATAAAAATTTCGTTAAATGCTGTTGAATAAAATATAACATTTTCAAAAAAAAAAAAAGTGTTTTCGTTAAGATTAAGAGATTTAATATAAATCATTTTTCGTAATATATAATTACTGAGTATGTAATCCATGCGAAACCATATTGTGGACGCGCCCTTATAAAATACACGACAGTTTGGCGCGTGAATGATTCTCGTACACATATAAGGGAACGTCCTTTAATGATGTCACGCGGGACGTTCTTTAATGATGTCACGCTTTGGGGGGGGGGGGGGGTCAAGTTTGTGTGACCTTTTGTGACAGAGGGGGGGGGTCAAGTTTGTGTGACTTTTGTGACAGAGGGGGGAGGATCAAGTTTGTGTGACCTTTTGTGACAGAAGCGGGAAGGGGTATTCCTGGAAAGCCGTAAAAATGTGGCGAACTGAGACATAGGGGGAGGGGGGTTAAAAATTGTTAAAAATTGCGTGACATCATTAAAGGACGTCCCCTAAACACAAAGAGATTGGTCAATAGCATTTATGTGTAACACGGAGTTGACACTTCTTTTTCGACCGCTTACTAAGTAACATACAAAATTAATTTTTCTTCATTATTTTCAATAAATCAAATTCATATTTTCTTTTGTTACAATTTAGTTTGTTGTTAATTATTTAATCAGCAATAATCTTCGACAATTCTGAGGTTATGGGCCCAGATACGATAAATACGGTACCATATGTAATTGTACTAATACAAACATTGTGCACACTGATGACTAAAATTAATTTCATTTGTAGTGAAATTATAAAAAAATGAGTGCGATTTACAAAAAACGTTTTGAAATTGATTTCCTCACAAAACACCCTGAAGGACCAAAATGGACAGTAGCAAAAACATTGAAATGTTTATTAAACTTAATGTCAGATTGAGAAACAAATATGTATATTTTCTAAATTTATAACAATTTCCCAAAAATGTTCTTTTATTCTTCCATAATCGATGACCCACCCTTTCTTGTTGAACATACTGTAAGTTTGAAAATTCGTTTGTGAAATAATTGCCAGTAGTTGTGAAATTCATATTCACGGAACAACAGTATGTACTAGAAATAAAGATGTCGGACAAAGCTCAATTTGTAAAAATACCACAATTTGATCACACGAATTTCAGCAATTGGAAATATCGTGGGTATTTTGTTGGACGAAAAAAATGTACGAAAATACATTGAAAAAAATATCGACACAATTCTGAAAATGATTTTGAGTGAAAATAAAAAGGATCAAATTCGGTTGGAAGAAAAGAAGTGAGTCTCTTTTTTGGTGCAAACGATACATGTTGGAGTACGTGAGAGAGAATAAGAATGCAAAAGAGATTTTTGAGCGTAAAACGATTGCCGGGCAATTTATATAATTAATTTTTTTTACCTAAGCCATAGAAAACAAGATTGACGGAAGATAGAAAAAGTGGACTGGATACATACAAATTGCGACGCAACCATAGTAAATATGTTATCAGCGCTTCAGCGGAAAGAAAAAATGAAGCGGATACATAAAAATCGAGACCCTCCAATCGTCAATATCAACATGACTCTTGCCCTACGCCTTCGGCTGTCAATTTGCATCATTTCAGTTTAAGGAAAAAGGTCAATTGACCTGTTTCCTCCAAATATGTTAACAGCAAAAATACCAAAGCTGTAGGCAAAACATTTAAGAATTATTGTTGTAGGTTAAATAAATAGGATTTGCTGTTTATAAAACAATACCAAATTATTTTAAAACGTTTCTAAAGTTAAGTTTAGTATTTTTGGCCTTCGCCTTTAGTCATTTTACTTCATTTGACGTTTGAGGAAACCAGCTCTTTACTAAAAGTCACAATAAGCGTATTTTCTTGAACATTTAATTTGAATTATTTTGGATTCAATTTTATTTTCCAAGGAAACATCAAATGGGGCATGCAAAAAGAGTTTGTTTTTGTTTCCGCACATCAGAAGTCACTACCGTCGTGATGATATAAAGGTTACAATAATGTTTGACGTTTAATTTATGGCTACAAAGTTCAAAGGCGTCGATAAACGACTTATAAACATTTTAAAATATAAAAATTCTTTTGTGTTATTAAATTAACCATACAGTTTCGATACAAAACACTAATGCCATTTGATATTCTAAGCTAGAGATGTGCGCGGGTAGTAACTATTCGTTATTTAATACTCGTTACTTTTAACTACCTGAAGTAACGATTCCTTTGGTTAAAAAATATTCGTTACACCTACTAAAATGAAAACAAAACAAAACAAAAAATTTCGCTTCATTGAGTTGAAACCAACGTATATAATCTAGTTATGTCTCTTTTTCTCCTTACCTTTGTATTTTTACATACAAAACACAAAACGCAAAATGTATAGAGTAGTGATTACTTTGTAACGAATAAAAAGTAACGAGTATTACGTCAAAAGTAACGAGTACCCGTGATTACTTAAAAGTAACGAAACTGCAAATCTCTAATTTCTAACCTGCACCGAGGGTGCTGCATTTAACAACAGCGGCGAATATTGTTACTATAAGCATCATGCCCCATTGCATTTTGAAAAATAGCCAACCATTCGATATAAATTGTATATTAAAAATATTTAGTGGCCGGTATTATTACTAATAAAAATATAAAATTCATAAAACATTATAAATGGTTGGTGCTTTTGTATACGTAAGCTTATTAGGCGTTTTTGGAAATAGATCCTGAATAATTTCAGGCTATCTCTCGATCATCAAACTTAGCCATCTATTTACGAACGAATGAAATGAATTATAATTAGTTGTAAGTAAAAAAATAATAAAAAAAATAATACATAATTTTAGGATCAATATGACTGTACATATTTTAGAAAAATTATTTTGGATTTCTTTGAATTATCTCTCAAAATGAATTTTCGAATTTTGCTTTCAAAATACTATCAATATTTTTAACTTTTGTTATGTGATGGATAATTTGGATAATTTTTTACCAACATAAGAAAAATTAAAAGTTATTCAGGATCTATTTCCTAACACGCCTATTATTGTTGCATATACGATTTAACAGAAAAATATGAAGTTCGACCATCTACAAAAAAAAGCAGAGGACGATTTTTGTGTTTGTTTCTCACGTTTCAATTGATTTTTTAAGCAGTGCTGAGATGTTCTAACATCACTTTCGATTTGTTTTCGATAGTATTTTGTCTCTTGTAACAAGAACAAAATTATACGCTATTTTCTTCTTTCATTACAATTTTTCTAATGCGATCTCAGCCTTCTGTATACTGTTCCTTTTCTTCACATCGATAAAATATCGCAAACAAAATTTTTTGCGATAAAGAGTGATGAATGAAAGTAGAAATAGAATGATGTTTTATGCGAGCGTGCTGAGATCGCAATAGAAAATGCTTAATTCAAAAGTCGAAATAGTATACAATTTTACTCTTGAAAAAAGAGACATGAATACTATCAAACATCGAAAAAAGTGATGTTAGAACATCTCAGAACAGATGATTAATTTTTCTGCATTTCTCTTTATAGTTTTTTCTATGTTGTTTCGTTTGTTTTGCGGACACCATATATACATATTATTGGATGAACTGTCGAATTCGGTTGATTTTTTACCCTTCATTGATGGAGGTAACCTATTTTTTTACGTCAATCGAATAAAAATATTAAATTGCGCTTTTTTATGTGTGTTTGTTGATAAATAAATATCTTAAAATATCCTCCATATTCTCGACATTGAAACACAAATTCTCTAATTTTATTTTTAGTTTAAACACAATTTTTTTTTCGTGTAAATCACATGGTCATTTTACACATAAGTTATAAATGAAATAATTTAAAACATCAAATCCCAAATATCATCAGCATCACAATAATAGGTATATATGACAAATGACAATTTTTGAGACTTGTACTAAAATTTTAACTGCTATAAAATAACAATAATTATACAGTTGTGATTATGAGTTCTAAAATTTGATTCTGAACGACTTTTTCAAAATGTCGCAAGAAAAAAAATGACAAACACAAGTCAAACTTGAAAAATCAAATTTGAAATGTAGAAGTTAGGAATAATGTATATTTAATTCTCCTGCCAAAATATAAATTCGATTAAGTGTTTGGTGTAAGCTTGCATGGAGCTGTCATTGGCACAGATCTTGGTGGTAGTAGCAAATAATCAAATGAGATCTTGGAGGACTGATGTGGAGAAGGGTTTCGTGTGAACAGTGATTGATCACGAGTTAGTCGGTCCTAAGCTCTATGCGAAAGATGTATTTAATGAAAACTTCGAATAATAGAAGTTCGAATTATGGAAGTTTAACTACATACGTATGTATTGTCAGTCATTTTATAGCAATTATAATTTTAGTACAAAGTCACAAAAAATTACCATTTGTCACTTGATCAGAATCTAGGCCCTGCCCTGATGCCAAATTGTTCTTTCTACTAATTGTTTTATTTCAATTCGAAAATTTAATTCGCGACTTGTTTTATTGAGAAAGAATAATTCAAAAAAATTTCGAATTACATTTTTCTCATGGAAATACAGCTTTTGTAATAATACCGACCACTAGACGTTTTTTCATATAAAATGAACCTATTTCGAATGATTGGCTATTTTACAAAATGAATTAAATCTAACTCGGATGTTTCCTTGGAAAACAATAAAATCCAAAGTATGTAATTCAATTTATTTTTTGAAGCAACTAACAAGCTTAGTTGTTGTTTTTTTCATTTGCTAAGGTCGACTAGCACTTATAGCTGTATATGACCCAGCTAATTGTTTAAATAAACGGTTAGTCCAAGCTTCTAGAAAGAAACATGGATGTCCCGAGTACAACTATTTACTTTCACTGAGTCGCACTTTGTGATACCTCCGACTTGCACAGATATTATGGGCCTTATACATATAAAAATGCAGTACCCGGAACCATTATCTATTTTATTAAGCTGTATATTGTGATACCCTCGCTCATTTACACGATATAACGGGCCTTATACGATAATGCGCAGTACCTTAATAAAGATGTTCACTCTACAAGATCTATATTGCGACATAAAGCAAGCAACTAAGCTTATTGTTGTTGTAGAATTACCAATGAGGATATTTACACCTTTAAGCATTGCTACGCAACACTACAACCCAACACAAAAGTTGCGACACCTCATTTATCTTAATTGACTTTTTTCTTCGTTTGTTTGTATAAAATTTAAATCCTAAATTTTTAAAAATTGTTTTAGACAAAAAAAATTGTTTTTGAACAAACAAGTAGTACGAGACTAATAAAAAATTAATTTTTTAAATTCTAAATTCGATTAAACAATTTTAGAGCTAACAGATCATGCTTTAAAATCCTACATTAGTAATACTAGAGCCAAATTACTTGACTACATTTAGATACAAAATCTTTTAAATCTTCTTACGGCTTTCCTAATTATTTTTAGAGTACGGTTTGTTTTAGCGCACGACCCAAAAATGTCACTATGTAATTATTACGTTATAGTTTAATACTTAAACAGAACGTACTTAAATACGTATTTAAATAATTTAAATTTATCATTTTATTTTGCGAAATTAAATTAAAATTTATTCAAATTTTATCAAAAATTAAAAAAAAAAAAAATTTTGCATTTCTTCCGTCGATATTATTTTAAAATGGAAAATTATAAAAAATGATTTTCTTACAAAAACAAATCAAAATTAAAACTTTTCTCACTCAAAACATTTTCCATTTTCATATAAAAAAAAAAAAAAGTCGAAAAATTAAAATTAATTTATAAAATTATAATTTTTTAAAGTTAAAATTGGTTTTTAAATGTATATTCACTGCCACTGACCTGATTGCGGAGCATACGGTGGAAAGCTGCTATACGAAGGTGTATAACCTGGATATTGTTCTGAATTAGGAACCGATGAGATACGCTGTGGATCATACGAGACTGGCATACCACCAGCCGAACCTAGTGGTGGATACGTAGACGGTGGCGGACCACCATATTGGCTGGCAACACCGTAAGGTCCTGGTGAATATCCATAGGGTGGATATGCGGGTGTTGTTGAAACAGATGGTGGTGGAAGATTTTGTGGAAATTGTGTTGCATATCCACCCGGTTGGTATGGTGGTATTGGCGGTGGGATTGCACTACTCGATCCATAACCATTGCCGCTCGATGAATAAGGTCCACTTGGCGGTACATACGATGGAACCGATGGGCTCATTGCATCCGGACCTGCACCAGGTGGTAAATACGGGCTAGCATAGGCTGATACATCAGGCCGATGGAATGCTGAACCGGATACCTGAGGAGATGGTATGCTTTGATCATAATTTGATGTTGTATTTGTCGGAATTAAATTTGAAATTGTTGATGTTGTTGGAATACTAGAATTGGCTGAATAACCACCACCGCCGGATGTAGTATTTGCAGATGAAGTTGTCGCTGCTATTGTTACAGGCGCTGGTGACATTGTTGTCGGTGTAGTAACGTTAGAAGATTGTGCTGTTGATACGTTCGATACAGTGGTTGGTGTATATTGTGGCAAATATCCTGGAAATATAACAAAACAAAAAAAAAAAAAATTCCGACCCTCAAAATCGACAAATCACAAAAATCTTACCGCCGTAGGGCGAAGAAAAATGTTGACCACTAGTCGTCGTTGGCAATGACGCTTGATTCATCTGTTCATTAATGATTGGTGGCGGGATAGAACTAGGAACTGTATTATAGCCACCATACGAGAAAGAACTCGGAAATAATGGACCCGAAAGAGTAGTTGGTATATTCTGGAATAGTGATTCGGTTGTATTCATAAATGGTGGTCCAGCAGGTGTTGCACCACCACCGGCACCACCCCCAGGCACCATGCCTCCCGATGAATATGGCCCTGTCGGTATATTTTGCATATTCGGCGTTTTTGGTTTCTGAGGAGGTTCGATATTTGTCATCATAGCTGCCTTTAACTTGGCTTTCTCTTTTTTTGTAGTTTTATTTTGGCGCTTTGGTTTCATAGTTGTAGTTGTGGCTGATGATGATTTTGTTGACGGCATCATTTCATTGTAATTTGGATTTGGCGAGGGGGAATACGACCGCGTTATGTTGCTCAGTGATGCTTGGAAACCATTTTTGTCGTCGTTTATAGCTGAAGCCGTCTTTTCCAAGAAACTTAGGCTCGATTCGATTTTTGGTGGTTGTTGACCTCCAACACCAGGACCTGCTGCACCACCGCCAACATTCGGCCCAACTGGCCCACTCATTTGCGATGGAGACGCCACCGACGAATGATACGAATGTGGCGATGGCGTATGGTACGATTTAGATCCTCCGCCATGATGCCGATTTTGAGGCGGCATAGCATCATACATTGGATACATATTCGGTTGATAGTTTAAATTTTGGGGAGATACCGATGTTGGTATCGACGAAGGTGGTGGTATTTGTTGCGGTGGCATCGAATAATTTGAATTCATTGGACCTGGAGAATTCACATGTGGATTTTGTGGCGTATGTGGTGATTCCATGCCACCGTCATTTACGGCAGTAGGTGGCATTTGTCGTGCTGACATTTTATTGTGTCGATAATTTTTCAATGAATTTTTCGAGGTTTTCTGTGTCGCATACATCTCGTGATACATATTTGGATGGGGCGGCTGCTGTGACGATTGATGTTGATGTTGCTGCATATATGGATCGATCATGTCATTTTGATTGTTGCGTGAACCTTTTCGCTCAACCATATTCTGTTGTTTGTAACTCATTTTTTCACGTATTGGTGCCGGCTCCATATCATCATCGATCATAATCGGGGTGGACACGGTTGCCGATACGATTGGTTTTGTTTGTATTTGCGACGGGGTTGTAACCGATGAATTATAAGATTGTTGATGTTGTTGTTGTTGACTCATTTGAGGTGATGAGCCAGAATGCGGAGTTTGGTTTGAAATGGTTGGTGTGGTCGATGAAGTCGAAGGGGTCAACTGATTTGTCATTGATGTTACAGAATGAGTAATTTGAGGCGGGGTTTGTGGTGATTGAGAATGGTATGGATATTGCTGCATGTGACCAGATTGCTGCATACCACTTTGTCCGTAATTTGATGGAGGTGTAGATGAAACAGAGCCAGATTGTGAATATCCACCACCGCCACCGAATGGATGCGATAGTGGAGAAAATGAAGAGTTTGGTGGAAATTGCAAGGACGAGAGATATGAAGAAGAATGAGGTGGGAAAGGTGGAAACTGCGACGATGAGTATGACGAGGATGAGGTGGGCGTAGTCGATTGACTAGGCATTGTTGTTTGATTTGAAGAATGCGATTGGAATCCGGGAAAATTTGATCCAGGCGTATTTGGTGGTAAATTCGCAAAAGATGGTGGCGGTATAAGCGACATATTTGATCCCGAATAGGAGTACGGTGGAATCGATGAATTTGATCCAGCTACAGTAGTTGGTGGATTATTACCTGCAGATGACATACTGGTTGCCGTATTGGTTGGAATTCCCGAAGAGCTTGTAGTAATACTCATATGATTTGCACTCGCTTTGGAAGTTGAATAATGGGGAAGTGTATTAGTCGAATTCGATGTAGGATGTGAGTACATTGACGATGACGAATTTGGAGTTGGTGTACTATACTGAGTATTATTGGCCGATTGCTGAGAAGTTGATGTAGGGCCAGAAGACGATATATTAGCAGTAGTATAAGACGGAAAAATGTTGCCTGAAAGTGCAGACGGCATATTTGACTGCGGCGGAATAGGTGGTTGGGGTGGTTGAATATTTGAAATTACATTATTAGAGGATGGCATGGGAGGAAAAGATGAAATATCCGACGAAGGTGGCGGGATCAGTGAATTATGGTGATTGATTGATGGTGTGTTAGACGAAACATTTGATAAAAATGGAGCGGGAGAAGTTTGACTGGCTGTGGTGGTGGTACTTGACGACGATGAAGTATAAGACTGAGTTACCGATGGAGAAGGAATTGCAGCGCCAGCTGTAGTATTTGGTGGGTTATTTGACTGATTATGTGGGAAATGCCCATAATTCGTATTATTTTGTTTACTAGGTGTGTTATGGCTGGCATTTTGGATACTATTATTGGAAGTATTGCTACTAGAATTTTGTTGGCTATTGCCACCCGAATTACTATACTGATTATTAGCCGAACTATTTATTGGCATACCGTGAGGCTGCATTTGGTTATTTTCCGAGTGACTATTCGCCACATTATGATGATAACTTTTCGCATGCGGATTTGAATGCATATGATTCGACATATAAGGATTCCCAGGCATGTTCGACATTTGCCCATGGTACTGGGCCGCAGGATGCATACCAGACTGCATCGGATAATTATAATATTGCTGCTGCTGTTGCATATGCGGGTTCATGTATGAATATGATTGATGATAATATGGAGGGTAATTACCATAGGTCATCCCGTAACAAGACGGAATCGAGTAACTGTCGATTGTTTTTGGTGGGAAATTTTGACTTGACGAAACCATAATGACATCATCGTTTTCCATTTGCATGCTGCCAACTTTCATATCGTTTGGGCCCGGAACATTACCTGTGCCATTATTTTGACTCGAGTTTGCTGAATTCTCATTTGAATTTTCCGAATTTTCATTGTTGTTATCATTTCCATTCGAATTGTTATTGTTGTTATTGTTATTATTATTATTTGGATTGTTATTATTATTATTATTCCCGCCGTTATTATTATTTCCACCATTTCCGCCGTTGTTGTTTGGCGTCGCATTATTACCATTTCCATTGTTGGAATAATTATTATTGTTGCTTCCATTGTTATTTCCCCCATTACTACCACTATTGTTCGAATTCGAATTATTATTCGTGTTATCACCACTATTCGAATTACTATTCGTATTACTGTTGCTGTTATTGCACGTAATACTTTCTTGTACAACTTGGGTCGGAGTTGGTGGTGTTTCATCTTTGCTAGGTTCAACTACCGCTGCAACGAGTTCTGGTTCAACAAGTACGTCTATTTTCGGCTCTATTTCAACGTCCATTTTAATAATGCTGTCAGGCAATTTAATATTTTTTTCAACGTCTTGATCATCCTCGTCATCCGATTTTAATTCTTCAATATCATCATCGCATAAATTGGACAAATCCACATCATCATCGTCATCTTTGCTTAAATCATTTACCTCACCATCATACAATTTATCACTGGAATTCGTACTGCTATCATCGGCATCTTTTGTGGTTGAGGTTCGGGCCATAAAACTACTAAACGGAGATTTAATATTTTGTTTCATGTTATAGGGCCGAGCGGTGCCTAATTGTATATTTTTATTTCCCCCTAAATTACGATTTTTCATCATAGATTGCATGACACCGGTTCGAACACCTTGCGCACTCGATTTAGCTGGGACCACGGTAATACTAGCATTATTTTTTAAATTTGGTGGTAAGTTAGCGGCGGGATTTTTACTCATGGTCACATTTGGTTTGGCTGGCGTCATTTTATCTTTATTCGTTTGGCCCATTTTAAAGGCGGTTCGAATTGCAATTATTTTACCAGTCTCGAGTTGCATGTATATACCCTTTGGCGATTTTAAAACCATAACCTTTTGTCCGGCTTTTAGTACGATATTTGCCTTTTCCGCAGAACTCGTCGGAATAACTACATCGAGAGGTAGTGTCATTTCTTGGGCGGACATACCTTGTCGCTGCCATACTTCGGCTGGTATCCATCGGGTTGGACGTGCACCACCAGGCCTTGCGGCTACGTTATTTTTATCACTATTCATATCGGCTTGCATAGGACGCACCGATGCTACGGGGCGATGTACAATCGATCCATCTTGAGTCCGTATGGCACGGTAGCTAGTGCTCAAACCAGGATTGTATATATAACTTGGTCGCGTTGCCGCTTGTTTTTCCAACTCGTATCCACGCTGGGCTAATCGTTTCTCGGCAGAAGATAATTTTTTCTCCTTTCGATCAACCAACAAACTCTCATGTTGGAAGGGTTCTTTAGATAACCCTTTTGAATGCAATTCAATCACTTTTTGCATAACAATATCAATGTATTTGTCTTTTGAATCGTTGAAATCTTTAATTTCAGTTTCTTCTTCGTCGTCCCAACATAAATTGGTTACTTCTTTTAGTGAGAGATGGGCATCGGGGTTACATTCGTCGACTACACGATCCGACATACCTTGCTTGTTAACTTGACGATCGTAAATTCGTTTCTCGAGACAATTATCCATTACGAGACGATATACGAAACACGGTTTCTTTTGGCCGTATCTGCAAATAAAGTTAAATTGGATTAAGTAAATTTTATCTTAGGTTAGATAATATAATTTCAGTTTAAGATTTTAAATGTTAATTTAAGTTTTATGACTAACGCAAATTCCACTGTTGAATATTGATAGATACTTAGAATAGTTTCATTTTACAAAGTCCTTCTAAACGATACCAACCAACTTAAACGATGGAAACGCATTGTGTCAAATTAAATTCGTTACTAGGAATTCATTACATTAGAATTCAATCGATTCGAATAAGTAAGAACCCAGGTGTTACCTACTACTTAGTTCAATTTACCTAATCTGAAATGCTAAAGATTGTTCTCGATGAAGAATGAATTATTCGGTTCAATAGCCGGCTACCACTACAAAACTTCTAACTAACCCAAAAAAAAAAAAAAAACATTCAACAAAAAAAAGTACACTTACCTATAAACTCGACAAACAGCTTGAGTATCATGACACGGATTCCAACTCGCATCGAACACAATAACTCGATTGGCTCCAACCAAATTAATGCCTAAGGAGCCGGCTCGTGTGGATACCAAAAATAAATGTATATTTGGATTTGAATTGAATTCGTTGATCAATTTTTCCCGTTCAATTGCGGGTGTTGAACCATCGAGACCTAATAGAAACAAAACAATTTTATTACAAATCAAGCTTAGAAAAATTCACTATATACAAACTTACGATAGTAATTAATGTTTTTAATCCAAGAAGCTTCGGTTGCTGGAATTTTTTGAGCATGCAAGAATTTCTCGATTAAGTTCAGAGTTAATAAACTTTGGCTGAACACGAGCATACGATCACCAAGCCGTAAACTTTCGTCTAGGATACGTAAAAATACTTCCATTTTTGGTGAATTTTCAATTAAATCTGGGACATAACCCTTCATTAGTTCAACGGCCCAATCATAGGGTATACCATCTTCTTTTGTTGGACTTGTAATCAGTTTGGTGAGCAGATCTTTATCAGGTTCGTCCGATTTTATTTCATCTAATTTTAAGCAGTTGATTTCCTCATTTACTGTGGTATCATCGGTTTTATTGAGTGGATTTTTAATTGATGATTCAGACTCTGATTCTTTTCCGGGAGGGTCAGTCTCTTCTTTGCGTACCTCCAATTTAATCTCTTTTGTATCTAAATCAACAATTTCTTGAGATTTTGATTCGGGCGGTGTTTGGGGTTTCTGTTGTTGTATTTGCGGCAATTGTTGCTGGTGATGTTGTTGTTGCGGTTGATGCATTTGCTGTTGATTTTGATTCCAATTTTGTTGATTTTCATTAGGATTCGATTGGTACTGCTGAGGGTATCGTTGATCATTGTAATTCGGTTGATAGTAGCTGTTATCGTAATGTTGATTATAGTTTTGGCCGTAGTTTTGATTGTAATAGTTTTGATTTTGCCAGTAATCATTCTGATTATAGCTGCCGTAATTTCCATAGTTATAATTATTTTGTGGTGTATTCGGATTACTGCCGAAATTGCCATACGGATCATTGTACATATTATGCTGCGGAGTCGAATAAGGATTATAACTGTCATAACTACCTTGAGACCCGTATCCCGAAGAGTAATTCGACGGTGGGTAGGGTGATGAGGACATGCTTGTGTCCGACGCATTGCTATTGTTCATGTTCACATCGGTCTTCGGTTCTTGTTTTATGAAGTCGCCTGAGGTATTTACATTCTCGATTTTAGGCGGAGGAGTTTCTTCCAATTGCTCGACTTTTATCTCTTGTTTTGGTACTATTTCACTGCTTTTATTGGTACCAGCAGTCCCGGTGCTCGGAGATATCGTAGCTGCTGGTTTGCTATTTTTATCGGCATTATCAAATATTTTTGATTTCCGACCCGCCGGTTTCTTAGGCGAATTTTTATTTCTACCTTTTCCGGCTGGCGATTTACCAGTAGTCGTGGCTCCAGTCCCGACTTCACTCTCTTCCATTTCTAAATCTAGGTCAGCCTCACGTTTTTTAAGAAAATTATATAAAACATCCGGATGGTTCCAGATCTTACAACACACTGCGAACGCTTTCAGAGGGTTAGGCACGGCCTTTTTACGAACCACCTCGTTCATAAACACATCATAAAGTTTTCTTTGAAATGTGGTCATACGAACAAGTAGAACATACTCCTCCTTTTGGGGCAGAGACGATTGTAGTACGGCATGAGAACGACGTTGCACAAAACCGAGCAGCAATGAATGAAGCACATGAGCTCGATATCTCATTAACTTTATGTCTTGTGGTGTTGAATCAATACATTGCCCATTTTGAATTGGCCGTTCAAACATGTTGGCAAATTCGGATTTGGTGCCTAAATAATTAGGGCGCACAAAATCAACCATACACCAGTATTCTTGTAGATTATTTTGAAGCGGATATCCAGTCAATACGATACGCCGTTTAGATCGAATCTGTTTCAGAGCCACCGAAATACTTGCATGGGAATTCTTGATACGATGACCTTCGTCACATATCACTAAATCGGGGCCCGGTTTAACTAGAGCCGTATGTATTTCATCCCAGACCTGTTTTTGTTCATCTGTTTGTTCTGCTTCCTTCTCCGCCGTGTTATCAATTTTTTTATTTTTCTTCTTTTTCTTCGTCATTTTTTTAAGACTTAACAGCCGATACATTTCATATCCGATCAGCAGTACACCACCCTCTTTGGCCCATTCTAATACTACCTTTGAACGCGCATTTAATGTTTTATGCGAATCGTTCAGCACGAATAATTTGAAATTCCGCGGTCTCACTTCACCGTGGGCACGTAGCGGACTTTTTTCTGGATCTTCGGGTAGCCACATATTAAATTCTGCCAACCAATTTTGTAGCGTATTGATTGGCATAATACATAGCACGGTTTTTGAACTCGTATGCCGCAGAAATATGTCACAAAAGCATACAAGCTGAAGAGTTTTACCCAGACCCATTGAATGGGCTAGGATACATCCGAATCCGGTAGATGAATCAAATCTATCAACTGATTCAATGACATTGTCGAATAAAAATCGTACGCCACCAATTTGATGTGGTTTTATAATTCGTGCAATTTGCGGCGCAACAAATATCGAAGCTTCAGATTCCGGGTGGCCTATATTTATGACTACATTGCCGCTTTCATTTGGAACATTATACGCGTCATTGACATGCAGACCACTATTCTGTGGATCATCCTCCTCCTCTTCGATTTCTTCGTCGTCGGATAGTACAATGCAATCATCATCCGAGCTGTCCACAATAGTGACCACATCCTTTTTCGACTGAATATCATCATCAATCTGTTCAACGTCATCATCATCATCCTCGTCTTCCTCGTCATCATCTTCACAAGGCGACAATGAACGGGATAGTATTTCATCGTCTATTTTAAATGAGGTATCCTTTTTAATAATGGGTCCTTTTACTGGCGCTATACTAACGGAAGGAGTTAAATTGGATTTTATTTGTCGTAAATTATCACTAAATTTAATGCCGCGCGATTTTGTATCGGAGGATGAGAGTTTTGCTAATATTGACGCGGATGAACCAGGTAAAGTTACTTTACTGGTGGCGGTAGAAAGCGTTGCTGATGGCCCAGCACTTGAACTATTTTTCAATAATGATGTATGACCTTGTAGCAAGGACATAACCCGAGTTTGTGTCTTATTATTTTGTCGTTCGAGTGCGATTTGCCGTTGCACTTCGCGTATAATTTTCTGTTGCTCTTGAACCCGAGCTAAACGTTCCAATTCTTGTCGCTGTGCGGCCAATGTTGATGCATCCAGCTGATTATCATCCATAACTTCACGAATATTTTTTCGTAAATTCGTAATTTTCCTCTTGTCATCACTTTCATCGTTACTATTCGAATTGGTTTTAAAATCTTCGATAGAATCTTCACCGCCGGTGGTCGATTTACTGCTTTTAATCGGTTTAACACTAATTTCACCCATTTCCCGTAATTTTTCTGAGATATCAAAATTATCATCGATCTCATCATTTATTGTATCATCATCACCTTCATCATCCTTACTAAACGCCGCCAGCTGGGACACCGATTGATCGAGAATCGTTAGTAAATTATCTGATTCTTTCTCAAGCTCCTCGGAGTCAATAATTAGATCCATCGATTTAAGCTTTTTTAGTTCATTGTTATTATTATTATTTTCACTAGGATCCTCTAAAATTATTTTACGTTTACGTTTTATACCGCTTAGTGATGTTTTTTCCAAATCGTTCGCAAATGAATCATTAAGTGACGGATAATCATCTATATCTTCCGTCTCAGATAAATCTGAATCATTTGTTTCGCTATCCGCAATGTCTTCCGGAATTTGGGACGGTGGTTGCGGTGGTATGGCTTGTTTAGCCATCACAATTTCATTTTCTGGTAGGTCTGGTTCCGGCTCAATTTGTGTTGTCGTCGACGTAGTGTCTGTTGGACTCACTGCTTTGTCGCATCCAAAAAGCGTTTTATTTGATTCGTCTACTAATTTTGCTGCTTCTTCTTCGGATGATGGATTATCCATTTTTTTTTAAAACAAAAACTTTTATTTTATTTTTATTATTTTTTTTCCTAATCTAAATCTAAAATAGAATTAAAAAAAAAAATTACATTACAAAAATACCTAAAAAACGATAAAATTGGATAAGTTTTTCGTTTGCTGTTTTTTTTTTTTTTTGCCGAGAGAGTAAATAATGAATGAAATATTTATCATGAATTTTGAATCAGCGCAGTAACAGTTTTCAGTTTTTCGTGTTTTTTTTATATTTCATTTCTAAGAAAATTTATATAAATGTAATGAATTTTTCTTATTTCCATTTTACACTAAAAATGTACGACTTATTTCGTATTTCGTACATCTACTAATGAGAATTTTGGGCCCAATGTTTATTTACACCTTTTTTCTCGTCTCGTTTCCTCGAATATGATTTCGTCGAGAATTTTGCGTGTGTTTGAATTGTAACACTGGCATTGAACAGAGGAGATAGATCAATACAATAATAATTTAAGAATTGTTTGTCTTTTTTGGTGTGTGATGGTGAGACATTGGATTCGTCTTATCACCAAAAGAAAAATTCTTTTAGAATTGGGTAACCTTGCCCGGGATAAACAATATAGATAATGTAAATCACTATTCAGCGAACACACGTTGTTATAATAAGAATGACCCATTAAAAATATTATGTGAGTTAAAAATTATAGATCTATTTGATTACCGAGTAAATCAAATAAATCGTTAGTACTTATTATTATCATAAGTCGTATAATATTGATTTCACTCAAATAATTCTGATTATGTAATGTAGTATGTACTCGTTTCAACTAGATCAATTTTGGATTAATTTACTACAGTTTAAGTCGAACCTCTACCTAATTTCAATCTAATATAAACCATAAAATCTAGCACTAAAACATACATAATTTTAATGTCACGGTATTTAAGGGCTTAAGACCCTTTTCCAATTATGTAATTACTTATTTGGTGGGACCTAACTTATTTAATTTCTGATGTAATAAATTAGGCTCCACAAAATAAGTAAGTAATTGGAAAAGATTAATCCATTTATGCCAGAATGTAGTTTACGCTACAATTCTATGAAATAAGAAATGTTCGAGTAAATTTTTTGATGTAAGAAAATAACTGACTTAAGCAAGAAGTGATTCTTTTAAGCTAAAATTGACTTAAATTAAAAAATTTGACTTAGGTAAACACATATGGCAGAAATTTATAAAATTAATTAATGGTGCATTTATTTATTCGATGTTGTTCAAGTTCGCGATACCAATTTATCGAATTTATAGTCAATTTACAATCAAATATGTATCAAATAGGTAATCTCAAATTTGTTATTTGAAACGAGTAGATCAAAATAAACGAAAAAAATCCCAAGAAAATAATTTTTAGATATTTAGATTTCTTTGTGGTATTCAGTTCTGTTTTCTTTAAGGCGAATTTATGATTGTTCATTCGGTCTGAATTTTTTTTTAATCAATCGTATTCTTTGAAAATGACGTTATTTTTCATTCCTATTCCTTTGATTGGATTAAAAAAAAATTCAGACTGAATGAACGAAGGCAACCATAAATTCGCCTTTATAAACACTCCAATTGGGGGGAAAGTGTATACTGGAAGGGTGTTCGAGTAACCACAAAAAACTAACAAACTTTTCAAGTGTACATTTTTTGTTAAATAAAGAAAACAATTAGATACCTTACTCAAATAAAATATTTGTGAATATTTGATTTTAAAAAGGATCGAAATTTGAAAAATTGTTATCGTGAACTTGAAGAACATTCGCTCGTCGTCACCGCTCTTATTCTGTTCAAATTTAAACTTAACAAATCGTCACGTGGGTACTATAAGACCATTTTTCTCAAAAATGACGTATTAATGGATTCTTATATCATATCTCTTACATATTCTGAAATAATTAATACTTCCTTTGTTCTTTATTTAGACCATATTAGGTTTTGCTTATCAATATTTTAATTCTTATTTGTCCAGTTATCCATCCTATGGGGCATGCAAAAAGAGTTTGTTTTTGTTTCCGCATATCAGATGTCATAACCGTCGTGATAAAGGTTACAATAATGTTTAACGTTATACTTTATGGCTACGAAGTTCGAACGCATCGCTAAACGACTTATAAACATTTCAAAATATAAAAGTTCTTTTTGTGTTATTAAATTCACAATGCAGTTTCGATACAAAACACTAATACCATTTGACATTCTAACCTTTACCGAGGGTGCTGCATATAAAAACAGCGGCGAATATTGTTACTATTATAAGCATGCCCCATTGTATGAGGAAATTTTGAAATAAAATATCTTTGGCATTTTATTTTGATTTTCTATTTTAAGTCTGTCCTATATACAATGCGTTTTACCGTTATTATAAACAAAAATATAAATTTTTAACAATATTATACAATGTTATGTATATGAAAAGTGTCCTATATCTTTTTGGGTAAAAATTTATTTTCCTTATCTAAAATACATTGCTCACTTGGTCAAAATATGATAAAAAGATAATGGCATATTTTTTTTGATTTTTAACATTAAATATGAAGATAATTATTGTGATTTTCTTAATTATACATATATTGGATTTTTATATTTCTGTGCTCATAAAACAAAGGCAAAATTCGAGAATTCGCATTTTTGAGGAAATCGTTTTTAAAACTAAGAATCATTAAAAATCGTATTTGAATGTGTTTGTAAACAGTAATTACGGTTGTTTGATATGAAATCGAATATGAAATTTTAAATATGTAATATGTAAAAGAAGGGCACAACTCGACTTGTGCCCCTTTGTTGTGTGACCACAGATTTATTTTTAGGGGGTGGATTAATTTTAAGCAATTTTCAAGAGATCACTATATCGCATCGGGTAATATCGTTACTAACTTCTTGACGTTGCTTTAATTTTCAGTATGTGTTATTTTACCAAAGTGTCAAAGACTTCATTTCTTTTAGCGTTGAATATGTCGAATTTTGTGCCAACAAAATGCAATTTGCGGGAGGCTTTGCTTTTTCGATTCCATTTGAAGAAAAGTGCTGCTGAAAGTCAACGAATGCTGTCGGTAATTTTTGGTAATTATGCCCTGTCATCGATTTCAACAAGTGAGTACCGGTTTCGACGCTATAAAAGAGATGACTTTAACACGTTAATCCAGTGTTGTGAAACGAATCAAATTTAATTTCGTTTCAGTTTTCGTTATTCTATAAATTAAAATAGCGGTTTCCGTTTCAGTTATTGTTTCGACCAATTAATTTGGTTACGTTTTTCGTTACGTTTTCGTTACGTTTCGGTTACAGTTACGATTTCGTTATACATCACTCATGAATAAATAAAATATAAAAGTAACAATTAGGAAATGAATTATGGATAGTAATTAACTTGTTTCATAAGATTATTCGTTAAATTCAGTTTATTACCTGCAATAGCTGAATTTTTTAATTTGTTTTTGTTTTTTATTTTTTTAAATTTCAAGGTCAATATGATATAATAAACATAAACTATTATAAATATGTAACGTAATAACCTAAAAAAAAATAGCGGTTTTGTTACGTTTTTCGTTACAGTTAATATGGATTATATCGTTTCCGTTTTGGTTACGGTACGAAATTTAAATTCCGGTTTTCCGTTTTTGTGTTACGTTACAATAACGTTTCACAACACTGCGTTAATCGCCATGTCAGTCACATGTGTCTAACACTAAGAAGTTCTACATGAGCCATGCGAGACATATATGTTGACATACGGGATTTAGTAGAAGGCCACGTCAGTCACTGATTTCCGACGCAAACGATAAATTTGCTGTATCTTTCAAAAGCTTAGCCTACCTCTAGCAAAACCTGAAAATTGCTTGGGTAAGTTCGATTATGGTGGCGATTAACGTGTTAATACGGAAGACAAAGAACGCCCAGGTCAGCCAAGAAAGTTTGAAAATGAGGATGTGGAAGCTTTACTCAATGAAGAACCGAGTCAAACGGAAGAAGAACTTACAGAATCGTTACATGTTGATTGATCAACGATTTCCAGATTTTTAAATGCCATAGACGTTTTTCCTCCAAAAATTTTAACAGTAAATTCATCGAAGCCGTAGGGCAATAAACTAAGAATTGTCGCTGTAGATCAAATAAATAAGAATTATAAACATATTATGTATATAAGTTTTTTTGTATTTGGTCAGCCATCTTTTGTAATCTGGTAGGTAGCCTAAAATTTCACACCGAAATACGTTAAAGGGCTAATCACTTTATACCTTCAGTTTGTTTGCATGTGTAAGGTATTTATTTTGACTTTAGAAAGGGAGCGTAGATTACCGGTTGCAAGGCGTACTTTGGCATTATGGCGTCCTATGGACCTATGATGTCATGGGGGCTAAGAAATCTCACAAGAATCTGAACATTTTCTCAAATGAGATCAGATGTTGTTTCCTGGACTCATTGACAGTACCACAAACCTTTACCAAAATTCAAAAGAAAAACAGTTATTTTGATAAAAATTACAGTCACCTTCAAGCGCATACGTATAACGTTAATAACACAAAGAAATATGAATAGAAAATTTGGTTAGTGAGAATTTCAAAAACTACAAATTAAATCATGTTGGATTATTGCAATAATTAGATGCTATCGAGAGTAGTAGTTCCTGAAAAAATTATGTCGAAAAATTGTTACTCTGCCGAATTATGGGCCAATAAAATCAAGATATATAGCTTTACGCCAACTTTGTCACTGTAAACTTACAGAAAATAATTTACATTTATAGAGTATAGTTACATTTTGTGAATACCATTTTAGTACTAATCGGAAATTTTATGGTTTGTGAATAGGGCCCTTATTTAAGTCTCTAAAAATTGAGGTACTTAAATACTTAAAGGTATGAGGTTAGGGATGTTCATCGAAAATGTTACAAGATAAAAATTGTTAACTGGTCTGTGAACAGTTAAAATTTTTGTGGTGAATACAATATCAAAAATTTAACGTTTTAATTTTTTATGCGGTAAAACTCCGTTTAAAAAGGAACTTCAGTCCAAAAATAGGTATTTCGGTCAGAAAACAGTTTGACTGAAATACCTTTTATGGATTTGGACTGAACAACCTTCTGGAAAGGTATCTTATAGTATGTTCGAAACGGGTTTAAAATATTCTGAAAAATGTTTCAGGCCCCTTAATCACCTAGTAAAACTTAAAAACTAGTTCATATACTCGTGATTATATTCGATTTTATTGTTGGTATTGGTAATTTGATTCAGTACTCCGTGTAAAAATTGTGATGGTGAAAGAGCATTTTTCACTCTTACGAAAATTAAAAATTACCCGAGGTTGTTATTAGGACGAAGTAAATTGAATAATTACAGTAAACTATAGTTTCATGGAAACTATTGATCACGATGCATTACAAAATGCTTTAAAATTTGGGTGCGTCATTATTCTTAATAAATTTTCATCAAATATTTTGAAACTTTATTCTCTTCATCTCAAATCCTCAATAAATTAAAAACCCAATACCCATGAGTTTCTCTAACCCAGGTTGTTTTCGGAACCCCTGTTTAAACAGAGGTGAACAAGTATATTCTCTGTGGAATCAACGTCTAAAAGTAAGATAAAATATTTACCTGAATTAATCAGTAAATTTGCAGCAACAAATTTATCTTATCATGCAGAATAATAATGTCGTTGATGGTTTCCTAGCTAAAAAAATTTTTGAGATTATTTTTAGCCCCAGAAAGAGGTTGGTAGGGAGTTAGTAACAGGACTGCGGAATCGGTAATGTTATTTTTCAACTGAGACTCTTTTATGTAAAAACTTACTAACCGATTCCAACTCCGACCGCAATGTTGACTCATAAAAAAGTCTTTGAAAGCAAATTCATTATTCAAGATTTATTATGAAGAAAAGTCAAAAAATCCTTAAGTACTGGCAAAATTGACACTTAGTTCGTTTTTGTTTTTCGATAAATTGATATTGTCCAGAAATTCGAAGAAAGTTGTATTGTTACTGACTTACGAGCAAGTACGCATCTTCGTATAGCTTCTAGTGATGAAGACATTGAAGCTGTACGTGAAACTTTTGTCACAGAAACCGATGCGTCGTTTCCACATCATTCACAGCAACTGGAATTCTCTTACAGCACAAAACAAGCGATTTTAACTGATGATTTGCATTTGTGTACGCCAATAAAGTTCTGATATCCAAAATTAAAGTTATTGGACCATTCGAAACCCTTCGATACCCTGGGGTGAATGCCACCCCTTCTGGGGTCGAATTTAGTATACTCAAAATAACATAATAATATACAGAAATCGATAGAGAGATGAATTCTAAGCAAAAAATGTTAATCAGTGTCAATATTTTCAAATTATTCGCGATTGAAAATGTTAATTTTTCATCTATAAAAAATGCATGTTTCGGAGCAATCCGAAAATTTCATCGAAAAACGCGATTGGTTTTTTAACGATAACTTCCTTAATTTTTAAGATATCTAATCGCTCCAAAAACCATTTAGCAGGGAATTTCAAGGACTATAAGGTCTGTAAAGTTGAACTTCCTTGAACCTGTTTGTTTTTGAGATTGTTGAGTTTAAAGGGCTCGAGGAAGGTGGCCCTAGCACTCAAATACGAACTTAAAACGGTGATATCTCAATTAATTTACATCCCAGAGAAATAAAAAACATAACAAAATGCAAGAAATCTGCAAGAAAAACCTTAATTTTTTAACTTTTACATTTTGTACCTATCTTCTTTAGGTTTTGAGTTATTGTGAAAAAAGGAAATTTTTTCAAAAATTTCAAAAATCATTTCAAAATTGAATCAATTGTTTTTTCAAATCTAGGCATTCTAAACCTTTCAAACTTTTAGAACCTATAAAGTGCGTGCGTTTGTGGTGAATTAACTGAATTATCTGAATTTACTGAATTAACTGAAGTGATTTGCCCGTTCGTTTGGTATGCTTCACTTCACTTAAAAATATTGAGCTACTGATTTATCTGAATAATAATTTTGCTTGTATAGATAATTCAGATAATTGTTTTTGTTGTTTTTTGACATTATTTTGTTTTATGCATCGAAGAAGCCAGGATATTTAGAGAATTTTAAATTATTTTTCTGTTATAATGGATGACGATTTGATCGAATATGTGAATTTCGGAAATCACGAAGAATTTGCAAATGAGAAAATGTAATGTGACACACAAAAATAATTAATCCTAGAAAATGATTGAGTAACTTTAATTTTAATTATTTTATAACACAACCCAATTACTTTTTAACAATTTGACATTTTTCTGAATTGTAGCAAACGAACGACCAATTCACTTCAGTAGCTTAATTATGTGAATAATAACTCAATTATCGGAATAGTAACTCAATATCAATTCAGTTAATTCACCACAAACGAACGAGCTTATTGTTAGTACCTAAATAAAGTATATTGTAAATGGATTACGTTTAACTTCGACTCTTGCGGTTAAGCCATTTGTTTCATTGCTGAGTTTTTCTCCGAAAAAAACAACCATTTTATTTTTATCATAACCCCGTAAGTTTTTATGCTAACGACTTTTACTGAAGTTTATTTTGAAGGTCTTTTCAAGTACATACTTTAAAAAAGGTCTAACAAGTAGTGGTCCTCCATTCGTCGTTTTTCCGTTATTTAACGTTGAAAGGTTCAAATTTAGTTTTCGGCGAACAAACAGTCAGTCACCTTCAACGAGCCACAACTCGGTTCGTATTGCATCTACAGAAATAAAAATGAACCAATTGATTTGTTATTTCATAAGCTTTATTTTGGTCTTCAATGATTTTTTTGATAAAACTTAAGGTTTTCCGAGTTATTCGTGAAAAATCGCTCTAAAACATGCTGAAAAATCAACGGAAAATCACGAAAAAACTTCATATAACATTTTTTAGGGTAAAAGCACACATCAACACTATAAAACTTTTGTTCCTTGATCCATTCCCTACTAATTGTCAAAATTTTATGTCAATCTGTCTTGTCCGTAAGAATTCTGAACGAAAAACCATTAAACACTGGACTAGAATTGTTTGCACAAAAACCGAGTAGGTGCCTCCTGTAAATTGTGACATTAATCCCTTTGTTAATTGGCTATTCGGATCTATATTTTATAAAGTATCGCCAGAGGGCTATTATAAAGGATCTTGGTACATTGACGGTATAAACTTACAGTTCGATTTTGTTCTTGAGCAAGGTTCAACTTTGAAAACCACAAACATTTCATTCATTAGGCATTAACGCGTGGGAAGTAAATCCCTGAAGCTTTTGATTTGTCGAAATCTACAAAACAAGTGAAATTCGAAAGTCAGCATTATTTGTGCCAATTCGAAACTACTAAAATTACTCGAATGTGACATTGCAATGGCTATTATTGTATGGGCTCTTCTTCCCCATTTCGTTGAGGATGCTTATTCCTAAAATAAGAAATTCCTCGGATTGGTTGTTGAACTATCGCAAATCTACTAAATTTGCATCCCATGTTTATAAAGTTTAGATGGAATTTAGTGCTGGAAAGAAATTTGATATGGTAATCAAAATGAATCAGACGATAGAAATACACCGTTGAATGAACAATTGAATTTCCATTCTACCAGGATATCAATAAAAGGACTAAAATGCCAAACTTATCGCGTACCAAGTTTAAAATGATCAAATACGATGTTATTTCCTTGATTTATATTGAAATTACTCATTGAGTCAAAGAGACTCAACGCATGCTTTTATGTTTGTTTTTTGAAAATATACCGGATAGGCGTACATTCGGTACAGGTAAAAAATATTAGTAAATGGTTCTGGAGCTTACATAATAAATATTAAAAATTTAAAATACATAGTTATTTTTTAACTAACAAAAATAAAATAAGTCTGCGAGGCTTCAACCCATGCTGATAGCAAAATAATATATCCTAGTACATATGTCCGTAGGACATACTTAGGAATTTTTCGAATTCTTTCCGAGTTCATGGTATTGCAATCCAATTCCATTTTCTAGTTACTGTGTTTGTCACCAGAATTTTCGTATTTATAAATCATAGTATTTGCTAAATAATGCTTAATATTTACTACAAAAAACTTTTAAATAAAATTATTATTTAATGCGCTAAAGCGTTTGATTTTCAGAAAACAATCAAAGTATTATCACGATTATCAAGAAAAGAAAGAATTTGCGACAGTCTAAGATCACATGAGAATAAACATAATGAAAAAGCTAAATAGAGTACAATATTCTTGACACAAAAGGCATAAACTCTATCGAAATCTCGACTGTTACAAACATGACCCTATAAAAATATTTTACGAAAAATTTCTCTTTTTGATAAATTTATTAAACATTTATAGGAAAAATAATGTGTGAAAAACTCTCGAAAAGAGCTCTGTCGCACCTGCCCTCATTAAACCTCCGTGAGCCCTCCCCGACAATCGACACGACTCTGTGTTGCCTTTTCATTTTGTTGTTATCAAATGAAAAAACGAAAACGCAATACAGAGTCGTGTCGATTGTCGATCGATTCGACAATCCTAATAGGGATGAAGATAAATTATATTCTATCATTTGACGTTTCTGAACGTCTGTGGCGCTATTCTGGTAATTCCCGGGGAATTTTAAATTTTGTACCAGTTTAATTCCCTTTTCCCAAAAGAGTATTGGCAAGGATTTTATTCAAGAAACGAGACTTGAGAGTTGCATTTTTTATCGGCTTACTAGATGTACGATAATATTAAAATTAAACCAAACAACTAAGTGCGAGTTCGCGACAATATTCTGCTGAAAAATTTTCAGCAGGCAACCAATCAATGTAGTCTATTTCGTAAACAAATTTCCCCTTCCGAATAAAATATTTTTAAATCGCATACAATCCTGCTGAAAATTTTTCCGCAGAATATTGTCGCGAACTCGGACACTGTTGTATATCTAGTACGTATACTCTGTTGTATATCTAGTACGTACACGAAAATCGTAACTCCCAAGTCTCGTATTTTGAACAAAATCCTTGCACCTGGACTCTGGTGTTTGGAAATAAAATTTTATTGGGAAAAAATTATTCCCAATTACAGCAGTTTTGACGTTTATTCTTCCATACCTATTTTATGAAAGAATTGATGGGCAATAGATTTTTTAACGAAAATCTTTCGTCATAGTTGATACTATTAATTAATAATATTGTTTGTAAGGGTTAAAATACCTAATAATTTTAAAGAGAGTATACTAATAATATTCGGCCGTCTTTATCATCATCACCATTATGAAGATTGAAGGATTCTTCGCAAACCCGAACTCATTTTAATGTAATTCCATGGCGAAAATATAACTAAATTTATTTATTCCCCAATTTATAGAATGCACTTTAGCAAAATGGGGAATAAAAAGTTGGAATAATTTATCTGGGGAATAACTGCTGTAAAAAAAAAAAATATTCCCCATTTCCCGAGAATTATCAAAATAGGGCCACTGGTCAGAACAGCTTAAATTTTTATGGACCGACTGTACTTAATACCACGGAATACCCAGAAGCGACATAACACGGTTTTTATATGGAGAAAAGTAGACTCATTTTTTTGACCTTGGTTTATAGAAGGTATGATTTTCGGTGTAAAATTATCGTTCAGCCGCTGAATAAAATATAAGGTAAGGGCAAAAATTTCTTGGTCCACGTAATGTCGGTTCTGGTTGTTTATTATTCTGTATTAAAAACTTCACTACATGTTTACACTGTCAAAAGAAGACATTTTGTTTAGTCGTAATCACAACTAATTTTTTGTTGTTGTTTCGTTAACACAATTCTGCAAAATAGCAAGCGTAACGATATTACCGAATTTTGCCGTGTGTTCACCACTGGAAACTAAAAGCACTATGACTGGGTCGATATATTACATTAATTGATTGCCGCACAAATTCTGTGTATTAATTAAATTTGTACTTTTCTGATAAGTATGTACAATGTACATATATTCAAATTTAAACAAACCAAGGTGTATATACCTATGTAACTATAAAAAATTAATTTCAGATATGTAAATATTTAATCCATCCCGCATTGCGGGTGCAACTCGCTTCAAAATCACAAAATTACAGCTACAAAATAAAATCAAACATCAAAGTTCTAAAGTAACGCCACTGTGTAATTCCAAACTAAATAATAAAAACAACAAAGTTAAAATCAATTTTTTTGAAAAAGCATTTTTGTTTTTAGGATATACAGAACATATAAAAAAAATAAAAAGAAGAATTTTAATTAGAAAATAGAAAAATGATCCATAAATACTGCGCATTTTTCAAAATGTACTGAATCTATTTTTTTTTTTGACATTTTGTGTGTACTTTAAAAACAAATTATTTTGCAACTTTTTGTATGGAACATGGATGAGGTACAGTACTGTATATATGTACAGAGCAAATACATACAACGAAACTATAAAAACCAGAATTTTATTTATCAGTTTCCTTCTTTTTCTTTAGTTTAGTTAAGTTTTTATTTTTTATATTCAATTCATGCACATTAAAATGTAATATACAAAGAATAAATAATTATTTTCGGTATAAATAAAACAAAACTAAATTTAGGATTTTACTTTACTTAAATTACTAGCTAGGTATATCTCTCTTCAAGTATCTAGAAATTTTTGTACAAGAAACCGCCTAATTGTAATAAAAAGTAGCTTGGTGCTTTTTTAGATTAGATTACTAGCTACATAGTTTTATTAAAATATATTTAATTGTAGACTTTACTTGCAAATTACACTCACTTAAAAAATGCCAATAACTTTTCATTTTCGTTTTATTATTTTTTTTTTCTTTTCAAAACTACAAACACGAAAAACTTTTCTTCAATTCAAACACACACAAGACTAAACTCAATACACAAATCAAAAAATGCTTTTTTGCTGCTCTTCAACAAACACATCTTTTCTCTCCGAATAATCCAAACTCCGGCAAAATTACATAAAATCGAATATATATATATATATACAAAAAAAACTAGTAGATTGTTTATTAATAATTAATTAAAACAAAATTTTTGTTCGTATTTTATATAAATGAAATGAATTTTCCATTTTTCAGAAGTAGGAATCAAAAAAATTTCATGAATAAATTATCCCTTTTCTTCAAATTTCATTTCATGGAAAAATCAAATACATACAGCAGAGAAAAAATGACAAATGAAAAAAACAAAGAAATTTTTTCTTCTTTTTTTTTACCTTAAATTAAATTATTACTCATTTTTTTTATTTACTTAAACTTTTTTTTTCGTTTATATACTTTATTATTAATTAAACTTAAACAAAACTTATAATTATTAATATTTAAAAACTATTTATATTAATGTTATTTAGATTTTTTTATTAAACTTAATTTATAATTATCAAAAACAAATTAATTAGTTCTTCAGCAGCCATTACGGCGTACCCTTTTTTCGAATATAATATAAAATCCGACAGACGAGAATTTTTTTGATATTTTAGGTATGTGTGCGTTTGTTTCTGACGACTTTTTAGTTTTCTCATTTGTCGGTAGTCGTTGTGGAGAGATTTTTTATTGGTACATTTATGCGGTCGGTTTCCCAGTTGCAACAAAAAAATACACTCCGAGGAGAAAACGAGTGAAAAATAACCTTTTATGGCAAATAACTGTCATTTTTGCTCTCGTTTTCTGTACGGAGTCTGTTTTTTTGTTGCAACTGGAAAAAGTTGCTGCTCATTTGTCGATGGGGCATATATACGATTGGAGCGTCTCGGATTCCACCTAGTGGATTTTCTTTTAACTGGGCCAACGCAGTTTTTTGGCATTTATAGTAAATAAATAATAATCAAACAGGCATTGAGAAATAAGTCATAATTTGTTATTAAATTGTATCTGTTATTTTTTACTGTTCTTGCGTTCTTTATAAAATGTATGCCTCAACTTAATATATTTTTGAAACATTTCCATTTTTAAAATTTATTGTTAATAAAAAATATTACCTGATTTTGAATGAATATTGTGCTTCAAAACAAAACAAAAATAAACTGACAAATTGCCATAAATTCAAACGTCACATTTCGGCGTTGGGCCAATTATATTTTGTTCCGCTAGAGGTGCATTTTTTACTTTTACAATCGTCAATGGTAATAATATTCGCCGCTGTTTTTAAATGTAGCTCTCAATACAGGTAAGAAGGTCAAATGTCATTAGTGTTTTGTATCGAAACTGTGGGACTGTTTGATAATTCGCACGGTGCGGTGCAGTGCATACTATTTTTCTTGTCTACTCTGATTTAGTTTCTAGTGGTGAAATAAAGAAAAAATTGTCCACTGCACCGCACCGTGCGAATTATCAAATAGACCCTGTATTGACGATTGTAAAAGTGCGAAATGCGGCTCTAGCGGAAAAAACATAATTGATCTAATGCCGAAATGTGACGTTTGAATTAGTCTTGTTCCAGTCGACCACTTCAAGTACTTATGAGTACTTAGGTTTGTGTCTTTGCTTAAATTTAACTACTCGTAACTGCTCTTGCATTCTGGCAAGAGCAGTTACGAGTAGTTAAATTTAAGCAAAGACACAAACCTAAGTACTCATAAGTACTTGAAGTGGTCGACTGGAACACGACTTTGTCAGTTTATTTTGTTTGTTTTGTACGAACAATAAAGCACAATATTCATCCGAAATCAGGTAATATTTTTAATTAATAATCAATTTTAAAAATGAAAATGTTTCAAAAATATATTAAGTTGAGAAAGAAATTTTATAAAGAACGCAAAAACCGTAAAAATAACAGTCACAATTTAATATCAAATCACGACTTATTTCTCAATGCCTGTTTGATTATTATTTATTTACTATTGACGATTGGAAAACTGCATAATGCGATACCTATCGGAAATAATATAAACCCTAGACTCTGCATTTCTCTCCATATAAAACATATGGAGAATGAAACTATCGGAATTAAATTAAACCGTAAGCTCTGCATGCCAAATCATGACAGTCCAATCGTCAATAATCATGAATTATAAATGCCAACAAACTGCGTTGGCCCAGTTTATATTAGGCACTTTCGTTTGGCGTGAATTAACAGAGTTAGCTGAATAGATTGAATACTAGACAACTTCATTGTAATTTTTTGTGTTAAGGAAAACAAATTGAACGTTAAAATTTTGTTCATATATTTTCTATGAAGTGGTACAGATACATTTTTTATTTTAATTATTACAGACATTTATAAAATATTTTATAATAAAATTTTAATTGAAATGTTTTTATTTAATCTCATTTTAACCTAAGCCGGTAATTTTTTTTTGTGAAAATTGAGCCCAAAATAAAAATATAAAGAGAAGGCCAGTTCATAATTTTTAGGTTAAGCCTTGTGCCATTTGAGTTTTTTCTGAGGTTCATTTGTATTAAAATTAAGTTATTTTAAAACGTTTTACGATGGTTTCATATAAACTGCTGTTTGTTTTCCTTAACACTCAAAAAAATCTGACGTATTTTAGCTGTCAAATTATCGATCTATTAACTGAATCAAGTGAAGTGAATTGAGTGTTCGATTTACAACTTTTCACTTCAGTTAAAAATTAAGCAACTGAGTTATCTGAATATGTATTTTGCTCGAGTAGTTAATTTAGTTAGGTGATTTTTGTTTTATTTTGTTCAAAAATTGTTTGCGCAGGAAATTTTTCGTTTTGAAATAAATAAATAAGTCTGTAAAATTCGATATGATTATAGATAGATTGTATATATTCTTAACAATTTTTAATATATTTAATTTCTATTTTTATTCAAACTATAATTAAAAAAAACCAAATTTTACATGATTTCTTTTGACATTTATCTGAAGAGACCTTTTTCCTTAATTGTCAAACATAGTGAATCGTCAGAAATATCTGTAGGTGTTGCATAATATTGGAATCTTGTTTTCAGTGTTTCAGCCAAATAAATTAAATTTTACATTAAATTTAACTTTAGAAACGCTTTTGGTGAATTGTGAAGTTGTTTCCCGAAATATAATTCATTAATTATTTTTCTACAACATTAATTTTTAGTTCGGACCACATACGGATCGCCGATCTTACTTGTCAAATTTTTTAGGGGAAAAGGTCAAATGAATGGACCAATCGAACACCCAATTCACTTCAGTAGCTCAATTACCTAAATAGCAACTGAATTATCTAAATAGTAACTCAATTCTAATTCAGTTAATTCACGCCAATCGAAAATGCCTATAATACAATTGCCGTCTTACTTTGGTAAAAGTTATTCCTATCCGGATAGGAATGAAATTTTGCCCAAAGTAAGAGCAATTCTTCTTCAGAATAGTTTTTTTTTTACTTTCAACAGTTGGTACTAAGCTCTAAAATATAATTTATTATTTAGAATTTTAACAAATATAAAATAGTGATGATAAATTATTGAATAAAGTATTATAAATCTAAATGATAATTAACAAAATTTAAAATTCTGATTTATCGAAAAATTGAAAATTGTTATTTAATACCAACTCATAAAACTAAATATATGTAGTATATTTACTCTAGTAGTAAACACTGCAACTAGGTGAAGAAGAGAATTTTTCTATTCCTTCTTCTCAGCGGAATGAAACTCTTCATTCCGCAATGAAAATACACGGCATTGTTGTTGTAAAATTGCCAAAATAAGACTACAATTGTTGTTGTAAAATTGCCAAAGTAAGACGGCAAATATATAATACAAAAAAGTAAAAAAAATAATCTCCTACTCTGCTCGGTGTAAATGGATACAAGCAGCGGTTAGTGTGGGTTAATCTATTATTCATATTTTTAATAATAGATTATTCATATATTATTCATATTTTTACAATTTTTTGTTATTAATACGCTTTATTAATTTATGTAACTAAAATGGTGACACTAGCAATGTGAATGTGGGTTAAATGTCAAAACAAAACTTTTTTCTAAGAAATAGGCGTGTAACATTTTATGGCCAAATTAATTAATGGTTTTACTATAATTTTATTTATCAAAAGTTTAATTCACAAGCTTTTTCGGCGTATAATTTTTAATAATTTGAGAGCTTAATCCACATTCACAGCGGTAGTGACATCTAGTTTTGCTTAACGCCATAAAGCGTATTAAAAGAGGGTATGGAATGTGTACGATAAATTAGCACGGAAAGTCGGAAAGCGTAATAATAGATCATGTTTAGCACTTGCACTAAACATTAACTTCGCCATCATTTACGCTAGGTGCGCTAGTGTAAATTATCTCAATTGTTATGGAAAAGATAATTCACACTAGCGACAATTGCGGTACTAAAATGAACAAATATCACAATCTATAAACGTGAACATATTTCGCACGGATAGCGCTGCTATTTTTAATTCGAAAATGTACGGAAGCTATTGACGATTGGAGCATCACGGATTCCACCTAGTGGAAAAATTTTAAACTGAGGTACCTGATAATTTGACGTTCGAAATTATTGTAAACAATTCCAATTTTGATCTGTAAACACAATTTTTACTTACCGGATTGCTAATAATTGTAAATTATTCCAATTTCGGACTATAAAAACAATTTTTAACTACCGCATTGCTAAATTTTCTTTCGTCGCATTTGTGACAAATGTCATTTTATCAGGTGCATCATTTTAACTATTGTCCTCGAGAGGCGCTTTCTCTACTTTTACAATCGTCAATAGGAGGTGTTTTCGTTTAGTTCAGTGATCACCACCAGATAGTGTGTAAGGAATTTCATATAAATAATTTTTTACAAATCTTAGTGGAATTAATTTTTATAAGTGCTGGCACTCATATTACTTCATAAAAACCAACAAATTGCCTTTATAAAACAACAAAATTATATCTTCACACCTTTTACTTGATATTTAGAGTTCAATTTATTTTTAACTAAAATAGAAAAATATTTACAAATTCAAGTTAAAATGTATTTATTATCACTTTGTTAACGACAATCACCTACATAAATTTAATAAATTAAATAAAACCATTGATTGTTTTAAATTTATTACGGCTTGCATTACATAGGATTCCTGTGTAAATGTTTGACATCGTCGGGGATAAAAACTCAAATGTCAAACTTTTACACAGGAATCCTATGTAATGCAAGCCGTAATAAATTTAAAACAATCAATGGTTTTATTTAATTTATTAAATTTATGTAGGTGATTGTCGTTAACAAAGTGATAATAAATATATTTTAACTTGAATTTGTAAATATTTTTCTAATTTAGTTAAAAATAAATTGAACTCTAAATATCAAGTAAAAGGTGTGAAGATAAAATTTTGTTGTTTTATAAAGGAAATTTATTGGTTTTTATGAAGTAATATGAGTGCCAGCACTTATAAAAATTAATTCCACTAAGATTTGTAAAAAATTATTTATATGAAATTCCTTACACACTATCTGGTGGTGATCACTGAACTAAACGAAAACACCTCCTATAGGGGGTGTTTTTACTTTGAGTGTTTGACACATGGTGCAGGTCAAGTCGGGGATAAAAACTCAAATGTCAAACATTTACACAGGAATCCTATGTAACGCAAACCGTAATAAATTTAAAACAATCATTGGTTTTATTTAATTTATTAAATTTATGTAAGTGATTGTCGTTTACAAAGTGTTAATAAATACATTTTAACTTGAATTTGTAAATATTTTTCTATTTTAGTTAAAAATAAATTTAACTCTATATATCAAGCAAAAGGTGTTAAGATATAATTTTGTTGTTTTATAAAGGCAATTTATTGGTTTTTATGAAGTAATATGAGTGCCAGCACTTATAAAAATAAATTCTACTAAGATTTGTAAAAAATTATTTATATGAAATTCCTTACACACTATCTGGTGGTGATCACTGAACTAAACGAAAACACCTCCTATAGGAGGATTTTTCAATTAGTAAGAGAGTTCGCATATAGATGGTGTGTCTGGGATTTAGTATTAGAAAAATTTAATAAATATTAATATGACTAATTTGTAACAATGCAGATACAATCGTCTCAGCACAAAAACTACTAAATTATCTTTATAAAACAACAATATTCGTATCTTGACATGGTTTGTTTAGAAATACAACTCTAAATTTATTTTAAATAAAATAGAAAAATATTTTCCAATTAAAGTTAAAATGTATTCATTAACACTTTATAAATGAAAACCTCTTATAAAATTCCAATAAATCAAGAAATATCATTCATAAATAACAATTTATTTACACTTGTGTTACATAGGAATTCCTATGTAAATGTTTGACATTTGAGATTTTGTCCCAGGACAACGACGCACCATACAGCAGACACTCGAAATAAAAATTTCTCCTATAGGGGGTGTTTTTACTTTGAGTGTTTGACACATGGTGCAGGTCAAGTCGGGGATAAAAACTCAAATGTCAAACATTTACACAGGAATCCTATGTAACGCAAACCGTAATAAATTTAAAACAATCAATGGTTTTATTTAATTTATTAAATTTATGTAGGTGATTGTCGTTTACAAAGTGTTAATAAATATATTTTAACTTGAATTTGTAAATATTTTTCTATTTTAGTTAAAAATAAATTTAACTCTACATATCAAGCAAAAGGTGTGAAGATATAATTTTGTTGTTTTATAAAGGCAATTTATTGGTTTTTATGAAGTAATATGAGTGCCAGCACTTATAAAAATTAATTCTACTAAGATTTGTAAAAAATTATTTATATGAAATTCCTTACACACTATCTGGTGGTGATCACTGAACTAAACGAAAACACCTCCTATAGGAGGATTTTTCAAGTAGTAAGAGAGTTCGCATATAGATGGTGTGTCTGGGATTTAGTATTAAACAAATTATATAAATAATTAATAGAACTAATTTGTAACAATGCAGATACAATCGTCTCATCACAAAAACTAATAAATTATCTTTATAAAACAACAATATTCGTATCTTGACATGTTTTGCTTAGAAATACAACTCTAAATTTATTTTAAATAAAATAGAAAAATATTTTCCAATTAAAGTTAAAATGTATTCATTACACTTTATAAATGAAAACCTCTTATAAAATTCCAATAAATCAAGAAATATCATTCATAAATAACAATTTATTTACACTTGTGTTACATAGGAATTCCTATGTAAATGTTTGACATTTGAGATTTTGTCCCAGGACAACGACGCACCATACAGCAGACACTCGAAATAAAAATTTCTCCTATAGGGGGTGTTTTTACTTTGAGTGTTTGACGCATGGTGCGGGTCAAGTCGGGGATAAAAACTCAAATGTCAAACTTTTACACAGGAATCCTATGTAATGCAAGCCGTAATAAATTTAAAACAATCAATGGTTTTATTTAATTTATTAAATTTTTGTAGGTAATTGTCATTTACAAAATGGTAATAAATACATTTTAACTTGAATTTGTAAATATTTTTCTAATTTAGTTAAAAATAAATTGAACTCTAAATATCAAGTGAAAGTTGTGAAGATAAAATTTAGTTGTTTTATAAAGGCAATTTATTGGTTTTTATGAAGTAATATGAGTGCCGGCACTTATAAAAATTAATTCCACTAAGATTTGTAAAAAATTATTTATATGAAATTCCTTACACACTATCTGGTGGTGATCACTGAACTAAACGAAAACACCTCCTATAGGAGGATTTTTCAATTAGTAAGAGAGTTCGCATATAGATGGTGTGCCTGGGATTTAGTATTAAAAAAATTAAGTAAATATTAATAGAATTAATTTGAAATACTGCAGATACAAACGTCTCATCACAAAAACTAATAAATTATCTTTATAAAATAACAATATTCGTATCTTGACATGTTTTACTTAGAAATACACCTCTAAATTTATTTTAAACAAAATAGAAAAATATCTTCCAATTAAAGTTAAAATGTATTCATTAACACTTTATAAATATAAACCTGTTACAAAATTCCAATAAATCAAGAAATATCATTCATAAATAACAATTTATTTACACTTGTGTTACATAGGAATTCCTATGTAAATGTTTGACATTTGAGATTTTGTCCCAGGACAACGACGCACCATACAGCAATCACTCTAAGTAAAAATTCCTCCTATAGAGCGAGTTTTTATTTCGAGTGTTTGCTGCATGGTGCGTCGTTGTCCTGGGATAAAACTGCAAATGTCAAACATTTACATAGGAATTCCTATGTAACACAAGTGCAAATAAATTGTTATTTATGAATGATATTTCTTGATTTATTGGAATTTTGTAAGAGGTTTTTATTTATAAAGTGTTAATGAATACATTTTAACTTTAATTGGAAGATATTTTTCTATTTTGTTTAAAATAAATTTAGAGGTGTATTTCTAAGTAAAACATGTCAAGATACGAATGTTATTTTATAAAGATAATTTATTAGTTTTTGTGATGAGACGTTTGTATCTGCAGTATTTCAAATTAGTTCTATTAATATTTACTTAATTTTTTTAATACTAAATCCCAGACACACCATCTATAGGCGAACTCTCTTACTAATTGAAAAATCCTCCTATAGGGGGTGTTTTTACTTTGAGTGTTTGACGCATGGTGCGGGTCAAGTCGGGGATAAAAACTCAAATGTCAAACTTTTACACAGGAATCCTATGTAATGCAAGCCGTAATAAATTTAAAACAATCAATGGTTTTATTTAATTTATTAAATTTTTGTAGGTAATTGTCATTTACAAAATGGTAATAAATACATTTTAACTTGAATTTGTAAATATTTTTCTAATTTAGTTAAAAATAAATTGAACTCTAAATATCAAGTGAAAGTTGTGAAGATAAAATTTAGTTGTTTTATAAAGGCAATTTATTGGTTTTTATGAAGTAATATGAGTGCCGGCACTTATAAAAATTAATTCCACTAAGATTTGTAAAAAATTATTTATATGAAATTCCTTACACACTATCTGGTGGTGATCACTGAACTAAACGAAAACACCTCCTATAGGCACGGAATGGGTATGGAAAATTTGGACGCACCAATACAGTCATATGACTATAAAAGAATATAAAAAAGGGGAAGTCGTGCGGCAAAAGTGACAACTTTCTTCAGCCAGGTGCACAGCTTTCCGTGAGCTACTAGCCTCTTTCCGAGTACTCCGTGCGAATTCACGTACAAGAGGGTACCACTTTCCATGCGCTTTGTTTGTTGGGATTGTTTAAACAATAGATCGATAATTTGACAGCCAAAATATGTCAAATTCTTTTGAGTGTTAAGGAAAACAAACAGCAGTTTATATGAAGCTAACTTAAAATGTTTGAAAATAACTTAATTTTAATAAAAATAACCATAGAAAAAACTCAAACGGCACAAGATTAAACCTAAATAATACGAAATTGCCTTCTCTTTATGTTTTAATTTTTCACACGCTTTTCACAAAAAAATTCACTTGCTTAGCTTAAAATGACATAAAATGAATACATTTCAATTAAATTTTTATTAAAAAATATTTAATATATGTCTGTAATTATAGAAATAAAATTGCATTGTGCCACTTCATACAAAAAGATATGAACAATATTTTGACGTTTATTTGTTTTCCTTAACACAAAAAATCACAATGAAGTTGTCTAGCATTCAATCTATTGAGACATATCGCGCTCCTCTTAGTGGGCATTGTATTTTTTTAAATGCCATCTATTTATTAATCCAGAAAGAACATAACATTGGAGATCTCCACTTTTATTCTCCAAAATACACAAATGTAGAACAACATATCGTCGGCGAAACTCGCAGAATGCATAAGTCCAAAAAACATATTTTTCAGGAGGCGATGAAAACTATTTCACTCTCCATATTGTCTATATGCAAACACTAATTTACTTTCTAAGTTTTTTCCTTTAACATTACTTTTTTTTGATATTTTAGAAACAGCAATCGATTCACAATTTTTTCTTCTTTCGTTCGATATGAAAAACGCAAAATTGGCAAAAATGGACTTACGCATTCTGCGAGTTTGGCCGACGATATGCGATAAAAAAACTTAACATTCAGAAGTTTTGTTGTAAATTTATTTCAAATAAAATATTTCAAATGTATCAGCTTCTCAACTTAAACGACTTTAGATGTTAAATGAAGTATAAATGTTTTAAAGTAAAGTATCTGTTCTTATCGAAGTATGTACCTTAAAACATCTATAATATAAATTGTATATTCTTACCAAACCCCCAACTAGCGCTATTCATCGTCGTTCATTTGGTCATCTTCGCCCCCGCCTAGAAAATTATTGAATTAATCCTGAAGATTGGTGTTAAAATATTATGATACCTACCTCCATTCTGTACGTTCAAATACTCATCAGAAATTTGCCCAGACTGCAACATACGGGTTAACCGTTCAACCTCTTGTAAAGAACCGGCCCGTTTTATAGCCTCTCGTATTCGTTGAATATCGGCCTGTGAAGCTCCAGGTACTGTAAAGTTTCGAAATTAATTCGTGATTATTTCATTTATTGACATTAATACTACCTTTCGCCACACTATCAATCTGACTAGAATTACTCATTGCGAGCTTCGTTTTCTTGGCAATTTCTTTAAGTACTTCTTTGCCTCGTTTACTTTTGAAGAATTCCTGTGCCGCTTTACGATCTTTTTGTTTTATTTTACGAAAATCCAATAAGCGAAGATGTGGAAATTTAAACGTAATGTATTCTCTGTAATGTGATTTTGTAGATACCGGATTCATTAGTAAACTAAGGCTCTCCAATTTAGGTAGGTGGCATAGTGGTTCAACGTCGCCTAATTCTTGTAGATTATTTCCAGTTAATATAACTGAATCCAAATTCGGAACGAATTCATGTAATTTATCACTAATACGGCTGGAATGTACACAAGAAAATAAGAAGACATTTTTTTCATCCTTTTCAAATACCACAGGCATTTTACTTACACAATACGATTGTTGTTTAAGAGCAAACATTTAAGACGCGGTAAATGTGGAAACCCATCTAATTTACGTAAATCATTGTCAGAAAAATCAATCGTGTCGAATTGATCCAGTGTTGCTCCCATATTTTCAATTTGCGGGATTTTATAACCTACCCGGAAAGATAAAAGCATGAATATAACCTTAAAAAAGATGCTACTGTTTCGAATTTTGCTTACCTCGTAAATCTAATTCACGATCTCGACAAGGATTTATATACTGCATTGATTGATTTATTAATTCAGGTGTTAATTTAACCATTTTTAATTCGATTTAATTTAATAAATATAAAATATTTCAATAAAAATAGTTTACGTTGTGTGACGCTATTCGATTCGCACATTAATGTCAAATGTCAAAACTCAAAATATTGAGTTGTAGATATAAAAAAAAAAGTACTAGAAAAGTTTTACAAAACAGTTTAGGTCCCACTATGTATCTCACTCCATTAATAATATAGTTTTATTATTTTTAATTATATTAATATATATATATATATAATTTTATTATGTTTAATTATAGACTAAAAGCGAATTTTATTTGTTTCAATCAAATTATTTAACAAATGACCTTGACCTGTTTTCTTTTTACAGTGCAATATGGGATGCTATGTTTGTTTTATACAGGTTTTCCTTTCGCGTATCAATACAATTTTCACTTTTTCCGTCACGCATAAATTGCAATTTTAAAACATTTCCAGCCAGATAAATTAAAAAACTAAAATATAATATATTTTCACAGCTTAGTACATACACACCAAAAAAAGTTAGTTCAAATATTATATAATACATAATATATTATGTACAATTTAAAAAATGAAAATTATTGTGAGGCAAGATTTTTTATTTTGAGGATACTGCAGCAGTGGATGTTTGTGCAGCGGCAGTTTCTTGATTATACTGTTTGTGCCAATCAAGGTTCATTTTCTGAATGGTTTCACCCCGTTCCGCCGCTTGTTTACCACTGTAAATCATAATTCCACATCCTACTATAGTGAGAACAATTAAAATATTCGATACCTTGATGCGAACACGACTTCGACATTTTTCCAATTCCTCGCGGCTTTAATTAAAAAATAGAAATCTTGACAACATTCAACTGATCGATTACTTTGCAATGTGACTATTGATTGTCTTACCTAACTGTAGCCGGGACATCTTCAACTGTTTTATACTTTTTAGTCCAAACCAAGAGTTTTTTTTCCATATCGGTTGGCTTGTGCTTACCATGAAGACTATGCATTGATGATGATGAGGATTCTTGTGCTGCGCCACTCGTTGGTGGAGTTGCTGGTTTCGGTTGAACTTGATCTTGATGTAAAGTGGCCGATATAAACAAATTACGTGACGTTATACTTGAACGCACCAAAGATGCATGACGTGACCAAATAAATGATCTTAAAAAAGTCGCCATGACTCTTCTTCTGTTAAAAAAGAAAGAGATTGTTCTCATTTTCTTAAAGTAAAACAAAAAAGTTTAGTCATCTTATTATACAACAAAATCACAGTCATTTTGACCAATTCTAGCGAATTTTTCAACACAACCAAAAAAAAAAACTATTGCAACGGAATTCATATAGTAAATTTGAATAGTTTAATATAAAACTGAATAGTTAATTACTAATAGTTACCGATTAATTTTTAACTGAGAGAATTGTAAAACAATTGAAAATATGTATTCTAATTTGGTATTCCACGAAGAAGAGCGACAAACGATAATTCAAAATAACATGAAACGTCAAATAGGGACAGATAGGTTTTTATATTAGGTTAGAGCAATTTCGTGCTGGTGAGTGAGTGAGTGGTGAGTTAAGAAATAATTACGTTTATGATGGAAATGGAAGTCGAGTCTATAAGCAGAGATGGGTAAAACGAAAAAAATCTGCTCTGAGATGTTCTAACATCACTTTATTTGATGTTCGATAGTGTTCATGTCCCTCTTTTCAAGAATAAAATTGTATCTACACTATTTCAATTTTTGAATTATGCTTTCTTTATTGCGATCTCATGTAGAATATGTACGTGCTATTCCATTTTTTCACATCGATAAAGAAAACTTGGATGATAAGAAAAATAGAATGATGTTTTATGCGGGCATGCTGAGATCGCAAATTCGCAACAGAAAAAGCGTATTCAAAAGTCGAAATAGGCTCTTTTCCAATTATGTATGTACTTACTTATTTTGTGGGACCTAACTTGTTTTACATTGAATTAGATAGGTTCCACATCACTGGGGTAGGATTCCATAAGGTGATGATAAGTGATAATCACTTATCACTTTATCAAAATTGACATTCCGTATGGTAATTATCACCTTTTGGTGATCACTTTCTTGGTGATTGTGTTTTAGCTGTCACTTTCATTATCACCAACAAGAGAACCTACAAAAAATATTTTATGATTGTTTTATAGAAAATGGGGTATTTATGAACATTTCATTATTTTATTAATATTATATATTTAAATTTAAAGCAAAACAAATCACAAAAAGTTAATAAAAAACAAGTTTTAACGTAAACGGTCCTTAAATATAATCAGCTGGTTTCCAAACGGATACTTTATTTGTGGAACCTGTCTAATTCAAATAATACTGACTTTACACCGTAGATAGTATAATAGCAAAATAGTATAATACTATTTTACTATCTATCGTACCTACTAGTCGGTTTTACACCGCATAAAATGTTCATAAAAAACAGAAAACTACAACAAAATTATGATAAAGGATAATTTCAAAATACACAAAAACGTTTCTAAACTAATTTATGTGACCAAATGGCGCAGTGGTTAAAGCTACGGCGGTTGGATCGGGAGGTACCGGGTTCGAATCCCTATAGGGGCGGGATGCAAAAGGGATTTTTCATCATCTGATTACGATCGGTGATGACGATGAACACATCTATGACCCCCTGTTGAGAGTGCGGAATCCATAGGCCGACCCACCTTTCATGTCAGTACTATAGGCTGGCATGAAGCAATGCAATGTGCAGGTGGTTTAAACAAAAGCGGGTCTATAGCCGTACATCCTCGAGTTGGCTGGCTGGCTGGCAACGGCGTAAGGTAGGACGTTAAAAGGGAACTGCGAAAGAGTTGGGAGTGCCTAGAGCCCCAGAAAAAATTGCAGAGATAGAAACAAAAAAAAACAAAAAAAAAAAACTAATTTATCAATAATCCACTGTCAAAATTTTCCTTCTATAATAAAATAAAATAAAATATAATATGTATTAAAATTTGATAGCTATCAAATCAAAATATTATATTTTATCTTTGCTATTATACTATTAAAACATCGGTTTTACACCGGGTAGCAAAATAGTATTATACTATTTTGCTATTATACTATCTACGGTGTAAAGCCAGTATAAGTAACCTGGCGAGGTGACTTATTTTCTATCTCTTTCTTACCAAAAAAATCTAAAGTACTTTTAACACCAGGCGCCTCGCCTCGAAATTTTAGTTACCAATTTACCACACATGTGAAGCTGACACCCTTTCATAGCGGTGGCATCGGCTTTGAACATTCGGTTGCTATCAAATATTTTATTTAGGCTGTTTTCCAAACGATACTTATTGACTTATTTGGCCGCCATTTTAAATAAGTAAGTAAAGTCATTCCAATTGATTTAGCTTACTTATTTTGATAGCTGCATCAAAAGAACAAAAATGCGCAATATTTACTGCACAGCGATTTTTTTTTTTTTAAATTTATTATTATTAAATTTATTATTCTTGGGATAATTTTATTTTAATTATCTGTATTTTAAATTTATGTTATTTATGTTTGTGGTTTTTATTATACATTATTTTTGTATTAATTAACACATTAATATAACAAACCAACACCTTAACCCTTTCACTAGTACTGTACACAATTGCGTACATCACTTTAAACCTATTTTTTGGGATTCAATGCACTAATAATGGATTTTTAAGTGTTATTATGTTGGCTCTTAGTCTTAAGCTACCAAAAAAGGATATTTAGCGCGAAAAATATTATAAAATTTCAGAATTACTCAATTAAGCAAAATAACAGGCGTTTTAAAATAAATGACGAATCAAAGGGTTAAAGTATTTTTTTGACATACAAATTAGATTTTTTGGTAAGAAAGAGATAGAAAATAAGTTACCTCGCCAAGTTACTTATTTGAATTAGACAGGTTCCACAAATAAGTATCCGTTTGGAGAACAGCTTCGGCTGTTTCCGAAACATACTTATTTTGTGGAACTTAACTTATTCAATGTAATTTATAAAGGCTGAAACACACCAAAGTCGCTTTCACACGTACCATAATCCAATACCGAACTGGATTACATAATCCGAAAAATGGTCGTGTGAAATGTGCAAATCTGATACCGAAGTGGATTATCAAATACACTTTATAATTCGGTATTTTGTAATCCACTGCGGTACTGAATTACCGTGTGAAAAGAATGACAGATATTAATCTCAAAACTGAATAGATGTTTTATGAATTTTTATTAATTAATATCTAAATTAATATTTTTTTTAGTTGAATTTGGAAAGTTTATCGAAAATTATTTATATTTTGTTTAATTAAATTAATATTTTAAAAATATGTAATTGATTTTTATCTTGTTTACAAATATATTTTTGACAGCCAATTTTTAACATTAGTTACGTTTCTGTCAAATTAGTAATCTTCGATGCGTGTGAAAAGACATATGAGAGCGGATTATCAAATCCACTTCGGTAGTGGATTATGTGCGTGTGAAAGCAACTCAAGAGCAGCGCGACATGTCCCACATATTCCACTTGTGATAGATTCTCTTTTAATCGAAATTTATCTATTAAAATTATCAAATATTTGAATGTTTTTATAAAAATTGTTTATAATTTTGCTTAACATACGACTATCTATGAATACATTAGCAAATCAAGGTATATTTAAATCTGCTGCTCGCTGCCGCTACTCGGTGTGTTTCATGCTTTATGCAATAAGTTAAGGGGCCCCATTTTAAGGGTAAAACACACCAAGCGGCGACGACGTGCGACAAAATTAAATCCTTATTATTTTGGTGATTTAATGAGTACAAATCATAGTTTAAGCAAAAATATAAGTGAATTTCATTAAAACATTCATATATTTCATAATTCTAATAGAAAAATGTACATTTAAAGAAAATCTATCACAAGTGGAATATGAGGGATATATCGCGTCGCGCTTGGTGTGTTTTAAGTATTTTTCATAACAGACCAAATAAATTATAATACCTATAAAGGACATAACTATACTTTTCCATAGTAAACTTGCGGTCAATGATATGTATTGGCAGATTTATCGATAATGCAGTATTATTTAATACGTGAAAACATAGTACGGGATAACTTCTAAAGATGTCAGCTTTAACAATTTTTAATTTTTGGTAAATAAATAAAAAATAAAATTAATTTTTTTTATAATTGATGTCTAGTTGCAAGTTTTATTTGTATTTTTTGCTTTTGTTTATATTTTTGTTTCGATAAAACAAAAAAAAAATTTAAAAATAACTACTAGTGCCATCTTTAGATTTAACCCATCTCACGCCGTTTTTTGATAGCGAAGACCTTTATAGGTATTATAATTTATTTGTACCAGACGCCTCGCCTCGAAATTTTTAGTTACCACAAATGTGAAGCTGAGACCCTTTCATACCGGTGGCGTCGGCTTTGCGCATTTAGTTAATATCAATTATTTTATATATGTCCATTTTACAGGTGAATTATAGCAAGAAATGAGATATTATGAATTTGTAAGCTACGTATGAGCTAGATTTTTCAGTAAATATAAAACAGTTGGACCAAAAATGTGATTTTTAAAGCTCTTCGCTTTGTACTACTTTGAAATGTCGCAGTCGAGTGTGGAACGCATTGCCTTGGCTTTGTAGATAACTTCATTGCGATATATTTTGTTTTTTTTAAATTATCACCTAAAAATAAATTATTTCTCAACAAATTGAATTTATTTCTATAAAATTAAACGATATCAACCAAATAAAACTAATTTGAATAATTTAAAAATGAAATAAAGAATTTTTATTTTTGAAGCTCAAAGCCGAGGCGCCTGGTATGAAAAGTACTTAAACACGTGAATAAAGTACTTTTCATACCAGGCGCCTCGCCTCGAAATTTTTAGTTACCACAAATGTGAAGCTGAGACCCTTTCATACCGGTGGGGGTCGGCTTTGAACATTTTGTTGCTATCAAATATTTTATATAGGTCCATTTTACACGTGAATTATAGCAAGAAATGAGATATTATGAATTTGTAAGCTACATAATATGTGCTAGATTTTTCGGTAAATATAAAACAGTTGTACCAAAAATGTGATTTGTAGGTTATGTTGATAAAGCGCTTCGCTTTGTACTATGTACTTTAAAATGTCGCAGTCGAGTGTGGAACGCATTGCCTTGGCTTTTTAGATAACTTCATTGCAATTTATTTCAATTTTTTTAAATTATCACTTAACAATAAATTATTTATCAACAAATTGAATTTATTTCTATAAAATTAAACGATATCAACCAAATAAAACTAATTTGAATAATTTTAAAATGAAATAAAGAATTTTTAGTTTTGAATCTCAAAGCCGAGACGCCTGGTATGAAAAGTACTTTGGCTGTTTTCCAAACTGATACATACTTATTTGTGGAACCTGTCTAATTCAAATAATACCCCTGACTACAGGCACAAACTAGCTAATCGCGAATTCGAGATTACGTTGTTATTTTTTTCAGTCTGTCACAACACGATTTAAATTCTTTCAGGATTACCGCGCTTCATAATTTGATTATCGTAACCTAGTTGTATAAACTCGATAAACATGAAATACAAAAAAGAGACAGAAAAAATAAGTGAACTAGAAATATTTTATTTTGATGTCATTTTTAAAATGAAGATGAAATCACGACCTGAGATTATCCCGATAATTTTTGTGTCTGTCAATGGTATAAGTAACCTGCCGAGGTGACTTATTTTCTATCTCTTTCTTACCAAAAAATCTAATTTGTAATGTCAACATTTTTTTTCAGGTGTTGGTTTATGTTTATATTTTAATTAATATTTATAAAAACCACAAATAAAATGAAGATAATTAAAATAAAATTATCTAAAGAGTAATAAATTTAATAATAAATTTAAAAAAAAAAATCGCAGTGCAATAAATATTGCGCATTTTCGATCTTTTGATGCAGCTGTCCAAATAAGTAAGCTAAATCATTTGAAATGACTCTACTTACTTATTTAAAATGGCCGCCAAATAAGTCAAAGTATCAAATAAGTATCGTTTGAAAAACAGCTCAATAAATATGACAGTTCATAACCTCAATAAATATGACGTATTAGTTCATTTCTGTTATTTTTTTTACATTGAATTCTCGTAGAATACAAAAAACAATTTTGATAAAAGTAAAAAACAAAAATCTGCTGCGCTGCTCGTTGTGAACGGATATAAGCAGCCGACAGTGTGGATTGTTTAGCACAAGTCGCGCTGCTCTTGGTGTGTTTCGGCCTTTAAAAAAAAACTTTCTTCGACCAAACGTCTTTCGGTGAAACTTCTTATTTTCGTCCCACAAAGCTTTATCTTTTGAATTTACCAATAGATGCCGCTTCACCAACCATTCACAATCGGTTTCGATTTTGAGAGCTGTCACCTCAAAGGAAATTTTTTTTTTCATCGTCTTAAAGAAAATCTACTTTTCTTTAATTATATAGTAAATAAAACCAATTTTTTTCAATACAAGTAATTGATTAAATTGTATGTATTTATTTATGTATAAATTTTAATTGTAGATCCTAGTGCAATTAGAAATAGCCATGGGAAATACTGTTGCATTGGCTAGACATCCTGAAATAACACCCGATCCAAATAAAGAGCCGAGCTTTGATCCAAATCTAGGATTTAAGAATGGACGGAAAGAAAGAGGTTTGATAATTATGGTTGTGTCCTGCGATTATGTCGTAATTGGATTTTCCGAGCACTTAAATAAAATTTTGTGACAGTTTTTGTATAAGCGAATTACATAATTTTTTTTAGGTTATGCAGTATTGTGGACTGTACTAATATTTGACATTTTTGTTTTTGTTGCAGTTATGATTGCAACTCCGGAAGAAATGGAATCCGCCAAGCTCCCGTTAGCCGATCGTGATTATTGTGCTCATTTGTTGCTTAAATATCGGGCATGCCGTGCCGATCATTTTCCATGGGTATTTAAGTGCCATTACGAGAAACACGATTTTCTTCATTGCGAACATGAAGAGTAAGCGAGGCCTTCGGAGCAAATTTTTAGTATCAGCTAACTATTTATTTATTTTTAGCTACATTTTACGAATGAAAGAATATGAACGTGAAAGACGGTTATTAGAGAGGCAACATAGAATTAATAAGAAGCAGGCTGCGGAATAATTTTTTTTAGAAAACATCTATGTATTTAAAAAAAAAAAAAATTAGGAACCATAAAAATACTTTACGTTTGTAAATAGGCAATTTGAAAGAAATAAACATTATTTAAGAACATTTGTGCCCATTAGTTTTCGCGGCGTTCGAAGAGTTTCATTTTACTCGTTTATCGTAAATATTTCTTTGAAACTATGTAGAAGGCTGTATTACCTATAATTAGACAACCAGCAGCAAAGACTAAGCCGCATCCTCAAAAACCGCCGTCAGTATTTTCGTGATAATTTTACAACAGAAAAATGAATTCCGTCAAGTTCTTCTGTTGCGAAATTACCATAAAAGTTACTGACGACAGTTTTTGAGGATGCGGCATAAACTCACGAAGGTTCTCACCTCATTGAGAAATATGGACTATGTAAATGCGTAATAAGGGTAAATATCTGGTTTTAATTACCTACTATGATTTTTAAGTAGGTACCGTAAATTTAATTCATAACCTTTCTGACTCGGCGTAGTGAATTTCGTAACATTATTTGGTAAAGAGTTCAAATTCACTTTATTTTTGAGAAGAAAAGTTAAACATTAGAATTTAAATAGATAACAATAAAAGAAAATTCAATCATTTGCAGACTTGCTAGATTAATAAAACCAAAACTTCCAATTCCTCATTATAAATTTTATTTAAAAAAATCGTCAAAACACTGGCGGCAATAACCGCTTTCGTTTATATGTATAATATTCTGTATATGAAAACCCACAGCCACAATAATTTTCCTCAAATCGTATTATCTAATTCAAAACGCCAATTTTCGGTTAAGTTTAAAATATCCTGTTTATTGCCCTTGTAATCTTAAAAATATATCCCTGATGCGTGGCAATTTGTTGCCTCTTGTCCATTATTCGTCTCGTGCATTGAGAGAGAGACAAAAAATAAATAAAATTAGATTAATATCTTTTATAAAAATATATAAGTCTACCTAGCTACTTAAAAACTAAAATCACATGCAAATTTGGCACCAAACAATACTGCTATACTAATTGTTACTCATTTCACAGACAAACATTTTGGACTAAAAACATGCACTAAACTATCCCAACCGCAATCGGCTAATTCATTGCGACGCAATAAATTCCAATCCAAACCATAATTAAATTCCGAATGATGTCGTATAACTTCAATCGCGTCCTCCGATTCGTAACAATCCCAAATTCGTGTAGTAAAATCATAAGAGACTGCGGCTACGATGTTCGTATCAAACGGTGAAAATTGTATACGACGAATGGCATATTCACAACCGTGCAATTCAAATATCGGATTGATTAAATTACGAATATCCCATCCTTTTATGATTCCATCGGCTCCACCTGTGCTCAGCACGTACTCGTTATGCTTATTCCAATCACATGTTAGAACTTCACCGTCATGCGAAGCTACATGAGCACCTGGCACCGGGGACATAGTATTCCATATTTTTAAACTACCATCGCCGCCAACACTTGCAAAAGTATTTGGAATATGCGGTGAAAACATTGCGTTGTAGACTAATTGATTGTGACCTAAATATGTGCCCAAAGACTGTGGCCGATTAATATCCCATAATTTCACAGTACAATCCCAACTGGCGCTTAACAATAGTTGCTCGTTTTTATTACGACTCCAATCAATACTATAAATCTCTTTTGAATGTTCACCATAACAACAAACTGGTTGGATTTGTCCCTCCTTGTGTTCATTATTAATACCTTCGAGCGCATTCCACAATTGAATTATACCATCACCGGATACGGACACACATAAATTGGTATCGTTTGGTGACCAAACCTTGAAAAAGTAAAAATTGTAAAGAGTTTATTTACATACATGCAATAAATATGAACTTACCACATCAAATAGTCCATCGTGCCATTGATATTTATGTGTTTCTTGGATACCACCACCTTGTGTTAATTCCAAAAAAAATAGTGTCCCACCACCAGCCAAACCATAATGTTGACTAGTCGCGACCACCATTAAATTAGGATTAAATGGTGAGAATCGAACACTGTATCCGTGACGATTTGGTGTGAAAAAAGTTCGCATGCTTGGAACTGAAATTGCAAACAGAAAGAACGTAACGTGAAAAATTTGAATTAACAACGATCAGCATATCTACCATCACGATTTACATATGAGATGAATAACAATTTCTTTCATGATTTAAGCGAAAATTAAATTTTTTTTTTTCGGTAACCTTTGGAACTTATAAACACAGATCGTAAAAGAATAAACAAAATTCATATGAGGAATTACAGCTGTTTTTGACATATGATCGTAAAGTTGTGTTCATATGTTGTATTTTGATTCTGGAGAATAAATTTATGCGATTTATTGGCCTCGTTTTACATTGCGTTTTAATGACGTACATGTTTATTCATTTGCTGCCATTTAGGGGTTGGGGGAAATATGAAAAATAGTCTGTTGTATGGTTTCCATTCCATGTTTTCTTTTTTCTTTTGTGAAAATCGATAATTTTCACTATTAAAATTAATTATTATGTAATCCTTTATTATATCTAATTATTGGTTCGTATTTCATTTCGGAAATATACATATTTGACCTTATTACCGCGGACGTTCTTGGTTCAAAATACTTTTAATTAAATCGTTAAAATGACGTGAAAAGATTTGATAAATTCTGTAATGCTATTATTGACGTCTAATTTGATACCAGAGATAATAACCTGCTGTCTCTTTATTATAAAGCAAAGAATGATTACGCCACTAACTTATCCCTAAGCTTGATCAAAATGTTAAGTAGCTGAACATAAGGACTGATTGAACATAAGGAACGAAAGAAATTCTTACCGGTTGTTTTGTTTAGTAGATTAGATCTTATTAAATTCGTTGGTCTGAATATAATGAGCATTATTACATCGGATCCATTCAAATTCATTTGGTATTTTTGCATTTCTGCTGGAATCTTCGATTATTCCATCCACTCGTTGGGGCATTTTGGCATTGTGTGCAATTTGCAAGTTACGATTTGGAGAATACGTAGATCTAACTCCGTTTGATTTGGCTTGCGAAACTTTGCTTTTCATGTTTACCAGAACACAACACACGGAGCCTAGAAACTTCTAAACTGCAATTTTAGAAAAGAGGTTAAAATTTGTAGACATTATTTAGCACCGTTATCGAGAACTGTGCTATCAATAACTGAGGAAGATGCTACGTAGCAGCGTTTGGCCGAAGTGGCATCTTAAAGTTTAATTGCTCAACCGCGGGACTCTCTTAGAGTTTCAGAATTTGAATTTTTTTTTAGAATTTGATGCAATCACCCTGAACTAACACCAATTTAATCCAATAGAATCAATCCAAACTGATATTTTTCTTGGCCCTAAATTAAAAGAAGCATCCACCTGTTTGTTTCTTCGTCATTCAAATATTCTGCAGTGCCTAATTACTCTTTCGATAGGTGTTCGTCAGCCTTTTGTGTTTACCTATCAGAAGCTAGTTGTCCACCTATAAAACACTATTACTTGTCATATATATCAAACAGAATTTGATCAACCCGACTGACTTCTTTCGAAATTCTTTGAAAATAATTTATTTTCTTTATAAGCCATTCAAACTTGATAAAATTCACTTGTGGCAAAATTTAATATTTCAAAGATAAAAATTAACACTGGCGTGACGATGACGTTGAGGTTTAGCAAATCTAATAAATAAATAAGATTTAAGACCAATATGATGCTTAAAACCAATACGGTGATAAAGCAAAAATTATTTCCAATAAAATTGATGATCAATTCAAAAAGTAGTATTCTCTAATTTAGCTGTAAAGTGCATCATCTGAAAATTAAGTAAGTTTTGGTACAATTATCAGTACGAAACAGAAATAAACTAAAATTTGGGTTCAGCGTTCAGCTATTCCTAGCACTCATAAATCAATATTAAAGTCAACCGAGTTATGTAAGGTAAACGAATAATGCATGACGTAATTTACACATACAAAATAAGAAAATCCTATTAGAAAATATATAGAAAAACATTTCCACAAGTGTTGTTGTTTTGGTATAATTTCATTTAACAAAAAAGAAACCTAACCGATGCTAAGGGTATATAATGGACTTGAAATCACCATTATGATGACACTTCTGGTGAATATTTTCATAGAATATTACACAAACTCCAGAAATTAAAGCGAACATAACAAAATAAAATAATTTTAAATTATAATTAAAAAAAGTTAATTTAAACGAAATAAATTAAATTAGTGCGCGATGGTTGTTGCAGTGAAAGTATTTAAAAAAACAACACCAAATGGTAAAGTAACCGTTTACTTGGGCCGCCGCGATTTTATCGACCATCTCGACTTCTGCGATCCAATCGATGGTGTTATTGTCGTCGAAAATGATTACCTTAAGGGACGCAAAGTTTATGGCCAGCTAACGACCACCTATCGATATGGTCGTGAAGAGGACGAGGTGATGGGCGTTCAATTTTCCAAAGAAATGGTTTTGCATCGTGAACAAGTTGTACCGATGGTTAATCAAAAAATGGAAATGACACCGTTACAGGAGCGTTTGGTGAAAAAACTTGGTGCCAATGCATTTCCATTTACATTCCAATTCCCTGCGACCTCACCCAGTTCGGTTACGCTCCAACCAGGTGAAGATGATCAAGGTAAACCATTGGGCGTTGACTATTCATTCAAGGCGTATGTCGGTGAGAATGAGGAAGATAAAAGCCACAAACGGAGTCAAGTGAGTTTAACCATCAAGAAATTGCAATATGCTCCAGCTAGCCGGGGACGTCGTTTACCCAGCTCATTGGTCAGCAAAGGATTTACATTCTCACAGGGCAAGATTAATCTTGAGGTAACATTAGACCGTGAAATTTACTATCATGGCGAGAAAATTTCCGCTAATGTTGTGGTCTCGAATAATTCACGGAAAACGGTAAAGAATATAAAATGCTATGTGGTGCAACATTGTGAGGTGACCATGGTGAATGCGCAATTCAGTAAACATGTTGCATCACTTGAGACACGCGAAGGATGCCCAATTACACCGGGCGCAAGCTTTACAAAATCATTCTTTTTAGTACCGCTAGCAATCAGCAATAAAGATCGTCGTGGCATTGCACTCGATGGCCACTTAAAAGATGAAGACGTGAATTTAGCCTCGTCCACTTTGGTCGGTGATGGCCGGTGTCCATCTGATGCTATGGGCATTGTGATCTCATATTCGTTACGTGTGAAATTAAATTGCGGCACATTGGGCGGTGAATTGGTCACTGATGTACCATTTAAATTGATGCACCCAGCACCCGGAACGGTTGAACGTGAACGTGTTAATGCAATGAAAAAAATGAAATCGATTGAACGCCATCGTTACGAGAATTCGCATTATGCCGATGACGACGATAATATTGTGTTCGAAGATTTTGCCCGTTTACGCATGAACGAACCAGAATAAATTTTCCGATTGAACCTGTGCACATGGACCACCACATTTAATATTTATAAAAGCTAATCAATATGCTTCCATTTCTTAATTATATGCACTTTAATTGGCAAAAACATCACCTATCACCACAAAACAACATACTAATCTAATCAACCTTTTACATCCCCCGGAAGTGACTCTTAAAATGAAAAAAAAAAAAAAACGAACGACTTAAATTTTATTAAATTAAAAATTTAATAAAATTTAAATATATAATTTAAAAAACATAATCAGATTTTAATTAGATTTATAATTTAAAAAAATAATAATAATTTGGTTAATTATTTTTAATTATTTGTACAAAAAAAGCAAAATTATTATAATTTTAATTTTAAATAAAAAAATTAACATTTATTTTTTGAAGTAAACTAGCTCTTACCTTTCTTATTTCTTCCGCGGCACACTTGATAGTTCTGCAAAAATTTGTCCCAATTTTTATCAAGCACTACACGAGCACACATTAGTCCACACAATTTTTATTTATCAAACGGTTATAATTTATTTATTGGTACACAACAATCTTGTCTTGAATCAAACAATCAACTAAAAGGAAATAATTGTCTTCGACGAGTATAAACCAGTTGCTTAAATTTTGAAGGGTTCGTAAAACGGTCATTTACTTTTAGGTAATATAAAAACGTACTCGTGTGCCTTAAACACAATTTTTTTTTTGTTTATTTTCCAAAAAGGGTTCATTGACTCCGCCTTTTCTCTTTCTTATAGTAAAATTTTAAAGATGAAAAAAAAACTTAAGATTATGTTGCGCTCCTGATTGGGTGAATAAGGGGTGCAATTTCCTGGACTTATTGTGTAATTACACGCTCGACTTGCTGAAATTAAATAACAAGGGATGTGGCAGATTTTTAAATAAATACATAGTGTACAATGTACATAAGGTAACGAACAACAACATTTAGGCGCAAAGTTTATAATGTCCTTATGTTTAGCAATTTCCGTTGAATCAACGGTCATTTAAACCAAATAATCATCCCTTTTCATTGAAGCTATGTATTATTAGGGAAACTATATTATAAATGAATACATCCTTTATAAAAATAAAAAAATAAGAATTTTATTTTGGTTTCGTGACTTTTCCAACGGTCAAAGGATTAACATACATACTATGCTACTTGAAAGTCTATAAATCGAACCCTTTTGTAATCCTTGTTTTGGATCATGTATAAATAAGTAGTCTATTAATTGTTGGGATTGTTTGTTTTGGGGCCTGGGAAAATATTTTTGTTAAATTATTTAATAAAAGGGTAATTGGGAGTTTGTGACAGAAAAATTTGATAATATTCTAATTTAATGTCAACAAGGTCTCCTCCTGCCTTGTCTATTCAATATTTTTTATAAATCTTCAGATTGTAGCAATTTGTGTTCTGTCTAAATTATGCGGAGAAGTTTCGTTTTCTTTAAAAAATTCTTTTCGTGAAATTAAAATGGGTGGCGACTCAGTAAGGCTCGCTAAGATGATTTCGCTAAAGTGTGTCACTAGTTTCGATCATAGATGGCAAAAGTGCGCGGAAGAATAACTGCTGTTACGTCAGATGATTCAGTTATATGAGCTGTATTTTATTTGACAATTTACAACAACAATATTACTAATGAATTTCTTAGTAGGAATTCATCGAATTCCTCTAAATTGACGGAATTCAAAATCGAATTCATCGTTTAGTTTTCCTAATTTACGCTGGGTGCGCTCGACCACATTTTTTTTAGTTCTATTGACAATTCGAGGGTCTCGATTTTTAGTAGTCACCTAATTTTTTCTAGTTTACCCCGGAGCGCTGTTAACATATTTACAATGGTTACGACTTACAATGCAATTTGTGCATAGCCGGTACATGTTTTCTATTTCTCGCGAGAGGCGCTTTACTTACTTGTACAATCGTCAATCGGTTGGCTCTGTGAAATTTATTATTATTTTGACTCTATTTACTATATTTGGCAATTAAAAGTAAAAAAATATTTATTTATGATTCGCGAAAAAAAAAAATGAATTTCGCCACAAAAAATTCAAATGCTACCAACCTTTGAAAACCAATCGAATTTCAAACTTTGAATTCCATGGTTAGTTTATTTGACCAAAATTGAATTCCAATTTCATTTCCAATCCCTTGGTGAAATAAATTACGACTATGATTTGCGTCGGTGAAATAATAGAAATATGAGATCCACATGATACATTTTTCTAACAGAAGTTTTACTCAATTTTTGTTTGAACGCAAACATTAACCGTGAATTAAGACACTACTTCTACAAAGTCTTCATACAATTAATTCGTTATTCGTTGTTTCGAACGTGAAACACTTGATCCTGTATGTTCAACATTAAAAAAATCTTTGCTCATTCTACTACGTCAGCAAATACTACTTTTTATTTATTCCACTTATTAATTTCCAGTAACTCTTATACATATTAACTTAACACTAATACTACACAATTTTTGTCATTGAAAACCGTTGCAGGACCTGAACGCCGTTCAATTCCAATTTTTTTTTACCATTGCCACTAGGTAGTCCTGTTGAATCATCCTTACAATACTAGCTTGAGGCAAATGTGTTTTGATTAATATTTTGTTTGGTGATGTTAGCTTCTCAAACCTATAAAATTTGAACCATTCACATATTGGTAAGTAGGATGTGGTTAGCCCAATGAACGCTTTTACACACAGTCGTTTTTAATGTCTGAAGAAGCAAGATTGTAGTTAGTTAATTAAGTTTTTGGTCAGCCGTCAGAAATGTTAGTAATTCGGTCCGCTGAACTTATGCAAAATTGTTCTTGCATGAGTTTTGTATTGTATAGAGCTGAGATGGTTCCATTAATATTCATCACACATATCATCCTTATTATGGTTTTTATCTTATTGGTCTAATTATTAAAAAAATCAAACAATCACCAGACTTCGTAAATTGTTCTCTGCTCCCAAAATTAATTTTGACAAAAGCTGACAAGAGTCTTGTAGCGTATGTCGATAATTATTATAGCATAAGGTACTTCATTTTTATGCCACAATCGCACTTTTTAAATTATCCAGTTGAAATATTTAAATTCATGCAAACATCCTGCGTTCACCGTTACGCCTGAAAATTAAATTACATTTTTATTTAGTGAATAATAAAGAAAAATATTTTAGTTATTAATTTTTAATGCGTTTGGATAAACAATATTTTTGGTCTTTTTCCACTCAGTGAAAATATTAATACATTTTTTGGAGTTCCCACTCTGGAGCAGACAACATATAGCTGACCATGTGAAAAGCATATTGTCCTTATGAGCTTTGTCGATTTTCATTGCAAAAGCAAGGCAACCTGAAAGGGAATATTCCCCGACTTCTCGAACGACGAACTGCAAGACGAATTTCACGTTGATCAAGTGTTTGAGCCGGTCGTGATTCACGTTGATCAGCAGATTTTTTTTGGTGGCAATATTTAGGCAAAAACGAAACGTTACCTATAAACAATAAGTAAACATACAAATTAATAATAATAATAATAATATGCACTTGAAGCGATATTTTACTTGAAGAATATTCACCAATGATTATATTATTGTTCCAATGTTTTCTCAGTAAAAATTCATCAAATTCCTGGTTGATGGAGTTAGGATTTAAATTCTAGGACTTTTAAAAATTAAAAATATTTCAACTCATTAAGGAGGGGGGGTCTTTTGGTCATTTGTTTGAGTTGATTGGCTTAAAACGAGTGGACATAAAATCTTAAGACTTAAATCCAAACTCGTGCATCCAAATTCCAACCTTAAAACCAGAATTTCACAAACTATCGTTTGTAATGAAAAAAGTGTTTTGTTGTCATTTTTGCGAAATTCGTTCGAAGTATTCAAACAACGCAAAATTCAAGTTATTTTAATTATTCCCTATTCACGGTTGTTTACAAAATTTAGCGGCAATTTAAATGAGCAACCAAATGAAAAATTTTTCGGCGGCAAAAATATTAGCATCAAAGATAATACATTGGCAACACAAATAATTTTTTGGAACAAACTTATAAGAACATAAAAAACTGTTTTCGAATGGCATAATTAAATACATAAGCGATTAAATACTCCCTTCATGGGATATAGCGCCAGCGGAAGAAGAAGAAGATTAAATACATAGGCGATTTTGGGCATCAAAATTAATAAATTGGCAACAAATATAATATTTTGGAACAAATATAGTGGGGTCTCATTGTGTCTTCCATTAGGAAAGGAATTCATTTTCTCTTATTTCTTAAAAACATTTTGAGTTTATTTCGGTGTAATTTATTAATTAAAATTAGGGAAGCAGATACAAAATCCAGTATATTGGGGTAAGTTTTAATTTTAAGTGGTTACAAGGGGCGCTAATTAGAATAAAAAAGGTTAAAGTTAAATATATATTAGAGAGATTGGAAACCCATTTTCTCGAAATTAACGATGATGAACTTGTAATTATGGGTACAGAATCAGAATCTGATGAATATTGTGACAATGGTAAAATAATAAAAGTTTCGGAAACAACAAAAATATGGTTAAAAAAGTTACTACAGGAAGAGAATTGAGAAGAAAAATCTCGAATAAAAATGCAGTTATGTCTTCAAAGGGTGATAACAAAAGCATGGCATATTTCAAAACGGAATATTTCAAAATGGAATATGAAAATATGACATATGGTACTCTATGGCATATTTTAAAATGGCATATTTCAAAACGACAAATGGTACACTACGGCATAAGGTACATTACGGCATATTTCAAAACGGCATATTTCCAAACGGCATATGGTACACTATGGCATATGGTACACGACGGCATATTTCTATATAGCAAACTTGGCTATTTCTTAGCCGAGTATGATAAAATTTGGCAAGTGCAATAAAAATGGAAACTAAACCGGATTTTAGACGAAGTTCTGTAATTGGCCAATTAGGGTGGAACTTATCTATTAATTAACCGAATATGATGAAATTCAACTTATACGTTAGAAATGGTTTTCTAAAAATAATTTTAGACGAATCTCTAGAACATAGCCAATCATGATGAAACTTGGGTATTTCTTAAACGATTATGATAAAATTCGACAAGTGTGATGGAAATGGGATCCTATATCCTAAAATGAGTTTTAGTAGAAGTTCTGGAATATGGTTAATTTTGATAGAATTTGTCTATTTATTGGCCGATTATGATGAAATTCGGAAGGAGTGATGGAAATGGGATTGTTAAATGGTTTCTAGATAAAGTTCTGAGATATGATGCAACTTGGCTTTTTCATAACTGATTATGATGAAATTCGACAAATATGATAGAAATAGGATTCTAAAATGAGTTTTAGATAAAGTTTTGGAATATTGCCAATTCGAATGAAAATCAGCTACTTCTTAACCGATTATGATCAAACTCAACAGTGCGATGGAAATGGGATTCTAAAATGGTTTTAATCATCAACTTATAAAGTTACCCTATACTTACTAAAATTGCCCTTTACCTATTGGAATTTAATTTCGCTTAATATAATTTTCTTTCACTTAATGCAATTAAATTTATTCTCCCAACGGAAGTAAAAATATTGGTAATAAAGATATAATCGGGAAATGCTTATTAATATCTATAATTTTTCATTTTTATTTAAAACTAATTTTAAAAGTAAAAATATGTATATTGGCCCTTCCGGTTTATTCTTTTGAACTAATTTTATACCAATATTAAAATTTAGCAACGTAAGTTAATAATATAATAATTAAACAGAAATGTTTGTTTGCGTGTAACGCTCAAAGGTTACTTACTATGATTTTTTTTTTCGAACTTTTTTTTTTGAATATTTTTTTGAATATTTGTATGTTTGTACTTGTAGTATCTCAATTTTTATATCTGAGCGGCCTAAGTGATATAGATATAGGTGTTGACCTGTAACAACAAACTTCGAATGGAAAATGTTTCGGGTTCGATGCTCACCAGAGTACTTAATGATTTTTTTAATATTATTTTTATTCCATAAGGGAATTTCATTGTTTCAATACGAATTAAAAAACATAAAATTTTGTATTGTAAAACAAGGAATATATTATGTATATATCACAGATTGTCTTACTGATTGACTCCGGAACGCTCGCTTTCCGGAACATTTGATTACATTTTTTGAATTGGGGAAAACTTTTTCTTCAAACGATGCGTAACTACAAAAATGCGATAGTTGTTTATGCCAAATAGATTTATGCGATATACTTCAAGGAGTCAGTTCTAGATTTTACAAGCTGCGCCTAACCGAGATAGCGTTAAGATAAGATACAACTTACAAATCTTTCTTTACCCTAAAAAAAATTTGAATGCAATTTTCGAGGTCCCTAACAGGTAATTATACATATATAAATGTACCCGTCCTAGGACGGGCTATACCCCCTAGTTAGTTAATAGCGCATTTATTCAAGGATTTTTTATTATTTTAGTAATGACTTTTCTGAATCACTAGTATAAACTCGTTTATAAGACGAAAATAGGGTTCTAAAATGGTTTTTAGATAAAACCACAGAGAATTTTCTTCTTAATTCTCTGTGATAAAACTCTAGAATGTTGTCAATTAGGATAAAACTTGCTACTTTTTAACTGAATATTCGACAATTGCGATGGAAATGGGATCTTAAAATAATTTGTAGATGAAGTTCTGGAATAAGATAAATTAATCTGGAACTTGGCGATTTTTTAACCGATTATGCTGAAATCCATTCTCTTAATAGAATTTTCCTTTACTTAACGGATTTTCCTTTAAACCTTTACCTAACAGAATTATCCTTCAATTAGTAGAATTATCCTTTATTTATTTAAATTTTCCTTCAATTATCAAAATTTTCTGTCGCTTAATAGAATTTCCCCTCACTTAATAACTCTTAAGGGAAATCTTATAAATTTACAAAAAATAATGAAGTTTGATTCTGATTTTTAGTTTTTTGATTATTCAATTGTAAAATTACTTAAATATTAAATAGAGATATTTGAGCCATAATAGTTTAATAAACGTAAAAAACCTCATCTGTAGTAACGATAGGTGCCAACGTTATAGGCAAGCCAATTTAGTTTATACGGTTCGCGAAAACAATCCGACCAGACCTTGTGAATTTTACTCCGATCTCTTATTGAAAAATTAGTCGATTTGATTAATTTCAGTAAGCCATCGTAGTGTATACCATTCACAAAACAAAATATAACAAGAGTGTTAAACGTTTTTTATAGGTACACTTTTCAAAGAACGCATTTACAACGTAATTAGGTGCATTGTCGAAAGCGAATTGAGAGAACATTTTAGAAACAGTCTTTTGTAAACAGTCTTTTGAAAAACAATAATACGTGGCCAACCCTACGCCGTTACGTACCATATGTAGTTTTAAAATATGCCATTTTGAAATATGCTGTAGTGTACCATAATATTATGTCGATTTGAAATATGCCGTTTTGAAATATGCCATAATGTATCATATGCCGTAGTGTACCATATGCCGTTTTTTCATATTCCGTTTCATATCAAGCGTGAATTTGGAAAACAACGGTTTTTGAGAATAAAGAATCTTCTAAAATGAATATTATCAATGTAAACGAAAATATGGTTAAAAATGAGTCTATTAAATATTCCAGAAATGACGTGTGCTCTTTCAAGGTTATGCTTTTTAAACTTAATATTAACATGGTGTTGTTAGGTAGAGCGGTAGAGCCTAAATAAAAATAGATTAACAAACATTTTATTTATTGAACAAATGAGTAAAAACATGGCTAGAGTTTCGTTCAAATTATTTTCGGACGCTAACTTGTGTGTTGATTCTCAACATCTGAGGGCATTTGATGGGTATGTATTCATCCCATTTAATTTCAATAGGACTATTGGTCTGGTTAGAAATATCCCGACTGAAATATGTGTGGTAAAACTTAATGCGAACATCAAATCTTCCATTCCATTTGAAAAATTGAATGAATGACAAGATGGAATTCGGAATCAAAGACATCAAGCGAAATGGACATGATCAAGATCACGTTCAAGTCAAGCACTATCCCTAACAAAGTAATCATGTACATATGTATATGATAATATTTTGTTGAGGGTCGATCATTTTATTCCGAATCCCATGTGTTGCTTCAAGTGTCTAAATTATGGTCATACCACCAAGAGATGTAGGGCGATCGATTCAATTCGTTGTGTATGGTGTGCAAAAATTTTAGATAGAGATTGTGAACATACTTGTGACATAAATAAACCCAATTGCAAATTTTGTGGAATCGTCAAGAAAGAATTAGACAAAAGAAAATATCCGAGTACATGGTTATAAATGAAACTGTTTGGATTGAAACAGAAAATTCCAACACTAAAGAATTTCTTCCACCCGGATGGTAAAGATGAGGAGAATGAAAGGCACAAAAATGAAGTAACTTTAAAAATGGGCAAATAGATGAAAATATTATACGACCTAGTGAACGATCTATAAGTACAAATTAAATCGAAGGATGATTTATTGAAAAATTTAGATCTTAAATTGAGTGATAAAACTATCAAAGCAGATAATGTTGCTGACATAGATATAATGAGGACAAAAATTGGTGATTGTTTAAAGAATTGAGAATTAATTATGAATTGTTTTAGAATGATACAGATAAATATAAGAAGTCTTAAAAGTAATTTAGCTCTAAACATTAGATGAATTTTAAACATCTCTTTAGCTATTCTTTCTGAAACTTGAACGAAAGGATCTGAAAAAATACAAATTAATAATTTTAATATCGTTACAAAAGATAGACTTGATGGATATGTTGGAGTGGGGTTTATCATAAAAAAAATATTCCTTGGCGTATTGTGGATCATATTTATTCTTACAACAGAATTAGATCTCTTAAAATCAATATTAAATTTAAACATTTGAACTTAAACATTGTTTCTTTTTAAAATAATTCGAGAAGGGACACAAATGCAAGACATAAATGCAAGAAGTGGATTATGGGATAATGAGGCAGTGAATGATTACTTGGGTAACAAACTAGCTGATTTAGTAATAGATACAATTTTTTATTTACTCAATGATGGATCAATCACTAGATGTGATATGTTTAGACATTCTGGATCGGCACTGGATATTTCCTTGTACTCTTAAAACTTGACGAATGCTATCTCATGGAAAGCTATATCTGAGAATTTGGGGAGTGACCATCTGGTATTACTTATTAACTACAAATTTCCAGAAAAATCCAAAACACTAATAACTAATTGGAATAAAATCATAAACGAATTCAACATTAATTGGGACATTAATAACAATGAGGACATTGAGGATTAATCTATCAAAGAAAACACGATCCATCCATCACAATCATAAACCGAAACCTTGGTGGAATGGGGAATTGCAAAGATTATGGAACATTAAATTTTGTAAACAAAGAATATCAGGAAAAACATAAAAATAAAAAAATAGTACTAATAAATACCGATATCATGAAAGCATTTCGTCGGTTTGCGAGAATAGTGACACATCTCAAAAATGGCCAATTTTGAGATAATAGGAAAAAAATCCTTTAAATGTAACAATCTTTTATCTGGCGTAGTGTCACTTCTAAACTATCCATAGTTTTCAATAGATGTGATGTTGAATTTGATGAATTCAACTATTTTATACCAAAAAAAAAAATTCAAATCGATTTCCTCAAAAATATGATATTTTGAGATGTGTCACTATTCTCGCAAACCGACGATTTGATAATGTTAACAAGCATATACTTAAACATATCCTGAATCAGCAAACACTCAATAGTTAATTGGATTCATCAGTTTTAATCATATAGTCATTACGATCAACAATAATAACTTTGTACATGAACAATTCATGAACTCGGGAATACCTCAGGGTATAGTTGTTTAAGCCCAACCCTTTTAAACATTTATACAAACAATATTCATGAGCTTAACAACGATCACAGTAGAGTATTTCAGTTTGCAGATGACATCTGTTTAATAGTTAGTGGATCCAATAATGACGATTTATTTAACAACGCTAATAAGACAATGTCCTTACTCGCACAAAAATTAGACACTGTAAAACTTAAAATAAATCCTGATAAATCCCATTATGTTAGACTATTTTCTAATGCAAATAATTCAGTTTCATTGAATCTAAGAATTAATAACAACATTATAAGCGAGACTTAAATAACAAAATTATTGGGAGTAACATTTACAAAATGGATGACTTTATCAAAACACTATAATATTGTCAAAGTCGAAGTCCAAAACACAACTAATTTATTTAAACACTTATCTAACACAAAAGGAGGAGCTCACCCTGAAACTTTTTTGGTTATATACAAATCTTTAATCAAACCTAAATTGGATTTTTCCTACATTTTTACCAACGAAGTCAATAAATTTCTCTCAAAATTTGTCAAACTATTAAGAATATATTATGTATGTCTTAGATTTTCTATGGGAATAATGAAAACTACCTCATTATCAACTTTGATGGCCAAATCATTGGAAATAACAACGCTACATGATAATAAATTGAAAACTTTAACATACATTGCTAGACAATAATTATTCAAAAATTCTAAAATTGGAATAGACATCAAAAACTAACGTTCATTGGAAAAACTTAACCAACTTTACATTAATAACAACTTTCTTAAAGACATCAACATTACTCATCTAAGAACCTCGAATCCTTCAAATATCTCTATAGTACCTTGTATTGAATTCACAATAAAAATCAGCTCAACAACTTTGCATTAAGATTATTGGAACACAGTCTTGTTTGCGCTTTCAAGCGAGAAACATACAAAGTGGAATAAAATTTATTATTCGAGTTATTGTTATCTAAGCACAGTTATTGAAATTTTTATTAGTGAATTGTTTTATTTTTGTTGAATTAATAAGTAAAAAGGTTTAATTTAAAAAAAAAAAAAACAACAAAATCAATAGTGAGAAGTGGTGAAGAAAGTGGCAGTAAATACGCCTTCGGGCAACATGCATCCATTTGCACATACAAACCAGTTTGCTGGTTTGGCAATGGATGCATATCCAGATTTTCATGAAGCCAACAAAAAACGGGTACGAGTCTCGTTGGAGGGAGACAAAAGCGAACGATACTTAGTTATAAAGCGAGATGAAGAAACAGAAAGCTTTAAAAATGTTTCACCTTTTATCATACAAAAAGGTCTCGAAATTATAACAAAGCAACTGAAACAAGTGCAAAAACTAAGAAGCGGAGATTTGTTGGTTTTAACGGCAACAGACAAGGGAGTAACGAGCATGTTAAAAGCAAAAAAGTTAGCAGGAATGTCTATAACGGTTAGTGAACACGCAACACTTAATACATCCAAAGGAGTTGTTTTCTGTCCAGACCTGAAAAATTTAAACGAAGATGAGATTTTAGAGGGACTCAGAGAACAAAATGTAACGAAAGTGGAGAAAATTAAGAAACGGACGGGCCAAGAATTAATAAACACACCGTTACATATTTTAACATTCGGAGACACTAAATTACCACGTTACGTTAAGGCAGGATATATAAATCTAGAGGTACGAATGTATATACCCAATCCACTGCGTTGTCATAATTGTCAACGTTTTGGGCATTCTAAAAAATTTTGTAACAACCCAACAAAATGCGAGAAGTGCGCCGAACTAATCATAAATGTACACGAGGCATGTGAAATAATAAAATGTGTTAACTGTAGTCTTGATCATACCAGTAATAGCAACAAGTGTCACGTTTTTCAAAGAGAAAAAGAAATAGCAAAAATAAAAACAATTGATCGTTTAACATATCGTATTGCAAGAGAAAAATATTTCCGACTACATGCAAATACGACACCCGGTCACACAGGTATGAACTACGCAAACATGTGCAAATCGAGTAGCGTTAACTACGATGAGACTAAACAAAAACATGTAACAGTTACGCAACAAAATAGCAGCAATAAAACAACATTAAAAACTGATCAAGCAACAAATAATAACCATCCTAGTAACAGCAACAACAACGATCAAAATAAAACAAACTACAATCAGGAAACACAAAATACAATCAAACTGAAACGATAAACAACAACAACAATAATAACAGAAGATTTTCCAAAATAAACAACATGCAGAATGAAACCAGCAACAGCAACAGTAATATCAACTATAACCAAAACGAAATCAGCAGCAAAAACGCAGCGGAAAGTAATACCAACGAACAAAAACAAGAACCAAAAAATAAAGTTAGCAAAGAAGAATTATTAAACAAAATAAAAGAACAGTTAGAGAGTAGAATGGGGGAGACGCAACAAAGTATTCCATTAATAAATCCAAATGTAATAGACCAAATAAAATTAAATGTACAAAATCCAAAGAGTGATGAGGATTATATTATGATAGAATAGGGCTATCCCAAAAATGTGACTGTAAGTATGAAAGAAAATTTTTATGAATAGATGAGTGGAGTGAATAAGAGGGTGGTAGTGTGTCAAATAAATACACAAAGCATTTATGCCAAATGGGATATGCTTGTGACTTATTTGTCCAGAATGAATGTGGATATTTTATGTATTAGTGAAACATGGGAGAGAGTGAACAAGTCATTAAAAATGAGGGGATATAGGTTCCTTTCCAAAGCGCGAGCGGATGGATATGGTGGAGTAGCTATAATGTTCCGGAACAATGTAATAATGAGACAAATTAACTTGCCCCCTTTTACGTTTTTAGAGGCGGTTGCAGGCAAAACAGAAAATTTGGAAAGGAATCTTATATTAGTGAGTGCGTATGTTCCCCCGGCAAAGAATGGAGATGAAAGGAAACGTGCCGATGATGAAATAACCAAATTATTTGAATGGATGAACGGAAAAAGTGACTTAATCGTATGTGGTGATTTGAATGCGCACTCGAGAATGTGGGGTTGTGTAAACAACAGTGCGAGAGGAAATCGGTTGGCCGGGCACATTCAGGATTCAGAATTAGTAATACTGAATGATGGGAGGCCAACTAGAATGGCGAACGTGGGCGAAACGGCTAGCGCAATAGATATATCCCTTGTATCTATTGGGCTGGCAGATCAAGTCACTTGGAATGTGGAGGATGAGAATTTGGGGGGAGATCACTTCATGATAAAACTTATCGTGGGTGATAATAGAGTGTATGGGAGCAAGCGAGAAATTATGAATAAAAAGAAATGGGTGGGAGAAATGAATGAAATTCTCAGAGCGGATGATTTGGATGCGAACAAACTAAATAATGAAATTGAACGAGTGAATGCCAGATGTGTAACAACCGTTGATATGAAAGATATTAGAATAAATGGATGGTGGAACAACGAAATTTCATATTGGTATGAAAGGAAGCGGATTGCTTTGCGTGAATTCAGCAGGAATATGTGTGCTGAGAATAGAATCATGTATGGCAGGATGAATGGTAAGCTAAAAAAAGCAATACGCAAGGCAAAACGTAAAAGTTGGCGGGAATATGTGTCAAATATGACACATCGAACCACAACGAAGAATGTTTGGGATATGTTCAATAGAGCGAGAGGAAAACATTTTATGGCTCAAAATATTGTAATTGAAAATAGTGAGAAAGGGTCTGAATTTTTGGACATGGTTATAAATGTAAGGGATGGTATAACAGAAAGTAGGGTCTATCAAGGAGTATGAGGAGGAGTCAATGAATGAGATAATTAAATGGGAAGAGTTTGCAAGAGTTTTAGATAGTGCAAGATCTACCACCCCGGGAACCAATCGAGTGAGCTTTGGAATGATTAAGTTGTTGAGTAGTGAAGCAAAACGAAATTTGCTGAAAATACTCAACAAGGTGTGGATGGATATAAAAATACCGCATGAATGGAAGGAAAGCAGAGTGGTACCTATTCCCAAAAGAGATAGAGACCCGAATGTGACAACGAATTATCGCGGGATATGCATGTTAAATGTTTTTATAAAATTGGTGAATGGTATGCTGAAAGAGAGAATTGATAGTTTTGTGAATGAAAATAATTTGTTGCCACACACAACATATGGATTCCGTAAGGGCCACTCTGCTATGGAATGTGTTGAAAAATTTATGTGGGAAGTAAGGAAGGAGAATAAGAAAGTGGTTGCGGTGTTTTTAGACATAGAAAGAGCGTATGATAACGTGGTTCCTTGGAAATTGCATCATATTCTTTTGAGTATGGCTTTTCCAAGGAAAGTGTGTGATTGGGTGAAACAGTTTATGAGTGAAAGGAATATTGTTATGAATGGGAAGAACTACAGGTTGGAGGGAGTGGTGGATATTGGGCTACCGCAAGGTAGCAAAATTTATCCTACCCTTTTCAACTTGTACACTGCAAAAGTCCATCGATCATCAGCGGTGATTGAGGACAGAGTCATCTGCAATTTGCAGATGATTTTGTGGTTATTGGCAAGGGGCGCAATATTGAACAAGCGACGAAAAACGCACAAGATGGGGTGAATGAAACAATTGAATGCCTGCGAAGTCTAAATTTAAAAGTGAATACGAATAAATGTGCATGTATGAGCTTTAGAGTGAGAAATAGAGAAGTGAATGTTCAAATAAATGAAAACATAGTTGCACAAGTGAATTTGTACAGGTATTTGGGTATATGGGTCGATCGGCGATTCAATTTTGGGGCACATATGAAGTATTTGGCTGATAATTGTAAGAACCGAGTAAACATGATAAAACGGGTGAGCAAACCAAAGTGGGGGGGCTCACCCGAGAGTGACTGATATGTTGCGAAAGGCCTTAGTATCCTCCAAGATTGCCTATGGAATAAGTGTGTTTGGAGATGGAGCGAAAGGGGCTTTTAGCCAATTAATGAAGGTGGAGAATGCGTGCGCCAGGGTGGTATTGGGGGCGATAAACTCAACACCAATACATAGCCTTTGGTCTGAAATGGGTGATTCGCCTCTCAAGTATAAGAGAGAGTGGATCACATTGCGAGAAACAGTACGAATGAGTATTAGAAAGAATGAATTGTTGAGGGAAATGATGACAAGAATAGAAAGAGGGAGAATATTCAAATCGACGAATAGATCCAGAGTTATATTAGAAAACTTTAATATACTGGAAAAAGTGGGCAACTCGGGGCCGGCTTTCTTACCTCACAATCTTGTTTTGCGAATGAATTTGGAGGGTTATACGAAAGAAATGAATGAGATTATGGTGAAAACTATGTTTGAAAAAATTAAAAACGGATATGGTGAAATCGAGAGTGTTTATACAGATGCAAGTTTGATTGGAGGGAAAGTAGGTGTTGGGCTTTATTTGCCACGGACAAATGTTGAAAAATCTTTTCGAGTCGATGAAGGCGTCTGCATAATTAATGCAGAATTAATTGGGATACTGGAAGGTATTAAGTTAGCATTGAGAGGGGAGAGTAGGAAAATAGTAATTTTTTCAGATTCTCAGAGTGGAATGCTGATATTGAGACAGGGTGGTGGCAGTGAAGGCAATGTGTATGTCGACATGATTTATGAGTGTGTTCGGTCTTGTCTGTGCGAAGTAGTCATACAATGGATTCCTTCCCAGACAAATCGAAGGAAATGAAAAAGCTGACATCCTTGCGAAGAGCGGTTGCGAGAGTGAAATTGTTCAAGTGTATAACAAAAGAGATGCAAGGGATGTACTTCGAGAGTTGAAGGAGAATGTATGGAATAAATGGAAGAATGAATATGAGGATTTGAGTAGAGTGAAAGGAAAGAAGTACAAAGAGTTGAGTGAAGTTCCCTTGAGAATTCCCTTTTTTAAAACACTTAAGAGCGATGTCAGAATGCTAAGGACAATTGAACGAATAAGAATGAATCATGGTAATTGGAAAGAATGTTTGTTTAAACGTCGGTTGGTTGAGAGTAGTCTGTGTGAAGTGTGTGCTCGTCCCGAGGATATTGAACATCTAGTTTTGCATTGCCCTAGGTATAGAAAGGAAAGAGCCGAATTCAGTATTCTCGGGAATGCCAATAGTTTGATTCAGATTTTGAAAGAGGGTGGAAGAGGATACATGGAAGTATATAAGTTTGTGCGATTGAGCAAAATGGAAGTGTAAATGAAATTTTTGGGATACAAAAAAAAAAAACAATTAACTATTTTAATAAAATAACCTTTTGTATTTTTAAAAAATTATATAACAGCCTTATAGAATTTGTATAGCAAATAAATTTTAAATGAAAATAATTAAATAGATTAAATCACAGGAATGTAGATATTGTTGACAAGGAGTACATACTTTGTAAATTATTAATAATAATTGTAATGAATTAAACAAGTTGGCTTTATGGCTCTATGAATAGGAGTCCAGCCTTAAAAATAAAAAAAAAAAAAAATAAACAAAAAAAAAAAAAAAAAAAAGATTATTGGAAAAACATAAAGATTCCGATTTCATATTCACTGATGGATCTATCAAAAATAATAGTGCGGGAGTGGGTATTTTTGATAAAATCTTATTCTTTCGATTAAATTAAAAAAAAATTCTGATATTAAAACAGTTGAAATGATTGCCATCAAGAATGCCGCAATATTAGTCCAATTAAGTAAGAGAGAAACAATTTTAATAATTACGGATTCTCAAAGTGCTTGTAAATCATTGCCATTACAGCGCAAAATAGGAAAAAGTAACAAGCACTATGAGAACCAAATTTTAGACATCATAGGAAATAATCCAAATAAACACATCACGATACAAGGGATACCGGGACGGCAACAGGACAGTTCCTCGCGATAAATTTCCTCGCACACATTTCCTCGCGGGAACATTTCCTCGTATCTTAACCGATTTTGATAAAATTCAGCATTCACGATGGAAATCGGATTCTAAAATATGGTTTTCAGATAAAGTTCTGGAATATGGCCAGTTAAAAAGAAGCTTGGCTATTTCTTAAAATTCCTTCTTAAATTCAGAACGTCGATAGAAATTTGATTTAAAGGGTGTTAAAATATGAGGTATCTTTTTAAATTTTAAATACAGACATACATTTTGTGAAATCTATATATATAATATTAATATACAAGAATGTTCAACATTTTCTTAAGCTATAAATTTCCATTTCATATGTGAATTTTTGTGCATAGTTCAATAGCTCATGTGTTAGAGCGATGTGCTATGAAGTTAAAGGTCTCGAGTTCGATTCCCGATAACTTTCATCATTTTTTTCAATTTAATGTAAAGTATAAGTTCAATAGCACGGTTTGTCGGAACATTTTCTCTACCGTATTTTAAACGAAATTTTCTTCCAAAACTTCTGTATAACTTTCACCATATTTGAAATAAGTTTTAATAATTAAAACACGTTGTTCACTCGTGTAGCATCCATTTTAGTTAACCGAAATGTTTGTACTTGTCAAATAACATATGTATGTTAGTTACTCTAGTACAAAATATATAAATGGCGGAATATTTAAAAAGATACCTCAAATTTGAACACCATTTAAAATAGTTTTTAGATAATGTTCTGGAAAATAACCGATTATTAACCCTCAACCACTGTTATGATTTTTATTTCATATAATTTTAGAAAATCCGACAAACAAATCTCGTTTAATTCAATTATTTCAAATAAAAATCAGAAAATCTACAGTGGAAGAGTTTAAAATCTTCGAGTGGTAATATTTAGAATAAAAGAAATATTTAATATTTACATTCGAAATAGCCGCATCGGCGTATAAAAGTGGTTAAGGGTTAAGGAACTTGGTAATTTGTAATCCGATTTTGATGAAATTCAGCATATACGATGGAATTATCAATTTTTTGCATTTTATCTACTTACATAGTGCATTTCGGTAATTCTTAGGAAATTGTTTTATAAATTTGAAATTTGACATAAAAAAACCAAACAATCAAATAACATCTGTAACTAAAGAAGTTTCACTTCCTCCGCGAGCTTGTGTGGATGAGGCTCATAATTTTTTTTTTTGACATAAATTCCACTTCATTTGGATTCATGTTAACACAAAGAGAGTGAAAAACACCAGAGCAAACGCTTCATTTCATGTTCATAAAGCTTTCTTCGCAATTCACTCGCTTTGTATTTGTACAAACGCAACAAAGCACCATATTGTTTAGTACATATATGGTTTATTTATTTGTTTTGTTTAGCACTTAACAAATGGCTCCGCAATATTTCACAATTGCAGTTTAAAAATTACGCACATAGTTACACAATTACAGTCTAAATTGATTTACTATGATACGATATTTAAGGATGTTTGGATTTTTTCAGTCCCTCTTGAAAACTACATTCCATTTTACTTACAACCATTTGTATACCTCGAACGTGAAATTTTGATTTGTTTATCAAATTTCAACTTGATTTTCCAAGAAACAAAATGAACCGAAAAAGTTAGGTTGTTGTTGGAACAATAATTTAAAACAAATTTAAAAATAATCTTGATTTTTGATCACTTGATTTTGTTACACCTCGGTTATTGATATAAATGTTGGTTTGTTCATTGCTTTTTAAATCAAAGGCTCAAATACAAAAGAGAGCTTCAGTAGTACTCTAAATACTGCTAAAACAATATCCTCACATGGTCGCTTGCATGCACAATTCAAATCGCATTTTATCTATTTAAGTGTGTTGGTTGCCGTTTGGTTTTGAATTGAAAACTACGAATTTCTATACGCATAGATATGGCTTGAAACGTGCAGTTTTTATTTGAATAATTTCTTATTCAATAAATTTTAGTTCAACTTAGTGCGAATGCGCTTATGCTTAAAATAATGAGTCCGAGTAAATGCAAAATACATTTCATAAATTATTATTTCCAAAACACCAACAATTTAAAAGAAATTATGATATTATTACGAAACAATCCCGACAAGGGATTCGCTTACGAAACCATTAGAAAGTTGAATGTATAATATCCAACGCATCAAAAACGTTTATAAAGATTTTGAATTACTTATTATGGAACTTTCCTAATTATTGCACTCACATTTTTGTCACTTCACAAATTTAACACCATTTTTAATCATCTTTCACTGAATTATCGTTCACCAACTATAACCAACTATAATATTCAACATTCAAAAATAAACTGTTAATTTTCAGAGGTCCAGCGCGATAATCATCGTCCATTCAAAATTGGTTGACCCTCAAAAATTATAAATTCACACAAACTCGTAAGTAAATAAATTCCCCTACGTACAACACCAAACAAAAAAAAAAGAACTCACTACAGCTATCACTGTACAAACACAAAAGGATATGTAAAAAAGGGTGAACATTTTAATTGTGATATGATCATAAAATTAAAACGAAAAAAAAACTGTACAATTTCTCCCTACCTGTTTCTTATACCAAACCCCGTATTGCATTCTACATTAGTACTAGACTAGAGTAGTGTGATCCTTTTTTCTATAATCGGTCAATATTCCGGTCAAACCGGTTTATTATGGCTAAACAATGGTAGTAGTAAATACGTACACAAAAAATTTGCATAAAAAGGGTCACACAATTATCTGTTGTACTATATGTATATATGTAGATAGATCTTTTTCTTACATATCCTTGGGAGGAAGTAGATAGTAAAATTTTTGATTCTCATATATGGGACCCTTATTAAATTTTGACCCTTCTGTTAAATGTCTTCAAGAAAAAAAAACCGGTTGTGGACATTTGAATGACCGAATTTGTTTTTTTATTTTTTAAATAATGACTCGATCACACAAAAAGGATTCAAATTCAGGACATGGGAATTTTTATGTTAATCAAAAATTTCGAATTTTCTTCCGCATTTTTAGTGTATGTATAGACGATAAATTTAGGTGTGTCAAAAATGTTTCGCGATTCGGCATCACAATTACACTTAGTACAATAACACAAAAAAAAAAAAAAAAGGGTTCAGGATAATTATTGTCCCGTTTTGCATTTTATGTTGTGTTATGCAAATATAGGTCAAAATTTATTATGTTTTGAAAAATTAGGAAAAACTGGTTTTCCAAATATTTATTGTGAAGTGATAAAGTGATGACCTTTTTTCTGGGGGTTTATTGTTTTATTCAGGGCATGGGAAATATTGAATATTTTTGTGGAAGGATTTTTAAGGACAGAAGATTAATAAATAAAATTGTAAATAAAAACCGGACTGGCTAGTTTTGCACCGGTGGGAAACTATCATTTTTGAATCAGCGAACGCGAACTATTCATCGACAATTTTAAGTTGGTTTGGAAACGAAATATAAATAAAAATGTTTCATTTTCAATCTTTTCGAGAGTTTCAACAAGTTTTGTTAGATTTTAAACAAGCTATATACTTTACTCACTGGTCATTGAAACCAGAAGAATTGAATGGTGGAATGTGGGTGGTGTTATTTACTCATAAATACATCAAGCTGCTTCTGATTGATGCTTTCGATTCGTCCCACAGCATCTATTTCTTCTTGAATAGGATCGCAGACCTGTTCGATTGTGCATTTCCAGTTGGTGTTGGCAAACCAATTCCTTGGTAACGTAAAGTAGCATTATTGTCATGTAGAGCTGTGTTTGGGGCTGTAGCTTCATCGTTTTGGCAAGACACATGTCTATGATCACGATACAATATGTCGTCTTTGAATCTGTTCCACAATTCAAATGGACTTGACCTCTGGCAAAAGCAACTGCTTTGGCATCTGATACAACAGATGCTTTGTTACTGATAAGTTGCAAGTTCAGTAAGGCGACGTCTACATCCGTCATTTGACAACGTATTGCAAATAGCTCCATTGACAGTTCTAATCGCCTTGAAAACTTGTGGCTGCAACACGAAGATAAAACCGTTCTTCATCTCTTGGTCTCGTGTGTGCGACAATTTTATTTCCATCTCGCTGTCATTTCTACCAGTTTCCTCTCATGTAGGCGTAGTGAAGGGGGATGTCAACATAGAGAAAATTCCACGCATTGACATTATTTCTGTTGAGCTCAAGCCATGACAGTTTCGTTCGTCCTATTTGAGCTGCCTGCAAAGATCTCATGTCTCGAGTCAATCATGATTCGCTGTTAATTTGGAAGATGAACGGAAAGTCTCATAAACACGCGCCACATTGCTTCAGGAGTACTGACATATCGAGCATCGATGAGATCCTCATTGTAACGAAGTTCTCGTTGACCGCCTGCTGTAACAGCAATATTTGCGAAATCGAAGGCTTTAAAGATGTACTTGTAGATGTACTTGATAGCACATAATGTAAAATTTATACGATGATGTGAGCATCTTACTTCAAAGCTAAGTATGGACTATTAGGAACAATATCTCGATTGTCCATTCGTACTCCTATCACAAATGCCAGGACTCCTTCGGACCGGCGACGGTTTAGTGGATATCCGTCTTTGTTTGGCACTGTCTTTGTGTTAAGCAATTTCGGGAACATTTTCGTGCATTCTCCACCGTTCATGCATGGTCCAAGCATCACATATTTAGTGATGTTTGCGTAAAGTTCTGATTGTAGTGGGATTTCGGCGCTCAAGAACTGATCGATCGTTTCTCCGTTTGTAAATTTGTCTTCTGCTCGGAGTGTCACCAGTATATGCATGCGGTAAACCCTTTTATTGAAATTCGGTGGTGTAGACGTAAGCATCAATTCTCCAAACACACCATGAACTGTTAACCCATCCACCCATCAACGATTTTAACTTTAATGTGACAACTCGTGCGCATAAATCAGAACGAGCCACTGTTTGTTCTCTCAGGTTTCAACTTATCGGTTATTTCCGGCCAGTTGTAATTCACTGTAAATGTGACGAACAGTTCAGGTGTACCCCACTAAGCAAAAATAGATATTGCATCGTTACACCGTTCATGCATATTTCGCGGTGAGTCTTCAAAAGTCGAAGGGTGAATTACACAGACGCCTGCTTGAACGTTGGCTTTTTCAGGCATGTTGGTCATGTGCCCCGCCAATCCTTGATATAACTCTACTCTTAAATGTTGGTTGATGTTGATGTAGTTTAGTTTAGGTTGTTAGCGAATCCACAAACCATTGCTGAATCAGCTTTTCAGAGCACATGACTGGATTGAATTCGTCACGAATTAGCGTTTATGCTGCTTTTTATTGCAGCATGCCGACGTTGTTCCGAACTCGATTGTGCTGAGCTCCATCGTAAGCATCGCATCGCCAGTTTGGTTGCAATCTAGGTTCTCCATATGTTTGATGTTGGTGTGTTGTATCGTCGCTGATCAGATTGACGGTTTTGTTTGAAAACCATGTTTACAATTGGAAGCTTCTCTCCAGCTCTCTGAGCTCTTTTTCGCCTCATTGTGAAAGTTTCTGCAAGCCGATTGTTGTTTTTAAAATAAACTCTGGTATTTGACCGTCCATAGGCTGTAAATGTGAAGTTCGGATGTTGCCACAAAAATTTGTTTGATTGGGATACGACTTTTCCACGTCGTTTTCGTCTAAAGGCTTTGGAAGCTTGATTTTCCTTTGCGGCAACAGTTTGTGAATTTTCAATAAGTTGGGCGTCCAGCAATGAAATTTTTCGAACCACAGAACTAGCAAATGTTATTCATTGAACCGCAGTTTTGTTGAGCGACTTGAACTTCGTCGAAATTGATTACTTCATCATGAATTGCTTGACTTTGATGCTCTTGCGCTAAGCGCTGGCTTAATGTATGTCGATCAGCAATCTCCCTCTCGTTTTTCCTGTGATTGCTCAGGTGTTCCTTTTGCTCGATTTAATGCATATTTAATGAGTAGCGTCTTCTCTACGAAACCGATCAAGCGTCTCGAGGCTTTGACGTTCTGACCATCTTTGTGGTCGTTCTCTGGCTAATCGAAGTTTCTTTGCTGCTGTATCTGTTGATTCATCCATATGAGCTAAAAAATACAGTTTTAACTTCTTGATATTAATTTAATCACTTTTTTGACGCACTAGTGTTTGCATATCGTTATCAAGCCGAACAATTTCTTTATGTGTTAACGATGATTTTATTTCTGTTGCGAGGATATTTGAAATTTTTCCTAAGTGGAACATAACGCTGATCCATGCTTTATAAAATTGACCGATGGTCAAATATACTGATTGGAGTTTTTTGTAATTGATCTCAGGGCGCGTATTCTTGAAATTCACCGATAAAAGTCGCCGGTGACTTTGGTACAAAACAATTTAAATTCTCGACTGAAATGACGTATTTCACTAGAAAATTATCGGCGACTTTTTCGGGTGAATTTCAAGAATACCGGCCCCGGAACGAAAGAAAAATATAAAATGCGGAATCGGAGTCGGCCAGTATTTTTCCGACTCGGCTAAAATAGTCCGTCTCCTCCGATACTCTGACTCCGCAAGCGCTGTCATATACATCGCTGATGCTTTAAATTTATGACATTCCATTGCAGCTTTGTAATTTTCAAAAACGGTTTGAATTTTGTACGGTTAAAGGAAATGGTCAATTGAAGCTAATTCAAGCAAGTTGAACTGTGTTTACCATTTTCGAGAAATTAACTTTGTCTACTTTTTTATAGCTCCTCTCCACCATACTCTAATTCAAGTTATTTTCAAGTTAACTCCTAATAGAATAAATTTGAAAGGCAGAGATTAATTGTCCCGTTTAGTCGATTTCGATCAATCTCCCATATTTTATAGAAATTTTAAATACTTTCAGACCGATTAATCGGTTTGTGCTGTTTTTAGGAGTTCAAATCAATTTTTGGATTAGCTTAGGATCGATATTAATAAAATAACAAAAATTGTGTTGGTTTAACTTAAAAGAAAGTCAATAATAATTTATTAATTTCTACATTCGTTTAGTTGTACTTTTTGCCGACATAATGTCGTACCCCCCATTTTATATTAGCGTCTGGATCTGTCTTAACATATGTGAACACCGGCCCCGTTGTTTTTGATACATCCGGCCGTTCGAGTGGTTCTTCATCCGCTTCCTTTGCAGATGTTGCCTCATGTTGTGGCATCATTTTGACCGATTCTATATTTGTAACATGTTTTGTAGTTGTTTCTTTGCCACGGCCATGATGATCACTTGCCATTGGTTGCACCGTCGGTGGGTCCTCATCATTATGGTATTCCTTCTGATAGCGTTGATGGTGATGGTGTGGTTGTGGATTATAATGATGTGATGGATTGTGATATTCATAATCGGGATTTATTTTGGGCTTTGAATAACGAATTGGACGCGGCTGGTTGATTATTTTGAAATGTGTATTTTTTACTTTGTGCTTACTGTATGGATTAGTGTAGTAGTTTGATGGATAATAATCAGATATTCGAGGTGGAGGTGGTGGTGGTGGATTTGTTGGTTGTACTACCGGTTGAAATAAATTGGGATTTGGAAGAGGATGAAATAATGTTTGCTGGTGGTGGTTAAATGATGGGTCATATTGGTGATATGTGTGAGGATTTGCATGAAACGATGTTTCATCGAACTTTATTATGGGATGGTATGGTCTATGAGGGTGTATTAGTTGATAGGATGGTTTTAATATTATTTGTTCGTACGGTGGATGACCATATTGCCGAATAATTCGTCGATCTGTGGAAAAGTAACAAAAATATTTATTAGTTATGAAAATTTTCTGTAATATCTTTCAAAATGAGTTGACTAGAAGAATTTAACAAATATGTTTTAAGCTTTACAATAATTACGAATCTTGAATAGAAGTAGCCCTAATCAAATTCGAAAGATTTTGTTTTAACACTTTGAAAATCAAAATCTATTGAAATTACTGGAAGAAAGATGGTGCAGATTGTAAGGTGACCGTTAATTACCGAATAATTATAAAAAAATTCTTAACTGTCCTCTGTACCGAGTTTTATTACTTAACAGTAATTATTGGGCGAATTGCAAATTTTGTCACGTTATTTTGCAATAGAAAACAGTAATGTGTCAGGTGACTTTGTTTTAAATCGGATTTAAAACAGATGAAAACGGATAAGTTATTCAAGAAGATTAAGATTATTTTACTACAACGAGTTGGTTCGTTTTGGTCCAGTGATTTTCGTCAAAAGTCGGTTTGTAAGTCAAAGAAGAAGCCAAATAATAATTTCGTTTTTTTAGAGGTAAAACTCACTAACTTTACATTTTAACAGAAACGAAGGCATAAAAGCAGATATGGCACATGCCCTAAGCCTAAAAGCTTGTAAGGAATTTAATTTTTCCTACAAACTCCGAACACACATTTCTAGCTAAACGTAAACTTTTCTGGCCAAAAGCTGCTTAAGTTATTTTCCATTTTTGTTTTAGTTAAAATTTGGCAAAGGTAAAGCTAGGTTAATTTTCATAATTTGTATTGCTCCATTGTAGGTGAATAAACCGCACTTTCTAACAACATTTTTACTATGCCAAATATGTATACTCTTTTGGTGAGTTAGCGGGGCCTATAGTGGGTACAAAAGGTGCTAGACATTCGGTTGCGTTTAAATAGAGGCGCCTTAAACAAAAAGCCAATCCCTTGATTGCTTATTTAAAAACAAAAATAACAATAGAAACATTATGTTTGACCCATGTAGATTCTTAGGGTTGATCATTTTAAAAAGTATGGAATCAAAGAAAAAATTGTTCAGTACAGAAAATCGAAAAATAAACGTAGATTGTAGGGCTGTTCCTGGCACATAAATTGAGTTGAGGGATACAACAATTAAAGGGGAATAAAGAACAAACTTGATCTTAAACCAAACTAAACAGATAATCGACTTAAACATTTAAAAAAGAATATACCGTTTTATGCCATTTTTGTTGAAATATATTAGTTGTGAATAAATACTTAGAATGAAGTTTTCAAGACGATGTTATCTTAAAAAAAGTTGAGATGAAATCGGAGAAACAAACCCTAACATTGTCTTTTGAGGATGTCTTTTCAAGTTAAAAAGGTCCCGATTGTCACCATTTGTCTGTAAAGTCATCGACACAATCATGGTAACAATAAGTAGCTAAACATCAAGGGCGTATCCAGAAGGAGTATAGTGTGTATATGTACCCCAAAATCTTCTTCAAAAAATGAAAACACTAAATGTCTAAATTTATGCCAGCATATATTACATTTATTATTAAAAACTCGGTGCAGTTTGTATTAGTTCCATATTAGCTTACTATACTTATAGCATTTCTTTATCCGCTATATTCCGCTCGCAATTTTAAGTTCATTTTTTTTAAACAAAAAAACTAATTTATCATGTATTCTAAAAGATGGCACTATTTGAGAAAATATTAGAACATGATCCATAGAGTGATCTCAACGACATTCAACGCTTGCAAAGAAGGATAACTTTGAAAAAAAAAACATAAAGACAAAAAGACAAAAATCAATCATCTGACTAAAATAAGCTTACACTTAACATACAAGAAAACCAAAAATGTTTATTTGATTAAACTTATTTTTAGAGAGTATAAAGAAAACAATATTTTGATCTTTCTTCCTTGACCGCCTAAACGATGTTCCTCCAAATAGTTCAATCCGCTGGAAGAGAACGCCAGACACGATGACCGAGTATGTTTAGGTCCCTTTCAACGTCGTCCATCCATCGTTGGTGCCCACTGCAAGGCCTATTTATTTTTCCGATTTTGTGAACGAAGCACTTGTCCAAGCCATCTTAGCCTTGACGATTTTATGAATCCGATGATGCCGACTTTATCGAGATCATTTGTGATCTCATGATTCATTCGCATTCTGTGTGGCTGCCTCTTTGCAGCACTACGAGGTCGGGATTATATGTAAATGCTTGTTCGAAGAGTTGATGGGGGCTCTTCGGGCGGTTTAGGCTGAGTATATTCCATGTTCCAAATTTAAAAACATTTTGAGCTGATATCTGAATTATTTTTGAATATATACATACTATGTTTGATTTACATTCAACTGTGAAACAGTCGAAATACAATAGTAACTAGGGCATCCAATACTGGTAACCGGAAACCGAAATACCGGACCATTTTTCAGTACTGGCATTGAGCGATCAATACCGGTATTTCGGTATTTAAATTTGTATTGATTATTCGCCCAAACGTATTTATATACCGACATTTTTTCGTGTTTTTAGTGTTTGCTGTAACGAAAATCTGAATTAAATTTAAAAATTGAGTGTTTTAGGAAGGTTAATGTTTTTTTTAAAATTGTATGTTGTACTTTGGTGCTTGTGAATTTGTGATGTAAACCCTCCATCAATGTTTTACCAACTTCCAGGCAATAGTGAACTTCCAAACGTTAGACAGCCTTGTCTGATAACAGAAAACAAATTGATATTGTTGAAATCGAATTCTCGACAAGAGCCCAGTTTGGCATAATTTTTGATACCAGAAGAGTCGAGCGGTATCCAAATGTAAAACATGTGGCAGAATAATTGAAGCAATCACAACTCCGACTTCTGCAGCAAGTCCTGCCGACATTTCACAAACTTCACAAAGACAATTGCCTATTCCTGAAACAAAAATATTTAGCTATTTTAAGAAATACGACGATGCCTTGCTTAAAGCTTTAGCAAAAATGAGGGCTATGGATAAATTTCTATTCAAAGTTTTTATGGTTTCGAAGTTCTACACTCAGCCGAAACCATTCGTCAAATTGTTATGAAATACGCAACAAAAGTTCGACAAACAGTAGTGAAAAAACTAACAGACCTTCAACTAAAAGGAATTTGATTCAGCCTTAATGGTGGATATGTGGTCGTCCATAAAGAATATGCGTTTTTTGAATGTCAATGTCCATTCCGAAATACATTTTGGAATTTGTGTTTAGCTCGCATTCATAGATCTCTTGAAACTGAACGAACACAATTTGAAATTTGACCGTGACATAATTTGCATTACTACCGATGGGGCTTCTGTTATGAAGAAAGTCGGCCGCTTGATGGCCATCGATCAGCAACTTTGTTTGGCGCATGTGATCCAGTTGGCTGTTGTCGACGTTTTGTATACAATAACAAAAACAGTTGATGAAACTTGTTCTGAATCTGAAGAAGGCTATGATGATGAATTTGAATATGAATCTAACGCAGCGGATTTGGGCTGACTGACCATTTTTCATAGCTCTGCAGCCACAAACTACGTTGCCAATAATTTGGTTCTATTAATTAAACAAAATTAGGAAGATTGTAAAGTTGTTGCGACGATCACCGACCAAAAATGATAGTCTACAAGCTTACGTTAAAACTGAATTCGGCAGAGCTATCTGTAATGTTAGATACAAAAACAAGATGGAACAGCTTAATTTTTATGCTAGAGCGGATTTATAAATTAAAAGGTCTGATCGACGTCAAATCAACTATTAGATTTACCGAAATGGATTTCAAGAGTATAGAATCAACGGTACTTTTTTTTTTTTTTTTTTTTTTTTTTTTTTTTATCAGTTTTTTAATTGGGTGCAGAGCGGACTTATTAACGGTCCTAGCTCCTTGTAACTGTCAGAGCTTCTGCACCCAATGCGCGATCCTGCAAGTAAAGATTAAGAGCTACCTTAAATTTATTCATTTTATATTCCTTCGGAAATTTGAAATGTATTAGCGAATTCCACTTTTTTGATGTTCGGTATATAAATTCGCGCTTGATTTCTTCAGTTCGAGGTTTCGGCAGCTTCACCGTAAACCTATGTACATTGGTTGTTCCTCTTGTTACTCTTGTTGTTGTAACGAATGGTGGTATTTTCTCCGATAGTTCTGCAGAACATTTACCATGTAAGCATCTGTAGAAGACGCAGAGTTCTGCAACATCTCTGCGATGCTGTAAGCTGTCTAGTTCTTGAGTAAGTCTGGGATTCCGTATGATTCTGATAGCGCGGCGTTGAACCCTGTCCAATAAGTGGAGGGTGGTACCAGACGCACCTCCCCAAACTTGACAGCAATACTCTATACATGGTCGGATGAAGGTTTTATATATCTGGAGAACTTGATGCGATTTGAAAAACCTTCTGCATCGATTCAGGAACCCGAGTTTTTTTGAAGCTGATTTAGCCAATGCAACAATGTGTTCATTCCATTTGAGTTTGTTACTTATTTGAACACCAAGCAGTCGAATTGAGTCGCAACCCACAAGGATATGGTTTTTTACCACAAATGGGTAGTTGTTGGGACTTTTTTTACGTGAGAATGTGCATATTTGTGTCTTTTTCTCGTTAAATTGTACTAAGTTAGTGTTACCCCACTCAAATATTGTACTTAAATCGGAATTAAGAGACGTTACGACTTCTGACCGTTTATTATTTAGATCTGTAATGCTAGGCTCCGCCTCAAATGAAATAGAAGAATGCAATGTGGCATCATCCGCAAAGCTATGGATAGGGTTTACAGTGCTATCCAGCAAATCGTTGATGTATAGCAAAAACAGGGTCGGTGACAAAGGTGATCCCTGAGGGACTCCGGCATTTGGGGAGTGCGTCGATGATGATCTCCCATTAAGCACGACGCTGATTTTTCGGTCATTGAGATAGCTTTTAATCCACCTGGTGGTCATCGAGTCCAGCCCGTATGCCACAAGTTTACAAATAAGATTCTCATGCCATACCTTATCAAAAGCCTTGGATATATCCAAGGCGATTGCAAAGGCCTCTCCGTGGTGTTCTAGGGCGAGATTCCATTTGTTCGTGACATACGTGAGGAGATCGGTCGTGGATCGGCTTTCACGAAAGCCGTATTGTCTATCCGAAATTAGTTTGCTAATTTCAAGATATCTAACTATATGTTGATTGACGCATTTCTCAAAGACTTTAGCGACGGCTGATACAATTGATATTGGCCGGTAGCTCGAAGGGTCAGTTTTGTCACAACCCCGTTTCAGCACGGGTTGCACCATTGCATTCTTCCAGGCGTTCGGGTAGTCACCTTGCTTATATGAAAGTAGGAAAATTTTAGATAATATTGGAGCGAATTCACTGGCAAACTCCTTCAATATTCGAACTGGAATTCCATCAGGTCCGGTGGCCTTGTTTGCATTCATTGACTTTAGATTAGTAAAGACAATTTCCTCCGAGATGACAACGGGGCTCATTTTAGAACCACAATATGGAATTAATGGAGGTCCAATTCCATCTGGGACAACTAATGTCGAGTTCGATTTGAAGACGCTCGCCAATAAGTCAGCTTGTAAATATGGATCCACCACCAAGGCGCCGTCAGCACGTTTCAATGCTGAAACAGATGTTTTCGAAATATTTGCAACCGATGCGATTTACCAGTCAAACTAGCAGTAGATTCTGATTTACCAGTCAAACTAGCAGTAGAAGCGTTGTGTCGGAGGGATGCCGCACACTTTTGTCAGCTGACACAACCAGGGCATTCTAGCTTCAAAATTTGGGAGAAGGACCATTAGGCATTAGCTGACCGAGTGAAAACCTCTTTGGTCCAGAGGATCATAGAAAAGTGTACAAACTTATCTTGACTTTTGCAATATTTGCACAAAGGAAAGCAAGCCAAAAACAAGTTTGGCTCGGATGTCAACTTTAATCGACTAACTAAAAACGAAATATTTAGTCTTATACAGCGACTTTCTTCAATCTGTAGCGATTCACTCATTCAATTCAATTTTTCATTCATTCATCACTATAATTATTTAAGAAAACAATTAAATTGTAAGTTTTACATCTTTATTACCCACTAGTGACACCTACTGAATACATTTCAACTCACCGAAATATTTAGGTAGGATTCTCACACTTCCCACTTTCTAGTGTCTTGACTATTAACAATCACAACTTGATGATTTTTTTCCATTTTTCTTGAGCGCGCTACTCGTCAACGATTAATGCATCAACGATTTTTGATTCAGTGTTCTTTAGAAATACATACATACACGAGTTTGTTTGCTAAAATCACATATAGTCTATTTTTGAGTTGGTGAACAACGCATAACCTAAACACCATTTTGTTAGTATTCAGGAAAATTGATCAATCAATATAATTTTGCTCTTTTATAATTTTTCGTAAATTTAAGTGATATCAGTGTGCAAATAAATAGGTGGCATTAAACCCCCTTTGTTCGCAAGAACAAATATTGTATATAATATTGTTCGGGTGTGAAAAATTGCACACATAAGTAAACAACAAAAATTTGTACAACAATCTATTTTGAATTTAAATAAGTGAATAACAAAGCCGCGCTAACTCGATAAATCCCAGCTCCAGATGAAGCTACATACTCAACATTAGAAAGTGATGTTGACAGTGAAGCCCCACATACGATGTTTTTTTTTTTTTCGCTGGCGCTACATCCCATAGAGGGATTAGGCCGCTTCATTTTGAAGTTTCGTAATCATTTTTTTATTAACGGATAATGAGAGATTAATTCACCCGCCGGAATCGAACCCGGGACCTCAGGAGCGTAAAGCAAGTATGCTAACCACTGTGGGGGCGACATACGATGTTGATGTTGTAATAAACGAACATCAAAAATACCGGTACCCCGGTTTTGTCGTTATGTAATACCGAAACGGTATTCATCTTTTGGACAGAAATTGGATACCCAATGATTAGTAACAAATCATTAAAGAGGAGAGAAAAAACTTCATCTTAAAACAACAGATGAAACCCGAGAACAAACTCTAAAGTCGACTTTTCAGTATACCTTTTCAAGAATTAAAGATATCGAGCGACAACCTTTTGCTGCAATGTGACGTGGATAAACTTGAATTTTTCTGCCTTATTTATTAAAATTAAGTTATTTTGAAACGTTTTAGGATCGTTTCATATAGGGTGGGTTTGCGAGTGGATGTGAATGTAGCGTGAAAGTGGACATGGATGTACATATATGAGAATGTGGATATATATTTCTATATGGATGCCGATATGACTGTGGATATGGCATGGATGGGGATGTGGATTTGGATGTGGATTTGGATGTAGATGTGGATATGGATATGGATGTGCATATTGATGTGTATGTGGATGTAGATGTGTGAAGTGGATGTGTATATGGATGTGGATGTGGAAATGGATGTGGATGTGGATTAGGATGTGAGTGTTCGTGCGGATGTGGCTGTGGATGTGGATGTGGATGTAGATGTGGGTAAGGATGTGCATGTGGATGCGGATGTAAATGTGTGAAGTGGATGTGAATGTGAATGTGGATGTGGAAATGGATGTGGATGTTAATGTGTGAAGTGGATGTGGTTGTTTTGACAGTGTATATCACTACAGAATACACTACACATCACATTTAGACTTAAAAACATGTCATTAAATTTTCACCATACAACAATATTGTATTATTATTATTACGTTCAAATGATTTTTCGATCAATTTATGTTTTTATTTTATTGTTAAGTTATATTATTAGTAACCAGTTTGAATTAGCCCACTTTATGGCGATTAATTTTTTGTTTAAAACTTTGTTAATACTAGCGGTAGCAAAAATACTGATGGTATTTTAAATTAGAAAAATGTAATGATATTTTATTGTTATAATCTGGTTTCCAAAAGATAAGCAGCAAAAGTGAAAGAAAATTATTTTGTACAAAGTTAATAAAGTTTATAAAATTGTAATTTGTATTAAAATAAAAAGCTTTATTTTATTGAAGCTAAATTAACTATCATATATTTTGAGTGGTATCCCATCGTGACTTAATGGTTTTAATAAATTGTTTTGGGGAAAACTAAACTATCAGAATTTTTTGAATTTTTGGAAAACCGCACAGATGCATTGGAGTCATTGAAAGAAGCTTATACATAAAAAAAAAATTCTCCAAGTCAGCCAACGAAAATATTTAAGGCATATGCATTCGCTGCAACGACCAGCAGTAATACCACCACACTACCATGCCCGCTGTGTAAGATCAACGATCATAAGCGTTTTAAATGTGAAATGTTTAAGGTTATGACTGTATCCAAACGAAGAAAAATTGTTTAGGAAGAAAAACGATGCTTAAACTTCAATAATAGCGTTTGTGCAGGTCGATCTAAAGTCAGATGTCGCTATTATCAACTAAAACATCATACGTTGTTACTCATGGATGAACAAGCAAATATTAGCTCAGAATCACAAGCTACGACCACCGATTCAAATCAAACTGTTTCATCCAACAATTACCAGGTCATGACGGCATCCCAAGTGGTCTTATCCACAGCGACGGTAAAACTAAGATGCAGCGACGGAGATGAGATAGATTGCAGATCGTTATTGGATTCTTCATCACAAGAATCTTTCATCACTGAAGAATGTGTTCAGAAGCTAGGATTGCCGAGAAAAAATGGTAGGATGTTGATCAAGGGCCTTCAATACGCGAAGCTGGGTCATTCACAATGAGAAGTTGAAGCATAGTTGTACAAAAAATAGCTTTATTCATTCCAGCCAGTGATTTTGATCCATTTTAGTGTGACCAACTAAAAGGATTGACTTTAGCAGATCCAAAATTCAACAGGAGGGGTCCAGTTGAGGTTCTGCTTGGTACCGATATTTACTATGGTATAACTGGAGGCAAAAGAGTATACATTTAACTAATCGTTTGGTTACAGAGAAGACATCACTGGGCTGAGTGTTTTGCAGGAAGATTCGTTGAGCAGCAGAAAAATTCGACATCCTGTTTTAATTTATTAATCGACTTTGACGCATCGTTACGAGCTTTTTGGGAAGTAGAATCGGTAGCACCCAAGCCACATTTATTTGAAGACGAGCAGAAGTGCGAAGAACTATTTTGTACTACGACTACGAGAAGCCCAGAAGGAGCATTTATCGCCAACCTACTATTTTCGGACCTCCAACTGAGCGGTAAATCGGCTAAAAGTAATGTAAAGAAGATTTGAGCGCGATAATCAATTTCGAGATTTGTACGTTGCCTTTATGAAGGAGTATGAAGAATTGGGCCATATGGAGAAAATAGAAAATGATCAATTATCGCAGGGGCAATATTATCTCCCACATCACAGCGTTTTCAATACCTCAAGCTCGACGACCAAACTACGGGTCGTGTTTGACGGGCCAGCTAAGTCAAATACCGGCAAATCGTTAAACAACGTCTTGCGTGTGGGCCCAGTTATACAATCATCATTAATGGATATCGTTTTGCGCTTTCATCAACATCAATTGTTTAGCGAAGCAGCAAGGACCATCCGATAAGCTATTATCGTCTGAAGATTTTAACATATGGTATGGCACCAGCATCATTTTTATCTACAAGGTGTTTACAGGAATTTGCTAAATTGATCCAAGGAAAGCATGAAGCAGCAGCAACAGCACAGCAATAGAGAAGGATATTTATGTAGACGATTTGATGACAGGAGCCGATTCCAAGCAAGAACTAGTAGAATTACAAATCAGGATTTTCAAAATTCTACAATCAGCCAAATTTAATACGAGGAAGTGGTCATCAAATGACGAGGAAATTCGTCGAAAAAATTGCGACAAAGGTGACATGACATAGGGAGCTTGACAATCGCGGAGCACCCAGAATCAACAAAGTTGTTGGGTTTGGAATGGAGTCCTAAATCCGTTAAATTTTATTTCTCAACGAATTTCGAAAATTTAACAACGCACGAAAAGAACAATGTTGTCAGAATCAAGCAGAATTTTCGATCCATTAGGATGGCTTGCTCCTATAATCTTGCCTCCTATAACCTGGCTGCAAGCTATTGGTTGGGACGAAGAACTGCCAAAACCAACACGAAACCAGTGGGAATGCCTACGTAGAGATTTAAATAATTTGAAATACATACAGATTCCGCGATGGCTAGGGTCTCGTAAAAGCATTGAGTTGCACGGATTTTGCGACGAATTGTCAGTGAATTGGCATTGAATTGTCGTATCACCAATGAAGACACAGTCATCACGCATCTCTGTACTCCAAAATGCCCTGAATTTGACTATATTGAGAAAACGACGCTATGGACAGATTCAAAAATCGTTCTTGATTGGCTATCCTCACATCCCCGAAAATGGCCAACATTTCCTCAATCATTTTAAGAGAGAACACTGGAAGCATGTATGTTCAGATGATAATCCCGGTGGTTGTGCGTCCTGTGGATTAAACTCAACTGAATTGTTAGAAAATAAGTTGTGGTGGAATGGCCCTCAGTGGTTGGGGCAACATGATGAGCTTTGGCCACTCCAAATTATGTCATATGGTATACAAATGAAGAAGCGAGGAGACGTTCGCGTTCAAATTAACAGTTCCCCCTGGAAGGGGGAAAATTTTGTTCAAAATTGTTCAAAAATATTTTTTTTAACTAAAACATTAAAAATGAATAATCGGCCAAAATAATTTTTGGGTGAATATTCAATTTCAATATTTTGGGCGATTTTTCAAATTACATAATCGCCCAAATTTTAAAGAAATCACAATCTGGCACAACAGAAAGCACAATCAAGTTGCTACTTGGTGTGTTGCTGTATATCACATAAGAAAATCGTTGAATTTGAATCAACCGTTTATTGGAATCGGCAAATTCTTCAAATATCTAATTTTTTAAACTGGGCGGATTAGCTGAAATGATGCACTGTACTATAAAATTCTATAACGGTGGTCGATGGCTAACTATAAAACGTCGAGGGAAGGAAAATATTCCAGAAGATCAATGGCAAAGATGCACTACTCGGGTATTTAAAAAAAACTGAAAATAAATTCTCCGAAAATATTTACGTAAAACAAGAACTGGAAAGGTCAATGAAACTATTTCATTTTTCGTAAGAGAAATGATTTAGCGTTAAGCAATACGTCATTAAGCAAAATAGTAGAGTCTGGCTGGTATGTGCAGTAGTTTGTATTGGAGGATCAGCTATATTTTAAGGAGTAAGAGAAACATATGACATGAAGCACAAAACATTTTAAAACAACATTTAAAACAAAAGCCTAGCGATTCGTTTTGTAAATTCATCTCGGGAAATATTAAAATCAAAACAATATGCTACGGTGTTGAGATCTCGTTGAATGCGCGCTATAAGGCCATGGAAGCTGTAGTTGCTACTTGCAGTCGAAATATGAAGAAGTTCCCGGGGGCGTAAGTTGCGTTGAGGAGCATAAATATTAAAACGTGAAAGAATGTCAGAACAGTCTATTTTACCACAAATGATGTCCCGTGCAAATGTGGCACTTGCGCACGTATGTCTAGCACTCAAAGATTGGAGATTCAGAAAACGGCATCGGTCTACATATGGTGATAATTTGAAATTATTGTCACGCTCGAAAGACGGTAAATTTCTGAGAACAAATAACAAAAACTGTTTCTAAATACTTTCAATTCTGTTTGAACGAGTGAACGAACAAATGAAGTGTACAGTGACTTAAAAGTTAATGTGTCGTGAAAATCCTCCGAATTTTTTTTTAAAAACCCCAACATCGAAAAGGCTTTGTTAACAACCGCATCGATGTGAGAGTTCAACGTTAAATCTGAGCTAAAAACGCCCAAATCAGTAACCATATTAACTCTCTTCAAACTAACGTCATTTAGAAAGTAGTCAACAACTACAGGAGACTTAGACCTGGAATAGGTGATCACGTGACACTTATCAACATTCAAAAACATAAGGTTAGCAACACACCAACCGCAAAATGTGTTCAGGTCTCGCTGAAATCGATCGCGATCCAATTGACATGAGATACTTGCATATATTTTCATGTCGTCGGCAAATAAAATACAGTCTGCGAATTTGAAGCAATCCACAACATTGTTAATGAACAATAAAAATAATAGTGAACCCAAGTGACTACCTTGAGGCACCCCAGATGTCGCAATAAAACATTCTGAGAACGTATCGTAATTCTTGACAAACATTTTGCGATCCGGTAAATAAGACATAATCCAATTTAAGGGAATAATGCCGCAATTAAGTTCACTGAGCTTATTCACTAAAATTCTGTGATTAAGTTTATCAAATGATTTGGCGAAGTCGATATAAACCACATATCGACTTAAAGTTTCGAGGCAACAGAGTTAATTAAATAATTTTGAAAGACTGCTAAATTAGTGAATGTTGAACGGCCAGGAAAAAATCCAAGCTAATGAGAGCTAATACGTTACTTAGAGTGGAAGAAGATCACATTGTTAACCGTTGACTTGAATACCTTAGGAATGCAAGATAGTATTACAATTCTACGATAATTAGTTACATTACTGCGGTGGCCATTTTTGTGGGTCGGTATGATACTTAATATTTTCTAAAGATCAGGAAATTTGCCTTGGCTGAGGCTCAAATTAAATAAATGGCATAAAGGAGCTGCAAAACCAACTGCACACAGCTTCAATATAGAGACACTGGTAAATCATCTGGTCTAGGACCCTTAGAAACGTTCATGTTCATCAAAGCCCTCATCACGACAAGTTTCGAAAAAATAATTTATGAATTATTGGAGTTAGCTAACATAGAAGAGTGTGAGCTACCCTTAACAAAAACTTTGCTAAAGTATTTAGCGAAGAAACCGCAGATTGTCTCTGGATTATCTGATTTTTGACCACGGAATTCTAAAAAAGACGGTAAACCGTTATTATGGTTCTTAAATTTACATCGCAAATCGTCTTCAATGCCAATTATGTAATTGTTATACAGGGATTGGTTGAGATAGCAAAACTGTTTGCGCAAAGACTTTAACTAGATAAAGTCATGGGCCAACCCTGTACGCCTGTGACATTTATTACGCAGGACTTCTAGTTGTTTGAGTTCTTTAGTAAACTATGGGACGTTCCGGATATGAGACTTTTTAATTAATTTTTTAGGAACAAATTTTTCAAAAGAATGAACTGTTGAAATCAATATTTGATAGAATATCAGCCCAATCCACTCCAGCTAAAAAATCATTTAATGAGCTGTGATCGTCGTGAGTTTAGAAAACCAAATCCAGATAAGCACCGCGGCTTTTTGGTACACTGTTAATTTATGAAGTTTGCCATAAATTCATAAATTAAGGCTGATGAATCGTTCGTATCCATCATCCAAATTAGATCTGGAAAGTTGAAATCGCCGAAAATAACAAAGTTAGTGTTATAAGAAATAACAGGTAATAAATTACATGAGATCTTGTCAATAAAATCTTGACAAAATGGCGAGGTTGGTTCTAGAGGAAAGTAAACTGTGCTAATTATTATATAAAATGTACCAAGTTTGAGTTTAACAGCAATGAACACCATGATTGGGTCGGAAAATAAAAATTCACAAGAATACATTTTCCGTACTGTAATAAGCCCACCACCACCTTTACGTTTTGTACTAAAGTTATACCGATAGCGACGGAAAACTCAAAAGTCCGAAGGGAAAAACTCCACATCATTGAAATCAACTGTAAGCCATGTTTCGGTCAGTATTATTACGTCGTAATTAGATTCTAAAATTCCAAATTAGAAATTTTTTGATTTTGAACGCATGCCACTACAATTAAAATAAAAAATTTATAAGCTATTGACGAAATTGTTAGATCCATTGATGATATTGCTAGAGTTAGATATATGTATATGAATTTAGAATGTTAGGATGTGATAAGATTATTGTGAGATTTGGTGGATTAGTAGTTGAGATATTAGAATTTAATGTATTGGATGAAACTAAATTGATACTTTGCTGCGAGCTCTTTCCTCGGACCGGCATCTTTCTTGAAAATCGCGAACTAGAGCTCAGGTGGCCAAAAAATCAGGATTTTTTAAGGTACCCGGATCTCGGTCTCTCGGGGACAGTAAGAAGCAGGACACGTTTGATGGGTTAAAAACGATGTTTTCAGACGTAATGTAATGGGATATCGACTGAGGTAGTAGTTGAATGAAGACGGGAATTTACAAATACTTCCTTCAGGTACTGTATGCAATTCCTTGATTGAACAATCCGAACTTGCATTACCCGACTATTCAACCCGAACGATTTCCTGTTTAGGTAGTGATGACGAAGAGTCCGATACAATAGATGTTGAATAGGTGTTGGAATGTTCATAATATCTTTATAGGATGATAACGGTGGGAAGTATGGTGATAGGCCATCAGTGACTTGAACGTGGCGCTGAGAACTGATCAAACTTTTTAATTCATCAATTTTGGTTACCAATACAACGTTACCGTTGGCGACCAAAAAAAAAAAATGTTCGACCTATTCAGAGCTTTTTCCTATTATCAATGCGAAAAAGCAGCAACAAGGTATCGGCTTAGCAAACATTGGCTTCATCGACATGTTTTGTTTGATAGGTGGAAAGTGTAAATCTGATGTCATAATATTGACTCCTCTCCGTAGTGATTTATAGCTCCTTTGTAATACTACAGTTTGTTGTAACTATTCTGGGAGAAAACTCTTACAAACAATTATTTGAAGTTTGTGAAATTTAATTTGAGCAATACATATTAGGCTTGGGAGTTGGGACATAACATTGGCAAAAAGACCATATTAGTGCGATACATCGATTCTTTAAAATTAGAAGTTTTTCAACTAAAGAAATAAGCAGGCGAGGCTTATATCATTTAATGTAATTTGGTTGCTAGAGAATTTGGAAATGAATACTATGATATTGTTCGTCATTGTTATGTCCAGCAAGCTCAAGCTAACTAGGACTTTACAGCTAGTAATCGTTTTAAGTAGAATACATTGTGAATTTCATAGTTGAACTTAACCAAAAAAAAAATCGATACATCAAATAAAAACAGAAATTAAATAAATTAATTAGATAAGAGTTGTTATCACTCCAATATATCGGATGGTGTCAACAGTAGAGGAGTTTTGCATTTTAATTAAAACATTCCACCACTCGTTAACCGGAAAATTCGTTTTTTTTATGACCACCCAACTATCAACAAAAATCTGTTTTACCATGTTTTATACACATTCACACACTTTTCTTAATTATTTCTGTAGATTTACAGAGCCGTATACTTACATAATTGCATTGAATTTCCAGAATAACTTTGTACACTTAACACCAGAAATAGTGTTGCAATAACACGATTTAATTGTTCCATAATTATGTTGTATCACACGTACACACACACACACTCATATGTATATTTTATTAACTAACGACTTTATTAGCATCTATTTAACTTTTTTTAAAAAAACACGTCTTTCACTTGCGTGATCTTGAATTGGAATAATATAAAAAACTTCTAGGAAGTTGATTTTATATCACCACTTATACCGAAAAACCTAAAATTGAAAGACAAAAATACTTGTTGGTTGATTAAATGGTTGGTTTGCTTAATAGAAATAATATTATGAATATAGAGGCGAACGATTAACCAAAAAATTTCTAATTTCTAAACACAATTTAATTGTAGCGCGCATTTTTGTCATTTTATTGTATATTGCATGGGATAGCGCGTGTATCTATGTACTACGATTGATTTTTATTTATTTGTTTACTGAATTAAGCTAAATTATACACCGCACAACCATAACTTCAACTACAATGTGGCCAATGGTGCGTAAAACGAACAATTTTTGCGTTTTCTTTTGAGATACTATTATATACTCTGCATACAGTGACGTTGGGAAATAAATTTATCGATCATAATCGGTAGACATACAAGAATGTGACATGTATTTAGTGATTCGAACCGCATCATAATATCTTGTATATACACGAGATCCAATCGTTTTTGGCCAAACCAATTCGTCATTAGAAATTATGCTGATTGGTTTTGGCTTGTTATATTATATAGGTGTGAGGTGAGTGGTTTTTGAATTGAAGCTCACGTACGCAGCAATAGAAATATTTTATAAGATGCAAGTGAAATTATGTGCGTGTGTGTTATGATTGAAAGTTGATTTATACGGGTTACACAAGATTTGGCAAAATATTTTTAAAATCAATTACATTTTGTGAAAGATTATATTTTGTTTATCTTTTGTGAAGTAACATATAGATAAGTTAATAACGAGTACGAAAAAGATTGTATTTGCTAATTTTATTTGGAATTAGGAAAACGCGAAATTAGAGAAGGATCTCTAGACCTTTGAGCACCCTGCGCGAGAATTGTTGGAGCGCACTTGTTATTTTTTTTTTATTGTTAAAGGGATGAATTATGGAATTGGGAATTTGGTAAGAAAATAAGAAATCAAATTTAGAGCAAGTTGAAATCCGTCATGTTATTGGAACTTTGTAGTTTTAAAACTGCATCGGGAATTGGTTAGAAGGAGGTTAGATAAATTTGAGATTAATAGTAGATACTATCAGGAGTACAAATTGAAAATGCGGGTTTTTTTCTATTTTTGAACGTTTATTCTGAAAAAATGGTAACAAATGAATTATTCAAAGTATTGTCCATCGCTAGCCACAACTTTTTCCCATCTTTCTGGCAATTTACGGATACCGTCGCGAAAAAATTCGGCCGGCTTGGCTGCTATTCAGTCATCGACCCATTTTTGGGCTTCTTCGTAAGAATGGAAGCGCTGGTCAGCTAGGCCATGTGTCATCGATCGGAAAAGGTGGTAATCGGAAGGAGCAATGTCTGGGCTATACGGCGGGTGGGGTAAGACTTCCCATTTCAGCGTTTGTAGGTATGTTTTGACCGGCGCTGCAACATGTGGCCGAGCGTTGTCATGTTGCAAAATTACTTTGTCGTGTCTTTGCTCGTATTGTGGCCGTTTTTCTTTGAGTGCGCGGCTCAAACGCATCAATTGAGTTCGGTATAGTGCTCCTGTGATGGTTTCGTTCGATTTCAATAGCTCATAATACACCACACCCAGCTGGTCCCACCAAATACAGAGCATGAGCTTGGCGCCGTGAATATTTGGTTTGGCCGTCGATGATGATGCATGGCCGGCGTAACCATATGATTTTTTGCGCTTCGGGTTATCGTAACGGATCCACTTTTCATCACCAGTGACAATGCGATGCAAAAAACCCTTCCGTTTTTGCCGTTCGAGCAGCAGTTCGCATGCAAAAAAACGGCGCTCGACGTCTCTCGGCTTCAGCTCATACGGCACCCAATGTCCTTGCTTTTGGATCATTCCGAGGGCTTTTATACGATGGGAAATGGCTTGTTGTGTCACTCCCAATGAATCTGCGAGCTCTTGTTGAGTTTGACACGAGTCTTCATTGAGTATTGCCTCCAATTCAGCATTCTCAAACTTTTTCACTTGGCCCGGCCGCTCTTTGTCCTCAACGTCAAAATCACTACTTCTAAACCGCACAAACCATCTCTCGCACGTTGAAACCGATGGAACATGACTCGGATAAGTCTCGGAGACCAATCGATGTGCTTCAGCAGCACTTTTCTTCAAATTAAAGAAGTAAATTAAAACTTCCCGCAAATGCTGTTTTGTTGGCACGAAACTCGACATATTGAGAGCTCAAAAAAACTATGAATTTGACACTGCGACAAATTGACACATACTGAAAATTAAAGCTATAAGACGTAGCTTTGACATGAACATAGTCACAGTACTGCCTGATGCGTATAGCGTTAGTAACGCCATCTGTTATCAATCCCGCATTTTCAATTTGTACCCCTGATATAATTTTATTTTATTGCTTTTAGTTAATAACTGAGAGATAATTTCACTACATGACTGATGTCCGGATTACAGTCAGTCAGTTATCAATGATGGAAAAATACTTTGCATTGTGAATACATGAAATTATTTTATCAATGACTATCAGTTGATATGTAACTCGGGTTTTTTAGGATTCGACGAAAGTGTTTCTGCATGACGAGGTCAAATTTGGCATGTAATTCAATTAAGCAAAAATATTTTCCGTTGTTCTTGGTATATAACTTATCAGAAGACCCGCGGAATGCCATATTATTTCGCACAAGATATAGAGCGATTCTCATCAATCTATTGAAAACATTTTTAAAATGCTCAATTTCCTTTTGAATTATAACTTGTTCCGCTCGACCGATAGTTGATCCTGATTTCAGTCTTGATTCCGTTTCTATCCCCATTTGGGAACAAATGATTTGGACTATTTTCATGTGACTTAATCAATTTAGATATGATATATGGATTCAATTATTGTAACCAATATTTACTAAGCTCGATTTCAAAGTCGTATGACCTCGATCAAGACATAAACAACAGAAACAAAATGCACGGCCAGCAGTATCAGAATATAATATCCGTCATCGCGGTGCGCATTCGTTATTAGCAAGTACACAGAAGAAATGATTATTGGCGAAATGACGGTTGTTTGCATGTTGAGGATACCGTGTAAGTTAAACTTGTCTGGAACTTTGAACGACCAAGTAATCAGTAATTTTATTGTAACGGGTATTAGTCCATTAAGTTGGATCTGAAAAATTTATTAAGTCTAAGTCTGCGGAATTGTCAACATTTAATTGGCCGAATACAGACGGAGAAATCAACTAATCTGCTATTGAATTTTTAGTTTCAACCATGTTTTGAGAGCTTTAGAGAAAGCGGAAAAGCTGTTGCACATTCGTATTTCCAACGGTAAGTTGTTAAAAATAATAGGTGAAGGAACTGAAGGAACATTTACGAGACTCTAAATTAACATTGGGGACATACTTTATACATTTAAAATTCAAACGAAGATTATAGACCGAATAATTGACAAAGTTGTTGATATAAAAAATCTTTAAAACCTTGAAAACATACAAGTGTTGTAAATTCATTATATCCAGCTCCTGAAATATAGGCCAAGATGGTGTTTGCACTGATTTAAAAGTCATTAGCCGCAAAACATGTTTCTGTCGCACGTACAGAGGATGTATAGTCGTAAAACGTACATTTTCCTAGACACCAAGAGAATTCTCGACTTCAATGTACGCCTTCCAATTTAGGTTATTATCGATCATATAACTCCCAAATATCTAATTTTATTAACCAAACTTATAATTAAGCAGCCATTCAAGGTATACATTTTTTATTACAGCCAAATGCATGATAGATAATCGGTATTTGGGATCTCTGTCTGTCCATGAAATGCATAACTTTAGTCTTGTCACTCAAAATCAAATTATGGGCTCCCAACCATACCGCTAATATACTCAAGTCATGGTCAATATCAGTTAGGTTTAGGTTAGCATGATTGTTAACGCCAGCATAAATAAATGAAAGATCATCTGCATACGCAGTAAGGGTAGATTATTGACACGGACTACTTTAGTTCGCTACAAAGCCACTGTAGCGTGTCTATCCCAAAACCAAAAAAAAAAAAAAATAAACTCAAAACTCGTGAAAATTTTAGAGGAGAAGGAAACATGGAATCACTACTCCAAAAATTAAATAATAACAAATATAAGAATTATATTTTTTTTAAACGTTATAAACTTTATAACCAAAATTATTTATTAAAAAAAAAAATGAATTTAACTGGTATCAAAAAAAAAACGATTATGTGATAATACATATGTGTTGATAGCCCGAATGAGTCATCTTTGAGAAGGCATCGATCCATCAGCCAAATCGTACTGGTAAAAAAAAAATAGAAAAAGAAATAAAAAGAAAAGAAATTAACAAAGAAAAATATTTAAATTCTTTTAACACTGATTACACAACACAAAAAAAATAAAATTTGTCTTAATTTGAATTTTTCCAAACCCTTCTAAATGTCATACTAGAATTATTAATTGTTTTTCCTTTTGGGCGCCATGACATCGACACGCTGAATTTTTGTCCGACTAAAACTTCTGAGCAATTAATTCGGGTGTGGGTTTCACAGGGTTGGAAATCTATAAGGATGAAACTAAGAAAAATGACAAATATCGGTGACTCACCTAGACTCAACATCTAGAAATTGTCCACCATAAAAAAAAAAATTATTGTTTTCCGTAACACTCAAACAATTAATTAATTTTTACCACTTGTGAGAGAAAAATGTTTTATAAGAACAAGAACTTTCTTCAAAAAAAAAAAAAACTTTTAAGCACAGCAAAAAAAAATGGCGTTTAGTGCACGTGCTGTACTAAAATGTTTAGAAACAAAAAAAAATGAATGTGCATCACCCTGCGATTTCTTACGGGTCAGATACACAAACTAAATAACTAATTGAGGCACTTTTTTTTATAATCTCCACACTGCACTGTTTTTATATAAAAAAAACACTAGGTATACCTTTTCGAAGAAAATTTTTTTTGTTTGTCCAAAAAAAATACAAAAAAAAAACGATGTGGGAATTCCTCAAAAATGATGATCTTCCATTTTTCCAAAATACCAATGGTGGTGTGCTGCTTCGTTGATCAATCCAATAAAAAAATAAAATATGATCCGCAGTCGAAAATTGAGTTGTGATGGCGGTCCGATGATCAGTTGTTACCATCAAAAATCCAAAGGCAAAAAAGAGAGCTCTAAATGACGTGTCCACAACTTATATGAGTTTTGTTTTTTTTTTCCCCGATCCATTCCGCTGAATCGAACTTGTCATCACCAGAAAAATTTATTATCCATTAGCTTCATCCATCGGAAAATTTTGGAACTATGGAAAAAAATTGCTCAAAAAAATAGAAAAAACAAACAAAATTCTATTTTAATTAGATGGAGCCAATACTGCTTGATAACAAAAAAATGAAAACAAATAGACAAATTCATTGAATAAAACATTTTAATTGTGTTGGCCACCATAAAAATAAATATTTTTTTTTTCCTCTTGTTTACTTCCTCAACACAAGAAGACAACACAATCAATGAATGTGACCATAAAATATAATAATAAAAAAAAATCAGTTTACCTTTCCCAACATGATGACTCATCCGATTCATAATATCAACATTCAACATAATAATAACAATTGCCCTGAGATAATCTCGCTTCATTATCAGCGAGTTACACCACTTGTATATCAATCCACGACAAACGCAACGATAAAGTTTTAATCGGAGAATTGTATGGTCAACTCTATCAAAACCTTTGGTTAAGTCAATAAACAATGCTGAAGCCTTAAGTCCTCAATCAATGGTATCGCTAATCTGTTCCAGAAATTCTAAAATCAATTGTTCTGTATTTTTATTGCTACGAAATCCAAATTGTTTCGAAGAGAGAAATTCATTTTTATCCAAGAAATATTTTAGAGAACCACAGCTCTTTTCAAGGCTCCAGGAAAAACTCCTGTTTCTACACTTAAGTTAAAGACAAAAGATAAGACGTCCACAAGGAAGCAAGCCATTTTTTTGACAACAATATTTGAAATTCCATCTATCCCAGGAGACGACTTATTTTTTAGAGAGTTAATGATGTTATACAGTTACCTTGAAGAAACAGGTGAGAAATAATAACTATTCGTAACATCATAATTCTCGGTAACTATTCGATTTCTTCCCAACTCATTAATCACAGTCGGACCATTGGAGTTCCCTATACACACAAAGAAATCATTAAATTCATTTGCAATAGCTACAGAATCCGAAATAGTAATATCATTAAGGCCATTTAATTTCTTTGATTTCCGGATTACCAATTATATTATTAATTGTCTGCAACTTTTTGCGAGCATCATTCCCATTTTTTTCAAACTGTTTAGAATAGAAGTGTTTTTTAGTCTGCTCAATTTTAAGGTTTATCATGTCAGACAGTTTGCGGCTGTAGTTAACTAGTCTATTATTGTTGGGAAATTTTTTCGTTAGGTAGCATATTCTAATCCTTTTACGTATGTCTCTTAATAAATTATCAGATATCCATGGCTTAAGATTGACTACTTTACTGACTGAAACTAAACTAGTACAATTAGCCAGAAGACCTTTAAAAATTGTTATGAAATTGTCGTAGGATAACGACGCATTTGACTTATTATAAACATTGATCCATTCTTCATTTATAAGAAATTCTTTTAAACAATCATAATCTATTTGAGACATCAGCCTCGTATTTGTGTTAGTCTGTCCTATATTCGAGCTCCGTACAGTATGTTCGATTAATTTGGCATCAATTAGACAGTGGTCTGAAATAACCAAGTATATATTTTGAAAATATCTGTGGTCAACCCTAAAAAATATTTTGTCAATACAGGTAGCCGAGGTTTTAAAAATTCTGGTAGGTTCATCAACTAATATCTCAAGACCAAAACTAGATGAAATTACTAAGAGATTATCTACATGCGTAGTCTTCCGACCAAAATCAATATTAAAATCCTCCATAATTAAAAGGTTTGGATCAGGCAAGATTTGTAGTAGCCTATAGTGAAAGCTTTAATGAAAACAGGAATATCAACGTTATGCAGTCTGTAAATACACACACAGTAAATAGCATTTTCGAACACCAAGGAAAAGTTATACCAACACCATCAAAAGACCTAAAGTCAAGATTGAACTGCTTACAGTTTAATATTTTACTCGCTTAAATTGCAACACCACCGGACCTATAATTCTCATTACTTTTAGCAAACAGGTTATAGTTATGCAGGCCGAAATTTTTAATTTCGTCATTAAAGATCCAAGTTTCAAACAGAGCAAACAATAACGGCTTAACGTATGCAGACTCAATGTAATAATAAAATATAAAGGGCTGAAGCCTTACGAGGTGATCAGAACTTCGGTCTTTGGATTTTTCAATGAGGATTGCATTCACCTGTCACCTGTGTTATAAAGTTGGTGTGACAGTTTTGACAGTACTGATTTCTATTTTAACTAACATTTATTTACTTATACATACAACAACAGCCAAACAGGTCAAAAGCTTTAGTAGCAGGGGTACAGGAATCCAATATAACACGAAAAATCGTATTTTAGAACTTTATACCGAAAGTAGTATACAAAATTATACTGATATTTCTAACCGTGTAACTGACCATATTCTGGAACTTTAACCAAAAATCATTTTAGAATCCCATTTACAAAGCACATGTCAAATTCCATCATAATCGGGTAAAGAATAACTAAGTTCCATCCTACTTGGCCTTATTCCAGAGCTTTATCAACAAATTATTTTAGAATTTTCCATTCCCAACACCCATCTCAAATTTGATGATACCCCATTATGGAATTGCCAGGTTCCATCCTACTCCAGAATTTCATCCAAAACTCATTTCAGAATCCCATTTCCAATACACATATCGAATTTCATCAAAATCGGTTGAGAAATGGGCAAGTTCCATCATACTTGGCCATATTCCATTCATCCAAACAACATTTTAGAATCCCATTTTCAACGCACATGTCGAATTTCATCATAATCGGTTGAGAATCGGACAAGTTCCCTCATACTTGGCCATATTCCTGAACTTCATCCAAAATTCGTTTCAGAATCCTATTTCTGACACATATGTCAAATTTCATCATAATCGGTTGATAAATAGGCAAGCGCAAGTTCTCATATAAAAAATTTGTTAACTACTTACTCACTACATCCTAACGCAACCCCAACTCAACTCCCACTCAACTTCAACTCAAGTTTAAAATTTACCCCTAACTTAACCTTCAAATCAATTCCCAATTCAATGCCCAATTCAATAATAATCAAACCAGCATACATAAAAAAATCGTAAATATTTATAAAATCAGGTATTTTGGGTCAATTCGTATGGCAGGTACCCCACCCACTTGACGTACAGTCTCCAAAAGTTTTTCAAATCTCCGCCTTGACCATAGAAACAGATTGGCGAAAAAAATTCAAAATCGGACAAGCCGTTCTCGAGATACCATGGGTCCAGACACACAGACATCCAGACATCCAGACAGACGGGCATTTTTTTTTTGTTGCATTTTCAGACTCAGGGACTTTCAAAACGTCGAAAAAAGTGGTTTTGGACCAACCAAATTTTTCGTCATTTTTGACAGGATTTCAATAATTTGGTCTTTTTAGACCGAAGTAATTTAACAAAATATGTTTCTACAGAAAAGAGATAACCGTTCAGAGGGGAATTCTCTTCTCTAACTAAATAGGTTTACCACTACCATTATTAACTATGACCAAAAACACACGGGTACATAAAACATGTTTGTGTATCCGAGAAGAAGAATGCAGTAGGTACAGGGTGATACAAAATTTTCTAAAAATAGATACATTTGCGCCTACATTTGCACCTAGAATTTTGCGCAAACTTCGAGCCGGCCCTGAAGGATATTCGAAAGTATAAGCAGATGTGACAAGACCAACTTATACGGTCATTACAGAGGATTAAGAATGAGTTGATACTTGTTGTAAGCGATATTACATACTAGCAATTAAACTGGATTTAACATTTTACATTAATCATCTAACTAAAAAATAAATCGAAATAGTCTACTGGTTAGGCTCGGCTAGGCTATTGTGCATCCATAAGGTCTTGAGTTCAATTCCAACAATTATTATTTTTTATGAATTAGTTATTTTAATTTACTATAACACACACTTGCGAGCAAAAGTCTTTATACACTTTAATTGAACTTATAAATCAATGGTTATCTCATAAATCCAAATAAATCCAAAAAACACAATTTTCCTAGTTTTTATTTAATTTCGGTATATTTTTACCTTACTACATAGTTTTTAAAATAAAAGTTAAAAAAGAAAATTTCGCCAAATTCTTAGTTGCCTAAATCAACATACGCTTCAGTATTACAAAACAATAAAATGAAATTTGTGAGATTTTCGTAAGAATCATTAGGAAGTTAGACCACCCTTATATATGATAACCTCTTCCATCCATTTAAGGCATAGGCATCACCGATTTTTCGGTAACTATACAGACTCTATTTTGTTCCATTCGGTTTACAAGGCGTTTTTCAACTCAGCTTTGCTTCTGATGTTGTGAATCCGAATCCTAATTCATTTCATAGATGTCCTATCGGATTTATGTCCGGTGATTAGGGCGGCATTGTGAGTTGAAGTGAGTAATTTCAAATAAGCAATTCTTGAACAATATGTGTAGTATAGTGTACAGTAGAAGGTAAACACACCATCAAGACCAAGTTGCTGAGCACTTGTCTTCAAATTATCTTTTAAAATATGTAAATACCCAAATCGTGCCTTCGTTGTATCCACAAACACCAGCTTTTCCCCCTTCTGCTGACGACATACATCTTCACACCATAATACTACCTATGCCTACTGTATTTTGCGTCCCAAATTCTTTAGCCTTACGGACATGAGCCGACCATCGGCCGACTTTTGTTTGCTTAAAACTTACTTATTTCTGGCGGCACGGCTCCTAAATCCAGTTCGGTTAATTATTCTGCTAATAGCAGATCGATGATATTTCTTTCTGCATTTACTCACATCTCCGGAGCTATTCTACTTGCAGATTTACGTGGATCAGCTCTGATTTGTGTTACAACTCGATGTTCTTCGTGTTCATTCAGTTTATGTGGCCTTCCCGATCGTTGTTTTGATGCTACAGAACCATTTATTTCGTGATTTCTAATGATTATTTCTACCACACACCCGTAATATGTATTAACATTTACCAGGATGCCAAAACGTAAAAGAGGAGAAGATCTTGCCAGTGAGGAATTGAAAAGAAGGAAACAGAAAGAACCGCGAAGAAATGAAACATATGAGGAACTAGAAGCACGTTTAGTTTCACAACGGAAGAGTATGAATATATAGATTGAGAAAAAACTTAACAGATGAACAACGATAAGAAATTAGAGAAGACGATCGAGTTAGGCACTCAGCAAGCAGCCGTAGCGAAACTGTTGAAGAAAAAGATTACGAAATGAACTAAGTAGAGTTACAGTAAGTGAAGCTCGTGAAAGACAACGATCGCAAGCGCATGAAAAACATTATTGTACGAAAAGTGCAAAGCAGAAGAAGTAGAGATTAAAGTTCGGCAGGTGATGCATTCTGTTATAATCCCACTAAAGAGGATGTCAAACAAACACCAAGTGTGTCAGTTACTGCGGTGCAAGAAATTCAGTAGAGAAATACCAGGAATGTGTTGCATGCATGGAAAAAATTGGATTAGCACCATTGGAAGTGCCTCCGCCAGAATTATTTCATTATATGACTGAAGAAACTCTGCGGAATCATCAGATTTTCTACAAAGTAGTATAATGCTTGCTTTCAAATGACATCATTTGGTGCTAGTTTCATGAGGAGTAATGTATATGTATTGTAATTGTGGACAGTGAGTACACGAGTCGTGATATAATTATTCAACGAAGAAGATAAGGATTACAACGTATCACAGAAACATAATGTTTTTACGATGCATTTCAATATCCCTTAATTTATATAAGAGGAGAAGCGGATACCATTTTAATTTCCCAACTACAGGTGCAGAAACAAATCGAAAAGTACATTCGAAGGAATTTAATGCGTATCGCATAATGACCGGAGACAACGAGGAATACAATCATATTACCAATTTTTACAAAACTCATCCCTCGAGAATTCGACAGAAACAAATGAGATTCATGGATGTCATCGAAAAGTGTCATGTTTTTGAAATCGTTAGATGCTTTTTGATGTACATAATAGAATGGCAGAAACAAGGACTACCTCACTTTCCAAGAAATGCCTCCATTTTACGTAGTCTACATAAAATGTGGGTATTGGTTGATGATGCTTCTTCCATTGCAGTGATCATTTGCATTGCCATCTTGGTGTACTCTTTTTTAAAGTATAATCCCTTCTCGCGAAGTATTCTAGCCTCTCGTGGTCATCGTCTGACGCCATGACACAAAGCTCCTCGTGTATATCAATTATTTGATTCATAGCACGCTGTATGTATACTGCATGGCGAATTGCATAGCTTGCTTGTCTTGTTGTTATTGCAAAACATCTTTGGTATTCGCTATTTCTCTGTACAATTCCCTCTTTTTAAAAACCTGTCTTCATAGCAAGTGCATCGAAAAATGCATTAAAGTTGTTTAAAGGGGGGGGGGGGGAGGAATCTAAAAAGCTGATAATGAAATCTGAATGTTTCACAAGGATCCATATATGGTATCTTTTCTTTGGAACTGTTGGGAACGATTCAGTTATATGCTGATGGTACCTTAATTCTGAAAAAATCATTGACTCATATAAAGGATCAAATGGAGCCTGACCTAACTTTGATTGACTTCTGGCTTTAACAAAATTTTCTTAGCTTAAATGAAACAAAATCTTCATTTCTTATATTACTTCGGTCGAAAATCTCCAAAGTATTGACATCCTGTTAAAAATGAGTAAAAATTTGGTTGGTTAAAAACAAATTTTCTCGACGTTTTGAAAGTTCCTCAATCCGAAAAACAACAAAAAAAATGTCCGTCCGTCTGTCAGGACGTCTTGTTGTCTGGATGTCTGTACCCATATCTCGAGAACGGCTGTTTCTATGATCAAAACGGAAAATTGAAAAGCTTTTGGAACCTTTACGTCGAGAGCGTCGAGTACCTGCTATACGAATTAACCCAAAACCACCTGGTTATATAAATCTTTACCAATTTTTTATATATTAGGGGTACAAATAAGTTTTGAGATTTTTTTTTATGTAACTTCTAAGCTTTATACGCAGAGAAATTAGTACAATGTATTTTATTCATTCATCGTTAGCTACGACATTTTCCCATATTTCAGGCAGCATGCGGATTCTGCGTCGAAAAAATTCCTCGTCTTTTGAGACCTTGAGTTATCGACCGGAACAAGTGGTAGTCGGAAAGAGCAATGTCTGGTGAATACGGCGGGTGAGGTAGGACATCCTATGGAAGCGTCTCTAAAGTTTGCTGAAAGATCACTTTGTCATGTCATTTGGCATATTATAGGCGTTTGAACTTCAATGCTCGGCTTAATTGCATCAATTGTTGTTGATAACGTTATCCAGTGATGGTTTAGTTAGGCACAGCATTAGCTTTTTGCCACGAATAGTCGGTTTGGCCGTTGAAGTTGATGCATGACCGGGCTTACTCCTCGATTTTCTGTGCTTCGCGTTGTCGTAGTGGGTCCATTTTCCGTCCCCCGTCACCATTCGATGCAAAAAACTCTTACGATTTTTTCTTTCGAGCAGTTGTTAGCACATGAAAAAAAGGCATTCGACGTCTCTTGGCTTGAGTTCATACGGAACCTAATTTCCGTTTTGCACCATACCCATGAGACGGTTGCAATAGGTTGTTATTGGCATGAATCTTAGTCCAATAACGCTTCCAATTCAGCGTCTGCAAACTTTACTGGCCTCCCTTTGTGTTTTTTATCACTTGTATCAAAATCGCTACTTTTAAAACGCCGGAACCAGTACTCGCATGTTTTTATTGATGGAGCATGTTCCTCATATGCTTCACACAGCAATCGATGTCCGTTAACTGCACTTTTCTTCAAATTAAAAGAAAAAAGTAGCGCTTTCCGCAAATTGTGTTTTGTTGGCACAAAGGTTGACATGGTTAGAGCACAAAAAATATGGTTTACATACTTTAGCGAAATGGCAAATACTGATTTTTAGAGGGGAATGATGACGCTTTAATATGAATATAGTTAGAACATGATCCGATCAAACACTTATTTGTACCCCCAATACGCTGGTTTGAATATTGAGATGAATACTGAATTTGGAGTTGACTTGAACGTTATTAATAATAATTATAATTTGCGGGTTGAGTTGAAGTTGAGTTGGAGCATACATTTTAAAGTTGGTGACAAAGCTTGGAGATGTAATAAAACTTGCAATTTCAGTGAGAACGGTATTCATACTCAGTCTTCTTCAGAAAACGAATAAGTGTCGCAACCACTACCACGACTAGCGGAATTAATAAAACTCACCGTTTATTTGTCAGAGATCTAAAAAATAAATTAACGGTTTTAGTAGATACGGGTGCCGATCTATCGGTAATTCCTAATTTAATATTCGGTAGATACAACAAAAATCCAGATTTTTTCTTGTCAGCCGCTAATGGTTCTACTATTAGTACGTACGGTAAAACATTTTTGAACGTTGATTTGGGTTTGAGTTTGAGGCGTAGTTTTGTACACCCATTTTTATTAGTATCTGTGAATAAGCTGATTTCCTTACCAAGTTTGGTCTTTTAGTAGATCTTAAAGGTAAACATCTCTCGGATAAAGTAACAAGTTTAACTGTTAACGCATTTTGCAGTGATACACCTATACCAATTTACTATTCACTAGAAAGTGATTACAGCACAATTTTGTCCGAGTTTCCATCTTTGGTTGAAAGTCCAAATTACAGTCTTCCGTTGAAACACTGCGTAGTCCAACACATTATAACAAAAAAACCTTTACCATTTTGTACACCTCGAAGATTAAGTCCAGTCAAATATAATGCAGCAAAAAACAGAATTTCAGCACATGTTTCATGGTTCACGTGGCGATTATTGTCGCCTAAATACCGTAATCACAACACTATTTGGCTTGCTCGAATTTACCCGAATGCCCTTCGGATTACGGAATGCCAGTCAAAGCTTCCAAAGATTTATGAATATCGTGGTTTGTGGACTGGAATTACATTGATGATATTTTTATTGCGAATTGGAACGAAATGGAACATAAATCACACTTGAGTCAACTGCTTGGTCGAATATGGTGTAAACATTAAAGCATCTATATGTGTGGCTTTGGTGTTTTGTTTTTAAAATCCTCCATCACCTAGTAGAGTTCAAGTCGTTTCTAATTTTTCTTCTCCAACATCAGTCAAACAATTACAACATTACATTTGCTCATCTGCTAGCACCTTTGCATTCACAGTTGGCCTTAATGAACAAAGTTTAAAATTCACAATTTACATGGCCAGAAGGTTGTGAAAATTGGTTCCGGAAATGCAGGGAAACATTAGCTGCTTTAACTTTATGGCACACCCAAAATCTAACGCGACATGCAACATTACAACCAATGCATCCAGTTGAGCCGTTGGAGCAGTACTGGAACAATTTAGTGATGGTAAGTTGGAACCTTTATCGTTCTATTCAAAAAAATTGTCAACATATTCAGCGTTCGGTCTCGAACTTTTAGGCATTTACTTTTCTTTTCTCTGAATCCTGATATAGCTAGCTTGGCATATAAAACGCTGAATGATAAAGTTCTTGTCGAGCTACAGAAGGACGATGAAGAGCTTCACCCAATTTTGCTGACAAAAATCGAAAACCAAGTTCCGAATTAAACTCGAACAAATTCAGTTAACCGATGCAAATGATAACGTTTGGTGTGAAACTTCCACTGGCAAATGTCGTCCATTTGTACCCAAAATAATTAGAAGGTAGGTTTTTGACACGATACACGGATTATCCCACCCTGGGATTCGCTCATCTCGGAAGAACATTTCATCTAAATATTTTTTGCCCAATGTTAACAAGGATTGCAATGCTCGCCGCATACTCCATCTGAGACTGACACTTTCGATCTCCTCAGCGTACGATTTGAACGAATCGATATTAGATTTGATAGGTATATTACCACAATCTTGTCGATGTTTATATACCCTCACAATCGTGAACAGGTTTACAAGATGGTCAGAGGTTAACCCGATTTCTTACATGACAGCCAACACAGTAGCGAAAACTTTTGTCTCACAGTACGCATCTCGGTTTGGCGTTCTATTAATTTACTATAAGGATCTCAGCTCGAATCCAAACTGTTTTCTGACCTGACTAAATTATTAGGTTCACATAGAATCCGCACAACCGCTTATCATCCCCGATCAAACGGGATGGTAGAAAGATTTCATCGTGACATAAAAGCATCACTGATGGCTCGAGGCAACACAGAAAATTGGCACAAAGATATTCCTTTAGTTCTGTTAGATTTTCGCACTGCAATTAAAGAAGATTTGAAATGCGCATCGGCTGATTTAGTTTATGGGGAGCAAATTAAAGTGCCTGGTGCTCTAAATACTTCCGAATTTGTTTTCATAAGAGCCTATAAGATCAAGACATCCTCCGTATGAAGGACCTTTCAAAGTTTAAGAAAGTTACGAAAAAGTTCATAGTGAACCTTAAAGGTAAAACAGTATCGATATAGATGGATAGATTGAAACTTGCGTATCTCAGAAAGTGGATTTCTTACACGCTAGATGTAAAAACTAAAAAAAGACTAAATACTAAAACTTATCATGCTCATGGGCTTTATCATATGTTATATTTACTGCTAGTTTGGGATTCGCTAACAAATACGAAAATGAAGGAAATCCAGAGTCTACTAAATGAAGCTATAAGGACTGTTTTTAATTTACCAATATACTGATCCAAATTATATGAGAATACTGCACAGAGTAACACTTATACCAAAACAAACATCATAAGAAGAATTAATTGGGTCTTCCTCTCAAGTGATTTAATATTTCATATAGCTTCATAACCTAAACATTTCTAGTTCCCAAGAATGTTTAATGTATTATTAACATTGATGTTAGTAAAGCCACTAACATTAAAACAGTGGCTCCCAATTAGCGTAACAAGCTTATGCTCTTTGAAAAACATTGGGCCAATTCGCCAATTTTATCGAAAAATATGCGTTACCCAACATAATATAACATATTACCTGAGATTACAAATGATGAGACTCTTTTGAATAGGCTCTTTTGTAGGTTATCATCTTATTATTAACAAACAATTACAATGTTGAGGTAAACATAATAATTATGGTAGTTTTTGATCCCACTTTGCAAATATCAGAGAGATTAAATCTATTTTAACAAGGCTAAATATCAAATTTGAATTAAAAATTGTCGAATAATTTCTTTTCGAAGCCATAATTGGTTACATTCTTTTTATTACCGAATCAAAATACAGATAATTGGCCTAACATTTTAGCTAACCGCTTGGCTGAATACAAAAAAATTCCTAATCGTTTATTAATCATATCACACATCGAATTTCACCACCAAAAAATAAAAACCCTCATTTCAAAATGTACAAAAAAGTCAATGAACCCCGGTAATAACTGCGTGACCAATCTATCAGCACCACTATGAAAGAAAAAACTGCTGTGATTTCGAATTGATTTGATTTTGCCCCATATTTTCATTCATATCGCGTCGAATTATCTAACAACTCTTGCATTTCACAAAATATTCTAAATTGGGGGGAAATGGAGAGGGAATTAATTGCATAACCGTATTATTCTTACGTAAAGGAATAAAACTGTTTGGTAAATTTGAAATAAACAAATTTTCCGTAAGACGGAAGAAATTATATTTAGATTGCAAATTTTGTTTTTGGTACGATTGCAATGACATGGCAAAAAAAAAAAGTGTCGATTGAGCCACACACAATTTATGTAAGAGAGTAGAGTATAGTATAGAGGAACGTCATTTAAATAGTTTCACGATAAATGGAATTTCAATTTTGCGGATTACCGAACAAAAATTCTCAATATCGCTTGATCGATAAGCGTAACGAATCATTTTATAAGAGTAAACGGTTAACAATTATGTAAACATAAAAAAATGTTAATCGCGCTTGATCGTTTTGTTTTTTGTATTTCGAATAATCATAATTTTGATGTGAGAATTCTTAAAGCCATCCTCTTGGAACGCAAAAAAAAATGAAAGTATTGAAAATTACCACAATTTTCACCTTAAATTAATTCAATTTTGTGTAAACATTAAAATTTATGAGATTTTTGTGCAATCTCACTTTTTTTTTTTGTTTACGAAGTGTAGCTAAAATTGTTATTGTTTCACCCAATTCAGCCTTCAAAATTTGATGAAATGTAGAAAATTGATTTTGGCAATTAGTTCTAAACTGGTTTGGCATTTTGGTTATAAAGTATTTGTTCAATATTTAGCTAAAATTTATTTAGAAACTGTGCGAGATTCAGAAAACTATTCGAAAGTGTATACTCGTGTGGGGTTTAATTTAAATATTATTATTAGAGACCACGACAAAGATCGTTAATGTAATATAATATAAGAACATGATCGCTTAAACTTCTTCAGTGAATTGAGTTATTTTAGTTAGTAAATACTTAACCGGATAAACCGACACATTATGAAACGTCATACGATATGTACATATTTTAACATATGTGGTGGAATTATCAGAAGAAGCGATAAAGAAGAACCAATCTCTTTCATCTGCGTCTGTAAGGTTGAAAGGTTGAAGAAGCATTTATAACGGCATCCGTTCAACATGGCATATTTCAAAACGGCATATGGTAACTACTGCATAAGGTACACTATTTCATATTTCAAGACGACAGGCATATGGTACATTGTGGCATAAGGTACACTGTGGCGTATTTCAGTACGGCATATGGTACACTATTGCATAAAGCACACGACGGTATAATTTAATATAGCTTATAGTAAAATATGCGTTCGATGTTGAAAGGCCGAATGTCGGAAGACCGAAAGTCGAAAGGCCGAACGCCGAAAGGCCGAATGGGTCGAAAGGACGAATGTCGAAAGGCCGAATGTTGAATGGCCGAATGTGTCGAAAGGCCGAATGTTGAAATGCCGAATGGGTCGAAAGGCCGAATATGTCGAAAGGCCGAATGTGTCGAAAGGCCGAATTTCGAAAGGCCGAGTTTTCATGAAATTTTCGTTCACTTAATTTATTGAAATGGGGTTCACTACGTTTGCTAAAAAAAAGAATCCAAAAATCTATAAATTGCCGGAAAAACAATCCAGAAAAAAATCCAGAAAAAATATTTTGGTTAAAATAAATAAAAAGAAATCAATTTTATTAGCATTTTTAAACTTCTAACATCACTTGAAACATTTGTAGTACCTCTATCAATAGAAGCGATACGAGCTATACGATTCCTTTGATCTATGTCTGCAAGGTTGACGAATGTCACACTAACCCAACAAATTAAGCCAACCACAAAATAACTTGAAACATTTGTGGTAGAACTATCAGTAGAAGCGATATTAGCGATACTATTCCTTTGATCTGTGTCTGAAAGGTTGACGAAGGAATTTCCATTATCGTAAATATTAAGAATGTCACGGAACAAGTAAAATTCGACAGGCATTTCATAAATTTTAATTTTAATGGTCCGCACTTTGATAATGGCGTTTCTGGATTTTAGTTTTCTGGATTTTCGTTTTTCTGAATTTTTGTGTTTCTGGATTTTTTGTTTTTGGATTTTTTTTCGGGATTTTCAGTTTCTGTATTATTTTTTTTTAGGTAAGGTAGCCAACCCTATTTATTTTTAACAAAATATTTTTTCTGGATTTTTTGTTAATCTGTTAATAATAATGATCAATTAATAATAATAATTAAATAATGTCCCGTAAAATTGGACATCCTCATATGGCATACAGCTAAACATAGACTGAATGTCCTTATTCTTTTCTTTGGAAATAACTCCAGGACTGTTTAGTTTTCCCACGGTTGGAAGTGCCTTATTGAGATTCACTCTACTTCTTTCGGCCACCAATGTTATTGTTTCAAACGGTTGATCATTTTGATATTTTTTTTTAAATTTAACGGTAAATAAGTTTTATTTTTCGAAAAATAATTTGGTTTCCTCTGTAAATTTAACAGAGGTAACATTAAGTCCAATTCCGGCCTTGTTATAATTGGCAAAATCATAGTTGTATGCATCTGCACTAATTTTAATTTGACGTTTTCATAGTCCAGTTTCCTTAAATGACTCAAAAGGGAGACCGGACTGTAATAATCTATATGTTTCCAATGCCTTTCAGTTACACTGTGCACTGCATCTACCTCTTGTACCCGGGTATGCCCTGGTACAGAAAATCGTTGAACTATATTGTATGAACCAGTTGTTTTCGCAAAATTTTAGCAACGCCATAGTGATGTTATGGAGTTTCGATTTTGTGGGACACAGGAATCAGACCATAAAATAATTTTTCTCACTTGTGGAATGTCATTTATCACCGATTTTAGAATTTTTATCAATGCGCTGGCAATGTCATTTCCTGTTCGTCCGCTTTGGCTCTCATACCATATTGAACAGTAATGTTATGCCGTTTTCATGATAATACACATTCATGAAATTGCCAAGTTGAGTTAATTGTTTATCTGCCTTTTGCTTTCTTTGGCACTTTGATTGAGTTCCTTATGTTTTAAATGTTTTGCGGTTTGTGTTTCACTTGGATCTGAAATACTTTGATTTTGCAGCAGGGGTCGCATATATCTTTCTTGGGCACGAAAAATGAAAGATTATATTAGGTATTAAAATTTTTTCGGTAGAAATGGTTTCTAATATTACTGATTCATTTTCAGATTTGAATAACCGATATATTTTTTGAAAGAAATCGCAGGCTCAAAATATTGCCTCTGTGTGTCTGCTCTTAAGTAAAGAGTATCGATACATGGAAATGATTCTATATGACTTCGAATTTTCTGAATATGATCATTACTCACGGTTTTCATTTTATGTGTCCCTTTATTCGATGGTTTTGGTATTTTTAAAAATTTCGAAATCCGGAACTGGATGCCCTAACGAGTAATGTGACGCTTTTTGGTTTTTCCATTAGGATTATTATTTACTGAACGTTTATTATAAGTTTGTAATAACCGCGGATATTTAAATAGCACGAAAACGCTAAGTATTATATTATTGGCGATTTACATATGATGTTTGTACATATAAATATATTATTATACGAGGAATAACGACAAAGCATAGTATAAGCAAATTATTTACAAACATACTTGTTTTATATTTATGTATGAATCTATTATTACAACCAATATACCTCAATATAAATCTAGTAATTGTTGTATTGCTACACGTGATTGATTTCAGTCCGGAAAACGACTCATTACGGTACAGAAAAAAGTGCCCGGAAAACGAGCTATTACAGTACAGAAAAATATAAAACCAAACAACAAAAAAAAAACTAGGGTAACTTGATAATTTGAAAATCATTTGGATTGATTTTCTTTAAATTTCAACTCATGTTTTTACTTTAAAATTTAATTTTAAATGAAAAAATCGAATTAATGTCCCATGTAGTATGAAATAGAACGTTGTACGTTACACGTACGTTAAATGATCGTTACAGTACTCGTTCAAAATTCTGGAGTCGGCTCCTTCGTCGCCTCGTCCATAAACGTCAAACTTGTACTGTAACAACTCATTTACCGCTCTTGTGACGTAAATAACTATTACACCAAACGCCTCTGCACCTTTTATTCATTTTGTTATATTTTGCAAACATTTTGACGTTTTGACAAAATTTTTGTGGCATAAAGATTACGTCACGCGACTTCTTAAGTGTCCTTAAGCGTAACATTTTGGGTTTAAAATAAATATGAAATCACAAATAATCTTCTTCTTCTTTGGTAGCTGACATAGAAATAGAAATGCAAATTTTGCTCACATAACTTATATTTGTGAAAAATATAAAGGATACATTTATTTTGATTTAAAAATATATAAATGACTTTTTAATTTTTTATAAGTACCTGCGTTCTAATAAGATTTTCGCTAATATATTGAGTTTTCTAATTTGGTTTCATGCACGGAATTATTTTACAACAGTTTCAGTTGCATGCAATTTTTTCATTCAAGATACAATTTTACATACTTCACTTAGCTCCAAGCCATTAAAGTAATTTATTTATACTAGGGGGCCTCTGTGTAATTGCACAATTTTATTATTTGTTTGTTTATTTATTTCGATGCAATCCTTCTGGGGCTCGAGGCAATTCCAACTCATTCGCTCATTCGGAATGTGCCCCATTAATAATTTCCACTTTAATACAATTTCGACTAAAATCCTTCACGACCATCCTAACACCGTTGCATAGCCCATTTTTTATTGAAAGATTTCTTAGGAGCATAACTATGCAACCTTTCTTTTCATTTAAAATGTGCGGGGAGGGGGGGTGTGGGAGGGGCAAACCAGAAGGATTCAATTAATTTAGGTATTCAACTGGGAAATTTACTTGCAAGCCATCATCATTTTTTAAAATTCCCCAAAACATCAGCAATTAAATCCTGAGAGACGTATTTATTTAGCAAATCTACAATTTGAGGTGCGATATCTGATGCCACCGGTGCTCATCCCATATTAGACAGTCAATTGATGATAATAATTGTCTTTTTTTAAGGATAGTTGAGGATATTTAACGATATCCATGTTACGCGGGAGCGAGAAAACTGAAAGGCAAGTCATTAAACCGAAATAGCAGATTCGCAGTAATCCTAGTCCAAGCTACGCATATTACATTTTATTACTATTAGAGATCTTCTGCCTCAATGCCAGATTATTATTATTATTACTTGAGGGCCATGTGGGCGTTCAAGCCACCTCGCACTGCGACCTAAAAGATCTTTTGTGCATGGACCATACTTAATGAGCCGTCCTGTCAATATTCAGGCTCTTAATGAACCTGACAATACTGCCGGCCGGTATACGATGCATACTACCAGGGTTCATTACTCTCCCTCCAAGATGTTGTAATCTTTGGCAGAAAACGGCTGGGCAATGGCACAGAACATGTTCCGCTGATTCCGCTTTCAGGTCGCAGAAGCAGCATCCATCTGTCGAACTTAGGCCCATTTTCTTAAGGTGATACCTTAAGGAGATGTGTGACCGATGAAAAAACTGCTGATGCTGCCGAAAGTTGATCAGTATTTAGAGCTTCCCAAAAATTATTTTCAGCAATATTTTTAGGTATCAAAATAATACCAATATTCAAAATTTCAGAAGCGTTTGACATTGCCAATAATGAAAGAAAATCAAAACCTACTTTTTGACATTGAATTTTTATGTCTAGCATACAACTAAATACTAAAAGCTGTACTATGGTTCATGCCTTGATGAATAAAATTTTCTATCATACTACATTTGAGTTCATTAAAAAGTTTTAACGGATGCAGGATTGCAATGGGTCAGGATAGTTACAAATAAGGATCTCAAAGATTTAGGTAACACAGGCTCGCGACTTCGCGAGCCTCAGATGAATAGTTCTCCCACACACTACTAACATTAATTAATCCCCTTGCTCTTTCTGCTTCTTTATAGGTTATATTATATTATTAAGGTTTTCAATGCTTCAAATGATCTATATTTAGTACCTTCAGCAGAGAGAAGAATTAGTCGAAGATGGTAACGCTGTTATTGAAACTGCCATTTATCTGCCAAGAGTTTTATTTCCCAATACGAGTTCTTGAATATATATTGATTCGAGATGTAGCTATAAACAAAATTGATAAGCCTCGGTGTCTATGAGATTAAGTTCAAAAAATGCTGTCAAAATGGTGTACGTAGCAGATTGTCGTCACAAAGCACTTTATATATTGTTTTCTTGAAATTAAACCTACGGTTCATCTTTTAGGTGAACAGATAACATTACGGTATTGTGAGATTGACCATGAATGGGTAATTCCTGTAGATTCCAAGCTGTTTCTTGTGACCTTATATAGCGACAGTTTAGATATTGCGATATTTCATCATGTCGAACCCCATTTGAGTTATTATTTAATGAGCTGATTTGAATCCCAACTCTTGCACAATCATGTCCTTTAGATATATACTTATGGATACATTTAATTGCTTTGGCAGTAGAGCATATATGTTTGACATTTATATATGTGCGTTATATTTCAAGCTCAAATATAGGCATTGCATGGAACTATAAAACGGTTATCATGAGGAATATTTGATTGTGTTCGGGGAAAATATTCTGGTGAATTAGAAGGGAAAATCCTTCTATATTTGGGATAACTTTCCATATACATATATCTGTTTGAAAATAAAATTCTTTAGTAAATTGCTTTGAACATTTATTGTCGACCAGACAAACAGAATTTCGATTAAATTCTACACATATGGATCATGTACATTTGTTTAAGAACCACCTCGTGAAGTTTTCCGTTATCATTGAAATTAGGAAGTTTTGAATTTGTCTTCCTTAGCGAGTGTAAATAAGCAGTGTGCATGAAGTTTCTGATGCTCAATAACATAAACATATATACGACACGACCACACAACATATTCAAAAATTTGCTGTTTTACGATATCACTAAGGAATTCCTGTAATTTTAAATTATAAAAACGGGTTACGATATCAGGATGATCTGAAGAATTTTGGAAACTTAAAGTTCTGACTTTATTTCTTCCCATGTCAGGTTACACGTAAACGTGAAAAATTAGTCTGGACGGCCAAACTGCCTAACAATAGCCATATTGTCCTGGTACAATTTGGGCATATACGTTGTACCACCGACAAACGAAGATGGTAGAATATAAATATTACCAATTCTGGTATTGTTTTCAAGACCATCGCTATTTACTTAACCAAAAATCCTCTGTAAGACTCAACACGAAGAGCTTTTTGATTATGTTATATTATATTTAACGGGTTAGCTTCAACTCGAGCGTTAGCAAACACCAAATATTATTGAAATAGTTTGCTACCATAATGAAGCGGATTAAAAACAGTTTGATGGACTACAATTTTATATGAATAACAAATTGGAGGGTCGTAATATTATTTCGTACAGCAGTAGCATGATCGCTGTTGCGATGGATATCGGTGGTTCATTCGAATTTACCCTTGTGAAAGGAAAGTGGAAATTCCATATGATCCAAACGTTTTGAGAGGAGTTTATGCGTTTTTTTGTTCTGGTATTACTGGGATAAACAGCGAAATCTACATATGAAGCCATGAGTGCATGAAGGTGATATGAAACATTTTTTTTAATTTTGATTATTTTACATGAATGAAGTTGTTATGTCCGTATATGCATTCTGCCTCAATAAATCTGTACTAAAAAGCAGAAATCACTTATCTGCATTTTAGTAATTTTGAGAAAATGAAGGATAAAGTTTTAAAATCGTATGGGTACACATTGAGATTATTATATGTATTAACTCATAACTTTTTTATTTTTTAAGCGATTTGCACCACAATTTGATACAATCTAAATAGTGGGCAAATTTAATTATTTATGCAAAATTTATAAAAATCGCTTAAAATCACTTAGGCGACTTTTTCTTTTAAGTATACAGAAATCTTCGCAAAACTAGAGAAATTTAAAGCTGATGAAGACTAAACTATACTAAGAATAAGTGTTTTAAAACGAATCGTAAAAACTTTGAAGCTCGTTTCTGTAAAATTATGAAAATGTTACATATCACCTTCATCCACTCATGTCTTCATATCAGCTGGAATAGTTCCTTCAGTATCAGTATCGTAGAGAAATAATTCAGCATAACATACATCTCCACCACGCTCTTGATAATTATTAGAGTTCATGGAAAAATCAATGGGAATATTAACGGAAGATCGATGATACACATCCCCAGATATTTTAAAGGAATGTCACTTCCCAACATATGCTCGATGTTAGCGCCCATCGAACAGAAGATATTCGCATTATTATATTGTCTAATAAATTCCCTGAAGTTCCCATTCGATATTAAACAAAGAGTTGTTTAATATCGAATGGAAAATTTTCCGTTGATGTAGGCAAGTTCGATAATTTTTAAAAATGGTACAAACGAACCATTTACTTTCAAAGTTAAGCATCAAATGATATTTTATTTATACATAATTTGTTCCTATTCGGTTATTACCAGATCCTTTATGGCTTTGAATAATCAAGGTTGCTTTGATAAAATACGTAAAATGTATTTTCGAATTTATTTTTGTTTTTCTATGTCTATTACTATACTATACTAGGGAGTATAGCTCTTCCTAGGACGAATACAATTTATATATAATGGAGATGCCCAGCGGCCGCTGCTACAATCACCATTTGACCATTTGCTATTTGATTAGTCGTTATTATTTAGCCGAGTAGGAGTAGCTCGAAATTAAAGGCTTTTAAGGAGTATTGTACTTTAAATATACCTTAAACGAAAGAGTAAGAGATTTTATGAATCATTTTAAATGTGTTGGGGCATCACACAAAAAACCTTACAGAACGATAAATAGCGAGAGCTGTGCTTTTCTTCAGAAAACAAAATTCGGGGTGGGCTGAGTCATCTACACGGCCGAAGGTGTTTTGTGTGTTAACGTTTATAAGGTGTTGAGATTAATTATTTTAATATAATATAAATTATCTGCTACAGTTTTTTACGCACAAATAAATGAGGGATTCTCTCGGATTGGATTGCCACATCGTTGCACAAATTTAATGCATGAGGCATGCAGCCTAATTACCAACCTAAGAAATCATACATTTTAGTTAAAGATAATTATTACAGTTGATGAGTAATTGCCCACGGCCAAGGGCAAAGTTTCGTGTCAATTTGCTGAATATGCGGTGTAAGACGTGATCACGTCCAAAAAGTATAAATTGGAAAATCAAAACTGAAATATCGCGAGCACTATCGAACCCCAGACCTCAGCCGCTCTAATCCAATACGTCACTACTAAGCCAAGATCCAACTTGAGAAAATGTATTTAATGTATTGTTATATTGTTTCAAACATATAGCATGCTATGAATTTATGACAGGAAAAAAACTGTTTACAGAAAAATTTTCATGGCTCACTACAAATCATAATATAAAAGTTTTAAATAATTTATAGTAGTGTTCGCGTACATTTAGGCGCATTATAAACGCGTAATACGTATTTTCTTGTGTAATTACTGTAATAACTATGAAGCGGAATATTTAATTTAAGCCCAGGGTTTAACCACTACGCCACAAACTATATTACATTTCGCTTTTAATTTGCATTGTTAAATTGTTTTATTTTTCAAGGCGTTCTACAGCCTCGGTAGCTAAACATATATGCGATTGTCATGTAAAGGGCCGTGTTTGTACAAAAATCAAGCCAGTCCTGATTTGTTTTAAATTTTTTTTCCTGTAAACAGAAAATAGTATATTGTGTAACGTGTAGGAAAAACGATATATTTCCGGACGAGTATGGAAGTTGCTGGGACGAGGCGTCATCCGAGTTCCAGCAACCATAAGAGTCCGGGAATTATAGTTTTTCCACGAGTTGCACATACGACTTTTTCTCTAATCGGCAGTATATCAGATTATCCATTTTATTCATTATATTCTTTAAAATACGCAAAATTTTCCAATTTATATTTTCAATAGATTTCACTATCAAAGTTACCTTAGAATTATAACAATCGCGTGCGCTGTCAGTTTATTTAAAGGTCTGTCAGAGCAAACGATACCCGTCGTTAATTTGTGGTTTAATTTAAATATAATGGACAGCAATTTTGATAATTCAATCCCAGGTACTCCGCCTGGCATCTTGGAGACAGCAAGATTGACTACACTAAATTTGTTGCCGCAGAAGTCGAGGGAGAAGTACGAAAATGCATACAAGCGTTTTATGGATTATCGCATAAATAACAAGGCCAATTCATTCTCCGAAAACGTTTTAATTGCATATTTTTCGGATTTATGTCAAAAGATGAAACCGTCAACCTTATAGTCCAACTATTCCATGGTGAGGTCGACGCTTAGCATTAACAATAATGTTGATATATCCAAATATGGAAAACTACGCGCATTACTGAAACGTCAGTCAGATGGATATAAGCCTAAAAAATCCAAAATCTTAACGAAACAACAAATAGAAACATTTATGGAACTTGCTCCAGATGATACATATTTAATGGCAAAAGTATGTTAAGATGTACGCGCTCATAATTTATTTACAAAAAATTTGTTTTCTAGGTTGCCTTAATTTTTGGAATTTCTGGCGCATGTCGTCAAGATGAACTATGCCGAATAAATTTGAATGACATTCAAGATTTGGGAAATAGGATATTGATTACCATTCCTGTTAACAAGACGAACAAGCCAAGATCATTTATTGTAAATGAAGCGTATATCGAAATATATCGTAGATACATAGCATTACGTCCCACTGATTTCGATAACCCTCGATTCTTTTTCAAATTAACAAACGGTAGAGGTAATAGACAAGTAGTGGGCATACATCAGTTTGGCAAATTGCCTCAAACTGTAGCTACTTATTTGAAGTTGCCAAATGCGATAGAATATACAGGGCACTGTTTTCGCAGATCATCTGCTACAATATTGGTAGATACAGGTGCAGATTTGACTTGCCTTAAGAGAAATGGTGGTTGGAAATCGGCAACGGTTGCTGAAGGGTACATTGATGATTCTCTAAATAATAAAATTGAAGTTGCAAACAGAATTTTCAATACCACCGAACAAAATCCAGGTGTGGACCGTAACATGACCGAGATAAAAATTTTCAATACTACCGAACAAAATCCAGATGTGGACCCTAACATGACCGAAATAAACGATAATAGTGCATCAGTGGCTACAACTAACCTTAATTGTAATGCATCTGCGCCAATTTTCAACACCTGTACAAATTGTACAATTCATGTAAATATAACCAATAATAAATAGTTGTTAAATATGTAATTTTACAATTATAATAATAAAAACTAAATAAATTAAAATTATATCATGTAAGTTAACGAGTTTTATACTAGTTTACTCAAAAAATAACTTTATTTCTCAAGATACAACTTAAAACTAAAAAACTACAAAAATATTTTATCTTTTTATACAATAAAAATAGTTGACATTGCATGGAAAATTACTTAAAAATGATGTTATAAAAAATATATCATCTTTCAACCGGACACAACACACGTTGTGTTGATTCGACACATAAATGCATGGAAAATTACTTAAAAATGATGTTATAAAAAATATATCATCTTTCAACCGGACACAACACACGTTGTGTTGATTCGACAAGTTTGCGCGTGTCTCATAGGCACGTTGTGTTGACTCGACATTAATGGTGGTGTTAACTTCTCCCTCCTTAAAGACCTGCGTCTCGTGGGTCAGAAACTCAATTTCCTGGGTTGAATTCCTGGCTGATCATTGGAAATTTTGTCTTGATACATCGGCTTGTTGATAAACAGCATTCTTCTTTGACGTCTCACTCTAGCTTTGTTGGCGAGAAAAATGACAACTAAGCAGATGACAATGGTTACGATACTGAAGTCGATGAGGATAGCTTCTTTACGTTCGTTGGAAAGTTCTTGAAGTTGTTCAACGTTATTTAGATACAAGTTATGTAAGTATCCTGGGTCAATTTTGACGCTTTTCTCCGTTATATTTGCTTTAAGTACCGGTGGCAATACTTGAGACGTCCTTACTTCCCTGTTCGTAAAAACTGATTCGCCGATTTTTATTGTTTCGTTATGATATTGAATTAAAAAATTTCCCTCTAAATGTTCGCTTCTATTGCTATAAATGATGTCTCCTTTAAAGTTGCTTATGAAGATTGTATTGTCGTTCAAGGGTTCGATGATTTGATTCTTATTGAACTGGTAATCACATTTAGCATTTAATCCTTTCATAATTCGGCTGATACAATGGTCTTTACTTAATTCTTTTAGTTTATTCATTTCGCATATGGTGATATCTCGAAAGAGGTTGCATCTCTGGGTGATTCCAAATACTTCGTTTTGGTTTATCAAAAGTTCGTTGAATTCCAGATGTATTTGTTTGTTTTGATTAACCGTTGATTTTATGATGACATGGTTGTAGTTCTGCTTACTCGTCTTAGGTATAGATATGACGTATAAGATTGTAGAATCTTTAATCATCATCATTGGTTCCGCATATTCTATAGCCTCTATTTCATTGGAATACGGCAAGGTTTCTATTTCTGTGATTAAGCGGCTAATTTCTCCTTTATCCAGTAGATTGGTGTTAACTATTTTTCCTTTTGCTAACTGTACGGCTCGAATGATTTCTTTTATTTCTTCTTTGATTAGAGTAAGTCGGTTGTACAGAGTTTGTTGCATCTTATCGTCTTCATCTTCATTTAGATGTTCTACAATTTTGTTGAATTCGTTGAGCATTTGTTGAGCTGTGTCTATTAATACTTTATTGATTTTGTATTGTTGATTGTTATTGTTAATTACTTGGTTCTGACTTTTCACTATCTGGTCCCAATCCGTGGCGTCAGGTGAGCCTGCGATCCATTTCCACGCGCTTCCGATCCAATTTATTGCTCTTTTGCTTCTTGACTTTTGACCTTTAAGTTCTGAAATCCATTGCGAGATTTGTTTTGTTTGGTGAACCAATTGAGCTCGAATTTTGCTTCCTTGATGAATGCTATTGATCGTTGGTGTTAGTCGTTCAATCAGTTCCTCATAATTGTCCAAATTGATGATGTGAATTAGTTTAAAATTTCCGTTAATAATTCGCCCATTTCCTTGTTTTATAGTGACTACTGGGGTATTGTATTCGTAGATGGTCGCAGAAGATGTTAAACCCCATAGCCAGGAGCTAAAAGTAGATGAAATTATTGTGTTATATTTTTAATATGGGCTTTATGAATTCGTTTCCCGGTTGTTGTTGTAATGGTAACATTATTGTCTCTTGCTACTGTTTCTTTTTTGAATTTCGGTTTATCCTTTGCTTGAATTTGTTTAACCGAGGTGAATATTGTTTCCCCAGGCGTGTATGTCTTCGGTTTTTCTCTCTTTGTCTTCTCTCTTTCAATTTTGTTTTCTTGGCTTCTCTTGATCCTTTCGATTATATCTTCGTTTATTCTATTTTTGAAGTCAGACAGATTTTGATAGTTTATTCTTTGACTCCTGCCAAAAAATATGTCGCTTGGTTTTTGTTGAATGACTGAGTGTACTGAATTATTATAGCGGTCTGCTGCTATATTGATTAATTCTTTTACCGTTAGTTCTTTGTATTCGTTTTGGATGCATCTAACGATTTCAATTATCGTAGAATGGACTCTCTCGACAGTCCCATTTGTCTCACTCCTTTGTGATGGTGTCAGGTAAATCTTAACTCCCAAAGTTTTTAGATAGTCCGTAACTATGGGACTTATAAAGCTTCTTTCATTGTCCATCACAAGTATCTTGGGTACAGAGAAGAAATGCATTGCTTTAATTATTTTATCCCTCACATGTGGAATAGATTTAGTTTTGATTCGAAAAAATTTCACAAATTTTGTGAATTTGTCCACACATGAAATGAACTTCTCGTCTTTGATTTCCATTATATCGATGTGGAGTATCTCCGTCGGATACGTCGGAATGGGTGTCTCTTGGATTTCCACGCGACTAGGGTGTCTATCATATTTGTTGATGTTACAGGTGTCGCAAGTTTGTGTATATTTCTTTATTAGACTGGCCATCCGAGGGAAGTAGTATTTTTCTAATATTTGTTTTTTATTTTCTACTTGATTTCGATGTGCCCGTTTGTGTTCTTCTCTTATGATGGCAAGCTGGTTTTCTTCGTTGCGTATATCTGTCACCACTCTTTGTGTTAGCCGTATTTTGTAACCCGAGAAATTTTCCTTAACGGCCTCCTGGAGGATTTGAATATATTCTTCCGGCATTTTTACTCCATTGATTGTGTTCGGATTTAGTTTCTCTCGTAGAATTTTCTTTAAGGTTTCTTTACTTAGTTCAGGCAGGCTAATGTGATGCCTGTGGTAAGATGGGTGTGGTTCTTCCTGAGCATAAATCTCTTTCCCTTTTTTGAATATAAGTTGATTTCTAAATGCGTTGATTGGTGCTTCGCAGTATCGTATTAGATCCGTGGAATCTTCCTCAGCACTGTGAATCGTTCCATTTGTAGATAGGGTGTTTGCTCTGATTTCCGCTCTTACCCCGGTATCGATTGTTTCTATATTGTTTACGGGTCCGAATAAATCTTTAAATTTTGATATTACTGTTTGGAGTTGCTTCTTTGTTTCTGATGAAAGATGTTTATCTCGGATTTCTATACTGTTGACTTGGAGTGATGGTTTTTCTTTTAATGGAATTTTAATATTTGGTGTTATTATTAGAAGATTATTTTTCCTATCAATTATTGCTCCTAGTTCTTTTAACGTGTCGTCCCCTATTATTCCATCAAATGATTTTAATCCCGGTAGAATGAAGAATTCAATATTATTGTTGATGCCAATACTTTTAAAAAATTTACCGCTAATTTTCTTACTAATTTCGATGTCGCCTCCAGCTGATCTGATTTTAAATTGAACCTTAGTTGGGATGGCGTTATTGGCTAATTGTGGTTTTATAAAATTTTTATTTGCTCCTGTATCGATCAGGAACTTGAGGATATCGCCATTTTTTAGCTTATACTCTAGGTATGGTACGCTAGAGAGGCTTCCGTCATAAAATTTACCTCAGAATCATCTTCGGTATATTGGTCATCATTGGTTATTTCGCCTTCCATGTTGTCGTTAACCAATTGGTTGTAATAGTCTTCTTTTAGTTGTGTTTCTATGTGGTTGATCCTCTGTTGTCTACTTGGTTCGTAACGGTGAGAATAATCTCGTTTTGTCACTGGATTATCTTGATTGGTTGGACGGTTAATATAGTTCACCTGTCTTGTTTGTATTGATGGGTCGATATCCATTGGTATTGGTGGCTTCGGGTTGTTTGGTCTTGGTGGTGGTAAATTGTTTTGATTTTGGTTACCGCTTTGATTTTGGTTCACATATGGTATTCGGTGATTCTGGTGTTGTATATTGTAGGCCATGTTTCTCTGCTGTATTGGTATCATGCCATCATTTGTTCGCAGATTTGGTGAGTTGCTATGTGTAATTTGATTTATTGGAGCTGTTACCATGTTGTTGACATTTTTTTTGTGTATTGGTAAGTTTCTAAAATTCAGGTTTTGAATTTCCAGACAGGACGCGTATGCTTCTGGTAGCGTGGTTGGTTTTTGAATTATAAGCATCTTAGATAAGTCTCCATTCAGCCCCCGGACGAAAATGTCTAATGCTCTATTTCTGTATGTGTCAACCAAAACATTGATTGTTTCGGCTGAATAATCCTCCGTTTTGATTTTGTTGACTATTAGTGAGAATTGGTGATTAACAGTAGCATAAAATTCATCCACTGTCATATTCTTTTGTGTTATATTGCTGAGCTGGTATTCTAGCGTACGGAGGTCCCTTTTATCCGCATAGTGAAGGGACAGGCATTTCTTTATTGACGTCCATTCTTCATCAAAAATATTATAGGATATTAGAGCGGAGTCGGCGTTGCCTCGAATTTTTTGTCTTATTTGTTGAAGTATAGCTCTGTAAATCGGTTTATCTCGCATAATGTTGTAATCGCGTAGTATAGTTTCTACATTATGTACCCATGAGATGTACTGCGTTGGATTCCCATCGAATATCTGCAGTTCTCTTACACAATCAGGTAGCCTGCTAATATCTTTCAGGTCTTGTTCATTTCTTGGTGTTACCAATGTCGTTGTTGTTACGGGGATAACAGGGTTTTCTAATTTTTCGAGTCGTCTCTCGATTTTTTTTGTTAGTTCGATTTGGGCGTTCAGGGCCCCAGTTAATTGTTGCAAGGCGGTTTGAATTTGAATTAATTGTTCCGTCATTTTATTAAATTGGTTTGTTTAATATTCAGATTTTAGTTATTATAATTGTATTAACTTTTTATTATTTTTATTAAAATTTGTTAAAAAAAATATTGTTGCTTTTTTACTTTTACTTTTATTATTAAAACTTACATTAAAATGAGTTGGATTTTCATTGCCAATAAAATGTGGTTCAATGTTTCCAACAATTTTTTTGTGTGTACTCCGGGTGATTGTACACTTGAGACCAGTCGATTGTGCTCTGGACGGTACGTAGTCTTCCTTTTTGGCTGTTAGTGTTAATATTTACTATCGGCTTACTGCGGTACGTTTTAACTGTCACTTGCACTATATTTGTTGCTATAGTTTAGTATTTGCTATAGACTTTCACTTTTTTGTTAAGCACTGTAGTTTAATTTTTGCTACACCCTTAACCTGTTAAATACTGTGGTAAAACTATAGTATAATATTTGCTATAGGTTTTCACTTTTTTGTTAAGCACTGTAGTTTAATATTTGCTACACCCTTAAACTTGTTAAATACTGTGGTAAAACTATAGTATAATATTTGCTATAGGTTTTCACTTTTTTGTTAAGCACTGTAGTTTAATATTTGCTACACCCTTAAACTTGTTAAATACTGTGGTAAAACTATAGTATAATATTTGCTATAGGTTTTCACTTTTTTTAAGCACTGTAGTATAGTATTTGCTACACTCTTAAAAAAATTTTCACAATAATAACTTTACCGACTGGTCCCTGTTTCGGCGCCAGTTAACGAGTTTTATACTAGTTTACTCAAAAAATAACTTTATTTCTCAAGATACAACTTAAAACTAAAAAACTACAAAAATATTTTATCTTTTTATACAATAAAAATAGTTGACATTGCATGGAAAATTACTTAAAAATGATGTTATAAAAAATATATCATCTTTCAACCGGACACAACACACGTTGTGTTGATTCGACACATAAATGCATGGAAAATTACTTAAAAATGATGTTATAAAAAATATATCATCTTTCAACCGGACACAACACACGTTGTGTTGATTCGACAAGTTTGCGCGTGTCTCATAGGCACGTTGTGTTGACTCGACATTAATGGTGGTGTTAACTTGTATTTCTTAAAAACAGATGATAATCAGTACTAGAAAGTATTCTCTGCCTAGGCAAGGAATACTTTCCAGTACTGTTTTTAGTAAGTTGCCTAGCAACGATGTAGTGTCGGGGAATACTTCATTTTGCTGACAGATAACAAACCAGAAAACTGACGTATTTTATCCGATTTGAGAAAAATTTTATTGTTTGATCGCATAAGTCGTGAAAAATGGTGGTTTTCTTTTCTCATCCTACCTGAAAATGTAGAGAGATTTTTTTATACGATTTTTCAATCATTAATTCTAAACATATTGAAGACGCAAATTATCGAATAATATATTCAATTCGAGTGAATTTTACTTCATAAATATATAAGTCAAAATGGCCAAATTTGCATTAGTTCTTATGGGAAATTAAAAGAAGTAAGTTCAATCGCATCACTAATCATAGTCCCAGATGATGAAACATTTATTTTATTATCTGCCTTTTCATATTTGGGTTTGAAAAGCTATTTATACCGACCGCAGTGGCATTTGACTACATTTCTGGCGGCGTTTATTGTTGGCCCTACTTAATCCTACGGGTCGTAATCATAATCATCAGAAAAGAAACAAGAATTGGAAAAACAACCATAATTTCTCGAATGATGCATTAATCAATTTGAATACCAAAAACCTGAACAAGCAGTTTTTCTGTGACAAGAAACAAATTTCCTTACAATTTGGTTAGACTTTGAAATGAATTTTACTGATAATTTGGCAAATAGTATTTTTTGATAAAAGTCACAAATCATTAGCCAAATACCTAAAGTATTTGAAAGCAAATTTATATAAATTACTTTTTAATTAATTAAAGCAACACTAAAGTTAAGTAGGAAAAAAAAAAACAATTACCTGTTTAAATTAAAATAAAAAACTAAATTCTCACACCTCACCCAACAACACGATTAACAGATACATACATTAGAGATTAAACACTTCTATATTATAGATAGACTGTAGAGTGCCTAATTGAATAAATTAAATGTATGATTTGTGCGGTTTGCACAAAACTACAAATTATTGAATACACAAAAAAAAACAAAAAATCAATCTGCTGCATAATAATGCGCGCGACACATATTAAACCGCGACCAATTTGAGACCACAAAATCGCGATTTTTTTTTTTTTGTTTGGTATTTTAATTTTCTTGTATACATAATTCCAGAGGTGTGACCACACGACAATTTTGTCCCAAAATCACAATCGAAAAATCACGGTTTGCTGTAAAATTCAGGTAATTTCCTGTAAACAAAATATTTCGTAAATTATAAGAATTTTAATCCAAAGTCGTTAACTACTGTAAGCGAGTTAAATATTGAACGGGACGCGATTCAAAACAAGTACCAATATACTATCTATGTACAATATCTACATAATTCAAACAAAATCTTTCAGTATACCAAAGTAATACGAGGTAATACATTTGAAACACTTTCTCGAATTGGTAAGTTTTGTTTGTAAGTATGTTTGTGTATTGAGACTAAATCGCAGGAACTATATACGGCAGTCTCGATTAAATAACAAGAATTTTAAAATATTTTGATTTTATTTCTTTTAGGATTCGGCTGAATGAGTTTTTGCTATACATAGTTACTTATGTAGCGACTATTAATGCAATTCTATTTTAACAGTCGAGACCAAATGAATAAGCCTTTACTACAAATAGTATGAATAATTTATACATTTCGTAATAAAACACTTTATCAATTTGCAAACATCATTTTTCTCGCATCAACCAATTTCTCTTCCGCCATCCCAGCAACAAGGAAGGAAGTTTTAAATTTCTCCTGAATATAATTTATAATTGTCGGGCTGTTCGCAGCTCTCCATCGATTACATGTATATAATTGCTTCTCCCGTTGCGACCCAGTAAAATTGACCTGCTGAACCCAGGGCAATCCCCCAATAAAAGTCCCACATTGAATTGTTATTGTTTTATGTTTATTAAATTTGTCACACGTTTATATTCTGCCTCTGTGCCAATATCAACGAGGTGTCTGTCACGCATGATACAATAACGATAAGCTGTACACCAATCATATTTTCCGAGAGAACTAATGTAGTATTTCGTGGAATCAATATTTAGATACTCTCCACCACTGGCAATAGTTATAACTACCAATAATAGACTTAAGACGATCGATTTCATTGTTTTATAACTGATACTGATTTTAGGTCGCAAAATTATTTGCCTTTTATAGTATCATACAGCTTCATTAAACAAACAAATTTTGTGATAGCTATAGGTTTAATTTTTGTTGTTGTACAATATCGAACACATTCCAATATAAATGTTTTGTGACAGGGCCGGATTTTTTTTTGCAGAGAAGACTTTTGTTATTACAAAATGAGTAAATTTGTCTCCTTCAAAAAAATCAAATCGGCCCAAAAATTTAATTGTAGCGGAATCATGTACAAGTTGGGGTTCCGTTTAAACATTTTGTTCGGCTCTTTACTTCAGAATAAATTCCTACCTAAAAATTGAAACGGCCAACTTTAAATGAAGAAAACAGCCAACAACTTAAATTACATATCTCCGCAAACGAGATAAGCAGGATGCGCTCGTTGATTTAGGTAACGAATACACAATATTATGTCAAGTTGTCGCAGATAAAATATTTTCAAAATATTATGAGAATTGTAATCAAAGGCTTCGTGTATTGTAATGCAGTTGACAAAATTCGTTGCAGAAATAGAAATAGATTTCGTCAATAGCTTATTCGCTGATATTGATCGTGCGGGATACTTTCTAGCCCGCGAATAAGATTAGTTGCTATCCAATCGACCAACCATAAGCACCCACTAGCAAACCGCTAGTAGAATGTTTCTTTCCTTTGCTATGGTTGATTGGTAAGCTCACATTTGGATGTTATGAGTAAAACATAACCTCAAAATCGTAATTGTGTGCTATTACGCTAAAATTGTTATGTTTTTTTATATAAAATCAATAAAAAAATAATTAATATATAACGCGCTAAACAAAATCAATTAAAATTTCTAATTTTAACATAAATATTAAGAGGTTCTACATTTAACCACCTGGCTTCGAAATTGTGCGTAACTGCTTCTAACTGCTCGTAATAAAATAGCAAGAGTAGATACGAGTAGATAATTTAGCGAAGACATAAACCATTCTAATAGCGGTTTGCTAGCGGGTGCTTGCGGTTGGTCGATTGGAAAGCAACTATTATTGGCCGGAATGTGGTATTCAATCAAAACGTCGTAGCCATTAGACAAGTTGTTCAGGGCTCGTATTCTTGAAATCCATCGATTCCCGTTCGACGGTGATTTTAGTATACAGCAATTTAAATTTTTTATACTGAAATGATGTATTTTTCTAAAAGGTACGGCAACTTTTTTCGGGTGAATTTCAAGAGTACGGGCCCAGATTGATAAACATTCTAGTAGATGAGAATACTGATATTGGAAATTAGATCAAAAAGAATAATCATGATGCAGGAATGCCGGATGTAACCATACTGATAGTGAATGAGAATGGTTTTGTTGGCGTTATATTGGAATGGAGTCTATTGGAAAGAATGTTGATTAATCCATTAGAGCTGGCCTTGTGAATTTTTTCAGGGCATATCTTATCCGATTTTGATGAAATTCAGTATTTCCAATGGAAATAGGATTCTCAAATTATTTTTAGATGAAGTTCTGGAATATGACCAAGTAGGATGTAACTTGCCTATTTCTCAATCGATTGTCATGAAATTTGACATGTGCGTTGGAATTGGGATTCTAAAATGATTTTCGGATAAAGTTCTGAAATATTATTATATTATTATTATTATTATTATTACTATCTTTATTTCAATAAAATAAATACAAAATTAAAATCTAGTTGAAACAACATTATAAAATATGAAATAAAGTACAGCTCCTATAGACATTATGTCTGTAGTGGAGCAATTTAAAACAAATTTTAATTAAAATTTATATAATATTCTTTGTTTACATAATTAACAATAATCTTCAACAATATGGCCAAGTATGATGGAACTTGGCTATTCCTTAACCGATTATTATGAAATTTGATATATGCTTTGGAAATGCGATTTTAAAATGGTTTTATGATTAAATTTTGGTATATGGGCAATTAGGATATACCTTAGATATGTTTAACCGATTATGATGAATTTTGACGTTTACAACGAACACAAGGAAATGTGACACAAAAATTACTTTAGGACGAGGTTGTGAGGAATATATCAATATGGCTTTTATATTGTTGTCTGATGAGGTTTCTGTAAATCATGCATCTGTTGAGGTTTCTTCACATCAAACATCTATTTCAATTGCAAAACGATCGAGATTATCTCCGTAATAATTTTCAAGTTCGTTAGGTTATGTTTTCTGAATATTTACTGTCAGAGCGGTAAGTTTGGCCAACAAAATATAGCGTGTGGCGGACACGCGCTGGAGAATTAAAACTATTAATGGTAGTGTAGAGTCTTGGAATTAGATGTATTATTTAGAATCTCCTTCCATCATAATCGGTTAAGGAATAGCCAAGTTCCATCCTAATTGGCCATATTCCAGAATTTAATCTATAAACCTATAAATTGGTTGAGAAATAGGCATTTTTCATCTTCCATCCTACTTGACTAAATTCCAGAACTTTATACAAAAGTTATTTTAGAATCACATTTCTATCGTGGAGGTCAAATTTCACTAAAATCCATTATGAAATAGGTAAGTTTTATCCTAATTGGCCATACATATAATTTGCTAAAGGAGGTTCAACTTAAAGTGTAAAACTTGTGTATGTGTAAGATATTTAAACAAATCCACACGCCTTTGCTGATTTGAACCTAACTGCGCAAATATTGGTTTTGGAGGTTGAGCTGAAGATTGACTTGAGAAGTTCAATTAGGGTTTTGGTATTGATTTAGGAGTTGAATCAATTTTGAAGACCGAAGTACTGATCACCTCATGAGGTTTCAGCCCTTTTATATTATTAAATTCAAATCTCTTGTTAAAGATCAAATCTCGCATTAACTCTGCCGAACAGAAAGAAATTATGGAAGTCGAGATTTTACACGGTGTAATCCTCCAATAAATATATTACAAAAGTATGTACACGATTATTGAAAGTTACAGGGCCACAGAATTTTTTTTTTTAAATTTATTTAAGGCCCCTTAAATATTTGAGAACTTGTTTTAATTAATTCCAGTCTTGATAAGCTATCCGATTGTAATTCTAGTGTTCAGTGTGGCGATTTATAACAAATATTTAACTCAGCTGCTTGGGTGGTTTGGCGTCTATTGGAAGGGGCTCCGTAAACTTCCATTAGGCTGAATGTGGCCTTTGGTGACAGGCTAAAGTACGACGCTAAAGGAGAAAACCTTGACAAAAAATCCCTAATCTAAGGTGGAACAGCATATGCCGATGGATGAATGGCTGATAGGTTAATCAGTCTATATATGCGTACTCTGGATACCAGGCACCCTCCAGTTTTATTTAGCCTTCCTGTAGTAAACCTGGGTGACCTACAGGCGACCTTTTTATTCCCAGCAACTCGCAAGAGTTAAATCAAAACGGTAGACGAGGCACGGGAAGGAATACACGGGAGTGGGTCTGCCCTCTCAAAGTCCTTGAGTCCCAATGCTACCGCTTTTCTAGCAGAAGTAAATGTTATTACATCTAGGAGGGAGAGCAATGAGCCCAGATAGTATGTAACGCGTGTAGAAGTACATACTTCCTACAGTAAACATTTAGGAGGGAGAGCAATGAGCCCAGATAATATGTATCGCATGTAGAAGTACTTCCAACAGTAAACATCTAGGAGGGAGAGCAATGAGCCCAGATAGTATGTCCCAGCAACTCGCAAGAGTAAAATCAAAACGGTAGACGAGGCATGGATAGGAATATACGGGAGTGGGTCTGCCCTATCGATGTCCTTGAGTCCCAATGCTACCGCTCTTCTAGCAGAAGTAAATGTTATTACATCTAGGAGGGAGAGCAATGAGCCCAGATAGTATGTATCACACACCGGTCGGCAGTATTATCAGGTTCTTTAAGAGCCTGAATATTGGCTGGACGGATAATTAAAACATCTAGGAGGGAGAGCAATGAGCCCAGATAGTATGTATCACGTACCTAGGGTGACCAGATCAAAATTTACAAATTGGGGTAGGCCAATTCTCTGATCAAAATTCCAAAAATGGAGTATAATACACCAGAAAGGTGTATGACGGCGAATCAATTTGGGGTAGATTCTAGAGGCGAATTCTAGAAAATTATTTTGGAAAAAATACTCAGTCGAAATTTATTTATTTAGTACCTAGTTTTATTAATTCAGTCTTCTTAATCTTTTGGTATAAGTTAATATTTATGTATTTTAAATACTACACATATAGTAGGAAGGCTTAATTATAACAATAATTAATAAAAAAATATCATTTCAAATTGCAAATTAGATCACAAAAAAATAAAATAAATAATTAATTTAACAAAACAAGATACATAGAAATAGAACTTATCAATATAAATACTTTTCACTGGAGCGAGTTTGTTTCAAAAGGTTTTGATCTATGCGTAAGAATAAAATTCTTTACAGGAAAACTGAAAGTTTTAATGAGAAACTCGCCTTCAATTGACACAACGTGCAACAGATTTCTTTCTTTTCTCCAAGCAAAGAAAATTTGAGAAAATATACTTTCGCTCATTGCATTGGAGTGTGGTATGAAAGATCATCAACTTTTCTACATTAGGAGAATTATTATCACTCAAAAAATGCATCCAAATTTTTTCATAATCCTCCGATGAATTGATTAGTTGTGTTACTTGGTTTTTTAATAGAACATATTCCTCGTACAATTTATCGACAGCTACACCTTGGACATTGAATTGATTGATAATTTTTAATAAATCATCTAACACTGGAAATTTTTTAAGTTTTAATGCTTGTAGCAACTCGTACTTATTTCCTTAAATGAAAACCGCTCTTCAATATAAACCACTAAGTATAGCTTTCAAAAAAGCATTAGCCCGTTTTTTAAACAGATTCACCTCTTGTAAATTGTCACATCTGTTAAGCATTTGGCCCGCAATAACCCATAAAATTATAAACATAATACATAGTAAAAACACAGCATGTACAAAAAAAAATTACAAAATTTTAATTTTGACGATTTTGGGGTATTTTTCATACCCCATTTCATTTTTTTAAATTGGGGTATTTTCGAATTTAGAACGGAAAAAGGGGTATAATACCCCAGAAAGGGGTATGTCTGGTCACCCTACACGTACCGTTAGGCAGTATTATCAGGTTCATTAAGAGCTTGAATATTGACTGGACGGATAATTAAGTAGGGCTTAATGCACAAAAGATCTTTTAGGTCGCAGTGCGGGGTGGCTTGCGCCCCCACATGACCCTCAAGTAATAATGAATAATGAACTCAGCTGCTTGTACTTTTCGTTGTTTATTAGTGCATTCTAGTCTGCATCCTTTTCGTAGGAAACACTTATTAAAATATCTGATGGTTTTGCGTCTGACAATCCGGAATCGCTTACAATTTTTTGATGTTATGTAGTTCTGTTGTTCTGTAGTCTAAGGTAATTGTGAATATTACTAAAAGTTCTAGAACGTATAGAAGGCGTGTCCACTAATTTTTTTGTGGGATCTATTTTTTGATTTCCCAAGTATTACTATAAAGACGTACTCAATAGTCAATGGTGATTATTTTATTCTCGATTTTGAATGGTATTCTCAGTCAATTAAATTACAGTCGATCGCGATCGACCTAAGAATACACCTCTGATATATAGCAACATTTTCTTTTGGCTATGAAAGCTTAATGACTCCAGGGTGGGAAAATCTTAATCTGTTTACAAGGTTGGTTAACCAATAAACAATAAAATCTCATGGACCAGCAAGGCAGCATTATGTGCAGCTCTTATGGAAAGTTCAGCTTCTCTCCCATATATATGGAATGTAGGAGCCTTAAGCGTGTTCTAGAAATATTTTTATGGCACGTGTTCGATGGCGTACGCGTTTATTGAAAGAGCTGTGTGGATTGGTGAAAGTTTCCGGTGGCTTATAACTTACACAAATTTAAACTCAATATCAAACATTGAATTCTTAAAGACGTACTTTTGTTTTTCCTTCCCTGTTCCTTTCCGTTAGTAATGCTGTGTTCTATGTGTCGTTTGCACGTAAAAACATATTAAAGGACAAATTATTACGCGTCTCACAGGCTACCAAATTAAAAAAGTTCTTCTTTGAATGTACATATCCTGCATCGATTAGAATCTGATGACAAAATCACAAATTTCCTTGTGTGACGAGTAAGGCTGTCTGCTTAATTTAGATTGCCTCATTTAACTCTCCTTTAAGGAAAGCTGTTTTTGCGTTGAGATACTGCAGTTTGAAATTTTCTTTAACTGTGAATGACAACAGAACTTTGTTCTGAACGTGCTCGCTTCCAAATTTTTGTGAAAATTCTTGCACATTTTGGTTAGTTCACATATATTCCCATATTCCGTTTTTCTTTAATGGCTGTGAGCCATTGCTGTTTCTGGTTGCTTACCGAAACCTACCTTAAGCCTTTTATTTGATCTAGATTTTTCTTCCACGCTGAAATCTGACTAGTTTGGTTTCGATTTACTTGAATTTTTCCCACCTTTCTGGTCAATTTTTAATTCATTGTCTTTGGGGATGAATTTAACGTTACGACTGATGATGGTTTCTTCTGTTGCAGGAACATAATCATCTTTAGGCTTTGGGATCCAAATCATAGCCAACAAGAATGGATTGATTTGCTTTTGGTTCGAGTTTTATTCTTTCGCCCGAAATAAATGCACATCATTTAATTGATGCTCAGATGTGCCACGATGTGATATGTTGCCCCTGAATTCAAAATCTACCCACGATTATTTGACGTAGTGATTAAAAATTGATCGAATTTAGATGATTCTACTAAATTTGATTTTTGATTGCTTGACTTTTCGGTTGGTTATTTTGTTAACCATTATTTTATTTTCGACAATCCTGTTAGTAATGGCCTTTATCCTCGAAAAAGTTGAAACCCTCTTCGCCTTTGTGCACCGATAACCAGTTTTTAGCGCGAGTTCTGTTACTTTCTTTGTTTTCGAATAACAGAATTGTACTCAGCCATTATTTTGAACAGATCATACTTAATTTTAATGCATTATTGCAGGTTTTGAATGCGGAAATGAATTCATCATGATTTTTTAAATGGACCAATAAATGTGGCAATTATGAAAATTCCGGATTGAAATGTCGGCATTTTGGCTCCCTATCCTCGTAGTTTCCTTATCAAAAACAAATCAGAATTCTTCAAAACAAAAACTTACGCAATCTAAATCTATGACTTGAATATGAAGAACAGGAAGTTTAACTGCCAGGTAAATTTGAGAATCCAATTGCTTATTTTTATCGAGAACAATTCCGAATAGCCGAAGCTATATTCGTTCAACTACAATTTATAGGAGAATAAAATAACAACAGAACATCAGTCTTTAAGAATAGGTGGCATTCAGGTATCGTTACGTCGATAAACCAACGGATATTATTTGAATTATATAATTATTAATTAATGCCATTAATATTATTTTCTCTTTAATTTTAACTAATGCCATCTAGGGATGGACATTCCTATTATAAAGAAAACCGAACGCAATCATTTCTGTCAAGTAAAGAAAATGAAATAAAAAAGTTTTAATCGCAATAGAACTTTTGTACGAAACACGCTTATTTTTAATTACTTTTAATTATTTTTACTTTGTGTCATAGAAGCGCAAACAGGTATTGTTTAAGTAAGAACAGAGGAAAGAGTTTTAAGTGGTTCCTTCGAGTCGAAATCGAAGATCAACTTATGTTGAAATTGGAAAATAAAAATCTGACAAGAAGGTCCAACAACTGAAAGAAGCTTGTGCAAGGTTTCAACAGAGGGATAATCAGATAAGTCAATTGTAAGAACTCAAACACTTATAATATTACTTCGGTCTAAAAAGACCAAAGTATTGAAATCCTGTCAAAAATGACGAAAAATTTGGTTGGTCCAAAACCACTTTTCTCGACGTTTTAAAAGTCACTGAGTCTGAAAATGCAAAAAAAAAAAATGTCCGTCCGTCTGTCTGGATGTCTGTGTGTCTGGATGTCTGTGTGTCTGGACCCGTGGTATCTCGAGAACGGCTTGTCCGATTTGAATTTTTTTTTTCGCCAATCTGTTTCTATGATCAAGGCGGAGATTTTAAAAGCTTTTGGAGACTGTACGTCAAGGGGGTGGGGTACCTGCCATACAAATTGACTCAAAATACCTGCTTTTATAAATATTTACGATTTTTTTATATATGCTTATTTGATTATTGAATTGGGCATTGAATTGGGAATTGATTTGAAGGTTAAATTAGGGGTCAATTTGCGCGGTGAGTTGAAGTTGAGTTGGAGTTGAGTTGGGGTTGGATTTGGATGTATTGAATAGTTAACAAATTATTTATATGATGGAACTTGCCTATTTATCAACCGATTATTATGAAATTCAATGTGTATGTTAGAAATGGGATTCCAAAATGAGTTTTGGATGAAGTTCTGGAATATGGCCAAGTAGGATGGAACTTGCCCATTTCTCAACCGATTACGATGAAATTCGACATTTGTATTTGAAATGGGATTCTAAAATGTTTTTTGGATGAAGTTCTGGAATTTTAAAACGATTTCTGGATGAAGTTCTGGAATATGGCCAAGTATGATGAAACTTGTCTATTTCTCAACCGATTATTATGAAATTTAATTTGTATGTTAGAAATGGAATTCTAAAATGAGTTTTGGATGAAGTTTTGGAATATGGCCAAGTATGTTGGAACTTGGCTATTTCTCAACCGATTATGATGAAATTCGACATATGTAATGGAAATGGGATTCTAAAATTAGTTTTGTATCAGGTTCTGGAATATGGCTAAATATGATGGAACTTGCCCATTTCTCAACCGATTATGATAAAATTCGACATGTGTATTCAAATTGGGAATCTGAAATAAGTTTTGGACGAAGTTCAGGAATATGGCCAAGTATTATGGAACTTTGCTATTTCTTAACCGATTATGATGAAATTAGATATGTGTGTTGGAAATGGGATTATAAAATGATTTTTGGATAAAGCTTTGGAATATGGCTTTGTAGGATGGAACTTAGTTATTCCTTACCCGTTTGTTATGAAATTTGACATGCGAGTTGTAAATGGGATTCTAAAATGAGTTTTTGGATAAGTTTCTGGAATATGGTCAGTTAAACGGTTAGAAGTATCAGTATAATTTGTTATACTACTTTCGGTATAAAGTTCTAGAATACGATTTTTCGTTTTAAATTGGATGCCTGTACCCATGTTATTGAAGCTTTTGACCTGTTTGGCTGTTGTTGTATAAATAAATATAGGTTGGTTAAAATATAAATCAATAATGTCAAAACTGTCACACCAACTTTATGACATTATTGAAGATACCAAAGACCGAAGTTCTGATCACCTCGTGAGGTTTCAGCCCTTTATATTTTATTTAATAATTGGTGTAGTAAGCACTTAGCTTGTACAATGTACAACACTGTCAGAAACAATTACAATAGTAAAAGAACATTAAAAAAATCAAATTATAAACAATAAAATAAAATGAAAAATATTAATAAAAATGATTAAAATAAATATAAGTCATATAAATCAAATTAAATTAATTGAATTTAAAAATAAAAATAAATATGAGTCGGTTCAAGTCATGTTGCTAATAAATGTAAATGAATCTTGTTTAAATTTGGTGAAAGAGCATAAACTTCTGATAGTACTTGGCAATTCATTCCATTTCCTGAAGCAGTTAAGTAAAACTGAATCACTGAGAATGGCTTTTCTATTAGTTAGAAACATCAACATATTTGTCCTTCAGGATTTGGAAAACTGAAGTTTAGCACACAAATAATTTGGCTCACGAAAATTAATCAACTTATACTATATTAAAATTACCGCACGACAGAAAAAACTTCGACAATGAGGTACCAAATACATTACAAAACTAATGCGATACACAATTATTTAAAGTTACTTGGAACAGATGAAACGAAATCTCATCGCAATTACAATAAATTACATCGCAATACAATATATGAGGCACGATCAAAGACTTAATCAAGTAAAGCCTAAGGTTTTGTGGACAAAAATGTTTGTTGCGAAAGTCGCAACTTACTCGTATAAAGGGTTGAATTAATTTTTTGACAAATAGATGCAACGTGATTGTTCCAAGTGAAGCTATTATTAATTACTAGACCAAGATCATTAACTTTATCGACAAATTTAATGGCATGTCCATTCATGATCAATTTCGGAAAAGTAAATGGGTTTTTAGATTTAGTAATAAGAGTTGCACTACATTTATTTTCATTAATAATAAAACCATTAGAACTAACCCAACCCAATGGCAAATATTACTTAAATCTAAATGAACTAAATCAACAATATTTTGAATTTGATCATAAATGCCACCCAGGTAAATCTGTACATCATCCGCATATACATATATGAAAATAACAATTATTAATACACGGAGAATAATGTCGTTCAAAAACAACGAGAACAGCAGTGGTCCTAGTATAGAACCCTGTGGAACACCATCATCAACTTTACTCGATCATTTAAATAAGAATGAAGTAAGATTGAAATTATAGAATAACATTAGCTTCTGCAAAAGCAGTTTATGATTGATCATATCGAACGCCTTGGTAAAATCTATCAAAATTAGTAAGGCAAACGAATTGGTTTTATCTAGGAGTCGACTTATGTCATCTGTAACGTTTATCAGATCTGTTTGTCTTTGTGTACTGAATTTTTTCGAAAACCGTATTGATAACTGCTTAGAAAGTCATTTGAATCAATGTAGTTTATGATTTGCTCAAAGAGGACTTTAGGTCTTAGACTTTCCATAGATGAAACGTCCGTTTTCGTAGGAATTGGTAAAACCGAATATATTTCCCACAACGTAGGAAATGTCGAGGATACAATTGAAAAATTAAATATGCGTGTGAGATATTTTAGAAAGTATTCCAAAAACATTTTAATAAATTTATTGTTGATTCTATCATGTCCAACTGAGTTAGATCTGAAGTAATTTATGGCTAAGGCCTGTATTAGACTATAAAAGATCTTTGACAAAGTTATTTTATCAAACATTTTCATTGAATTTATTTTATAAAAGAACTTTTAACATATATTTTGCTATATTACACTACGTCAAAGATTTTATCATATTATTCAAGAAATTTGAAGGAAAAAACTGGAAATTTCCCTATTTTTATACTCTAGGCTTTTTGTATTTTATAAAAATTAATTTGCTTCATATCCACTTAATAAACATTTGGTTATTGAAACACTCCAATTAAATGTATTTTCCGCCATGTTTACAATAAAATACAATTTTTTAAAAACAATATTAATTATGCAAAGTCAAAATCTTTTATCATATTTAGCCGCAAGAAGCTAAATATAATAAAAGAAATTTGATAAAACAAAAAAATTTATAAAATATGCATATTACACTATCAAAAGCCTTTGACAAATATATTTTATCAAATATCTTTGTCAAAGATCTTTTATAGTCTAATACAGGCCTAAAGCAATATCATTTGGGGCAATACAGTGAAATGTAAATTGTTGAGTTGATTTATAATTTAAATAGAATTTAATATCAGGCAATGGAAAATTGACTTGTTGGCTTGGTTAAGAAATGTGTATTTATTAAATCAACAGAAAAACTGGAAACAATGGGCCCGATTCAATGAAAATCTTCTATTTGTCTTTTCTTCTATTCTGCTATTATTTCTACGAGAACTAGATACCATTTTCAAACAATCTAAACATTTTTGTAGATTTTTTTGAAAATCATATCGAGTTTTCCTTGAAATACTAGAAGAATAGAAGAAAAGAAAAATAGAAGATTTGCATTGAATTGGGCCCAATATTCGACTTATTGCTGCATTGAATACCAAGGTGCTTAATACCAAAAACTAGATCTCAGTGTTCGTTTCCATTTCTTGTACATTATTTGTCTTTGATTCATGAGTTGTAATATTTGACTTCTTAGCCAAGGTGCAGAATCACATTTAAAAACAACCCTTTTTAAAGGTATACAACTGGAAAACAAATAATGATATAGTTATGACTAAAATTACTAATTTGTTAGTCAAAAATTCTTCCCAATTTAATTGGGTAAATTAATTCTGAAATTTGTTCTCGTCAACCCTTGATAGATCATTAACATATGTAAGTACAGGCTTTTCACGTACATATATGTTTAAATTAGTATTGCATAAAAACGAGATCATGGTCGGAAATCCATAGTACAGCCAGTTGCCAATTGAAAATATTGGACGGATCAATTAAGTTACAGTTAAAATTACCTAATAGGAAAAATTAATTTAACTTTGAGTATTTATCATACATTGTTCCTAAATCTAAAAGAATATTAAGTAGACCAGAAATGCCATTCGCATTGACCGGTGCGGAGGTATATAAAATATAGCAATAAATAGTTTACCTGAATAACAAGAAATTTCAGCTGTGACCAACTAAACTCTTCCTATTGGTGCAATATTCCCTTGGTTTACTTTCAAAGTAGATCGGTGGTACAAACACACTCCTCCGCAACGATCAGCAGACGGATCAAACCTCAAAACATTGTACCCTGAAATATGAATCATCGTATCAGATCGGATTTCAGTTTACCGAGTTAAATGAATCACCAACCATTCTCATCTCATTGAAGTTTATACATCCTTTCCAAAAATCTAGAAAATAAGAAAAACTTGATTTAAACTGCTTAACGATTTTAAAAAATGATACGAAATAATGTGTTAGTTTCCATCTGGATTTAGAGTTGCAACCCGGTTTTTTGACTTCCACCGTTATTTGAGGAGTCAAACGAGTGATGAACCGCGATTTAATTCCTGGAACTGATGTAATTAGATTTGAAGTTGCTTTACCAAGCTTTACTCAAAGCAACGCGTGCAGCGATGACATTATCCGCATTCTTGGCATTTAAAATTTTTCTTGGCTTCCCAAACTAGTATTTTTCACTTTACTTATTTTCATGTCTACCATTTGTGATGTGACACCATTTAAGTTTCCAAAAAATTTGGAAAATTCCGTAGTAATTCGTTACATTTTATCCGTTAACAACGTGACTTTCTCATTAATGTTAAAGTCCAAATTCTTGCATGTCTTACAAATATATTTGATATTTTCATCGGTTTCAGAACACAGCGTTATATTTGAGCTGCAAATTCTTGAGCATTTGGAGTGGAAATGCTTTTTGCAGCAAAAACACGTTGGAAAACGATTTTCATCGATGATTTTCGTGCACTTGGAATATAATAAATCCATTATGAGTAAATTGATTGTACTTTTATTTTGTTTAGTATAGAGCAAACGAAAACGTTATCCTTATTTCTTTTTCGTTAAACAAATGGGAAAAACGTACAACGAATTTTTTGCTAACCTGCGAGCCAAACTTCGCGACGGACCGCCAATTGCACCAACACTGAGTCGTCGTCCAACCGGAATTTGTACCTTTTCAGAGGTTCAAATTCAGTTGGACAGTCCAAACATGGAGTCAGTCATTGTCATCCAACAAACCCTGAACTGCAATAACAATAATATAACGACAGACAATTCGGATGAGTAGCTTCTACAGAAAAATTAACGATTCCGGAGAGCTTGTCGAAGCTGGGACAAAATCAGCAGTGAAAATATCACTAGCAAATATGCATATACTCACGGATCAAATAGTTAATGATGAACAAGAATAAAACGTGAAGTATTTCACAGAACAATTTTCCAATGCACCGATCCATCCATATGCAATGGAATACACAACATCAGCAGGTATCCAAAAATTATGTGATAACCCAATCGGATCCGATGACAACACCGATAATCGCATTAATAACAAGCGAGGCAAAACGCATGCTCTTCAAAGCATTATTTGACCCAGATTCTCAAGCGTCATTTTTCTCCATAAAGTCAACAAACACTAAAATATCAGGAATGGAGGGAAATGAAACCGGTGCCCGTAATCGTAAAGTCACACTAAATTTATCCTCAGGGTTTCAAAATTCCTCTGAGGTTAAGTTTGAAGCAATGTCTTCTTTAAGAAATTGAGCGATAATATTTCAGACATCGACTTAGACACCAACAAATGGGCAAATTTGCAGCATTCAAATCCATAATACAACAAGTCCAATAACATTAATGTCATAATCGATGCCCACAAGATCTAATTGCCCAAGAAATCTAGGAACTTGGTTCAATCACAATAGGAATCACAAGCTGTATAGCCAGGAGGTCCAGAGGTTGCCAATGGGCAATACTTAGAGAATTTGGTACATACCAAGCAGTTACACTGTACCATAAAAAACTACCGGAAATAAGACAGCCGCACGTTTACTGCACATCGAGAGAAAACCGAAATCTTAACTAACGATCCTGAACACCTGAAGATGACACAATTTGACCTGACCAGGCTACGATTCTTCAAAATTCTTTGATCCTGTCGCTGATTATCAACAATAATGGTAACAGTAAGGTTGTTAATGTGGAATAATAAGCTACCGGAAGATACAGAACAAAAATGGGAAATTAAACGTCTGGTCACTCTACCAACCAGGCAGACCAACGAAAGGGGAAATCAACATTCACCTGATATTGTTGGCCTTGAAGAATATCTGCTTGTGAAATTCAAGCATTCCCTGGCATCTATCTTTATGAAATCAGTAAGATGGAGCTAGTTGCCATGAGGTGAACTTTGGTTGTGCGACATAATTTGTTACCATAATGATAAGAAACAATTCAAGCGGACCGTCTGATAAACGAGCTTGCAACTGTATGCGTCAAAATTCATTCCATTTGGATGGAACATTATCGATGATGATCATAAAATGTGAGAAATATGTCTGCAGACTCACCTAGATCCAAAGAACTATGCATAATATCAAGATGCCAAGTTAATCGATGCTTAACCTATGTGTGTCAACACGCACTAACCCGGATATGTATGAATTTTATCAAGAGTTTATTGTAGATACGATACCGTGGTATTTACAAGATGCTGGTCTAATAAAAAAGGTTACGAATTCATTCTAACGATAAGGAAGTCTAAGTTGCGAAACTATAATCGAAATTGTCTTTAAGTTCGCTGCTGGTTTGTGCGTAAATTTGTTCGCTACTGTAAAAATAAAATTCTCAAGCTAAAAATAAATTTGCATCACACCTTGCTATATACCAAATTTCAATCAAACTAATCAAACTATATACAATACACAAAAGTAAGAAATATCGACTTCACGCGACTTCTTATTATTCAATCAACAATAAAAGATTATGTCGTGTTCATTGTCACACTACACATAACAACCAACAACAACATTCTACCACAAAAATTTCCAATTTATCAATCAAAAAATTAGTTTTCCGTAACGGTAATTTCGCTTTTTTCTCCGTAACCAAATTTTTTTTTTGTTTTGTTAAATTCAAATATCGAAATAAATACACTTTTCTAATTTTTGGACAAAAAGCTATAAATTAAATGTAGTTTCTGTAAAATCTTATCAGTCGAGAGTCGATCGTGAATTGCTTAAAGTTAAAAAAAAAAAAAAATAAAAAGTTAAGATCTTGGGTGTGCGCGAATAATTATCTCCAAGTTAGTAGTACGTTTATAGTTATTTTGTGTGTGCAGTGTGTGCGTGTGTGTTTCTGTGATAATCCGACAAAATGTCGATCATGAACTCAATCTTACTAGTGATGTGTCTAGTGATAACACGAATTTATGGATTAGACGAGTTAAGTCCGAATGCAACAGTGTTAAGTGCAAGTGAAAATTTAACCGATCTCATCATCGGCCAAACAACCACCGAAATTCCGATTGAATTGATCGTGACCACATATCAACCCTATTTGATCCCCATCCCAACCACTAATCCCAAGTTTAACAATGAAAATATCGATAATAATGTGAATGATGACAAAAATGAAAAATTTCCGCCAAATATTTATGCGGAGACGATATTTTTGCCGGTTGCACCCCAAAATTATCGTCCCGATTTGACGCACGAGAGTTTATCGTCGCGCAGCAATAAATTTAATTTACTCGATTTTACCAGCTACATTCATCCACCTGTGCTACCCGATTTGTCCGGGAACTCACCAGATTTTCCAAAAGCCGAGAGATTAGTCGTCCCAAATCCGAATATTGATCCAAGGCTGCTGAAAAAATCGAAAAAAGGAGGTAAACCGAAAAAAGCGTATAAGGGGAACGCAGATCATTCGAACTATCCGCAACCATATGCGGTGCATGATGATAACTACTATCCGAATAATTTTTATGAATACTTTAAAAATGATTTTTATCGTAATCATCGAGACCGATACGATATTGATCCACAACACTATGCTAATCCGCCACAAAAACTAATTAGGGCCCCATATTATCATACTTGCCCGGGCGGTGGTTCACATAATTTGGCACTGCAAGCTCCACCTTTGTATTACAATTTTGCCATACAACCAATAAAATTCGATGGTCAGCCGAATGGCCCGTCTGAGTCCGAAGAAGAAGAAGAGGAGGAGGATGAAGAAGGCGATGAAGAAGAGGAAGAAGGTGATGGGGAACAAGAAGTGAAGCATCAGCATACAACGGATGATAAGACAGAAAAAAAGGATCCGCCCAATGAAACAAAGAATGAAAAACAAAAAAAACAGGAGGATGAGGAGGAACAAAGTGATTATAGCGATTACAATGATGAGGAAGAAGTCGAAGGAGATGAGACCGAAGAGGAGAGAAAACAAAATCTAAAATTCCGAGACACCGAGGAAGAGGAACGTTTTCACTTAGATCGTGAAAAGTTTCGCGATGATCGCGAAAAATTCCGTAATGATCATGAAAAATTTAGGTCACATGATTCCAATGAGGAGGAAGATGACGACGCGGAAAATTATGAAGAAGATGGGGACGAGGATGAGGCGCATGATAAAAGAAAGAACGGTGGACGAAAAAAATCACGCAAAAGTAAGAAAAGAGGTGATGATGAGGAAGAAGATTACGAAGACGAGGAACAAGACAGCGGTGAAAAACCGAATAAAAAGCCAATCCACAATGACGTCGAGATAATTGAGTCGACCACCGCTATTTCACCACCAGCTACACAACGAGGTGCTACCTTTCAAATAGCGCCACGTTCACCACAAAACTCGATCTCAAATACATATTTTCCAGCAAGTGCGACGACTGTATCACCTGACGGCGATTATACAACCGCAGCTGGATTCCGGCGTCGAACGAATCTTGTTCAAAGTAAACTAAAACGATTAAATTTATTACCAGAATCGACTACGCCACTAATCGAAATACCAAGATTAACCCCGACATCGGCACCAGCATATCAAGCGAGACGGTCAAATCTTCGTTATATCCAGCAAACAACAGAACAACCATTTATCATTAATACAGATGGCGATGCCAATCCAAAAGCGCAATATGAAAATATCGCTGAAGATGCTCAAGAAGGAAAATCTGAACTTAAAATGTATACCGTAGCGCCCAGACGTTACCGAGGGCCACCGACTCAAATCCAGAATGGTGCTTCAAATGAACAATATACCACCACCCCAATACCGAGACATTCCGAAAACGGAGCACTTTATTCCCAAAATTTATATTTCGCACCACGCGAACAAATAGTCCAAATCCCTACCCCGCACCAATACAACCAACCCAGACAAGTGTACAATCATCCTACGCAAATCCAACGTCCTCAAGAATTTCCCCTAACACCCGAAACACCAAATTTAAATCCAAATTTGATCCAACATCCGACACAATCTCGGCAAATTCATCCCCAGTCACGGATCAAAAAACAAAATTATGACACACAACCGGTAAACTATCAAACGTACACACTATATAAACAAAAACGTGATGTAAGGCCAGATTCGACAACGGATATTAAATATTCATCTAGCTATCGTATCCTAAACGATAATACGCCGAATACAAATGAATCCGATGTTGCCGCCTCGTATCTTACACCAGTGAACATAACATCCGGCGATCGACGTATTGTCCCGGAAAGGGAAAATGCATCAGAGACAACGCCAGTGCCGGACGTAAAAAAGACTGAAGATGATGAAAAGAAGGAGGAGGCAGCCAAAGAAACGGAGACGGTGCCGAGTAGGCAGGACGATGGTCGTAAAATTTTAAATCAAGTCAAATATTTTCAGTAAGTAAACGAACAAATTTTTGGTATTTTGAGTATTCTGGGCAAAACGACTGCTAAACATAATTTATATAGGGATTTCTTTGCGGCACAATTACGACCTGACTTACTTGAATTCGGACATTTATGCGAAGATCCAAACGATTGGGAAGAACGATTCGAACGCAAAGACATGAAAGATGAACGACACCAAGGAAAAGTAAAAATGAGTGACTCACACAAAATACTTAACACAATAAACAAAACGCACTGTGCACACTGCTTTTAATCGCTTTCTTTGTCTTTTACTATTTCTCTCTTTTTTCTCATTCTCTCTCTCTCTCTCTGTCGATAAAAAATACTTCTGTCTCTTTTCAAATATTTAGATATGCTAATGTATTTGGCAATGGGTCCTATAATGCGGGTGTTGGCAAAGGAAATCCCGATCATTTTATTTTACAACTAGAACGGGCCGATAAAGATAAAGGAGTTTTTCAAAAACGTGTATGTAAACGGGGGTGCTAAAAACTATGCTTTTAGAACATTTTAGATGGCGCACGCACATATAAAACAATATCAATATTTTAATATAAAATCATGCCATCTATACAACAACGAATACAACTAAAATAAGTTTTGTTTTGTTTTTACCATTTTCTGTATTCTAGGTAAGATGGGGCGATAAAAAAGGCGGTTATGGCGAACATTACTGGGACCTAAATCATCATAAACCAAAAATTGAAGATGGCGTTAGCGGTAGTAACGTGAATAATGATAAAATTAGTAATAATAATAATAATACTTCGAGTAAAATAGAATCTGCTGCCGATGATCATAATCGTGATGATCATGATGGTGTGACGCAGGACGGCAAATAATTTAGGAGTAGCTAATTAAAAAAATAGATTTTTTTTATTTTTGTAATTTAAATAGATCAGAATTAATTAATTAAAATAATTTTAAATAAATATAAATTATATACCAAAGATGACATTTGTTTTGGTTACCTTAATTAAAAACGGATGGTTTTTACAATTGTTTTAATTATAATAGTGTAGTGTGTTTTGAAATTATTGTAATTTTTCGTAACATTCTTCTTTTTAAATGATGTTGATTGCTTGCAAAGGAGAGTCCTCCACGGTACTACCTTAAAGTGGAATTCCATTTGGAAATACTAGATGGCACTAAAATAAGGTTGCTATCGTTGATTTACCGAAGACTGTCCCTTTCTTGATGGTTTTTGTCTTATCCGAGAGATTTAGAGTCCTAAATGGGCTAGTAAATAACGCGAATGTATAAATGTGATCCATGATGATGACCGTATTATCATATATTTTGGAAGTACAAAGAGAGTGAAAATACACAAACATTTGGTACGGGAATGTGATGGTGGTGGTCCATATAGAAAAAAAAATTAAGTAGAAATACAGAGTCAAAACCAAAATTAAATTGTTTCAATATCCTTCGACTTAGGCATCAGAGATTAGCAGTCTTGAAAAGCCAGCGTTACATTTGGTTACAATTTGCTTGGTTGATGTTTGGATGAAATTAATGTGTTATCTTCTACGGGAATTGTTTTATTGATTTAAAATAATATTTCTAGTTAAGTGGTTTCGCCACTCTTGGTTGAAATACGGGAAAAGTCACATGTCATTTTGTAATTTCGAGAGATACAATTGAGTTTGACGGTAACAGTTGTTTCTAAAGGGTATAATTTGAGACGTCGAATATTACAATTGTGGCAGTTAAAATTGTTATAAATAAATATAAGTTAATTGGTATAGTATTAGTAACAGGAAATGGTTTGAGAATGGCTAACGGTAAAGGGATTGGTTTTGAATTAGTAGCGCTGTGGTTAGACGAGGAAGAGATAAGATATGAGTTAAAAAATTCATGGGATGACTGAGTTTAACAGTGCCAGAGAACGAATGCAAGCTTTGGAAAGACGGTTAAAGGAAGAAATTGATCACGCGTGACCTCCAGTAAATTCACTGGAACCAAATGAAGCAGTTTTTGATACTTGCATTGATTTCCTAACGTTGCTGCAAAAAGATCTGAAACAAGGCTTGGACAAAAAGCAATTGAATCGAGAATGATAGAAGCTTTACGAGTTGCGGGGCGTGATAAGGAAGGAGACGAATTCTAGATGGTATTGCTTCGAACACGCGAGAATCATGAGGGGATCAGAAACAGACCAAGCAAAGAGTTCAGATAAATCAACGGGCTCTGCACAGGGTAGCTCAATCGAACAACAACCTACTATCAGGGGTAGTGGTTCGTTGATCAAGGATAACAAAACCAGTGGAACGGTAGCTGTGAACATGAAATTACAGAACATTAGACAATCGACAGAAGGTGACTTATCAGGTGCAATTGAAAACTTGAGTCTTGATACCGGAGAAAATACAAGGAGACCAGCAGGGAGAGGTAGAGGATTTATAGGGAATGGTAACTTGGGGTTATCCAACAAAGGAGACTTTAAATCATTGGCCCGACAGAGGATGCTAGCCGAACGAGGAGTCCGGGGTTGCAAATGTCAGTGGAGAAGTATGAATAAGTACACAAGTGGCATATAAGATTTTGTAGTTGTGGGGCTACCAATTTAGCGTTCACAAAACAACTACACGATATATGTGAATATTTGATAATTTAATTTTATAATTTATTATGTTAGTTTATAATTTTGTTTTAAATTAATATATTGTAGTTTATTTTATTTTATTGTAATTTTTATTTATTAACAAAATGTATTTTATTATATGTTTTAATTCCCCACCATTTTGTGTCGCGGAATATATATTTGGGCGGCCAACACGACGAGCGATGTGTTGCCGCAGTAGAGATCGAGAGCAGACTAATTATTTTATTTTATTTTTGTTTTGTCATGTAATGTGTTGTGGAAGAGCACATATACCATATTTCCATGATAGAGTTAACCTAGGTTCAACTCGGTTTATGTGCATGGAAACGCTTATTAGGGTAGAGTTTCGTTAAATCCAAATAAACTCGACGAATCTTGTTCGTTTGAGTTAGATTCTATCTGTCAAAGATTTTTTTAAATTAAAAATGGAGTTTCACATATTATTAATTATATTTCCTCAAAATAATTAAAAAATACATAAAAATGTCGTTGTCAACGTAATGACGATATACCTGAGCGAAATAAAAAATTTGGTTTTGTTCAACGTGCAATTTTATTTTTGTATTCAATCGAAATATTTTTTTTATCTGTAAATCCTAACTCTGTTCATGGAAACGGTACAGGTTAGCGCCGCCTTGTTTTCAACTCAACGAAACCTAAACCTATTTGAACTCGGTACATGGAAACATGGTAATAGTTCAGTTGTCTTTGTATTGGGTATATTTCGTTTCGTTTAAATTCTGTTCGCGTTGGAATAGACTATGTGGTGGCGAACGCATAACTCAGGCGCAAGATAAAAATGCGTGAACCGCCACAATTTAATGGCGTAGACCAAACTTCATTGAATGATTTTTTTATCTCAAGTTGACAAGCATGCACGAGCCGAAGGAGTAACACATGAAAAGGTTTTCCGTTCGATCTTCCATTTGCTGAGCGGCTCGGCTGCAGCTTGGTATAATGTAGAAGTTTACCAATTATGAGAAGAATTGGTGTTTGCTATGAAAAGGCGGTTTTTGACGCTTAACTATGATTACATGATTATAGAAGAAATGTTGGCTCGAACGCAGGGAGCCAAGGAATCATTTACAGAATTTATTGCTCATCTCCAGATGCTTTTCCAACGGGTGTATTCGCCCCTCTATGAGGAGTACAAGGTGTATTTGGCTTGTCGGAACATGTTACCGCATTATAAAGTCCCACTTCCAATAATAAATACGGCGCATTCTCCTCCGAAAAATAGAGCGTCAGTTTGTCATGAGATATCACCAGATATCGTCAACAAGATCGGTTTAGAGATGTTAATAGACGATCATCAGATTTGAAATGTTGGAACTGCCAGGTATCAGGACATCGACATTTTCAGTGCGACCAACTACCAAAATAAACATTTTGTTATTTTTGTGGTCAGTGGTCACCAAGGTGTCACGGTAGAATCCTGTCTGAATAAACATTGCACGCAATGGGTTCAGAGAAAGGCTATAGAACAGGTTGCACCGGTCAACACTAAACCGCATTGGTGGGACACAAAGGGAAGTAGTTGAATTACAGACGGGAAATAACATAGCGGAGTTGTAAGGGGTCGTCGTCTTCGCGCTGAAATAGAGGCTCCAGAATTATCAAATGTTAACGTCATAATAGAACACAATTTGCCGTCATGCGTGAGTTGTATAATCAATATAATAGGAGATAATCGTCCTTACCTCGAGGTGGAGATCCTTGGATATTCTCTGGCAGGGCTATCAGATTCGGGAGCCAGCTGCACTATTTTGGGTGGTCAGGTATTACCACTGTTGGAAAAATTAAGCACTGCTATTGGGTATGGGCTTTTGGGAGGCATTCAATATTTGCCCCACAGTGGCTTCAACGATGGAGACCTGTTTTACGATAGAAGACGTAGAGCCGGACTTAGAGGTCGAAATAGATGACGGGGTCATAGCGCACCAACTGAATAACATACAGAAGAGGCAATTGGATAAGGTTTTTAGTCAATTTCTCGTGTCTACGGCTGAAACTTTGGGGTGCTCGAGAATTATTCAACACAATATTGATACCGGAGATGCAAAAGGCGTGAAATCTAGAGCCAGGCCTATATCACCTTACATTCAGAAGGTCTAGCTCCATTCGGAGTGCGTACGCAAACCATTCGGAAAAATAAGACTTTGCCTCGATGCAATACGGTTGAATGAAGCACTCATTACCCTATATCAATCGAATTCTGGGAAGATTAACGGATTAAGATTATTGACCTGTCAGACACCTTCTGGCAGATTGAATTAAATGAGAACTCCCGAGGGAAGATGGCTTTTATTGTACCCGGTCGAAGTTTATTTCAGTATCGTCGCATGCCTTTTGGCCTTTGCAATGCGTCGCAGACATTATGTCGACTAATGGATCATGTGTTAAGTGTGGATCTCGAAGCACGAGTATTCGTATACTTAGATGGCATAGCCATCATGGGAAATAGTTTTGAAGAACATTTAGAATTACTGTATGAAGTATCAAAACGCCTCAGAAAAGCCAATCTTAGTATTAGCTTGGAAAAATCGAAATTTTGTTTAAAGGAAATTAAGTATTTAGGATATGTCTTAGATGAGTGTGGGTTACGAGCCGATTCGGGTAAAATTACAGGCATACTCAACTTCCCCGCACCAAGAACCGTCAAGGATGTGAAATGCCTAGTGGGTATGGCAGGCTAGTATCGCCGATTCATACCAGAGTTTTCAACGATAGTGGCGCGGCGCCGATTACAAATTAGTTAACAAAAATCCTCAAAAAATAAATTGGAATGAAATGAAAGTACACAGACGGCTTTTAAAAAATTAACCTTGTTAGTATCAGCACCAATTTTGAAAAATCCCAACTTCGAGCAACCCTTTGTCGTGCAGACTGACGCATCGGAGATAGGTATTGGAGCCGTGCTGAGTTAAGGTAAAGGAGAGCAGGAAAAAGTGATTGCCTATATGAGCCAGAAGTTGACTTGAAGCCAGCGTAAATATCCGGCTACTGAGAGAGAATACTGTGGTCAGGCTGATGTGTATGCAGGGGGATAAACACAAGACTCGCTTCATGTGCCATAACTGCATACAACTTCAGCAAGTGCTCACACTGCCTCTTCGTGGCAGCCACTAGAAAAGAGTAGGCTAAAGTGTGAGGGCTGTGGTCCTTTTACAGGAGGTTGGCGTTGGGTTAACAGCCCGACCTGTAAACATGTTTTGTTACGAAACCTCAACATGAGCCTCGGATATTTTTGGATCCACAACAACGACCTCGGACACGATATAAGGAGAACGATTTTAAATTTGGAACATGGAACGTACTCAGCCTAAACCGCCCGGAGAGCTTCCATCAACTCTTCGAACAAGCATCTACTTATAAAGAGAGAGCCACGTACAGAATACGAATGAATCACGAGATCAGAAATGATCTCGATAAAGTCGACATCATCGGATTTATAAAATCGTCAAGGCCAAGATGGCTCGTACTTCGTTCATAAAATTGGACCAATAAACAGGCCTTGGAGTCGGCACCAACGAAAGTAGGACCTCGTTGGAGACCATCAACCGGATGGATGGATGACGTTGAGAGGGACCTATACACACTCGGTCACTGTGTGGCCTTCTCTTGCAGCGGATCGAGTTCCTTCATGGGATGTAGCGCCAGCGGAAGAAGAAGAGGAAGAAGAGAGGGAATGCTTGGCAGTGGTCATGGCTATCGAGAAATTTAGGCCATACATAGAAGGAAGTCATTTCACCTTGATTACTGATTGTGCCTCACTCATATGGTTGACAATTATAAGTAACGGCAAGCGAGACATCTCCTGATACCTAATTGAGTATAAAACCGATGATAATACAAAAAACGATGCGGTCGATTCTAGAAGTTGTGAAGAAATTTTTTGTTTGTTAAGGGAGGAAGGCCAGTGTTTTTGCGTTGTGTGAGGCCTGGTGTAGTGACTGTTTTTTTTTACACTAGGTTGTTGGCTGAAGCAACGTATTGCTGAGTTTTTTTTTGTTTACCGGTGTCTTGACCAAACAGAATTGGTGGTAGTGACTATTAGAGATAATCGGAGTGAACCAGCAATTAGGCCGATAGCGACACGTAGAGTGTTAGAGTTTGTTTTCTAAGTGTGAATTAGCGGCACATAAGCAAGGTACGTGTAAAGAAGTGGGTAACTAAGCTTTAAATATAGGAGCTGAATTACTGTTTGTGCGCGTGCTCGATCCAGTGACTGTTTGTGTATGTGGAATTTATTCAAAACAGCCACACGAATATTAGTAACCAGTTGCTCTGGTTTCTATTGGTTTAAAAGACGCAGCTGCGGATTCATCCAGGAACATAGCGGAACGAGAGGTTTGAGCGGGACGAGTATTCCAAAGACAATTTAACACATATAAACCCTTTTAGCACACTTGTCCGTGAATTTCCCACCGTCTCGGTTTTCCCATTCACCTACGGCCATTCAGAGAGGATTGCTCGATTGAGCATAGTCAGGTCCACCAAAGGGCTTTTCAGGTTCCAAACTTCTTGGCAGACAACTCTGCATCACTATACTGTGCAGACGTTTTATTCAAAACACGCCGATGAGATTTTACGATGTCAGCTTGGAGGGAACCTTCTGAATAAGAATCCACTTTGTTCACTTAACCCGTTCATCACGATGATGGGATTCTATGTGTAGGAAAACGCTTAAAGAATTCTAATTTACCATACAGAGGGAAGCACTCGCACCAAAATATGACTACTACACGCATTTAATTATCGCATAGGCTCATCGCACGGCTCTTCTTGTGGCTCTCAGCGGCTATGTACACAAGTGTGTCGTTTGCTTCCGTTTTCGCTCAACAACTAGTCAACAACTAAATGGCCAATCTCCCATCGCTTCGTGTGACACCATCCATATCGTTCCTGCACAATAGCGTGGATTACGCTTGCCCAATTCCAATCAAATTATTTCCAGAGCGCAACAAACGCGCTACACTTGGAGTTGGCATCCGACCTCAGCACCAACAAATTCATGGCTGCTTTCAAAAGACTTTGCAGTGACTGTGCTACCATTTTCTTGGGTTCAAGTCATCAATTGACATTTCCAAAATGTCAACCCGGAATTCGCCGCTCTGCTAGCAGACGAAGGCATCTTTCATCCAGGAGTAAAATCGGTCAAACATCATCTACGTACCAACATGGGTGAATTTTTGCTCACGAGAAGCTTACCACTCTTCTATGCTAAATCGAATCATCAAAATCATTGCGCCCGATCCTGATTTCCGCATGGTGCTCTATAAAATAAATGGCTAAATTCGAAGACCAACTTGGTTGTCGGGCAATTGGTGGCGCTGGAAGGCGAGAAGTGCCCTCCACAACTTCGAATAACAGCAAAAGGATGTTAATCCTTTTGAAACGCATCATCATCGCTTTTTCGTTCTCTTCTTTCACCACCATTCGAGCAGACATCAAAATGTTACACAACGTACAACAACACAAGAATAAAAATAAGTCTGCCGCACTGCCTTCATCTCAACGCAATCCTTAACTCACCTCTAAGCTTAACACTAGCTCAATTCCAACTCAACCTCCACCTCAACCCTCAACTGAACAAACTTAATGTTAAATGCAATCTCTAAATCAATATGGTTAAAAATTACATGTGTAAATAAATTCAACTTAATTTAATCACACCTCAATCCTCGACTTCGCCCGCAAATAAAGTTCCAACTGAACACCATCGCTCAACTCCAATGAAACACTCTCCTAGGCCACAACTCTACTCTAAACACAACCCGTATCTCTAATCTCAACTCGATCAATAAATCTAAATCCATACATATAACTCGACCCCTAACTCAATCTCTAACTCAACCTTCAACTTAACCTCAAACTGAACGAACGACTCAATCACCAACTCAACTCAAGCTAACTTCCAAATCAACCTTCAACAAAATCCCAAATAAATTTCTAATTGAACCGTTGGCTCAACCTCAAGTCAATCCTAGTCTAACCCCAACTCAACCTCAATTCGATATGTAACCCAGCCCTAAATTCTACTCAACCCCAACTCAATTCCCAAATCAACATATTCTCAGAAAATGCAAACGTACATGATATCAACTAAAAAAACTCTACCTAAAGCTAATTTCCAAGTCAACATCAAACTAACCCTAAATAACTCTCGGACTGATCCCCTCACTCAACCTCAACTCAATTGTAACTAACCCTCAACTGAACGGTAAACTCTACTCTCAACTCAATCAATAAATCTAAATCCATATACCTCAACTCAAATTAACTTCAAAATCAACCCTCAACGAAACCCCAAATAAATTCCCAACTGCACCACTGGCTCAACTTCAACTCAACTCAACCTCAAGTCAACCCTAGTCTAACCCCAACTCATTTCGACATGTAATCGAGCCCTAAATTCTACCCAAAATTCAACCCCAACTCAATTCCCAAATCAACATGGTCTTAGAAAATTCACACGAACATGAACTCATGTAATAAAACTCAAGCAATTTTCAAACTAAATCTCAACTTATATACTCAACTAAAGCTAATTTCCAACTCAACTGTCAACTTGACCAACATTTTTCCCCAACTGAACCACTCGTTCAACCTCAACTCAATTCTTACTTAACCCCCAACTGAACCGCAAATTCTACGCTCAACTCAATCAATACATCTAAATCCATGTAACTCGACCCCTAATTCAACCTTCAACTTAACCTCAAACTGAACGAATGGCTCAATTCTCAACTGAACTCAAGCTAACTTCCAAATCAATCCTCAACAAAACCCCACATTAATTCCCAATTGAACCGCTTGCTCAACCTCAAGTCAACCCTACTTTAACCTCAACTCAACCTTAATTCGATATGTAACCCGGCCCTAAGTTCTACTCCAAACTCAATCCAAACTTTATTCCCAAATCAACATGTTCTCAGAAAATTCAAACGTACATACATGAACTCAACTAAAAAAACTCAAGCTAAAGCTAATTTCCAACTCAACTGTCAACTTATCGTAAATAACTCTTGAGCTGATCACCTCACTCAACCTTAATTCAATTTTAACTTAACCCTCAACTGAACCGCAAACTCTACGCTCAACTCAATCAATAAATCTAAATCCATATAACACGACCCCTAATTCAACCATCAACTTAACCTCAAACTGAAGGAACGACTCACTCCTCAATTGAACTTAAGTTAACTTCCAAATCAAATACACAACGGAACCCCAAATAAATTCCCAATTGAACCGCTGGCTCAACCTCAAGTCAACCCTAGTCTAGTCCCAACTCAGTCTCAATTCGACATGTATCTCAGCCCTAAATTCTACACCAAACTCAACCCAACTCAATTCCCAAATCAACTTCGTCTCATAAAATTCAAACTTACATGAACTCAACTCAAAACTCAAGTTAATTTCAAACTGAAATCTTAACTTATCTACTCAACTAAAGCTAATTTCCAACTCAACTGTCAACTTATCCTAAATAACTCTCGAACTGATCACCTCACTCTACCTCAATTCAATTCTAACTTAGCCATCAATTGAACCACAAACTTACGCTCAACTCAATCAATAAATCTAAATCCATATAACTAGACCCCTAACTCAACCTTCAACTGAACGAGTGACTGAAACTCAACTCAAGCTAACTTCCAAATCAACCCTCAACAACAAAATCCCAAATAAATTCCCCATTGAACCGCAAGCTAACTTTAATTCAACCCCCAAATAGGTACAGAGCTCAACTGCTTACTAAACCCTAAACCGATTCCAACTCAACCGCAAATGGTACCCAACGCAATCCTCAATCCAACCGCACACTCAAAGCCGAATGCAATCCTGAAATTGGCATGCATATATATTTAATTGGTCAACGTGGATCGAAAATCACCTGGTCAATTCGTATTGCAGGAACCCGATCCTCATCACGTACAGGTTCCGTTCCAAAAGCTTTACAATTCTCCGTTTTGACACGCTGAACCAGACAAACGGAATTATACCAGTTTCCCAGCACATGTTTTAAGATAATCAAAATCAAACATTTATAACGTTCTGACTGGTTTGAGTCAACACTAAATATTTTTTGTATACCAATTCCGCTGAATAAATCATATGTTTATGGTTTGTTGGCCAATTCAGCAAATGTCATTTTAATGTTTACAGTTTGTGTCAAATTCGAAACGTCAAAAGACGTATTTTCGTGTTTTTCTGTGAATTTTCCTAGTTTTCACGTTAATCCCTTTTCTTTAAATACGCGGCGCGCATTAAAATAGTGTCAAAATCGATTCCGGTAAGTGATTTTACATTAAACATCATTAGATTTACGGAATTTACATGTTTCATGTATAAAGTGAGGTTATGTCTGAACGGTTTCCCACACAAATTTTGTGCAAAACTAAAACAAGGATCGGGTTTTGTAGTTTGGAAAAATGATTTTTTATTCATTTATATATTGAGCGAGATGTGTTTATAAAATATTACAAATTTTTGAATTTTTCTGTGTACTTTGTATTTGATTGGTGGCCTCTTCTGCTGTAACTCGACTCTCGTGCGGAGGATTTAAGCAATTGCAATCCGGATTCATACAGTCGGCCGAACGAATATTATCGATCTTTTTGCAGGAGGAGTCTTTAATGTTGCGAAAGAATTTTTTTACTTTATTACCATTGGGATCAGGTTCCAAGTTGGCTGCCGCATCATTTAAATTTTGCGGTTTCTTAATAGCGCCCATCATCGCCGCCAGACTTGTATTTGAAATGGAATGTTTCTTACTGGAATGCTTTGTATCTTTTGTTGAGGCAGCCGAAGCGGTTGTACGACAATCCGCATCATCATCTTCATCGTCATCATCATCGTCACTGTTATTTTCAGAGTCACCAAAATGACGCGATTTAATCGGCATCGGAGTTTTAGGTTTGCGCGGCTTTGGTGGCACATCACCGGGTGATTCGAATTGTTCGCGTAATTTTAGCTGCGTCTCAAATTTACTGTCATGCACTTCTTTCATTTGGAATGAATTTGGTGTCTTTTCACCCAACAGCTCATCTTCCATGTGGTGAGGCGGGATTTGATCGGCCGGTGCAACTTTGGAATTCTTGAGTCGCAGTACGCGAGCTGACATTTTCTTTTCCTCGATTTTTTTAATATCGTCCGTCACATCAATCCCATTGTCGATAAAACGAATGTCGTTTGATTCGGCTGTCGAACGATTTTCACCTTCATCGGATGAGCGACGTTGCACCAATTCGATTTGTTTTATTTGGCCGTCACTCGTTTGAATCACATTGTAGATTTCATTCTTTTTGGTATCGATGACCGAAACGGCAGCAGACGATTCGGGCAATTTTGATTCGGCAAACGTTTTAACTCGGACTAAATTCACTGCATTGTTTATGGTACGCATGTCCTGCTCGGAGATTTGTTGTTCCAGTTCTGTGGTGCCTGGATTTGTGTCGGCTGAATTAATGGTTTCGGGATTTTCACGAAATTTAACGGTGCATTCGCTGCCTGGGAATGAGACATCGGATGTTGAATCCGTTTCCGAGTTTTGATCTTCGTTTGAATGTTTTTCGGGCACATCAAGGTGGTTGTTGGTTTGAGTCGTCGGCGAAATATGATTGTGATTCTCATCCGTTTCGGTTTCACCGTTAACTTTCCCGTTGGTTGACACGCTTGTTATTGTCTCCTCGTGCTTTGTTTTCTTGAGAACACTGGTCACAATTGGAGCTGCTAGAGTGCCCGTGGTTAAAGCCGTAGCAGCAGTTCCGATCGCCGCTTTAATTAGCGTATGATTGGTTTCCGGCTCTTCTTTAATTTTGTCTTCGATTTTATGATCATCCGTCACCGACACTTTCTGTTCTACTGTCATTATTTTAGTTTCATCTAAATCTAAACTGTCGGTCATTGTCTTTTGATCATCATTGGCTGCGACTATTTTGTCTCCCTTTTCAGTAATTTTAAGCTTTTCAGTGACAATTTCAGCTGCGTTCTCCATTTTTGGTTCTTGCACATCAACGACTTCTTGCTTTTTTGTTATCTCACTTTCACTGTTAACATCACTTTTGGTATTGTCATTTGCAATGACATCTATCGACTGTTCTGTTTTCTCCGCCACTTTGTTCATATTCTCATCCAACTTGTTCTCATTTTGGTTTTCTTTCGATATATCCTCGTGTCCATTAATTGGTGGATGTGCAACCACCACCGGCATCGGAACTATTGACCGTTTACTTCGGCTGACATCCATTCGCACATCCATTTCCTCGTTAATAATGCCCAGCGGTTTTAAATTAGGCAACGCATGCGCAAGTATATGATAAGCGCCTGATGACACATTTATAATGCGCATACTCAAAAATTTCTTAATCTCATGGAATTCATCGCCCCGTACTTGTCGATCGTAATTCGTAAAAAATCGTCCACTTCGTGTCGTAAACGACAAACTATTATCATTCCCGAACGTAATCATTTGAATTTGATTGCCCTCTGGATTCATATCGTCTGCCGCATCGAATAAATTCAAACGTCGAAAATCATCTGATTTCACTTTAGCGGTTAATTCGCTCAAATAACTGCCACTCTCGCATATCAAATACACGTAATTATTATTCCGATTGTAGTTGAGATACTCGATTATGTCATCATCGAATTCAATGCGATTTGCTACCGTCCGATTGAACACATAAATCTCATTCGTATCGGTGACAAACAGTGATTTTGTATCGTGACACACGATTTGTTTGATGTGTTCGGTGATTTCAATTCGTTCGGGATTGGTTGTGTACATTGTGGCATCACATGATTTTGAAATTTGATTGAATTCATTCGAACCATATCCGTATGCCTTGCCACAATATGTGAGCACAATAAAAAATTCATTTCCCGCCTGTACATCAATGTAGGCCAATTGCTCATCGTCGGCTAATGTTTTGAATTCGACTATTTCAGTTGGTTTCCAGTTGCTATAGTCGGCGCCGATTTGCTTGCCACACAAATGTACTCGATTGTCAACTGAAAATAAATAGAACATAGCAAACTTGATTAATTGTGTTGCGTGAGCTTTTTTTTTTTTTGGTTGCGTGCCCATCGAATTGAGATGTTTATGTACACAATTGGTTTTTGTGTGGGTGTTATGCGTGGTTTGGACTCGAATAATCGCTTAATGGATTTCGATATTTATTGATTTAATTAAAATGTTGGTTTTTATTGCCACCGTTTATGGTTGCATGAGAAGGAGACATTTAATTGCTATTTGGTTACGCGGAAATTGAGATGCGCTAGTACAAAAGAAGTGGGACAAGTGGGTTTAGTATTGCGTCATTTCATTCGAATTTGAACTTGGAAATTGATATAAAACACAATTGTGCGTCTTTTAAATAAAATGGTCTGTTGCGTGTCATGTCATATGCTATACGCTATGTTGCTTGCCACATTGTAAATTTTTTTATTTCAGTTGCAGAAATTGTTCAGAATAGTTAAGAATTTCGGAAATTTGATTTCGAGATACATATATTAGTAACAAGCGTGTGGTGTGTTACGTCCTTGCTAAATTACAAGTTATATGCAATTTGGTTGCCTTCTTGAAATTTTCATATGCAATTATTGAATTTTAGAATTTATTTCTTTGCCAAATTTTGTAAAAGTATTCTTTTTTGAAGGGTTGCTAAATTTCAGGTTTTGAAAATGAATCAAAATACAAATTTTGTTGAATATCAGAAACAAAATTAGTTGAGGTCAAGTGCTAAATTTGGGTATTTAAATGTTCAGTAATTTTCATAATTTCGAAATTTTTTGCTGAATTTTCGTAAATTTTTGAAGTTTAAACGTTTTTTAGAATATTTTTTTAAAATTTGGGAAACATTTCAGTTTAATTTCCGAATTTTGGATTTTAAAATTTGAATGGCCGAATTTTTAGACCTCGGAATTTTTCAAAGGTCCAAATTTTAAAATTTCGGTTGGACTTTTCAAATAAATGTCAAATTTTTTTGAATCCAGGGTTTAGAATTTTGAAGGATATAAAAAAATGGAAGAACATTTGAAATTTTGGACAATCTAAGTCAAATTAGCCAATTAAATTTAATAAATTAAAAATTTGAAATTTAACAATTCTTTATGTTGAGGTTATGTAAATTTTTGATATTAGTTACCAAACCGAGTGAACCAAATTATCCAAAAAAATTTAAGAATTTTACGAATCTGAATTTCGTCAAATTTGAACAGATCTGAAGATCAGAAGTTATGTTGAATATTGGAAACCTAAGTTTTAACTTGAGAATACGAAATTGAAAATGTCAGAAATGCTTATTTCAAGGTAATTCTAAAATTTTCTAAATTATCTTCCTTTAATAGAAGTATCACGGGACCGAGCCTAGCTCGACGAAAAGAAAGACAGTTTTTTTAATCTCTTTCGCAAAACAACTTTAATTTCATTTCATTTTATTCGGCTGAGACATAAAAATCGATGTTGCCGAGGTAACCGTCGTCGCTGTCACTATCAAGATTTATAGAAGTTTCATTAGGAGCGTTCAATGCTTCTTTCCACACAACATTATGTGGTAACAGAACTTTCAAGCTATTTTGTCGTTTAACATGGAAAAATGCTACGTACAACACACCGTGATTAAAGATAGGTGTACGAAGGTCGACGCCAACAAATTCGGACGTTTGTATATGCACGGTCATCGCAAACGCTGGTCGAAGCGGAAATTGATGTCGTTGTATTGTACATCCAAGTTGACCTTTACTAGAGTTGAGCGTAGCTCGATGAATGTATACTTCTTGCCCAGCTTTTTCCCAAGTAATTATTTTTGCTTTAACTACGTTGTTACATAATTCGGAAACAATCAGGCGTGTTCCATTGCACATACCCTCCGAAATATCTAAATTACGCATTAGCATAATTATCGTATTTTTCTTTAGTTTTAATTCATGGGGTGGCAAATCAGCAATTTCAATCGAATTAAGAAATTCTGGCGTGAATTAAATACCTCCTTCCTGTTTATCCTTCACAGAATCAAGACTTTTATACGATTTGTATTCTCCTGGGAGACGATCGACGATCTCAGCATTAATATTACTGACTTCTTTGTTCAGCGGCGCGAGAATAACACGTTCCTTCATTCCATCGCAATTTTGATTCGCAAGGCAATTTCCAAATACTTCTTCGATTAAATTACCACTGGAAATTATATCTTCAGGTAATTCGATTTCATTGAGGTCATTTTTTGGAAGATCTCCATTTCCCAGTTTCAGGATATACTTTGCGAATGCTTCCTGTTCAGGGACATGCATATTTTTTTTTTAATGAACAATTTTTGAAATGCTTCCAGAGATGACTTTTTTTGATCGACAAATCGAGTGCTTCACTACGGTTGCTTCGGAGTTTAACAGGTAAGCACTGACGGAAATCACGTCCAGCGACTAAAATTTTCCCTCTAAATGGCAAGTTTGGATTTGCAATAGACCGCAACAACTGATCCATATTAAACCATACTTTGGTAACATCGGTGCCTCATTCATAAGGAAAACATCAACTTGAGCGAGTTCTGTAGCTTCGACTGAACCAGATTTAATGCTGGAAATTGAATCTGACGAAAGCGGAACTTTCAGACCAAACGTCTTGTGTGATGTTTGTCCAGCAGGCAATAGAGTTGATGCGATTCCAGTAAATGCCATACATTTTACTTTGCTATTTTGGCCACAAAGTAAGTGATACTAGGTCTTATACACGAAGGTTTTACCGGTACCGCCTGGTCCATCTATGAAAAAAACATTTTGTTTCAACATAGTTAGAGTCATTGGCTGCACGTAAAATACTGTCCACAATTTCAATCTGTTTTCCTTGCAGAAGCCGATACATGCGTTCTCCAGTAGCAGCTGACTCATCAGAATTTATTTAGAACGTCCATGTTTTGGTCATCTTCGTAATTGTCAATGTCGTCCATACCATATCATTCCACCCAGAAGCGAAAATTTCGACCTTCTGTTGCTGTCGTATTTAACTTTAATGCAATAATACGATATGCACGTTTGATTGCAGCAACCTCAGATCTATTATTTCGTCGTGCTTGCAGAATAAAATATTCAGCCAACTGATTTTTGAATCTTTCCCAGAGGCCTTTTGGATCTTCGGGACATCCAAAAATAAGAATCTAAACGAAGAGTATTCGCATTACCGAAGGCATTTTGGACAGTGCTAATTCTTCTAGACTAGGCAAGCTTGTTTGTATGTCGCATAAAGAATGTCATTCACAGTCAGGAGATCATCAAAACTTGTTGCGTCCTTCACATGATAGAGAATTACTCGCAAATGGAAGCATTCTGGTTGAGCAACATAATTTACGTGTGTGTTTATCTTGCATTCGATATTGACCACGTAAATGAATATTCAAGCACTGAACGATATGACTCTTTCTTTGGATTTCGTGGCCAAATAATCGCCAGCATGCTTCAGGTGGTGTAATGCAGCGACCTTCCACATAGGTGTCTGCTTCATTATAAATCAAACTCGGTTGATTTTCGACAACCTTTATTGAAGCCCAATCGTGTCCTTTGTAGTTGTATTTATATAAATATTTTACCGGACCTATCCTGCCAACATATTCAACATTGATGTGACATTGGAATTTTTTCAGCAAATAAGCATTATATGTGGGGTCATATGACGATTATCTCGTATAACTCTGCGATTATCCTTATCTTTTTGATATACTGCAAGTTCATGTGAAAATTCTTTTCGATTATTCTAATCCAATTTGGGACGACGACGATACTTTGGTTTTTCATCATCCGCTAGAGATGTTACTTCTTTGAATTGCATTGGAAAACCGAAGCGGCACTGCAATTTTCGATTTTTATTGACCATACATGTAGCATTTAACTCCAATCCGCACGGATTTTGAATCATCCACTTTAACACTAATTCTCGTAATTCAAGGTCGTCGGTATTTGAAATTTCAGCTGAAATTAGATCATCAATTTGTTCTGGATTATAAATTCGATCTTCAGGATTCATGATCCTGATCAAATAGTTTTTTGATTAAATTTGATCCATTGGATGCGATCACGTTCAATTCGAATGAAAGTATCGACGAGATATTGTTGAAAAAGTCGTCCACCAAAATGTAAAGCGTTGAATACTGTTTGACGCAGGTCGGGTTTGCAAAGAAAGGCTTTTGGCGTGTTCAGGTCGAAAAGCTATACGAAGTCGTGTTAGATGTGGACGACTTGCATAAGGTATTCGAAGTGGCATACCCGCGGTATATCCTGACGTTCCGGCTAGATAAAACAATGGGTAGATAAAGGGCTCCACACGATGGTCGATATTTTTCAAAATGACAACATCTTTGCCATATTGTTTTACAACCATTTCATTTGACGGGAAACTTTGATCGGCGTTAAGCGTAAGAACAACGCATACTTCATTACATGCAGGAGGGTTGAACCGTCTATAATCCACACCATCTGGCACTGTAAAAATGAGTTGCACATTTGGAGGTTGTAGTCCCAGTGCAGCAGCACGTTGATTTATATCATCCTCCACTTCTCGCATCCTCATATAACTTTGGGCATAAATGTTTTGTTCTCGCAATATTTCCTCCAACAGATCCATTAATTCACGACTGATTCCATAATTTAGAGGATGTGCAAGGCGTTCGTCAACAGCATCATCGGAGTCTAAAAAGTACATTTGGCCATATGAAGGTGGTTCGAAATCACCTTGAGTGGTTTGGGTCAGATGTGCCGCCATATTCATTTTGTGATAAACTTGTCCAGCTGCTTTGAAGCTAAAAATGTTACGACTATTGATGGTTCGATCATCGCTTACGTTGAATGAAGCTAAAGCGAAACATGAGTTTAAATTTCGGATTCGTTTGTGGAACTCAAATGATGTCGTCAAAAAAGGCAAACAAATTCATATGGAAACTGTGGAGGTGGCAATACAATTCGACCATGCAAGCAGCAATCTCCAAATGAATCCCCTTTATTTGCTACTCTTTCTTCGGGGAAATGGAGGGCTCCGCAGTTAATACATACATACAACGTTGAAGGGTCCCAGTGATTTGTAATTAACGCTGGTGTAGTTTACGTCATCTTTGTAGGTTCGTACTGGATTCTATGTCATAGCTCGTTGCCGTCGAACATTGCGACGGCATTGTTCTTTTAATCGCAGATTTCGTTGTGCATCATTTTCGTTTGCGATTCGTTGTGAAGATCGGTTTCGGTGTTGTTCCAAGCGATGATTACGTTCTTCATCATTTTCGTTTGCGATACGATGAGCATTTATTCGTTGCATTTGATCAAGGTGTTCTTGGGATTGAGATTCATTAAGTATCATAATTATCTCAGACATTTTTTCCATACCTTTTGCTTTAGTTGTTCGGATTGAACTTGCCGCTTTGGATGGTCCAGGTTGTTGGACAAAAATTTCTTCTATTCGATTTTGTAACATTTGATTGTCCAGGTTGTTGTTCTTCCAACAACGCATCATTTTGATCAATTGGGAAGTTTCGTTTTTTGGGTCGTCCCCTAGGATTATTTCGAATTTGGTTTCTATTTTGGGTTTCAATAATATGTATCGGGGGAAAAATGTAATTACTTTTGAAGAACAACGTCTACATGACTCAAAAGTGAAAGCCTATTTTAACTATTCCAAGTATTTGTGACGTCATTAATCTGAAAAATGTTTTTCCAAACTTAATGGTGGGTTCAGTCCGAGTTCGCGACAATATTCTGCGAAAAAATTTTCACCAGAATTGCATGTGATTTAAAAATATTTTATTCGGAAGGGGAAATTTGTTTACGAAATAGACTACTTTGATTGGTTTTTTTTTTTTTTTTTTTTTTTTTTTTTTTTTTTTTTTTTTCGCTGGCGCTACATCCCATGAAGGGATTTGGCCGCTTCATTTTGAAGTTTCGTAATCATTTTTATAACAGATAATGAGTGATTAGTTCATTGATCCTTACATTAAACCAGCCGTGATTTTTTCATCACCCGCCGGGATTCGAACCCGGGACCTCCGGAGCTTAAAGCAAGCATGCTAACAACTGTGCCACCGGGGCGGCCAAAATTTTCACCAGAATTGCATGTGATTTAAAAATATTTTATTCGGAAGGGGAAATTTGTTTACGAAATAGACTACTTTGATTGGTTGCTTGCTGAAAATTTTTCCGCAGAATATTGTCGCGAACTCACAGTCATGGTGGATTCAGCGAGAAAAATTCGCTAGCTCGTGATCACGAATTGTTGAAATTTTGTCATCTTTTTACCCCCTCCAATTTTTTTTTTTACTTTTTCTTATGGTTGCTCTTTTAAAAAAGTAAAAAAAAACTGGAGGGGATACAAAAGATGACGAAATTTCAATAATTCGTGATCACGAGCTAGCAAATTTTTCTCGCTGAATCCACCATAAGGCCCTAAACAAATTTTCCCAAAGTCGTGACCTATCTAGATCGTTTTTTTCACACCGGAAAATGGTAGTATGCCAATTTTCAGAAAAAATTGTACAGATAAATATACATACAATTATTGTTCGTTTAATACTTATAGATTTGTGCAAAATCAGACGTATTTTCGGTGTTTGAATTTTTAAAAGAATTTCGACTAAATTTTAGAATTTTGTCAAATGATAAAAAATGATGATTTCAGATACACAAATAGAGATCCATATATAAGCGGACCACACAACATACCTCCAGTTGACGGAATACTAAACGCATTTTTGGTTCTGCTCGTCGAATTCCTTTATTGGGCGATAAGATTTAGGCCTATAATTTAACTACTGACCAAATTTTAGAATTTTGTCATAGATTTTAGATACCCAAATAGAGATCAAATATATACGAACCACACAACATACCTTCAGTTCAACTTTGACATAATACTAAACGGATTTATATGTCCTGCTCATCAGATTGCTTTATTGGGTGATAAGATGTAGTCCCAATTTAACTATCATATACCGTTAATTTCGTTTTCTTCCATTCCTATTAGGGTTGAAATAAACTGTTCATCAAGCAGCTCTAAATAACTTGCTGAAGCAACATTTTCTTGTACAACAACCATTCCAATACCTTTGATAAAACACACCAAACAGTTACCTTTTGAGGGAGTAATGGCGATTCTGGTTTTTTGTACTCCAATATCTTTGATTTTGTTTGCTTGCCTGACTCGTGAGGTAGAAGTGTGCTTCATCATTAAACCGAATATCCCTCAAGATGTAATCTCGGTTTAGGTGTTCCAAAAAGTTTTCCGCATATCAACACGATTCACTTTAGCTCTTTTTATAAGCTCTTATAGGAGTGAGACATGTCAACTGCGAGCTTTAGTTTCCTTTTCAAGCCAGAAACATATTATGGAGTTGTTTAAAACTAATTCAGATGTTTTAAACAATTTCTAAATTTTAAAGGTAGGGGAGGTCTCCGGTTGTGGGCACTCCTTCATAACTTTTGACAGAATGCAAATATGGCTGATCTGACTGTTGTCGTACTTGTATTTTGGCAGTACGCAGTTTTCTAGCTAATATCGAAGTGAATCACATTAAAAAAAAGTCCGTTAAAATCAACGCAATTGTAATTTTCCAATATTTTTAAAGTGCGATAAATCAAAGTGAATAATCTCAAACAGATGAGTGTTATCGATATTTCTACAGTATTTTCGTTGTGATTTGGGATGCCACATCGATTTATATCAAAATCAAGACGCATCACATTTTTGTTGGTTACTCCGAGAATGGTCGTGATTTCCGGTTGTGGGCACTTAAATGTAACCGGTTGAAGGCACCCTCTTTGTTTCTTTTAAAGCGTCTGTTTGACTGGAAAACTTTCAGATATCATTGTTTCTGCCGACATAACATAAAAAGGAACTCTCCATCATCTTATGATGATATCGACTTTGCATCATCTGTTTGAAGCCTCTGCCATCGAAGTTGACTGAAGTTGCATAATTTTTTAAAAAGCGGTTACGATTTTTTTGTTTGCCAACAAAAAGCGTATTTCCTTGAAAAAATTACAACAACAATTGCATAGGATAAACCCTCGCAAGAATAACATTAACCCAAAAAAATATTGGGTTAAATTAAACCCAATTCTAATTTTTGTTTATGATACCTACCACCAGGTCATATTCCATATTAAATTTATATTTTATTTCGAAAATTTGGCTTTTGCCAAATGAATCAAATTGGCTATTTTCTTGGGAAACAAATAAACCCAAAACAGTTTGGATTCAATTTTGGTCAACAAAATACGCTAAAAGTTGACTTCACAAAATTGGTCGTAAAGTTTTTCTAGTTGTCGGAATCAATGTAGTTACTTTAGTAAACAGTAAGCTAATGCCTCTAGCTTTCCATTGATATCACCGCATAATATGGACTCAGAGGAGAATTGTGGGTCAAAAACAAAACTGTGCCCACAACCGAAGACTCTCCCCTATTTAGATTTAAAGCCTTTAATTACCATTTTTTTGTAAATTCAGGTTTTTTGGAAATTTGCTAAAATTAAAATTTAAATATTAAAACTTTAAAAATTTGAATTCCAAAAATTCTAAAATTTTGAATAATGTAAAATTTTATAAAATATAAATTCGAATTGAACTCGGTAATTGGGTCTCTCTCTAACCTTAGTAGTTCATTCCATAATTTGAAGATTGAAGCCCTCAGAAATAGCAACTTGCATTTTTCAGAAATTTACAACAAGAATTTTCCGTATTTAAATTTATATGAAACATGTGATATCTTGCTGTGATGTAGATACATTTAAAATTGGCGAAATGATACGAAAATTTGGGTGGGTTTTATTAATTTGAATGTTGATAGCATACTTTTTAATTTTTGAATTCCTACTTATTCTAGAAATTCGTTAGCTTATTTCAGTCTAAATAAATGAAAATTGGGTTAAATTCAAATTTTGTCGAAAGAAATTGAAAATAAAAGCTTGGAAGCTTCATAATGAGAACAAGTTTATTCAAGTTATTGATTTATTTATATAATCTTAAAGTTTCATAATTTAAAAAGTGGAAATTCCGCTCATTTTGCAAAAATTCTTTCCTCCTAAATTTTGAATTTTCTTTTTTCTAGTTTCACGAATATACAGATGTTACAAATTTGGACAAAATTTCTGATTAATTACCGTATTTTCGAACAAAAAATTTAGTTAAAATGAGATTCGAGATGTTAAAATTTCAGAATTTATTTTTTTAACTTTTATTTTTCAAATTCTATCTTAAATTTGATAATTTCCGAGTAACCGAAATAAAATTTGAGAATTTAAATTTAATTATCGATTTAATCAGAATTTTATGAATTGGAAATTACGGTTTATAAAATGAAGAAGTCAGCGTCAATCGTATTTTCCAATATTCATTTGTTGATGTTTGCATAGTTAATTTGCCAAATGACTTTATGAAGATTTATGAGATTCAGCCAATTTTTCGCGAGATCTGAATTTTATATATATACATATTTGAATACTCAGCTAACTTATCTTGAAATTTAGTACCTACTTTTAAAAAATTCAACAAAATTAGTTTTTCAATTCTGAATTTTTGAATTTGCGATATATTTCTCAAGTTATGATCTTTAGACCTAACAATTGTCAAGCAGTCTTGTGGACCTATAATATTCGGATTTGATCATTTTCTTTGGAATTTTAGTGCAACATTTTAGAGTTGAAAAATTATTTAATTAATTAAAAATTACGAATTCTTAAAAAAATTATTAAAAAGTTTTAAAATAATTCAAATTGTATATTTAATGAGCTGTGTCTTAAATAGCTTGAAATTTTATTAAGTACAGGTTGGTTGAAAAGTATTGAAAGTAAAAATGAAAGAATGTGAATTTTTTAATGAAATTAGATTTTTATTCAATATAATCTCCCTCAACTTCAATACACTTATTCCAATGATCCTTCAATAATTTTATACCATTTTTGTAATGATTTTCCGGAAGCTCTGCAAAATACTGTTCTACGGCTGCAATAGCTTCTTCATTCGACGAAAAACGCTTTCCATGAAGGAATTGTTTCAGATTTCTGAAGAGATAGTAATTGCAGGGAGCCAAATCTGGTGAATACGGTGGGTGTTCAAGCAATTCGTACTTTAATTCGTTCAATTTAGCCATCGTCAAAAGACTCGTGTGAACACGTGCATTGTCTTAATGAAAAATTATTTTTTTGTTTGTTTATCCAACTGGTCCAAAAGGTTGCAATAATATTCAGAATTAACTGTTTTACCTGTTTTAAGATAATCAATCAACAAAATCCCTTTTGCATCCCAAAAAACTGATGCTTTGTCCTTTTTTGCCGATCGTTCTGACTTCACCTATTTTGGAGCTGAACAACCAGCTACAGTTCGAATCCGTTCAACATGGCATATTTCAAAACGGAATATTTCAAAATGGAATATGAAAATATGACATAATACACTACGGCATAAGGTACATTACGGCATATTTCAAAACGGCATTTTTCAAATCGGCATATGGTACGCTACGGCATGAGGTACACGACGGCATATTTTCATATGGTATATGGTATAATAAGGCATTTTCTAAAACTTGGCTATTTCTTAGCCGAGTGTGATGAAATTTGGCAAGTGCAATGAAAATGGAATACTAAACCGGATTTTAGACGAAGTTCTGTAATATGGTCAATTGGACCATATGGACCTATTAATTAACCGAATATGATGAAATTCAACATATACGTTAGAAATGGTCTTCTAAAAAGAATTTTACATGAATTTCTAGAACATGGCCAATCATGATGGAACTTGGGTATTTCTTAAACGATTATGATGAAATTCGACAAGTGTGATGGAAATGGGATCCTAAAATGAGTTTTAGTAGAAGTTCTGGAATATGGTTAATTTTGATAGAATTTGTCTATTTATTGCCGATTATGATGAAATTTGGAAGGAGTGATGGAAATGGGATTGTTAAATGGTTTCTAGATAAAGTTCTGAGATATGGCAATTTTTATACAACTTGGCTATTTCATAACTGATTATGATGAAATTCGTCAAATACACATATGATGGAAATACGATTCTAAAATGAGTTTTAGATAAAGTTCTGGAATATGGCCAATTCGAATGAAAATCGGCTATTTCTTAACCGATTATGATGAAACTCAGCAGTGCAATGGAAATGGGATTCTAAAATGATTTTATTCATCAACTTATAAAGTTACCATATACTTACTAAAATTGCCCTTTACCTATTGGAATTTTATTTCGCTTAATATAATTTTCCTTCACTTAATGCAATTAAATTTATTCTCCCAACGGAAATAAAAATATTGGTAATAAAGACATAATCGGGAAGTGCTTAATAATATCTATAATTTTTCATTTTTATTTATATCTAATTTTAAAAGTAAAAATATGTATATTGGCCCTTCCGGTTTATTCTTTTGAACTAATTTTATACCAACATCAAAATTTAGCAACGTAATTTGATAATAGCGCATTTATTCAAGGATTTTTTATTATTTAAGTAATGACTTTTTTCGAATCTATAGTATGAACTCGTTTATAAGACGAAAATAGGGTTCTAAAATGGTTTTTAGATAAAACAACAGAGAATTTTTTTCTTGATTCTCTGTGATAAAACTCTAGAATATTGTCAATTAGGATGAAATTTGGCTATTTTTAACCGATTATTGTGAAATTTGACAAATGCGATGGAAATGTGATCTTAAAATAATTTGTATTTGAAGATAAATTAATCTGGAACTTGGCGATTTTTTAACCGATTATGCTGAAATCCATTCTCTTAATAGAATTTTCCATTACTTAACGGATTTTCGTTTAAACTTTTACCTAGGTAACCTAGTAGAATTACCCTTTATTTACTTAAATTTTCCTTCACCTTTGCGATTATTATGAAATTCGACAAGTGCGATGGAAATGGGATTACAACTACAAAATATTGCAATTACAAAATGTTGCAACTACAAAATCTTGCAATTACAAAATCTTGCATAATAAAATGTTGCAATTATTTTGCTGTTTAGTAGGTGTCATTAATAGATTCTATATAATCCGCTCCTATGTGCGGCACGCAGTGCGACATGTTTGCTGATCCAGGGTCCTACGTCCCCAGAAGCTTACATCTAAATCCCATCGGAGGGCTAAGCGGGGGAGGGAGCGCAGCGACCTCCCGCTTGCCCGTGAGAGTTTCCGTAGCCTTTAGCCTCTACAATTCTAAATTAAGTTAGTCGATGTCATTTTTCTTCAATTTATTTTCCTCAGAATAGAGAAAAAAAATGTACGGGAAACTGTTATGCAACATTTTGTAATTGCAATAGTAATGCAAAATTTTGTATGCGAAATTTTGTAATGCAATATTTTATAATGCAAGATTACATACCCAACCCAGTTTTTCTATGTCCCTTATTTTAAGTTAATTTTTCACATGAGCAGGCATTTATGTACAATAAGATGGTTCAGATTCAATTATCATAATAAAAAAAACAAATTTTAATAATTAATTTCCATACACACATTTTATTTAAAATTATAATTTCACAAGTTAGTTTCTCTTCTTGAGATGTGTTTGAAAAAATATAATAAAAATTAAACTAAATTTAATGGATTAGTGCTACAAATAATAAAAAGCTATATTATTTGCGATGCCTTTAAGGGAAGACGTTTCCTCTTTATGCCGTCGATTTATCATGATATATTTCAGTTTTTTTTTCTTTTCTTTTTCTAGATATTTTATTTGGAAATAATTGTTCACCAGATCTCATTTTGTCGATTCGGTTTTTAATATATATTGGTTCTTTACCAAATTCATCTATTAACTTATAAAGTCCAACTTGCAATTTTCCAACAACAACTTGCAGCCTCCTATGCCAAGCTTCTAAATTGTTTTGAGTTCGTGGAAAGTTATTCTCAAAAGAGTCAGCAATAGACCAAAAATTGGGACTATATCGTGGCGGTTTATTGTTTTTACCAGCACGACCCGAAATATAATTTGTATTTATCCATGATGCAATAATTTTTTCATCTTCATCCAAAACATCCTCTAATTTATATATAAAAGTAAACATAAAAGTAAACAAGTTTTTGGTGACAAGATTTTGTAAAACAAGATTTTGGAGAAAAGATTTTAGAAACAATCTTTTGAAAAACAGTAATACGTGGCCAACCCTATGCCGTTACGTACCATATGTCGTTTTAAAATATGCCGTTTTTAAATATGCCATAGTGTACCATATGCCGTATGTACCATATGCCGTTTTGACATATGCCATTTTGAAATATGCCATGGTGTACCAAATGCCGTAGTGTAACATATGCCGTTTTGAAATATGCCATTTTGAAATATGCCATAGTGTATCATATGCCATAGTGTACCATATGCCGTTTTGAAATACGGCGTTTTGAAATATGCCGTTTTTTCATATTCCGTAATGAAATATGCCGTATCGACCGGGACCCGTTTTAAACATGCCAAATGACTCGAATAGTTCCAGGATGGAATATAAGATTTTTTTAGAGATTGAATCTTTTTTGTTAAAATTGATATTCAAGCCTTGAAAAGGCAATATCCTTTTTGCTTCAGAGTAAATAAAATTCGAAATAAATTAAATTCAAATTTTTAAATAAAATCATAGTTTATAAAGACATAGTTTTGAATTTGTTTAATATTGACATTCAAACATTTTGTTAAATACCTTGGAATTAAATGTTAGTAAAAGAATACACAGAACAGTCATTTGTCACTCGGTACAATTTTTCGGAAAGATGGACTAACACGATTACATTTATATGTCATCGCAATGCCATTTAAACGTCAAAGCAAATATGAGGAAAATACAGCCCTATTCCCATTGTCGCATCACTTCATGTGATGTGACAACTATCACATCACTTCAAGTATAAGGCCCTTATTCCCTTAGTCGTGTCACTTGTAACGACAACCAAGTTTTGGTATTCCCTTAGTCAATTGGAGAGACAATCGTAATTTGAAGTGACACACGTGTCTTGAATTGGTATTCCCTTAGTCTTTTGAAAAGTTACATGTCACTTGAAATGACAATTTCATCGCCTAAAATTTTCAAGTGACACAAAATGGATGAAGGGAAAAATCGATAATTTTTGAATTTTAAATCATATTTTGATTATTTGTATCAATTTTTTAAATATATTACACAGTTATAATTTATAAATATTGTAATTATTAATAATTTTACATTGTATATGTGAAAAATAAAATTTATATTTCTGACAAAATGGGCATTATAGCATACACACACATATTCAATTAAGCAAAGGAATTAAAATGCTTTCCACAAAATTTCCTATTACAAAACTTCCGTATTATGTCAATCAATTCACAAAAAATTAAGAAATACAAATTTTCAACATATTTTCGATTTTTTAACAACACAATTGACATTTCCTTGATTTTTAAATGTCTTTTAAATGTTAGTGTTGCCTAATGGATACTGATTTATGACATTTGTCGTGTCACGTCACTTCGATCGACTCGAAGGGTGTAAATCGGTATTATCTTAGTTGATTCATCATGTGATGTGATACGATAAATGCAGAGTTTAAAAAGGGATATCATTTCGCTCTTCGCTCTTGATCTTTTTCAAGAGCGAAAATAAAAAATATTAAAACGCTCTTCATAAGGAGCGATATTGTAAAACAAAAAATATCGCTCTGAAGAGCAGGAGCATAATTTTTATTTATAAGGCTCTTGCTCTTCCGCTATTGCGTTTGTATTACCATATTTTCGCTCTTTGTTATTGAGCTATATTGAAAAAACAAATAAGCTCTGCTCTGATGGATAAAATCGTTATTAATATTATTTCGCTCTTGCTCTTGTCATTACGGAAAACGGTATTTTAAACCTTCTAAAATGCTCTCTTTAGAAAGCCTTATTTGTAAGCGAACTGATACACATTAAAAAATATCTACTGTTCTGAAATAAGGCCAACTAGGATATAACTTGGCTATTCCTTAATCGATTATGATGCAATTCGATATGTACTAAAGGAAATGGGATTCTAAAATCATTTTTAGATAAATCCGGAGTATGGCCAACTAGTATGGAACTTGACTATTTTTTAACCAATTTTAGTGAAATTTGACATGCGCGATCGAAATGGGATTCTCAAATGATTTTTGGATTAAGTTCTGGAATATGGCCAATTAGGAAGGAACTTGGCCATTTCTTATCCGATTTTGATGAAATTCAACATATACGATGGAAATGGGATTATTAATTGGTTTTTAAGAAATGGCCAAGTTCCTTCCTAATTGGCCGTATTCCAGAACTTTATCTAAAAATCATTTAAGAATTCCATTTCCATCAAACATGCTGAATTTCATCAAAATCGGATCAAAAATGGCCAAGTGCCGTCCCAATTGGCCATATTCCAGAACTTCATTTAAAAATCAATTTAGAATCCCATTTCCATCGCACATGTCAAATTTCACTAAAATCGGTTAAGGGAAAGCCAAGTTCCATCCTAGTTGGTCATATTTCCGAACTTTATCTAAATATCATTTATTGAACTTTGAAAGAGCAATTCGTCTAATACAAAAAATATCGCTCCCATTTATTACAAAAAATATCGCCTCCTAATATATCGCTCCCTAATATATTTTCTTTAATCGCTCTGTAGTATTGATTGGGAGCGATATTTTTAACTTTTACGCTCCCTGTTTTAAGAGCGATATTAAAAATAAAAATTTATATCACTTTGAAAGAGCGAAATAATTTTGTTTTTGTGTTTATCATTAAAGAGCAAGAGCGTAAAGGAATAGTGAAAAATATATTATTGGGAGCAAGAGCGATACTTTTTATAAAGAGCGAAAAAAAGAGCGAAAAATTAAAATTCTGGATAAATGACATGAACTACCTATTTTCAATAAAATGTAACTGAAAATTAAAAACAGACGTTTCCTTTCCCTCCATTTTGATCTGTCACTTACAATTTTCAGGTGATGAATATATCATTTCAAGTTACGTTTAACTTTTTTCACTACTAAAAGAATATGTCTTCATAGTTTTCACAGAACACAAATTGAAGTGATGTGATAGTTATCATTTCACATGAAGTGATGCGACTGTGGGAATAGGGCTAGCTGATATATTAATAAATAAATTAATTGTTTTAAGAAAAAAATTTTTGCTATGGGAAAATAGAAATGTGAAAAATCTGTCATTTTCCAACTTGGAGTCTGTTTTTTCTTGCACCTGGAAAACATTAATTATTAATTTCCACATATCGTAGATATTTGGAAGGCTGCATTGAAAATACGATTTAATTAAAATTTTGCAAAACGTTGAAAAAAAAATTGAAAGGAATTCAATTTTCAGAATGAGAGAGTATGACGAAAATCTAATAGTATAATAGAATGAATAATAGAATTTCTAGTTTTGAGAAAATCAATATTTTGGACAATAGATAGTGAATTCGGAGATTTTCAATTTCTTTGAGCTTCTAGTAAAAATATTATTAAAAATTATAAATTAGAAATTCGGTCAAAATTTAAAATTAATTCCCGAATTTTAAATGACAAAATTCTTTAGGATTGTTTTTATTCTTAACAAAATCGTGATATTGCAAATGTTAGAAAAAGAAGAATTCGAAAATCAACCGTAGATTTGGTGAGCTAAAGCCTAAAATACCAAATAAATATATTCGATATAAATATTGAACGTTAGTTTCTTGAAATTCAGTCAAATTGAAATTAGTAAAATTCAAAAAAAAAAAAAAATTCTAAATACCTTGTAATATCTTGTAAAGTTTAATAATTTGGATTTGACGTTCTTAGGTTTTTACAACTTAGATTTTCATTAGATTGGTACAAAGTTGCTTTATTTTAAATTTCAGGATATAAATAGTCTCCTGTTAATAATATTAAGGAATTATCAAAATCTAAGCAAATTTCAGAATTTCAACGTGTACAAAATTTTAAATACAATTAATATTATAATTCGTGGTTCATTTACCCCTCATAAAATTGAGAATTAAAAAATTCACTGAAACAAACGAATTTGAATTTTTTAATAAACATACTAAAAAATTCGCTAACATGTTAAATTTTAAATTCTAAAATTTTAATAATTTGGAATCCTACAACACATTCTTTACAACTCTAAAAATTTGTAAATTATTGAATCTTCGAACATTTCTACAACTTTGATAAATGTACTCAGAAATTGTTTTGCATTTTGATAGCATAATTTTTAACTTTTGAATTTCGGATAGAAATTCGAGAGGGCTTATGGAATTGAGGACTGAATCGAGAATTTGAATAAATTTTCAAAATAATGGTTCAATTCTTATTATGTTTTATTATGTTCAATTCTTACTTATTACGGAAACTACTCTTACTTATTACTTATTTTGAAAATGTTACGGAATTTCCAATTTCCAGAAAATTTAGAATTTTGAACAAAAGTGAGTTTGGAGAAATGAATTTAATGTTCGTAATTTTTTATTTGATTGATTAATCCTGGTATAGGAGCCTAAAAATTTGGTAATTTCCGAAAATCTGAAATGAAAAGGTTTCGGATTTAATTTTCGTTAAAATTAAAATTTCTTAATTAGAAATTACCATTTATTATGATGAAGTTGCACGTTAGATTTTTATAAAACTTATGAAGGGACCAAATGTATGATATACATATATAGATGGATTATGGTTGCCTAGAATTCTACAAGAGTTTTAATTATGTTAAAAGACTCGAAAAATTTGAATAAAATTTGAGAATTTTTTAGAGATCGAATTTTTGAATTTTGTCGCTTTTAGAATTTTTTTCTCTTCTTCTTTTATTCTTTTAATAATTATTGTTCAATCTATATTTTTGGGTTTTCGCCTGAATTGGGATACATTTTGTCTACATTTAGCAGCTTTTTGTATTTTAGGAATTTGAACATATTTGAGAAATTGTTACACAAACTTTTCAGAATTATCACAAATTTACATATTTTCAGAAATTTCCCGTTTATCTTGAGGTTTTAGAAATAATTGTAGGTTTTTTAGTAAGCCGTCTTTTCTGTTGTAGTTGATAAAGCCTTACTCTTAAACCCACTCTATTTTCAGACTCCAAAATTCGTCAAATTTACAATTTCGATACCTCATAATTAGCTAATATTTTCTAAAATATTCAAGTTTTGCGATAGTCATCTAACGCACTTTTATCACAATTGCGCAAAAGCCTATAACCGTTTTATTTTTTAAATATTTGTTTAATGTAGTTACGAATTTTGTAACAAAATTCGATTTTTTCCGCTTTTTCGACTATTCTTAAATTTTTATTACCAACGATTTTAAACTTTGGATTTTGGTAACTTCTGGGCCATATAATAGACACTTCAAGAAGTAACCCAGAATTTTTCAGATTTTTTGAAAGCTTAGAAAACTTAGAAAACCCAACTGTTCCCTAAAAGACCCAGTGTACACACCGTGTGTCAAAAAATATAGTGTACACACACAGGGTTAATATGGCATTTTAAAATTTTAAATCCGAAATTTGGTGAAAATTAATTTCACTTGATAATTCTAACAATAGAATTTTGAAAATAATCTTCTAAATTTTGTGGGTTTTACTGGCAATCCCTTAAAAAAATAAACTCTACAAGTAAATTCTTTAATTTTACATTTTTGCAATGCAATATATTTGAATGAGAACAACGACCCCCTATCACCTTTTTATTTATTTTTTAATTGTTTTAGTTATAGATTTACATTTGCATGACTTATATTATACTTACGTGATATTGTCACTGAAAATTTATCACCGAATGCAATCGAATTGATTTTAATTCCATTACTTTTATAGGCTTTAACACATGATGGTCGTGTTACAGTCGCTTGTTGTTGTTGTTGTGTATTATTTGGTATCCCTAATTGGCCTTCGTCATTTTTACCCCATACAAATAATCGTCCTGAATCTAAAAACAAAAAAAAAAAAAAAAATTTAAAAGAAAAATGTCAAATGTAAATAAAGGACATGGATTTATACGCGATTTGGGTATTTAGGTTCGAAATTCCCTAGAGTCGGTAGGGGGAAATGAGACGGTGCAATAAAAAAAAAATCTGACAAATGAATATAGATTGTTGATTAAAATAAAAATTGCGTGATTCCGTTTTTTTGTTATGGTTCGAGAGTTTTAATTTAGCAGAAGGTGGGATTTTTTTTGTTTGTTTTTGAAATGATATAAAATGAATTCTAAACCGGTATTTAGATCTATTATATTCATTCTGTGACTACATAGCTACTGTTTTGTGTTTTGGTTCGCGTTCTATACATACAAATTCGTGGTGAGGGGAAGAATTAGCGTTTTCCTGTAGTTAATACTGTTAGTCGCTAGCGATGTAGATTCAAAAAATAGAGATGTGAGGCACAGCCGTTCAAATAAATTTAAACACGCAACAAATTGATTTGGATTAATAATAGTAATATAGGACAATTTGACATCAAATTGGAAAATTTTGAGCGAGGATTTTTTATTGAAACTTCGTAAAGTATCATTTAAATTCGGAACTAACCTGATTGAAATTTGTAAGTTTTTTTTTGTCTAAATTTGCAATTTTTGCAAATCAAACCCGAATTAATTTGAATATTTTGGTTAATCCGAGATCTACAAATTTAATAAAATGGTGCAGTTCCTCTTGGATCTTTTGGGTTGACATTTTTATCAATTAAAAAGAAAACCTGTAAACAAACTCGTAATTTTTCACAATACAACCAAAAAACGAAATTCTGAAAATTTAAATCAAATTAAACTTTGTAATTTGACAATATTGATGATATTTGATCGCTAAATTTTTCAGTTTTAAGAGTTATTTTTCCTTTCAAATCTCCAGAATTTCAAATCATAAATTCTAAGCAATTGCTAAGTTCCTCGTAAATTTCTCAAACCCAATTTTTGACGTGGAATGTTTGTGCGGACTCTGTTTCATGGGAAAATTGTAAGTTTTTTTTCGCATGGTTGTTATTGTAGTTTTGGCTTTCGTTTTGATGGCAATCCAAACTACAAATGTTTAGCTAAAACTGAAGAATCTGATAAAAAATCAATAGAAGTATCCTGGTTAACTCTTCTCATACTGACGGACAAATTAGGAATCACCATTTGTGTAACAAAAATAAATATTTTGGGTGTACTTTACAGGATGCACTATTATTTGAGATAAAGTTAGGTATACGATTTTCTTAGACTCTTCTACCACCGTACAAGCATTCAACTTGATCTTTATTTTCTAAAAGAACTAGGTGGGCATTTGATTGAGTGGCAAAGAAATGGCTATACGGAGGTTCGAGTGTGCCATTGTATTGAATCTTTAGACATTTTTTGTGTCGAACAAACCACTTGCGCGACGTCAAATAGTTTTTACGATTTTTCAAAATTGCTTAAAATGTTTTGCCGAATTTCGAACCATTTCAGAATTTTGAATCTAAGCTTTGGCAAATAGCCCAGTTTCAATAAATTCGCAAATATTCTCGAATTTAATAAATTCGACAACATTTGACAAATTAAGAAACTTCAAACGAACCGTTATTCTAAAATATCGTTAACTTTGTGGGATTCCGAACAATTTTAAAATTTTAAAACTAAGATTTGGCAAATAACCCCATTTCTAAAATTCTGAGAATAATTTGATTGGATTTCTGAGTTTGATACAATTTTATAAATTTGAGAAATTACAATTAAAAATTTTGAATTTTTGAAATTCGAGAACATTCAACATTAATTACTAACTTTATTATTCTAAAATTTTTAAAGTTTTGTCGAATTCACAAACTCAGAATTTTAAAACTAAGCTTTTGGCAAATTCATCGCCATCCTCATATCTAAAATTTTCAATAAAAATTGGTAGAAATTCTGAGTTTTTCAAAATTTTAAAAATTAGAGAAAATAAAATTAAAAATTTTTAGTTTTTGAAATTTGTAATTTATTAAATTTGAGGACATTCGACAATTTAAGAAACTTCAACTGAACCATTATCTAGAATTTTTAAAGTTTTGTCGAATTCCGAACAACTCAGAATTTTAAAACTAAGCTTTTGGTAAATATTCTGAAATCTAAAATTTTCAAAACAGACTGATAAAAATTTTGAATTTGACAATATTTTAAAATAAAAAGTAAAGTTTTCTTGAAATTTTTTGAAATTCGAGGTTTATTAAATTAAGGGGGAATTTGACAAGTTAAAAACTTCAAATCAATCGTTTTTCTGAAATTTTGATGTTTTGTCGAATTTCGAACAAATTTCGAATTTAAGCTTACCATCCTCTTATCTAAAATTTCAAAACAAATTGATAGAAATTGTGAGTTTAACGAAATTTTAAAATAAAAAGTAAAATTTTTTGAAATTCGAGATTTACTAAATAAGGGCAATTTGACAAGTTAAGAAAGTTTAAATCAACCTTATTTCTAGACTTTTTAGGTTTTGTCAAATTCCGAACAAATTCCGAACTTAAGCTTGATCCTGCTAATTCTGTCGAATTTCGAACAAATTCTGAATTTAAGCTTGCCATCCTTATATCTAAAATTTTCAAAACAAATTGATAGAAATTCTGAATTTATCAAAATTTTAAAAAAATTGAGAAAATAAAATTAAAAATTTTGAATTTTTGAAATTCGAAGTTTATTCAATTTGAGGACATTTGACAACTTAAGAAACTTCAACTGTACCGTTATTCTATAATTGTCACGGTTTTGTCGAATTCTGAACAAATTCAAAATTTTAAAATTAACCTTGTGACAAATTGGTATTCCCAAATCTAAAATTTTCAAAAAAAATTGATAGTAATTCTGAGTTTGACAAAATTTTTAAAATAAAAAGTAAAATTTTCTTGAAATTTTTTGAAATTCGAGATTTACTAAATTTAAGGGGAATTTGGCAAGCTAAGAAACTTCAAATCTCCCGTTTTTCTAGAATTTTGATCTTTTGTCAAATTCCGAACTTAAGCTTGATCCTGCTAATTCTGTCGAATTTCGAACAAATTCTGAATTTAAGCTTGCCATCCTTATATCTAATATTTTCAAAGCAAATTGATAGAAATTCTGAGTTTCACAAAATTTAAAAAAAATTGAGAAAATAAAAATAAAAATTTTGAATTTTTGAAATTCGAAATTTATTAAATTTGAGGAAATTCGACAATTTAAGAAACTTCAACTGAACCATTATTCAGGAATTTTTATGTTTTGTCGAATTCCGAACAAACTCTGAATTTTAAAACTAAGCTTTTAGTAAATATTCCCAAATCTAAAATTTTCAAAACAGATTGATAAAAATTTTGAATTTGACAATATTTTAAAATAAAGAGTAAAATTTTCTTGAAATTTGTTTAAATTCGAGGTTAAAATCGCGAGTTCAATTTGACAAGTTAAAAATTTCAAATCAATCGTTTTTCTAGAATTTTAATGTTTTGTCGAATTTCGAACAAATTCCGAACGCTTTACAAATATCATGCTAATTCCGTCGAATTTCGAGCAAATTCCGAATTTAAGCTTACCATCCTCTTATCTAAAATTTTTAAAACAAATTGATAGAAATTCTGAGTTTTTCAACATTTTAACATAAAAAGTAAAATTTTCTTGAAATTTTTTGAATTTCGGGATTTACTAAATTCAAGGGCAATTTAACAAGTTATGAAAGTTCAAATCTACCGTTTTTCTAGAATTGTTAGGTTTGGTTAAATTTCGAACAAATTCTGAACTTAAGCTTGACAAATATCCTGCTAATTCTGTCAAATTTCGAACAAATTCCGAATAAGCTTGCCATCTTCATATCTAAAATTTTCAAAACAAATTGATAGAAATTCTGAGTTTCACAAAACCAAACCGTTATTCTATAAATGTCAAAGTTTTGCCGAATTCTGAACAAATTTATAATTTTAAAACTAAGCTTTTGGCAAATATTCCCAAATCTTAAATTTTCGAAACAAGTTGATAGCAATTCTGTGTTTGACAAAATTTAAAAAAAAAGTAATGTTTTCTTGAAGTTTTTTGAAATTCGAGATTTACTAAATTTAAGGGCAATTTGACATGTTAAACTTCAAATCCACCGTTTTTCTTGAATTTTTAGGTTTTGTCGAATTCCGAACCAATACTGAACTTAAGCTTGACAAATATCCTGCTAATTCTGTCGAATTTCGAACCAATTTTGAATTTAAGCTTGCCATCCTATTGTCTAAAATTTTTAAAACAAATTGATAGAAATTCTGAGTTTGACAAAATTTAAAAAAATTGAGAAAATCAAATTAAAAATTTTGAATTTTTACAATTCGAAATTTATTAAATTTGAGAATATTTGACAATTTAAGAAATTTCAATTGAACCATTATTCTATAATTGTTGAAGTTTTGTCGAATTCTGAAAGCTTTTGGAAAATATCCTCATACCTAAAGTTTTCAAAGCAAATTGATAAAAATTAAGTATTTCACAAAATATTAAAAATTTTGAGTAAATAAAATTTAAAATTTTGAACTTTTGAAATTCGAGAACATTCAACATTAATTACTAACTTTATTATTTTATAATTTTTAAAGTTTTGTCGAATTCACAAACTCAGAATTTTAAAACTATGCTTTTGGCAAATTCATCGCCATCCTCATATCTAAAATTTTCAAAACAAATTGATAGAAATTCTGAGTTTTACAAAATTTTAAAAATTAGAGAAAATTCAATTAAAAATTTTTAGTTTTGAAAATTTGAAATTTATTAAATTTGAGGACATTTGACAATTTAAGAAACTTTAACTGAACCATTATTCTAGAATTTTTAAAGTTTTGTCGAATTCCGAACAGACGCCGAATTTTAAAACTAAGCTTTTGGTAAATATTCTGAAATCTAAAATTTTCAAAACAGATTGATAAAAATTTTGAATTTGACAAACTTTTAAAATAAAAGTAAAATTTTCTTGAAATTTTTTGAAATTCGAGGTTTAAATTGACATGTCAATTTGATAAGTTAAAATCTTCAAATCAATCGTTTTTCTAGAATTTTTATATTTTATCGAATTTCGAACATATTCCGAAGTTAAGCTTTACAAATATCATGGTAATTCCGTCAAACTCGAACAAATTCCGAATTTAAGCTTATCATCCTCTTATCTGAAATTTCAAAACAAATTGATAGAAATTCTGAGTTTGACATAAAATAAAAAGTAAAATTTTTTGAAATTCGAGATTTACTAAATAAGGGCAATTTGACAAGTTAAGAAAGTTCAAATCAACCGTATTTCTAGAATTTTTGGGTTTTGTCAAATTCCGAACAAATTACGAACTTAAGCTTGATCCTGCTAATTCTGTCGAATTTCGGACAAATTCTGAATTTAAGCTTGCCATCCTTATATGTAAAATTTTCAAAACAAATTGATAGAAATTCTGAGTTTCACAAAATTTTAAAAAATTTGAGAAAATAAAATTTTTGAAATTCGAAGTTTAATAAATTTGAGGACATTTGACAACTTAAGAAACTTCAACTGAACCGCTATTCTATAATTGTCAAAGTTTTGTCGAATTCTGAACAAATTCCGAATTTAAGCTTTTGGAAAATATCCTCATTCCTAAAATTTTCAAAGCAAATTGATAGAAATTCTGTATTTCACAAAATATTAAAAATTTTGAGTAAATAAAATTTTGAATTTTTATAATTCGTAAACATTCAACAATAACTACTAACTTTATTATTCTAGAATTTTTAAAGTTTTGTCGAATTTACAAACTAAGAATTTTAAAACTAAGCTTTTGGCAAATACATCGCCATTCTCATTTCTAAAATTTTCAAAACAAATTGATAGAAATTCTGAGTTTTACAAAATTTTAAAAATTTGAGAAAATAAAATTAAATATTTTAAATTTTTGAAATTCGAAATTTATTAAATTTGAGGAAATTCGACAATTTAAGAAACTTCAACTGAACCATTATTCTAGAATTTTTACGTTTTGTCGAATTCCGAACAAACTTAGAATTTTAAAACTAAGCTTTTGGTAAATATTCCCAAATCTAAAATTTTCAAAACAGATTGATATACATTTTGAATTTGACAAAATTTTAAAATAAAAAGTAAAATTTTCTTGAAATTTGTTGAAATTCGAAGTTTAAATCGCGAGTTCATTTTGACAAGTTGAAAACTTCAAATCAATCGTTTTTCTAGAATTTTAATGTTTTGTCGAATTTCGAACAAATTCCGAAGTTAAGCTTTTCAAATATCATGTTAATTCCGTCGAATTTCGAACATATTCCGAATTTAAGCTTACCATCCTCTTATCTAAAATTTTTAAAGCAAATTGATGAAAATTCTGAGTTTGACAAAACTTTAAAATAAAAAGTAAAATTTTCTAGAAATTTTTTGAATTTCGGGATTTACTAAATTCAAGGGCAATTTGACAAGTTATGAAACTTTAAATCAACCGTTTTTCTAGAATTGTTAGGTTTTGTCGAATTCCGAACAAATTCTGAACAAGCTTGATCCTGCTAATTCTGTCAAATTTCGAACAAATTCCGAAAAAGCTTGCCATCTTCATATCTAAAATTTTCGAAACAAGTTGATAGAATTTCTGAGTTTCCCAAAACCAAACCGTTATTCTATAAACGTCAAAGTTTTGCCGAATTCTGAACAAATTCTGAACAAATTCAGAATTTTAAAACAGCTTTTGGCAAATATTCCCAAATCTTAAATTTTCGAAACAAGTTGATAGAAATTCTGAGTTTGACAATATTTTAAAATAAAAAGTAAAATTTTCTTGAAATTTTTTGAAATTCGAGGTTTACTAAATTTAAGGGCAATTTGACAAGTTATGAAACTTCAAATCAACCGTTTATCTAGAATTTTTATGTTTTGTCGAATTTCGAACCAATACTGAACTTAAGCTTGACAAATATCCTGCTAATTCTGTCGAATTTCGAGCCAATTTTGAATTTAAGCTTACCATCCTCATATCTAAAAATTTTAAAACAAATTGATAGAAATTCTGAGTTTGACCAAATTTTAAAAAATTGAGAAAATAAAATTAAAAATTTTGAATTTTTGATATTCGAAATTTCTTTAATTTGTGTACATTTGACAATTTAAGAAATTTCAACTGAACGGTTATTCTATAATTGTCAAAGTTTTGTCGAATTCTGAACAAATTCTGAAAGCTTTTGGAAAATATCCTCATACCTAAATTTTTCAAAGAAAATTGATAAAAATTCTGTATTTCACAAAATATTAAAAATTTTGAGTAAATAAAATTTAAAATTTTTGGAATTCGAGAACATTCAACATTAATTACTAACTTTATTATTCTAGAATTTTTAAAGTTTGTCGAATTCACAAACTCAGAAGTTTAAAACTAAGCTTTTGGCAAATTCATCGCCATCCTTATATCTAAAATTTTCAAAACAGATTGATCGAAATTCTGAGTTTCACAAAACTTTAAAAATTTGAGAAAATAAAATTAAAAATTTTAAATTTTTGATATTCGAAATTTCTTAAATTTGAGGACATTCGACAATTTAAGAAATTTCAACTGAACCATTATTCTATAATTGTTAAAGTTTTGTCGAATTCTGAACAAATTCAGAATTTTAAAACTAAGCTTTTGGCAAATATTCCCAAATCTAAAATTTTCAAAACAAATTGATAGAAATTCTGAGTTTGGCAAAATTTTAAAATAAAAAGTAAAATTTTCTTGAAATTTGAGATTTACTAAATTTAAGGGCAATTTGACAAGTAAAAGAACTTCAAATTAACTGTTTTTCTAGAATTTGTAGATTTTGTCGAATTCCGAACAAATTCCGAACTGCTTGACAAATATTCTGCTTATTTTGACGAATTTCGAAAAAATTCTGAATTTAAGCTTGCCATCCTCATATCTAAAATTTTGAAAACAAATTGATAGAAATTTTGAGTTTCACAAAATTTAAAAATTTGAAAAATAAAATTAAAAATTTTTAATTTTTGAAATTCTAAATTTATTAAATTTGAGGACATTTGCCAATTTAAGAAACTTCAACTGAACCGTTTTCTATAATTGTCAAAGTTTTGTTGAATTCTGAACAAAGTCAGAACTTAAGCTTGACAAATATCCTGCTAATTCTGTCGAATTTCGAACAAATTCCGAACTTAAGCTTACCTTTCCAAGCTTACCATTCCATATCTAAAATTGTCAATACAAATTGATCGAAATTCCGAGTTTCAATAAAAATTTTGAATTTTTGATATTCGAAATTTCTTAAATTTGAGGGCATTTGAGAATTTAAGAAACTTCAATTAAACCATTATTCTATAATTGTTAAAGTTTTGTCGAATTCTGAACAAATTCAGAATTTTAGAACTAAGCTTTTGGTAAATATTCCCAAATCTAAAATTTTCAAAACAAATTAATAGAAATTCTGAGTTTCACAAAATTTTAAAATAACATGTAAAATTTTCGTGAACTTCGAGATTTACTAAATCAGGGCAATTTGATAAGTTAAGAAAGTTCAAATAAACCGTTTTTCTAGAATTTTTATGTTTTATCGAATTCCGAACAAATTCCGAACTTAAGCTTGACAGATATCTCCTATTAATTCTGTCGAATTTCGAACAAATTCCGAATAAGCTTGCCATCCTCATTTATACAATTTTGAAAATAAATTGATAGAAATTCTGAGTTTGACTAAACTTTAAAATAAAATGTAAAATTTTCTTGAAATTTTTTTCATTTCTGGATTTACTAAATTTAAGGGCAATTTGACAAGTTATGAAATTTCAAATCAACCGTTTTTCTAGAATCTTTAGGTTATGTTTAATTCCGAACAAATTCTAAACTTAAGCTTGACAAACATCCTTCTAGTTCTGTCGAATTTCGAACAAATTCCGAATTTAAGCTTACCATTCTCATATCTAAAATTTTAAAAACAAATTGATAGAAATTCTGAGTTTCACAAAATTTTAAAAATTTGAGAAAATAAAATTTAAAATATTGTAATTTTTTTAAATTCGAAATTTATTAAATTTGAGGACATTTGCCAATTTAAGAAACTTGAACTGAACCGTTATTCTATAATTGTCAAAGTTTGGTCAAATTCTGAACAAATTCCGAACAAATTCCGAAGTTAAGCTTGACAAATATCGTGATAAATTCCGAATTTAAGCTTACCATTCTCATATCTAAAATTTTCAAAACAAATTGAGAGAAATTTTGAGTTTCACAAAATTTTAAAAATTTGTGAATTTAAAAATTTAAAATTTTTGAAATTCGTGATTTGAGAAATTAAAAATTTTGAATTTTTGAAATTTTTGATGATTTGACAAATTAAGAAACTTTAAGTTAATCGTTATTCTAGAATTTTTAAAATTTTGTCGAATAAATTATTTAATTCCGAATATGAAAATTTTCGTTAAAAAGAATTTAGTTTAGTAGAAGATTTTAATTTTTAAATCTGAGATTAATTTAAAATTCTCTGTAGAAGTACTCTGAATTTATAGCTCAGAATTTTTAGTATTTGTTGTACCGAAAAGTATTCGATTTTGACTTTAAACCAAGAATTATCAATTATCACGTATTAAAGAATCTTCAATTTTGAAATGTTTAATTCCTTTGGTTAGGAAGGTTTGAAAATGTCAATTTGTCTTGAATGACTGTGAAAAATGGTTAAAACGGCTGAATAATATTTTAAATTTTGTTAAATTTAAATTTAAAGTTCAGAATTGAAATTTCTTGGTTCGAAAAATTTTAATACAAGTATTAAAAATTCTTAAAATTTCACCAAATACTGAAATCAAAATCTTTTGCCCTTTAAATTCATCTATTGGTAGTAATTTTCCTTATTACGCCTAAATCGGTACTGGTGAAGAAATGTCTTATGCAGCTTATAAGGTGCTTTTGGCCAAAAGTATATCAAATAAGGCGTTTTGCGACACTTGAGACAAGCAGACGTAAAGATAAAAATTAGAAAGAGCAAGTGTTAAGTTATACGTTAAGTTAAACCAGCGGAAACAATTTTTTTTTGTAAAATACTCAATGTTAACAAATTTTGTTCAAACTACTTATTTCTGAATTTTGAATCATCTAAACTCAATTTTTTTTAAAATTCCTTTGTTTAATAATTAGGTAATTAAATTTTTGGAAATGTGCTTTTGTTTGCAATTTTTATGTGCACCCTGTTACTGCACGCAATAGCGTGTTAATATTTACCAACATAAATCTATCAATATGAATTGTAAACTTAATGTCGAACATGTAATATTTCCGCGGTTATAATCTATGTTTGTGTACATATAAATATCCGCATGTCCCCGCACAAATAACATCGTTACCAACTATAATAAAATTTATTGTCATGTCTTACTGCTAAAAACGAGAACTATCAATTTATTATCTATATTGTACTATCGAACAACAATACCCCACAAGTAATTCATTCAACAACTGGTCAATATACCGCGATAAAGAGATAGGGGGTGAGCGTGCATAATACAAGTATATAGTAGTGTAGTTTCATCCAGATATAAATCAATTGTGGGATGGGTGATAACCAGTATATGGAAGGAACAATTATTGTATTGACTGTGTGTGGTAGTTTATTTAATATTACCGCAAATAACAGCACTTTGATAGGATCCAGCTACTACATTTTTTACTGCATCGTTCTTAATGAAAAAATAACTATGATTGTCTTCGGCCGTAAGGTAGGATTTCCCAAGTGTAAATACTGCTCCTGTATCTGAAAATAAAAATTAAAACATCAACTATTAGTTAATATTATTTTATTGTCGTCAAACTACATCTAATATTAAATGCACCCCTATATAATTTAGTAAAAATGAAACAGTTTAATGTTTATTTAATAAATATTCAGTTGGGAACTAGACTGTCGACCGTGAAATACGTTCAAACCACATTCAAACTACATTTATTTATAATCGAAAAAAGTTGTTTACCACTTACGCCATTTTTTAGACTTCATTCTCATTCAAACAATTGTCCAACAGCATCAATATTATAATTTTGAATATGGTTAGTTTGAACAAACCAGATATTTTAATTCCCGAAGAGAAGAACTGAACTCTGAAATGAGTTAGATTTTATTGTGGCATCACGCCACAATTTTCGATTGAAATTTATCATTTTTCAATAATAGAATTGATTTCAATTTTGAATGCCGGCCGCTTTTCACACGTTTTAATCTTAATCGAACTCATTGAACTTGGTCAAAAACAACCATACCAAATGAAACAAGCACAACACCAAAGTGGATTGAGATTCATGTTCTGGTCAATTTGAATGTGTGTGGATTGATTGTAGTGACACGTGTAATTAAAGAGCTTAAGCCGAGTTAATACATATAACATTTTTGAGTGATGGCATAAATAGTAACTTCAAATGAATTGTTATTCTAGAATTTTTGAAGTTTTATCGAATTTCGAATAAATTCAGAATTTTAAAATTAGGCTTTGGTGCAAGCACCCAATTTCTAAAATACCTAAAACAAATTAATAGGAAATTCGACAATAATTTTAGACTTTGAGAAAATAAAAATAAAAATTTTGAATTTTTGAAATTCATAATTTAATAAATTCGAAAATATTTGACAAATTAGGAAACTTGAAATGCACCGTATTGTAGAATTTTTAAAGTTCTGTAAATACCGAACAAAATTAGAATTTTAAAACTAGGCTTTTGTTATCCCCATTTCTAAAATTCCCAAAATAAATTATTGGGAATTCTAAGTTTTTCAAAATTTTAGAAAGTGGTAAAAATGAAATTACAAATTTTGAATTTTTTAAAATTTTGTCGAATTCCGAACAAATTCAGGATTTTAAAACTAAGCTGTTTGGCAAATATCCCAATTTCTAAAATCCTCAGAATTTGTTTCAATTTATTTTCAGAATTTCAGAAATCGGGTAATTGCTGAAAGCTTGGTTTTAAAATTCTGAACTCGACAAAACTTGAAAAATTCTAGTAAATCTGGCCATTTGAATTTTCTTAATTAATTTATAATTTAAAAAATTCAACATTTTTATTTTTATTTTCTCAAATTTCTTCCCCATGAAACTTTACGATTTGATTAATTAAATAGAGCGCATAAAATTTGAATAGGATTTTAGAGTCCAATGTCAATCTTTTTTCAACCAGTTATAATTTGATCCCATTTTTTGATTTCGTGTGAAGGGAACTGAAATGAAAACTATTATCGGCCGATTTATTTGATATTTAAGTCCTCAAAATTCTAGATTGTTGAATCTCAGATTGCTCATATCCAACCTACAGGATTGAATGTTATCAATATTAAAATTTTCACAGATTTTTAAACTTAAAATAATCAAACTGTTAACCAACTGAAACAGCACGACACCAAAGTGAGTTGAGATTGATGTTTTGGACAGTTTGAATATGTTTGTAGTGATTTTAGTGATACATTTAATTAAGAGTTTGAAACTTATTTGATTACAAAATGAATAATATATTGTGTTTGAATCAAATTTGATCAGAATTTTTAAAATCTTAATTTCCATTTAAGTTTTATTCTTTTCAGTTTGATTTTGTTTTTTTTTTCAATTTTATTTGAAAGTAGGCAAAATGTAACTTTGAAACTAAATTTTTGATTTCAGATTAATATAGTTAAACATACATCTACAATTACACCTCAGGTTATCGAACCCTTTCAAACAATAGTTTTATCTAAATTTAAGTTAGCCAAGTTGGGCTCCATCACGGGCCATTTAATTTTTTTAAACCCAACAATTTAATCGTTTTTTTATAGTCCAGTTTCATTGGATTGTTAATTTTCAGGACTTGAAAACTTTTGCGACGACTGACCTTCAAAAAAACAACTGACCTTCAAATCACGTCGTTCAAACAAAATCTTTCCACATCAGAATTTAATATATACTATACAAATTGTAATTATTGAAATTTGAACAGAATATGAATGAGTTTGAAAAGAACTTGATACATTTTGAAAATTTGATTGACATTCAATATGTAACAAATGATCCCCGCGAATTATCGCGTTCTAGACCATTTAAATAGACCTACTGGTTTCCAAGTTGTTTGATTTTAAATTCATTAACTTGAACATGAATGAGAAACTAACATCCATTCAAATTAAATTCGATTAAATTTAAAAACTCAAATGAAATCTTTTGTAGTTTGAATCCCATTTTCGAAAAAAATTGCTTTAGATCTGAATAAATCTTTCAAAGCTAGAAATTTGAAAAACGAAGTTTGAATGAAAATTAACATAACTTTTTAAAGCAGAATTTGAGATATGTACGTTTAAATTTATAAATTTTCAAATCAAACTTGAAAAACAGTTTCCATTAAATTTTATAATTTCATCAATTAAATAGAGCGAACCAATTTGTTTCAGTCAGTTATAATTTGATCATTTGTTTTTTTTTTGTAATTTACATTTGAAGGAAATTTGATTGAAGTTTGATTGTTGCTGAAAATCGTTGACGGCCAATATTTTTAAAATTAATTCTTCTCAAAATTATATACGACTGACGATATCCAACCTTTCCGATCGAAAGTTATCACTTTTCAATAATAAAATTGATTCCCAATTTGAATGAACTTATTATGAATTCAGAATTTTAAAATTAAAATAAATTTATAGGAATTCGACAATAATTTTAAAATTTGAGGAAATAATTAAAAATTTTGAATTTTAAAATTTAATAAATTTGAAAACATTTGACAAATTAAGAAACTTCAAATGAACCGTATTGTAGAATTTTTAAAGTTCCGTTAAATTCTCAAAACAAATTGATAGGAATTCTGAGTTTTAAAAAATTGGAAATATGAAATTCAAAATTTTATAAATTCGTTATTCTAGAATTTTTAAAATTTTGTCGATACCGACCAAATCCAAAATTTTAAAACTAAGCTTTTCGGAGCTGAATAGTAGAATAAATATACCAATTTCTAAAATTCTCCGAATTTCTATGAATTTTTAATTTTATTTGAATTTACTATTTCTGAAAGATTGTAAGAGAATTAAATCCAGTTTCGAACTGAGGAGCTTATGATTATGAAAAAATCAATCCTCTCATCAGGCCGCGGCAACTGGACCGATTGTACCACAATTTACATACTACATATACAGAATTTACTGTGCAGGCTGTACTAGCGAATTATACTAATACAGCTAACTCTCTTATAAATTTTTCTTCGTCACATTCACCCAGCTCTATTCCTGTGTAAGCAAATTTTATCAATTAAAAATTTTTGTTTTATTCTAATTTGAATTAATTAATTAATTAATTCAAATTAGAATAAAACAAAAATTGTTCATTGATTTCTATCAATTTGTTTTGAGATTTTCGGAAATGGGGTAATTTGTCGAAAGCTTAGTTTCCTGCCATGCTAGAAATCTTGCCAGTTGAAATTTCCTAATCTGCCAAATGTTCTCGAATTTAACTAATTCTCAATTAGAAAATTTAATTTTTTAAATTTTATTTTCTCAAAGTCTTCCCAATGAAACTTTATAATTTGATTAATTAAATAGAGCCCATCAAATTTGAATATGATTTTAAAGAGCCCAATTTCAATCTTTTTCAGGCACTTTCACTTTGAGATTAAATTTTTGATTTCAGATTAGTACAATCTTAATTGAATTCATTCAACTTAGTCAAAAATAATCATTCCTAATAAAACAAGCACAACACCAAAGTGGGTTGAGCTTCATGTTTAGTGATACTTATAATTAAAGAGTTTAATTCGAGTAAAATATACTGTACAATTTTTGAGTGATGTATCGTGTTTGAATCAAATCTGATCAGATTTTTTGGTATAAATAATAACTTCAAATGAACTTCTAAAACTTTTTAAGTTTTATTGAATTTTGGTATAAATTCAGAATTTTAAAATTAAAATCCTTAGGTATTATTTGATAATAGATTTAAAATTTGGGAAAGTAAAATTAAAAATTTTGAATTTTAAAATTTAATAAATTCGAAAACATATGACAAATATGATAAAGAACTTTTAAAGTTTTGTCAAATTCCGAACAAATTTAGAATTTTAAAACGAAGCTTTTGGTATAAATATCCCTATTTCTAAAATTCTCAAAACAAATTAATAGGAATTCTGAGTTTTATAAAATTGGAGAAATGAAATTAAAAATTTGGAATTTTTGAAATTCAAAATTTTATAGATTCGTTATTCGAATTCATAAATCGTTATTCTAGAATTTTTAAAATTTTTTTTCGATACTGAACAAATTCAGAATTTTAAAACTAAGCTTTTCAGAGCTGAACAGCTGAACAAATACACCAATTTTTTAAATTTTCTGAATTTCTATCAATTTGTTTTGAGAATTTCGGAAATGGAGTAATTTTCCGAAAGCCTATGATACTTTCCTGCCATGCTAGAAATCTTGCCATTTGAAGTTTCCAATTTGTCAATTAATGTTCTCGAATTTAATTAATTCTCAATTTGAAAATTCAAGTTTTTAAATTTTGTTCTCTTAAATTTCTTTCACATGAAACTTTATAATTTGATTAATTAAATAGGGGCGTATCAAATTTAAATATGGGTTTAGAGCTCAATTTACACAGATTACTACAATCAAACATCACCTCAATAATATAATTTGTTTTCATAGCTCAGTTTGACTGGATTGTTAATTTTCAAGACTTGAATACTTTTTGCGACAAATTACCTTCAGGAATAAATCAGGTCGTTGAAAAGAAGTCTTTTCACATCAGAATTTAATATACACTCCGCGACACTTGATTACCCTCACTTGAAAATTTTCCATAAAACCTAAGATAATGCGCCTAATTATTTGAACATTTTTCATCACCTTGGTTTCTATCTTATCTAACTTTCCAATGCATGCAATGCGAAGTGGAAACTCCCCATATCGATTCTTTTGCTTATTTAAACTGCGCCACTTGATTACCCTCACCTGTGAAATTAAGCAATAAACCCATTACGTTCTATTGTTTTGATATTTTCCTTATTTAATATTTAGTGTGTCCTTCATTGTTTCTTACAACATCATAAATTCTATTAAGGAGAGCCCTATAAAGATTTTGTATTAATTCTATCGGTACTTTCTCGAAAGCATCATGAACAGCTGCCATAAGATCATTCAATAATATTTAAATCCGGAGACAAAGCGGCCAATGCAAAACTTCGACGTTATTGTCTTGAATCCACTGTTTCACTCGTACAGCTGTGTGTATTGCTGCGTGATCTTGCTGGAAAATCCAGCGTTGGCCTTCAAACATTTCGTCAAAATTGATTTTTTGCACTTCTAAGAGCTCGATGTAGCTTTGCGAGTTTTGTCGGCCCTCCAGGACAACCAAATCAATAGCACCATGAAAAGAAATTGCTGCCCACAGCATGATGAAACCAACACTGGTGTGGCGGCGGGACAAGAATAGCTCCGATTTCCTCAATTCATGGGAGTAATGTCTAAAGCCATCTAGTCCATCTAAATTAAACTTTTTTTCGCTCGAAAAAATAACCTGGAACCATTCTTCCTTCCAATGCAGATGTCCACGGCAATATTCCAATTGGGGCACTTCTATGTTGCTGGAGCAAACGTTGGTTTTTCGTAAGCTATTGTCGCCGGAGATATGAACACTTTTTTATTATCCTCTGAACAGTACGGACACTGGCTTAGACTCCAATTTTCTGCTTTATTTCGAAGCTTCGCGCAAAATAGCTCTATGTTCCTGTTCATTTGTCGCCCTTGCTGTGCGATCTCTTCGATTTTTTCCGTAATTTTCCAAGAGTTGCGACCAATTTTTTTTTTGGAAATCGCACGATTGGAATGATTTTCTTGTTTAAGCGCAAGAATCTTTCCAATTTCTACCCTTGTTAGGATTCCCTCGACCCATTTTCGCCACTACGAACTGCAGCTGGTAATAAACTTAATAAATTAATGATAAACTATTAAACTGAATACAACTAAATTTATTTACACGCACCTTATGCCTTCGACGTCAAAAACAAAGTGATGAGGGTAATCAAGTGTCGCAGTTTAAATAAGTAAAAAAATCGAAATGGTGATTTTCCACTTCGCATTGCCTACAAGTATGCGTATTAATCGTTGGAAAGTTAAGTAAGATAGAAACCAAGCTGATGAAAAAATTTCAAATAATTAGGCGCATTATCTTAGATTTTATAAAACATTTTCAAGTGTGAGGGTAATCAAGTGTCGCGGAGTGTATGTATGTATAAGAGTTGTGATTATTGAAATTTGAACAGAATTTTAATGAGTTTGAAGAGAACTTGATCCATTTTGAAAATTTTATTGACTTAGTTCACTAATTTTCATTCAATATGTAATAAATGGTCCTTGGTCATCGCAATCTAGACGATTTTAATAGTCCTACTGGTTTCCAAGTTATTTGATTTTAAATTAATTAACTCGAACTCAAATGGGAAAATGCATTCTGATATCAGTTCTAAAATAAAAGACTAGCATCGGTTCTAAAAAACACAAATAAAATCTTTATTGTAGTTTGAATCCCTTTGAAGATCTGATGAAATCTTTCAAAGCTAGAAATTTGAAAAACCAAGTTTCATTGAAATTTGATTTTCGAAATCTCTAAAATTGAGATAAGTTTTTAAAGCAGAATTTGAAATACATACGTTTAAATTTATAAATTGTCAAATCAAACTTGAAAAGCGCGTTTCCTTTAAATTTTATAATCTCGTTTTTTTTGCCCTGGTGGCACAGTGGTTATCATGCTTGCTTTAAGCTCCGAAGGTCCCGTGGGTTCGATTCCCGGTGAGTGATGAACAAATCACGGCTGATTAATGTAGGCTCAATGAATTAATCATTCATTATTCCATAAAAAAAAATTGATTACGAAACTTCATAATGAAGCGGCCAAATTCCTCTAGGATGTAGCGCCAGCGAAAAAATAAAATAATTTTTATTTTTCAGTCAGTTATAATTTGATCATTTGTTTGCTTTTTTGTAATTTACATTTGAAGGAAATTTGAATGAAGTTTGAGTGTTGCTTAAAAACCGTTCATTATAACTTAAAAAAGTTTGAAGATATCTAATGGACTTTACTACATTAGCGTTTGCCGGCATAAGCTCTAGAATTTCCACATCGCCATCGTCTGATTCAGACTCATTACAATTTGGTACCTCCAGTATGCTTGCTATAATTGAACAATCATCAGTGGTTACATCGGTCTCTATATGCTCGTCAACATCTAAAAATTCTTTAAGTGAAATCCGTTCATTATTTTTAATTGTTGATTGAATTATTGGATTCTGCCATAATAATTCCATTTCCTCAATAGAATTTTCAGCAACATTATCAGGTCCCGTTGAAGCTCTAGTTATGCCAGCTTTTTTTGAAACAATTACTGATCGTACTCGATTTCACTTTTTCCCACGATTTACTTATAAAATGTACGGCATCCAGGATGGTGATGTTTACGTCTTAAATGCTGGATTCAATAGAATCTTCTAAATCCCGTATAATTATTAGAAGCAAAAATTGCTTATAAAAATGTTTAATATTCTTTATCACTCCTTGATCCATGGGTTGGCATATGGCTGTGATGTTAGGCGGCAAGAATATCAATTTGATTGCCTTCAAACAAGTGATGTTCGAATGGGATGGACAGTTATCCGCAATAAAGAGAACTGATCTAGTTTCTTTCGTGAATTTTTTGTCCAACTTCCTAATGTAATCTTCCCAAGTTTTAGATGTCATCCGTGCTGTATGGTTGGCAACATATTGTTAAGGTAGCGATTTAATTTTTTTAAAACACCTTGGCTTAGCCGATTTTCCAATCATCAAAAGGGGGAGTTTCTCGGTACCATCTGCATTAGCCCCAATAAACAAACTGACCCTTTCCTTGCTATGCTTTCCGTCGGAGCATGTCTCGTTTTTAACCCTTAAGAGACACACTGGGTTAAATTAACCCAGGCCTTTTTTTTTAACGCGCGCCATTTTAAAACGCGTGGACCTTGGACCATCAGGTCAGTGGATTAGGGAAGTTTGAAATGTCCACTAATATCCCCCCTTAGGCCAGATACAGTGCATTTATAGAAGCTGAGTAATGAACGTCGCAAAAACAGGTATGGGTAAAAATCACCCAGTGTGTCTCTTACGTTAGAAAAACGTCTGATTTAAAAAATTATTTTTGTTAAATATTGTGTGTTTGTGTTCATCTTATTGCCAGTTAGGAAGAAACTTGGCCAGTTAGGAAGAAACTTGGCCATTTCTTATCCGATTTTGATAAAATTCAGCATGTGCGATGGAAATGGGATCTTTAAACTAGTTTTAGATGAAGTTCTGGAATATGGCCAAGTAGGAAAGAAATGGTCCATTTCTTATCCGATTTTGATGAAATTCAGCATGTACGATGGAAATGGGATTCTCAAATGATTTTTAGATGAAGTTCTGGAATATGGTCAATTAGGATGGAACTTGGCCATTTCTTATCCGATCTTGATGAAATTCAGCATGTGAGATGGAAATGGGATTCTCAAACGAGTTTTAGATGAAGTTCTGAAATATGGCCAAGAAAGAAAGAACTGGGCTATTTCTCATCTGATTTTTATGAATTTCAGCATGTACGATGGAAATGGGATTCTCAAATGATTTTTAGATGAAGTTCTGGAATATGGCCAATTAGGATGGAACTTGGCAATTTCTTATCCGATCTTGATGAAATTCAGCATGCACGATGGAAATGGGATCCTCAAATGATTTTCAGGTGAAGTTCTGGAATATAGCCTATTAGGAAGGAACTTGGCTATTTCTTATCCGATTTTGATGAAATTCAGCATGTTCGGTGGAAAAGGGATTCTTAAATGATTTTTAGGTAAAGTTCTGGAATATGGCCAATAAGAAGGAACTTGGCCATTTCTTATCCGATCTTAATGAAATTAAGCATGTGCGTTGGAAATGGAATTCTCAAACGAGTTTTAGACGAGGAAGTGCTGGAATATGATCAATTTGGAAGCCACTGGCTTTTTTGAATCCAATTTTCATGTAATTCAGCATGTACGATGGAAATTGAGTTCTAAAATTATTTATAAAACAGGTCATCAAATACATTAAATCATATTAAGTTCCTTCCTAGTCGGTCATATCCAAGAACTTCATTTAAAAATCCTATTTCCTATAGGGTAGAGTCCTATTTCCATCCTACTTCCTGAATTTCATCAAAATCGGATAAGAAATGGCCAAGTTCCTTCCTAATTGGCCATATTCCAGAACATCGTCTAAAACTCGTTTTAAAATCCCTTATCCATCATACATGCATGCTGAATTTCATCAAAATCAGTTAAGAAAATATTTTTAGAATCCCATTTCAATCGTACATGCGGAATTTCATCAAGATCGGATAATAAATAGCCAAGTTTTATCCTAATTGGTCATATTCCAGAACTTTATCCATTTGAGAATTTCATAAAGATCGGATAAGAAATGGCCAAGTTTCTTCCTAACTACCATTTAAGAATCCCATTTACATTGGGAATGCTAAATTTCATTAAAATTGGATAAGAAATAGAATCCCAATAAAATTCTTATAAAAAAAATCACAAATCCTCAGTTCAAGCACCTTACTTCAATGGACAACTTTTTTGGTCCCGTCGATGTCCGTTATAGTGAGGTTTCTCTGTATATACATATTTTAGTTCAAATCAAACAGACAAAAATTTTACTCCTATAAGTTTAACACAAATACGCAATATTTAACAAAAAAGGATTTTTGAAATGAACATGTTTTTCTGACCTTAGAGACACACTGGGTAATTTTTACCCGTACCTGTTTTTACGACGCTCACTGCTCGGCTTATCGGGGATATCGATTATTAATTTGAAAAACGTTTTTTTTTCACGCAAAATAGCCAACTTTTACATTTTACCTCAATTTTGCTGTTTTTAGAAAACTCCTATTTTCGATTTGCAAAAAAAATATAGTTTTTGCAATGGATGGAAAAACCCATAGTACCATCTTAAGGTTCAACTCTTTAGCTTTTCATCGGTCACCTATAGAGTGTCAAAATATTAATTTTTGATAGAAATATAAGCATTTAAAAAAAAGACGATTTTTAAAAAAAGTTCCGTTAGTTTTTTGTAAATATTTTTGCACCTTTTGATTTTATCGCAACAATGTTATGTTTTTATGTTCTTGAGAAAATTTTCTATCAATTGAAAAAAAATTGATTGAATTTGATCAATTTGATCACGAGATATAAGCTTTCAAAGTATCGCTGGGTAAAAATCACCCAGTGTGTCTCTTACGTAACTTTTTGATAGTGTGTCCCTTAAGGGTTAAACGCTATAGTTTTATTTGGGGTCAATTTGAAAAATAATCCTGTTTCATCCAGGGCCCTATTGCTCCAACTACTTATCACTTATTACTTATCAACTTATCAAAAGTTAGTTTTTTTGATTATGATAAGTAATAAGTGTTTCACCAAAAGTAAAAAAAATTCACTCACTTATCAATTTAGAAACTTATCAAATTTTGATAATGATAAGTGATAAGCGTTGCACATCAGAATGTCTATAACTTATCAAATGACAAATTATCAAATTTTTATGATAAGTTGTAATGATCCTTGAGTATAAGGAAACTTGGTTATTTATCAACCGATTAGGATGAAAATCGACAGGTACAATAAAAATGGGATTCTAAAATGATTTTTAGATGAAGTTCTGGAATATGGCCAAGTCGGATGGAACTAGGCTATTTATGAACCGATTAGGATAAAAATTGACAGGTACAATGAAAATGGGATTCTAAAATGATTTTTAGATGAAGTTCTGGAATATGGCCAAGTCGGATGGAACTTGGCTATTTATGAACCGATTAGGATAAAAATTGACAGGTACAATGAAAATGGGATTCTAAAATGATTTTTAGATGAAGTTCTGGAATATGGCCAAGTCGGATGGAACTTGGCTATTTATGAACCGATTAGGATAAAAATTGACAGGTACAATGAAAATGGGATTCTAAAATGATTTTTAGATGAAGTTCTGGAATATGGCCAAGTCGGATGGAACTTGGCTATTTATGAACCGATTAGGATAAAAATTGACAGGTACAATGAAAATGGGATTCTAAAATGATTTTTAGATGAAGTTCTGAAATATGGCCAAGTCGGATGGAACTTGGCTATTTATGAACCGATTAGGATAAAAATTGACAGGTACAATGAAAATGGGATTCTAAAATGATTTTTAGATGAAGTTCTGGAATATGGCCAAGTCGGATGGAACTTGGCTATTTATGAACCGATTAGGATAAAAATTGACAGGTACAATGAAAATGGGATTCTAAAATGATTTTTAGATGAAGTTCTGGAATATGGCAAAGTCGGATGGAACTTGACTATTTATCAACCGATTAGGATGAAAATCGACAGGTACAATGAAAATGGGATTCTAAAATGATTTTTAGATGAAGTTCTGGAATATGGCCAAGTCGGACGGAACTTGGCTATTTATCAACCGATTATAATAAATTCACTTGGTATAAGCACAGATAAGAATAGACAGATGTGGATCTTGTATGGTCCATATGTACATTCCAAACTTCAATGTAATAATTTTGAGACAGAAATGTAAATTTTATTTTATAATATGTATAGGGTTTTCCAATAAGAGGTTTCATTTTGATATTAAAAAAAACGAGTATTTTTTAAGAGAAATCAATAAATGTTTATTTCATTGTAAAGAGGAAGATATGCCATTAACATTTGAAAACGATATCAGCCAAATGGCCGCCACGGCGACGCTTGCAGCACCATATCCTTTTCGAATCCCTTTCCAATCTTCGAAATCTTGAATCGATTGTGGAGCATTGGCATAGACCTTATCTCTCACGTGGCCCCAATGAAAAAAGTCTAAAGTTGTTAAATCACAAGATCTCGGTGGCCAATTGTGATCACCTCTCGAGAAATAACACGGTCAGGAAACTTTTCTTGCAAAATTGCGATTGTTTCGTTGCTTTTGTGGCACGTAGCGCCGTCTTGCTAAAAATAAACGTCGTCCACATCAATATCTTTCAATTCCGGCCATAAAAAATCATTAATCATAGCTCGGTATAGAGCAATCCATTCACCGTAACAGTTGCACCAGCCTCATTTTCGAAAAAGTAACGTCCTATCACACCGCCAGGCCAAAACCGCACCAAACAGTGACACGTTGAGGATGGAGAGGCTTTTCAATAATCATTCTTGGATTTTATAAACTCCAAATGCGACAATTCTGCTTATAAACGTAGCCTCCGAGGTAAAAAATAGTCCTGATCACTGATGATGATTTTTCGATGAAAATCCGGATCATTTTGATGCATTTGAAGGACCCAATCAGTGAAGATACGACATTTATGGTGATCGACCGGCTTGAGTTCTTGTGTTAACTGCAATTTAAAAGCCTTAAGACTATATAAAAATCATCTTAGAATCCCAGTTCCATCGTACATGCTCAATTTCATCAAATTCGGATAAGAAATGGCCAAGTTCCTTCCTAATTGGCCATATTCCAGAACTACCTCTAAAAATCTTTTAAGAATCCCATTTCCATCGTGCACGCTCAATTTCATCAAATTCGGATAAGAAATGGCCAAGTTCATCCCTAATTGGCCATATTCCAGAATTATTCGTAAAATCCCAGCTTCCTCTAAAAATCTTTTAAGAATCCCATTTCCATCGTGCATGCTCAATTTCATCAAATTCTGATAAGAAATGGCCAAGTTCCTTCCTAATTGGCCATATTCCAGAACTTCCTCTAAAAATCTTTTAAGAATCCCATTTCCATCGTGCATGCTCAATTTCATCAAATTCTGATAAGAAATGGCCAAGTTCCTTCCTAATTGGCCATATTCCAGAACTTCCTCTAAAAATCTTTTAAGAATCCCATTTCCATCGTGCATGCTCAATTTCATCAAATTCTGATAAGAAATGGCCAAGTTCCTTCCTAATTGGCCATATTCCAGAACTTCCTCTAAAAATCTTTTAAGAATCCCATTTCCATCGTGCATGCTCAATTTCATCAAATTCTGATAAGAAATGGCCAAGTTCCTCCCTAATTGGCCATATTCCAGAACTTCCTCAGAAAATCATTTTAGAATCCCATTTCTACCGCCCATGTCAAATTTCATAATAATCTATTGAGAAATAGCGAAGTTCCACTTTAGTTGGCCACATTCCAGAACTTTATCCAGAAATCACCTTAGAATCCCAATTCCATCGCTCACGTCAAATTTCATCATAATCGGTCAAGAAATAGATAAGTTCCACTTTAATTGGCCACACACAACAGGGGGAAAAAAACGTTTTTAACAGGCTTCCGTCATGCCACTACAATTTGTAGCTCTTATCAATTTATTTGAGTAGTGAAATTTTTCTTATTGCTATTTTGGATAATTATCATTAAATGTTGTCGATTATTGATAAGTTAATACTTTTGGTGCAACAGAACTACGAAAAACTTATCAAAAACCTCAAACTTATCGCTTATCCAAATATTACTTATCATTTATCATTTCGCGGATTGGTGCAACTTAATTTTGATAAGTGAGTGCTTATTACTTATTATAACTCAATAAAATACTTATCAAATTTCAATTTGGTACAACAGAAAATTATCAAAAATTATGATAAGTTGATAAGTAATAAGTGATAAGTAGTTGGTGCAACAGGGCCCAGATTGAATCATATTGTTCAAATTCACGAAAATTAGACAAATTCAAATGAACCGTATTTTAGAATTTTTATAGTTCTGTCAAATTCCGAACAAATTTAGAATTTCAAAAGTAAGCTTTTGGTATAAATATTCCCATTTGTAAAATTCTCAAAACAAATTGATAGGAATTCTGAGTTTTAAAAAATTGGAAAAATGAAATTAAAAATTTGGAATTTTTGAAATACAAAATTTTATAAATTCGTTATTCTAGAATTTTTAAAATTTTGTCGATGCCGAAGAAATTCAGAATCTCAAAACTATAAGCTTTTCGGAGCTGAACAGCAGGACAAATGAACCAATTTCTAAAATTCTCAGAATTTCTGTCAATTTGTTTTGAGAATTTCAAAAATGGGGTAATTTGCCGAAAGCTTAGTTTTAAAATCTGAACTCTACAACACTTTAAAATTCTAGGAAATCTTGCCGTTTAAAGTTTCCTAATTTGTCAAATGTTCTCCAATTTAATTAATTTTCAATTTTCAATTTCAAAGTTTTTAATTTTATTTTCTCAAATTTCTTTCCCCTGGAACTTTGAATATGAGTTTAGAACCTAATTTCAATCTTTTTTCAGCCACTTCGAACTCAGCCACTTTTAAATTAAATTTTTGATTTCAGATTAGAACAAACATCACATTATCAAACATTTTCAAACAATAGTTTTATCTAAAATTAAGTTGGTCAAGGTGAGTCCCGTCACGGGCCATTTAATTATTTTAAACCCAACAATTTAATCGTTTTTGTTTTGATGTTTTTGCTCAGTTTGACTGGATTGTTAATTTTCAAGACTTGAAAACTTTTTGCGACAACTTACTTTCAGAAATAAATCAGGTCGTTCAAAAGAAGCTTTGCATATCAGAATTTGATATATACGAATTTTAATTATTGAAATTTGATAGAATATGAATGAATTTGAAAAGAACTTGATACATTTTATAATTTCGTCAATTAACCCTCTAATGCATGAATTTTTAATCATTTTCTATCAAAATTTTGACTTCAACTCGTAGTTGTTGAACAAATGTGCATATTACCACAACAAAAACCAAACCGTTGTGACGAGAGTACTTTAGAAGAGAATAACTCATGTAAAAACTAAAGAAAAAAATATTCATGATAGCGTAAAGTCCGCCTTTAGGCGGAGTTATGCATTAGAGGGTTAAATAGAGCGAACCAATTTTTTTCAGTCAGTTATAATTTGATCATTTGTGTTTTTTTTTTGTAATTTACATTTGAAGGAAATTTGAATGAAGTTTGAGTGTTGCTTGAGAAACGTTGTCGGCAAATATATTTTTTATTTATTTAGTTATTTATTTACCAACTTAAAAATCTGGTTACAATTTAAAATATTACTTAATTACATTACAAGTTAAAAATACAAAAATTAAACAGCAAAAATCACAAAGAAAATCGGACATCAAAACCTTAAACAATTCTCTTGACAAATTAAAATCAAAAATCGATCATACTTTATTAAAAGCAGCCGAAACAATATAAACAGGTTCAATCCTAGATAAATTACTCCTCCGTAACATACGTGCTAGAACGTAAATAGACAACAAATCAAGAATCGCACTACAATTAATCCTACAAACGAGGAGATCACGAACAAAAGTGGCTCACGTCGCAATTCTACGAATAGAGAGAGGTTCCAATCTTAAAATTTTACATCTTCCCCTATAAGAAGGAAGAATATAATTGGGAAGAATATTGTCCCTCGGTAATCTACGCAAGGCATATTTTAAGCAAGGCTGTTTTTGAACCCTTTCAATAAGATCCGAAGATTCTTACGCCATTCTCCAATTGCGAACGCACTAACGAAATATACAAGATTCTAATCGCATAAGGATCCCAGAAGTCTTTAGAGAATCGTTTGACAAACCCTAACATGGAAAACGCCTTAGAAACAATGCCCTGTATATTAATGTGGAATGATAAATTAGAAGCGAAAGTGATACCCAAATCCTTGAAAGTTTCCACTTTCTCAATTCTATGGTCATTGAGAAGCAATTCATAGTTAAAGTTCAAATCATTCCTTCTACAGGAAAATCGCATTGTTTTACACTTCTTAGTATTCAATAATAACTTATGACAAATACACTAATTTGTAAACTCCGATAAATCAGATTGTAAATTCACTGCATCCCGAATATTCGAAATACATAGTTTAAAAAATTTTAATATCGTCAGCATATACGAGAAATTCAGAATATTTAATACAGTCAATTACGTCATTAATAAATAAAATGAATTAAAGGGGACCCAAATGGCTTCCCTGGGGAACCCCCTGACGTTACATGAATCAATCTAGATGTGTAATTCTCAATCTTAACGATTTGAGTTCTACATTCTAAGTACGACTTAATCCACCTAATAGGTGGACTATTACAATCCAAAGATTCTAATTTATCCAACAGTAGTTTGTGATCAAGTTTGTCAAAGGCCTTGCTAAAATATGAGTAACCAACCTTCCCCAATTCAAAAACAGTTGAAACTGCACAGGCTGCCTCGTCCCGGTAATTATTTTAAATATAACTCTTCTCAAAATTCTAAGCTACTGACCCCCAGACTGACGTTATCCAACCTTTTCGATTGAAATTTCTCACTTTTCAGTAATGAATTGATTCCAAATTTGAATGCTGGCCGCTTTTCACAAGTTTTAATCTTAATCGAACTCATTAAACTTGGCAAAAAACAACCGTACCAAATGAAACAAGCACAACACCAAAGTGGATTGAGATTCATGTTTTGGTCAATTTGAATGTTTGTGAATTGATTGTAGTGATAGTGTAATTAAAGAGTTTAAGCCGAGTTAATATACAATTTTTGAGTGATGTATCATGTTTGAATCAAATCTGATCAGAATTTTTGACATAAATAATAACTTCAAATAAACTTTTTAAGTTTTACCGAATTTTGGAATAAATTCTGAATTTTAAAATTAAAATAAATTTATAGGAATTCGACAATAATTTTAAAATTTGAGAAAATAAAATTTTAAAATTTAATAAATTCGAAAACATTTGAAAAATTAAGAAACTCAAATTTAAAGTTCGGTCAAATTCCGAATAAATTTACAATTGATAGAAATTCTCAGTTTTAGAAAATTAGAAAAATGAAATTAAAAATTTGGAATTTTTGAAATTCAAAATTTTATAAATTCGTTATTCTAGAATTTTTAAAATTTTGTCGATACCGAACAAATTCAGAATTTTAAATTTAAGCTTTTCGGAGCTGAACAGCAGAACAAATAGACCAATTTCTAAAATTCTCCGAATTTCTGTCAATTTGTTTTAAGAATTTTAGAAATGGGATAATTTTGCCGAAAGTTTAGTTTCCTGCCATGCTAGAAATCTTGCCATTTGAAGTTTCTTAATTTGTCACATGTTCTCGAATTTAATTAATTTTCAATTTGAAAAATTCAAAGTTTTTAATTTTATTTTCTTGAATTTCTTCCCCATGAAACTTTATAATTTGATTAATTAAATAGAGCGCATCAAATTTGAATATGATTTTAGAGCCCAATTTATTTTCAGCTACTTCGAACGCAGCCACTTTTAAATTAAATTTTTGATTTCAAATTAGAACAATCAAAAGTCACCTCAATAACTTATCAAACACTTTCAAACAATCGTTTTATCTAAAATTAAGTTAGCCAAGGTAGGTTCCGTAACATGCCATTTAATTTTGTAAACCCTTCAATGTAATCGATTTTATTTATTTGTTTTCATACCTCAGTTTGACTGGATTGTTAATTTTTAAGACTTGAATACTTGTTGCGACAACAATCAGAAATAAATCAGGTCGTTCAAAAGAAGTCTTTTCATATAAGAAGCTATATTAGCAGACGTATACGAATTGTAATTATTGAAATTACAACAGGATTTGAATGAGTTTGAAGAGAACTTGATACATTTTGAAAATTTGATTGACTAAATTTATTACTGGTTATCATTCAATATTTAATAAATGGTCCCGATCATCGCAATCTAGACGATTTAAATAGTTCTTCTGGGTGGTTTCCAAGTTATTTGATTTTAAATTAATTAACTCGAACTCAAATGGGAAAATGAATTCAGATATGAGATCTAAAATAAAAGACTAGCATCGATTCAACTTAAATTCTATTTAATTTAAAAAACTCAAATGAAATCGTTATTATAGTTTGAATTCCTTTGAAGATCTGAAGAAATCTTTCAAAACTAGAAATTTGAAAAACCAAGTTTCATTGAAATTTGAATACTTTTCGAAGACTCTAAAATTGAGATAAGTTTTTAAAGCAGAATTTGAAATACGTTTAAATTTATAAATTGTCAAATCAAACATGAAAAACGCGTTTCCTTTAAACTTTATAATTTCGTTAATTATATAGAGCGAACCAGTTTTTTTTTTCAGTCAGTTATAATTTGATCATTTGTTTTTTTTTTTTGTGTAATTTACATTTGAAGGAAATTTTAATGAAGTTTGAGTGTTGCTTGTAAACCGATGTTGGCCAATATATTTTCCGTATAACTCTTCTCAAAATTCTATGCTACTGACGCCCAAGGCTGACGATATCCAACCTTTTCGATTGAAAGTTATCACTTTTCAATAATAAAATTGATTCCAATTTGAATGACGGCCGCTTTTCACAAGTTTTAATCTTAATCGAACTCATTAAACTTGGTCAAAAATAACCATACTTAATGAAACAAGCACAACATCAAAGTGGATTGAGATTCACGTTTTGGTCAATTTGAATTGATTGTAGTGATGCTTTTAATTAAAGAGTTTAAGTTGAGTAATTATAAAATTTTTGAATGATGTATCGTGTTTGAATTAAATCTGATCAGAATTTAACTAATAATAACTTCAAATGAACCGTTATTCTAGAACTTTTGAAGTTTTATCGAATTTTGGAATAAATTGAGAATTTTAAAATTAAGGCCGTGTGTGAATGTGTTAAAAAACTAGTTAAAAATTAAAATTTTGACAGCCAAATTAAATTTTTTTGATTTATTCACCACAAGAAGAAGAAAAAAAAATTATCGCTGTAGAGACCGTCTATAAATTTTGACAACTGATGTTATTATTATTATTATTACTTGAGGGCCTTGTGGGGGCTCAAGCCACCCCGCACTGCGACCTAAAAGATCTTTTGTGCATTAAGCCCTACTTAATTATCCGTCCAATCAATATTCAAGCTCTTAATGAACCTGATAATACTGCCTAACGGTACGTGATACATACTATCTGGGCTAATTGCTCTCCCTCCTAGATGTTTTAATTATCCGTCCAGCCAATATTCAGGCTCTTAAAGAACCTGATAATACTGCCGACCGGTGTGTGATACGTACTATCTGGGCTCATTGCTCTCCCTCCTAGATCTAATAACATTTACTTCTGCTAGAAGAGCGGTAGCATTGGGACTCAAGGACATCGAGAGGGCAGACCCACTCCCGTATATTCCTATCCATTCCTCGTCTACCGTTTTGATTTTAATCTTGCGAGTTGCTGGGACATACTATCTGGGCTCATTGCTCTCCCTCCTAGATGTTTACTGTTGGAAGTACTTCTACACGCGTTACATACTATCTGGGCTGATTGCTCTCCCTCCTAGATGTAATAACATTTACTTCTGCTAGAAAAGCGGTAGCATTGGGACTCAAGGACTTTGAGAGGGCAGACCCACTCCCGTGTATTCCTTCCCGTGCCTCGTCTACCGTTTTGATTTAACTCTTGCTAGTTGCTGGGAATAAAAAAGTCACCTGTAGGTCACCCAGGTTTACTACAGGAAGGCTAAATAAAACTGGAGGGTGCCTGGTATCCAGAGTCCGCATATATAGACTGATTAACCTATCAGCCATTCATCCATCGGCATATGCTGTTCCACCTTAGATTAGGGATTTTTTGTCAAGGTTTTCTCCTTTAGCGTCGTACTTTAGCCTGTCACCAAAGGCCACATTCAGCCTAATGGTTACAGTTACCGGTGGTTGCCACGAGGAGGCAGTACGTACACCTGCGCCTACTGGAAGTTTACGGAGCCCCTTCCAATAGACGCCAAACCACCGACAACTGATGTTAAAAAAACATAACCTAATATCCTGATAAACGTAGCGTTATTTTAGAGTTTTGTTATTGGATTGCAGTTTTATATTATCTAGTAAGCTTTTAAATTTAAATTCTTTCAGTGACGTTTATAAACTCGTAATACGTAATTTAAAATGTAGGAGCTACTTACGATAAACCTTGACGGTTTTCTTAAATGTAGTTTCCATATAACGCGGCACAAATTAATCGTGTTATAGAAGGGTTGACTTTATAAAATTTACCTTTCTGATTTTTCTTTTTGGTTTCTGAATATTTTTTCGATTTCCATAATTATAGATTTTTTATATAATAATATAATTATACGTAAAATTGAGCATTGTTTTTTAACAACACGGTCCATTTTGTATTTAATTGTGTTGTCAAAAATTTAACAAATTCACACAGCACACTTACTCACCATATCAAAAATATTTCACCTCCAAAATTTCTTTTCACCAAATTTTTAACAAAATTATTTTTAATACATTCACACACGGCCTAAAACAAATTTATAGGAATTCGACAATAATTTTAAAATTTGAGAAAATAAAATTAAAAATTTTGAATTTTAAAATTTAATAAATTCGAAAACATTTGACAAATTAAGAAACTTCAAATGAACCGTATTTTAGAATTTTTAAAGTTTTGTCAAATTCCGAACAAATTTAGAATTGATAGGAATTCTGAGTTTTAAAAAATTGAAAAAATTAAATTAAAAATTTGGAATTTTTGAAATTCAAAATTTTATAAATTCGTTATTCTAGAATTTTTAAAATTTTTTCGATACCGAACAAATTTAGAATTTTAAGACTATAAACTTTTCGGAACTGAACAGCAGAACAAATAGACCAATTTCTAAAATTCTCAGAATTTCTGTCAATTTGTTTTGAGAATTTCAGAAATGGGGTAATTTCTAGAAATATTCTAGAATTTAATTAATTTTCAATTTGAAAAATTCAAAGTTTTTAATTTTATTTTCTTAAATTTCTTCCCCATGAAACTTTATAATTGGGTTACTTAAATAGAGCGCATCAAATTTGAATATGATTTCAGAGCCCAATTTCAATCTTTTTTCAGTCACTTCGAACTCAGCCACTTTTAAATTACATTTTTTATTTCAGAATACAATAGAACAATCAAACACCACCCCAATAACATATCAAACACTTTCAAACAATAGTTTTTTCTAAAATTAAGTTAGTCAAGGTGAGTCCCGTCACGGGCCATTTAATTTTTTGAAACACAACAATTTAATTGTTTTTTTTAATAGTTCAGTTTCACTGGATTGTTAATTTTCAACACTTGAAAACTTTTCTGACAATTGTCTTTCAGAATTAAATCCAAACGAATTCTTTTCACATCAGAATTTAATATACCGGGTGTTTCTTTTAAACTGAGACGATCAAATATCTCGAAAAATAGCCACTCTACGGAAAAAATGTCCATAATCAAAATTTAATCATGCCGCGGGGGAAATACATTAGTGCAAAAAAATAGTCCCCGACCCCCTCTTTGTAGGTGGGGCGGGGGTAACTTTTAAACTAAGATAGGAAGCCATATTTTTTATTGCAGATACAGATTCTACGACTAAAAGTACGTATGATTTGAATGAAATATTTTGTTCGGTTCATGATAGATGGCGCTGTAATCGACAAAATTCAATTTTTTCAATTTCTTCTTCTTAGAACACACGCATTCGATTCTGCAATACGTTTGAAATAAAAAACATCACGTTTTCATTGGAAATACTCGAAATTCGTCATCAAAACAATTTATTAATGTAAATGGCAGGTGAATAAATAATTTTAGCTTAAAATAAGTGTTCAAAATGATGGCCTGCGACTTCAATGCACTTATTAATACGCATTTCCAATGATTGTACACAACTGAGAAGTGTGTTTGGTTGAATTTCAGCACACGCATTTCTGATTCGCTCAATCATGTTCTCACGTGTTGTTGGTTCTTGTTTGTAAACTTTGTCTTTGAGATAGCCACACAAAAAGAAATCTGGCGAAGTAAGATCTGGTGATCTGGCGGGCCAATTTATCGGACCAGCTCTACCGATCCAGCGACCATTGAAATCACGATCAAGTACCTCACGTGCTACCAACCAATAGTGTTCAGGACAACCATCATGTTGAAACCACATGTTCCGTCTCAATTCTAAGTTCAAATTTTCAAGTAATATTGGCAGTTCATTTTCCAAAAAGTTTCGGTACATTTGACCATTCAAGTTGCCTTCGATAATGTGGGGGCCGATGAGTTGGTTGCCAATTATTCCACGCCACACGTTGACAGTCCAAGAGCGCTGATGTTCAACTTGGCGAAGGATTCGTCAGAGAACATTACGCAACGAAAAAAATTGGGGTTTTGTTGTATTTGTTCATGTGCCCATTGACAAAAAGTTACCCGATTTTGGAAATCAGCGCCATGAAGATCTTGGTGTAAAGACACATGATATGGATGATACTTGTGCCGTTTTAAAATTCTCCAGACACTGGTGAGGGACAATTCGGAATCGCGAACTATTTCTCGTGTACTAAAATGAGGATTATGAGTCGCTGCAGCCAATACAGCAATTTCATTATTTTCTCCAGTGACTGTTGCTCTACGGGTCCTCTTTTTCGGTTGACCATTTCCATCAGTAATAAATTGTTTGATAGTACGGTCAAATGAAGCACGTGAACGAATCCTATCCGGAAAACGTTGAGCGTAAATAGCAACAGCATTTTCAAGATTTCTGCCAGCTTCTCCATAAACCAGAACCATTTCAATTTTCTCTGGCACAGTTAAACGGTCCATTCTAAAGTATCATATTTTATCGTTTATTTTGCAATTACGAAAAACATGAAGATAAGAAATAACACAAACGTTAAATGTGATTTACAAAACTGAATAAATTGTTTTGATGACGAATTTCGAGTATTTCCAATGAAAACGTGATGTTTTTTATTTCAAACGTATTACAGAATCGAATGCGTGTGTTCTAAGAAGAAGAAATTGAAAAAATTGAATTTCGTCGATTACAACGCCATCTATCATGAACCGAACAAAATATTTCATTCAAATCATACGTACTTTTAGTCGTGGAATCTGTATCTGCAATAAAAAATATGGCTTCCTATCTTAGTTTAAAAGTTACCCCCGCCCCACCTACAAAGAGACTATTTTTTTGCACTGATGTATTTCCCCCGCGGTATGATTAAATTTTGATTATGGACATTTTTTCCGTAGAGTGGCTATTTTTCGAGATATTTGATCGTCTCAGTTTAAAAGAAACACCCGGTATACAAATTGTAATTATTGAAATTTGAACAGAATATGAATGAGTTTGAAAAGAACTTGATACATTTTGAAAATTTGATTGACTAAATTTATTACTGGTTTTCATTCAATATGTAGTAAATTCATTCAAGTTAAATTAGATTTAATTTAAAACTCAAATAAAATGTTTTTTGTAGTTTAAATCCTTTTTTTCGAGAAAGTGGCTTAAGATCTTAAGAAATCTTTCAAATCAAGAAATTTGAAAATCCAAGTTTGAATGAAATTTGAATACTTTTTTCGATGAAATCGCCTAAAATTAAAGCTTTTAAAATTAAAATTTTTTAAAGTAGAATTAAATACCTTAAATTTATAAATTTTCAAATCAAACTTCAAAATCGCGTTTCATATCGTCAATTAAATAAAGCGAATCAATTTTTTTTTCAGTCATATATTTGAAGGTAATTGAATGAAGTTTGAGTATTGCTTGAAAACATTGTTGGCCAATTCTTTTTAAATTTGTCCCTCAAAATTCTTAAAATTCTTCTAAGAATTTCTATCTGAAATTACAGCAAGTTTTAATTAAAACACAACCAAATATACCCAATCAAACATAGACCAAACCTAAGATTTTGGTTTAAATTAGAAAAATGTTTGGTTGAATGAGATTGAATTTTTTTTCTTGGAATACAAGACAGTGCCTAGTGCTTTTGGAACTTCAAAATCATGACCCCAAGAATAACCTAGCTGTTATTGTTTGAATTAGACAATTTGATTCCGCTGGCATAGGTTTTGCTAACATTTTATATAACTTTTTTTGTATTTATTAACCTTATCATTCCAAAAATAACTGGCATCTATTTGGCTTACATTAAATCAAATCATTTAGTCGTATTAAAAACTACTACAACATTGAACTTTAAAAACAACATTTCCGGAAACACGTAAAATACAAACTTCTTAATTCTTCCTAAAGAAAACCTCGTACAATCGATGCAAACTTGAACACACTACTTTGACAGAACAACTATAAATAGTTAAAAACATTAAGAATTAGAAAATGAAATTCTTTTTCAAACACTTAAGTGGTAAAAGTTATTTTGTTGTTAAATTTTTTTGTTACCCTCCCCGGCTCGCCTATGTTTTCATTTTCTGTGTATAAAACTTGAAACTAAAATATACAACTTTTATATTGCATGTTGACTGCACACTTTAACTAGTTGTATGTACAAAATCGAAAATCGATGAAAAACTATTTTAGGGTTTTCGGCATATAAAAACTGTTGCATTGCTACCTAAACATTTACTTAACTACCCTATTAACTAAAACGCCACCTTCCTCTCTCGTTCATTCAATGTCAATTTCTTATGACTTTATTTAGAATAATAATTACGGGCGGTAATTGAACCTTGACCCCGTGCTATAAAGTTTATGTTAAAAATCTCGCACTGCATCGATAATTTACCCAGGCTTAAATCAAATCATTATACATAAATATCTATCGACCTTTAATACTAGACAATAATTAGGAGTAGACAACGGGGTGGTATGGAACAATGTAAATTAATTGTAGACTTATTTATAGGCGTCGACTGTAAAAAGACTGTGCATAATAAACGAGCTTACGAAAATTAAATTACATACACGGTTTATAGGGCGGCGTTTAATCAAACATAATCATACAAAATTTTCCAAACTTATTTGTAACGTCAGTACCAGTGAAGTACCGTTTGACGATTGACTTGATTTTCTTTCAAACTCAAAATTCAAATTTGAAACAAATATCGAAAATCGAAAATTTTATCGAATTTTTATACAAAAGGGTATTGTGGAATAGGTCTAAAACTTTGTAATTTTTAATAGTTTAGGTCTAGTTTACATTTCTGTTATAAGAATATAATTTGAAAGCAGATTGAGTGAAAATTGTTCGTTACAGTGACAAGAAGGTTACGGATGGTTGAAATTCTATGTGTGTGAATATTTTTTGAGTGAAAATTAAAATTATTCAAAATTTGGTTCCTAGATTGTAAACTGTAAAATTATTTGAGTGAAATTTTGAACCTTAACTGAAACACCCCATTTATTGAGTGAGATTTTTCTTTCTGTAATAACACACTTCTAATAGGAACTATGAGTTGAGTTAGATTTTAAGCACAAATATCACAACATTGTGAGTGATCTCTGTAACTGGTTAACATTTTGAAAATTTTGTGAAATGCAATTTTGAAAGTTACTTTGATTCGATATATCAAGGTTACAAATTAATTGAGTGAAATTTCAGTTGAGTGATATTCTCAAATTTAATGACGTGGGCAGTGATAGGTGTTCTGCAGCTCTAATTAGTGAGATTCTGCAACGTAAAAATCACTCAAAATATGGTAGCTATAGATACGATATCCCCCGTTCATAATATTAGGTTTTACGCTCAGAATCCATTTTTTAAATATAACGCTTTTGAGGTAGATTTCCCAAAATATCAAAGCTAAAAATTATTTGAGTGAAATTTTGAATCTTCACACGATGTACTGTCACAGATTGGTGATGAGCTGAATACAATTTTAAACTGAAATCACCATATGGATCGGAACTTCAAAATCACTCAACATCTGATAAATTTCATGTTTAGGTTTCATTTGAACGAAATTTTAAGTGTTGAATCGACAATTTTTTAATCAGGGTAATTCGAAAACAATCGTCACAATAAATATGATACAAAACCGATATCTTGGCGATGGCTTGTCTATTTCTTAACCGAAATTCGACTGGTGCGATTGAAATAAAATTTTTAAATTGTCTAATTCCCTCATACAGGGAATGCAGAATTCTTCAACAATACAAATATGAAAATAGCAACCCAAGCAATGAGTGAACTTGAGTGAAATTCTAGGGGTTAAGTTAAGTCAAAGTGTATCTTCAGAACATGTCATTTGAGTTCTTTTAGAGTAAAATTTTATAACAGAAAAAGGACTCAATAAATGGTAGGTTCTTAGTTCCGACAAGTTGATTAGTTTTTGTGTGATATTGTGTAACCCGAACTCTTCCAAAATGTAATTGATTCGTCGTTTAAAATTATAAACTATGATGATTCGATATGCCATATTTGAAATTTAATTCAACGAAACTCTACAGTCCGTACCCAAATTTTAATTACTAGTTGTGAGTGAGATTCCTTCATTCTGAATATTTCATAAAATATGATAGGTCTCATGCTTAAAAATTGTGTGAGTGAAGATCTAAGTCATTCCCACAATCAGTCTTTCCAAATTAGTGACGGAGTCTGTTGAGTGATATTCTCATAATCTAATAATGTTAAAGTCCCACGTGGTTCATTGAAAACCTACAACCCAAAACCATTGAAATATGAAAAAGATAAACTGGGCAAATGAGTGGAACTTAAGGTTGAGTGAAATTCTCCATTAGAAAAATTACTCAATAAATTCGTTGTGTCAGTGTATCTTGTTTAAAATTGAATTGAGTGAAAACCAGCCCAGCTTAAAAAAAATATTTAACTAAACTTTTAAATTTTGACTCGATTGCCGCTTTCGCAAACGTTACACATTAAACCTTTTAAAATATGATTGGTCCTATGTGTTGGGTGCGTACAATTTTAACTTTAACTCTATAAACTTTTTACCAAACTAGCCTCAAAACAACTCAAAATTTCGCACATACATATGTACCGGTTATCTGCAACGAGACGAGTACAACTGTATTTTGTAATAATATTCAAAGACAGTATTTTGAACTTTACCCATTAAATTCTTAATGCAATACCTACGGTACTACCTAAGTAAATCGTTTCTAAAATATTCCAAAATCGATTTTAAATTTATTTTTAATTCATGTCTCGATAATAATTATGAATTCTAACCCCCAATATACTTTTTATGTTGCGTGCATTGGAAAATTGCTTTTTTATGATTTTTGGATTTTTTTTTGTTGAGATATTAACCTGGAATATCCATAGTATGTAGTTGAGTCCGCTTGCTAAAAGATGTACAAACAAATTTCACTGAAAAAAATTTCACGCCAACTTTTTTTTGTTTTTTTTCCTAATAATTAAACTTCATCCGAATTTCATCGGGATTATCACTCATTTCCAAATAGGCACTTGGTTTTATTATTTTTACACTATATCATTCGTAAATAAGACACAAAACTACCCTAAAGCAGCCAATAATGAATTACACTAAAACTAAAAAAAGAAACTTTTGCGATAACTTTATTGAATATTGTGTTGTATGTTGCGGTCAGTATAAAAGTTATATTCAAACTATTTAATAACTAGACTACTGTACAGTTGCTGCTCTAGTTTTGTGTAATTTAACTTCGTTCGTTAATAAAAAAAAAAAAAAAAAACAAATGAAAATGGAAAAAGTGGAAAAATGAGTTTTTCATGTCCATAAGAATTTTGTTTTTTAAGTGGCGGGAGTTATGTATTGTTTGTACAATAGTTTTATATTTGTCTGTGTATGTGTTTTTGGGTTGAAAATATATTATGGGAAATTTTTTGTTTTTGTGCACAGTGTATTTCAATCACGTGATAATGTTCGAATAACGGAAAAATTATACATACAGAGCAAAAAGCTCTAAATCTAGAACACAGTACATACAAAAGTTTTAGTGTAAGTGGTTTAATTGTTATAAATATTGTTTGTGTGCATTGGCGCGAAATAATTGTACGATTCGCGAAATTAGTCGCATTAATTTTTTATGGATTTATATTAATGGAAATTTTCAAATCAATACTTTTTTATTTTGAGGGTATTTGGTTGGGACTAAACTTCTAAATTTTTAAATATTATTCCAATCAAAATTCTGAATTTTTTTTTCAGAATAATCGATTTTGTCTTGACCCAAAGAATTCATCTTCATTAGACCAAAATGATCGGAAATGATGAATTTGTTCATTTGATTTAATTTTATTAACTAAAATATTATGCTGAATTCCCAAAATTCAGATTTAAAATTTTGAATTCATTAAATTTATGTATTTATGCCTCTCGAAAGTGATAAATTTAAACAAAAATGTAAGTAAATTAAATCATTTTCATTTCCATTTCCATTCATCTCGTATAAAATTTAAAAAATTTTCAACATTCAGTTTATTCAATTTTCTAAATTAGTCTGCATGAAATCATAATGCTTCGACATAATCTTTGAAATTTTCTGAATTGTCATCTCTTCCTGGCCTCATTTTTAGAAACCATTAAAATAAATCAAAAATTTGCGGTAGTTTCATTGGAATTTTACGATAATCATATTACAAATATTTTTAATTTTGGAATTTAGCCCTTACAGTGCCGAATATCGAAATATAGACGTGTACCCTTGTGAAAACTGATTTGTCGAAGTTAAGTAGGTCTAATTTTTCCACCTTTATACATAAATTCTACTTTTTTTAATTTAAATTCGTAAAATTTACAAAATTCATACAAATATGTATTTAAAATAAATCTAGAATTTGTAGAAATTAGAAAAAAAAATCCATCTGTGTGAAAAATACTTTTAGGTTTCATTTAAATTCATAAAATTCATCTTCATTCGCCCTATTCGAAAATTAATCCAAATGAAATAAACCTGTCATAAATCACCTGCATATAAAAAATAATAAAATTCAAGAAAATTCACAAAACTTATAAAATTTATTTAAATAATTTGGCAAAATTTCTAAAATTTATAGAAATTTCAAAAAATTATCGAATTTCACTGTCTTCATAAAATTCTTTCGTCTGGATACTTAGAAATTGATTAATACAGGTGTACGACCAAGGCTAAGCAAGATTCCCGGAATATGCCGGATGGAAAATAATGTAAATATTAGAAACTCGACCCGGATTCAACTAACTATGCAGTCGATAGTTAGTAAATTTGTTAGTAATAAATATGGTGAATTAGTTAGCACAAGATATTACAATTTTTAGGCTACATGATATTAATACACTTCTGGAAATTAACCATATTGGCCCTTTCCGAAACCGATACTTATTTTGTGGAACCTAACTTATTGCATAGGAAATTACATTGAATAAGTTAGATTCCACAAAATAAGTATCGGTTTCGGAAACAGTCTTAGTTCTAAATCAGATAAGTTTGCGAACAGAAAAATTAAAAAAAATCGTATAAATGATTTGGGAAGTTCATTTAATTTGCGTGTTTTTGTTAATTAAGACAAATTTAATCTCTATTGGTAAAATTTATAAAAATCAGGAGTAATGTTGTAAAATAAATTAAAATTAAAGAAGTTCATCTGCCTTCAGAATATTTGTCGGGAAAATTCACCAACTTCCTATCATACAAATAATTCAATCTAATTAAACTTTTCAAAAATTATCCGCATTAATAAAATTCAGAAAATCCATAAAATTTATTTGATTCATTTCTAAAATTTATTGAAATTTGTAAATATTGAAGAAATGAAGAAATTCACTGTTTATATGTTTGTATAAAATTCGTCTGGATTCTTGGAAATGGATACGGATATTTCAGCTCACCTATGAATATTCATGAAATTTTTCTGCTTTATGAAATTAGTAAAATTTTATAACATTTATTTATACTACACTACTCCAAAAAATTAAAGGAACACTAATTTTTTTCAATTTTTTTAGTGTTTTTTGAAGAGCTGTATCTTAGTAAAATACGGTCGTACAGAGATGAAAAAAAAGCATTTTAAAGCTTCAAATCTCTAGTTTTGAGAATTTTGAGCGGACATTTTTTGTGAGATACCGTTATCACGCAATCATAAGAAAGAGCGCGAAGAAAAAAAATTCGATTTTTTTTTCTTTTTGTAAGGTGCCATGGGCTCGGGAAATTTGTTTTAGGTTAAAACAATGCAAAGGTCGGTTAGCCTGTTAATTAGGCGTAAATGTAATTTCATTCTGGTCTCTCTATGTCAACTTTTTGCTGAGATATCTGACTTTGAATCAAAAAAGATCCTTTTGCCTTTGATCATCGATATCTCAGCAACCAATGATTGCACAGTAAACTTTAGGGCAGCCTTAGAAACTTCAGTAAATTTCCTACAACACCCTTTAATGATTAGTTGAGAACAAATTTTTTTTTCACCCTCAATACCGATTTGAAAAAAGTACAAAAAAACGACTTTTTAGGTTGTCTTAATAAATCTACCGTTACTTTACAAATATTGATGAACAGACTAATGTTGACAGGTCATTTTACAGTTTAATGTACTCCTAATAGCCCTGTATTATTTTCAAATTGATCCATCCAACCGTTTTTTCGGACAGATTGATCAAAGTTTTACAAAACAATTAAAGGAACAAGTATTCATCAAAATAAAAAAACGACTTTTTTCACATTTTGCGTTAGTTACTTGTTAACCCTTAACGATCGTACGATTTTTTTTGTAATACTCGCCGATAAGAGACGATAGAAAATTAAATAAAGTTCTGCAATATGACCAATTATTATGGAACATGGCCATTTCTCATCCGATTTTAGTGAAATTTGGTATGCACGATGGAAATGGGATTCTAAACTGATTTTTGGATAAAGTTCTGGAAAATGGCCAAATAAGAAGGAACTTGGCCATTTCTTATCCGATTTTGATGAAATTTGGTATGCGCGATGGAAATGGGATTCTAAACTGATTTTTGGATGAAATTCTGGAAAATGGCCAACTAGGAAGGAACTTGGCTATTTCTTGTCCGATTTTGATGAAATTTGGTGTTCGCGATGGAAATGGGATTCTAAACTGACTTTTGGATAAAGTTCTGGAATATGGCCAACTAGGATGGAACTTGGCCATTTCTTATCCGATTTTGATGAAATTTGGTATGCGCGGTGGAAATGGGATCCTAAACTGATTTTGGATGGAATTCTGGAAAATGGCCAACTAGGAAGGAAGTTGGCTATTTCTTGTCTGATTTTGATGAAATTTGGTGTTCGCGATTGAAATGGGATTCTAAACTGACTTTTGGATAAAGTTCTGGAATATGGCCTACTAGGATGGAACTGGGCCGTTTCTTAACCGATTTTGATGAAATTTGGTATGCACGTTGGAAATGGGATTCTAAACTGATTTTTGGATAAAGTTCTGGAATATGGCCAACTAGGATGGAACTTGGCCATTTCTTAGGCGATTTTGATGAAAGTTAGCATGTACGATGGAAATGGGATTCTAAACTGATTTTTGGATAAAGTTCTGGAATATGGCCAACTAGGATGGAACTTGGCCATTTCTTAACCGATTTTGATGAAATTTGGTACGCACGATAGAAATGGGATTCTAAACTGATTTTTCGATAAAGTTCTGGAATATGGCCAACTGGGATGGAACTTGGCCATTTCTTAACCGATTTTTATGAAATTTGGTATGCACGATGGAAATGGGATTCTAAAATTATTTTTGGATAAAGTTCTGGAATATGGCCAACTGGAATGGAACTTGGATATTTCTTAATCGATTTTGATGAAATTTGGTGTTCACGATGGAAATGGGATTCTATACTGAATTTTAGCTGAAGTTCTGGAATATGTCCAATTAGGTATGAACTTGGCCATTTCTTATAATGTTTTGATGATATTCAGCATTTGTAATGAAAATTGGGTTTTAAAATTATGTTTAAATGAAATTCTGGAATAAGCCGTATTAGGATGGAACTTGGCAATTTCTTATAAGATTTTGATGAAACTCAGCATGTGTAATGAAAATTGGGTTTTAAAGTTATGTTTAGAGGAAATTCTGGAATAAGCCGTATTAGGATGGAACTTGGCCATTTTTTATCCGATTTTATACAAATTCAGCATGTACTATAGAAATAAAACTCTAAAATTATTTTTGGTTAAAGTTATATGTTAAAGTTGGAAGGCGCCTGCCTATTCCTTAAACCAATAAAAGAAATTCGACATGTGCTTTAAAAGTGAAAAACTAAAATCGTTGTTCCATGTATTTAATGATTTATTTTATCAATAATTTAAGAATCTCATTTTCATCGTGAATGCTGAAATTCATAAAAATAGGATACAAAACTTCCAAGTTCCATGACAATTAGCCAAATTCTGGAACTTTATCCAAAAATCAGTTTAGAATCCCATTTCTAAGGCACGTGCTGAAATTCATCAATATCGGATTAGAAATGGCCAATTTCCTTCCTAGTTGGCTATATACCAGAACTTCATCCACAAATCATTTTTGAATCCCATTTCCATCGTACATGCTAAATTTCATCAAAATAGGATGAGAAATGGCCAAGTTCCATCCTAGTTGGCCATATTCCAGAACTTTATCCAAAAGTCAGTTTAGAATCCCATTTCCATCGCGAACACCAAATTTCATCAAAATCGGACAAGAAATAGCCAAGTTCCTTCCTAGTTGGCCATTTTCCAGAATTTCATCCAAAAATCAGTTTAGAATCCCATTTCCATCGCGCATACCAAATTTCATCAAAATCGGATAAGAAATGGCCAAGTTCCTTCTTATTTGGCCATTTTCCAGAACTTTATCCAAAAATCAGTTTAGAATCCCATTTCCATCGTGCATACCAAATTTCACTAAAATCGGATGAGAAATGGCCATGTTCCATAATAATTGGTCATATTGCAGAACTTTATTTAATTTTCTATCGTCTCTTATCGGCGAGTATTACAAAAAAAATCGTACGATCGTTAAGGGTTAACAAGTAACTAACGCAAAATGTGAAAAAAGTCGTTTTTTTATTTTGATGAATACTTGTTCCTTTAATTGTTTTGTAAAACTTTGATCAATCTGTCCGAAAAAACGGTTGGATGGATCAATTTGAAAATAATACAGGGCTATTAGGAGTACATTAAACTGTAAAATGACCTGTCAACATTAGTCTGTTCATCAATATTTGTAAAGTAACGGTAGATTTATTAAGACAACCTAAAAAGTCGTTTTTTTGTACTTTTTTCAAATCGGTATTGAGGGTGAAAAAAAAATTTGTTCTCAACTAATCATTAAAGGGTGTTGTAGGAAATTTACTGAAGTTTCTAAGGCTGCCCTAAAGTTTACTGTGCAATCATTGGTTGCTGAGATATCGATGATCAAAGGCAAAAGGATCTTTTTTGATTCAAAGTCAGATATCTCAGCAAAAAGTTGACATAGAGAGACCAGAATGAAATTACATTTACGCCTAATTAACAGGCTAACCGACCTTTGCATTGTTTTAACTTAAAACAAATTTCCCGAGCCCATGGCACCTTACAAAAAAAAAAAAAAAATCGAATTTTTTTTCTTCGCGCTCTGTCTTATGATTGCGTGATAACGGTATCTCACAAAAAATGTCCGCTCAAAATTCTCAAAACTAGAGATTTGAAGCTTTAAAATGCTTTTTTTTTCATCTCTGTACGACCGTATTTTACTAAGATACAGCTCTTCAAAAAACACTAAAAAAATTGAAAAAAATTAGTGTTCCTTTAATTTTTTGGAGTAGTGTATATTCGTTGTCTTTTATAAAGCTCAGAGATATCGAAAACTTTAATTTCTCATCAAATTTACCGGATTTCATATGATTCGTTTTTAAATTGGTGAATTTTCAGCCCTTATAAGATTTAAAGAAAATCCAGAATTTAATGCAGATTCTATTTTTCAAAGATATGAATTTAAATGAATCCAGTTAACTTTTGTGAAGAGTTAGGAAATTTAGACAGTATTTTTCGATTTCTTGGTTGGAATCTGTGAACGCAAAAGTCTCCAGCAGCTTTATGATCTTTTCGGTAGACTTGATCCTAGGCAACATGTCCTCATTATTTTCCTTTTACTTCCAAATGAATTGACTACAATTTACAAATTTATCATCAAATTATTGAACTTGTTGAATGAATTCAAAAATCAATTTGAAGAGATTTAATGAATTTGAAATATTTTTGAATTTTGTAAATTTTACAAAATGTGAAATTGATAAATTTTCCAACCCTTGTAGCTTTATGGAACATAACGAATTCAATGTACCGTTGAATTTTTCAAAAGTTTAAGAATTTTATAAAAAGTTTATGAATTCTACAGCAGATAAATTTAGCAAACGGAAAAATTTCATGAAATTTAAGAATTTAAAAAAAATCAAAAATAGACATGAAATATATAAAATAAATCGAAAGTAATTAAATTCATCGATTCGTTGCAAACAATTAATTCAAACGAGTTAAAATCTTCCAAAATCCTCTACGTTTATAAAATGTACAAAATTCAAGAAAATTCAGAAAACTCATAACACGTAATTTATAAAATTTATTTGATTCATTTGGCAAAATTTGTAAAATTTATAGAAATGCCAAAAAATAATTATGCATATTTAAATTTATCTTCATTCATCAAATTTTTCTGCTTTATAAAATTCATTTCATTTAGAAAAAGCCTATCTGTTCGTAAAATTAATCTTATTACAAAAACCGACGCGAGACAAAAATATCTGAAAATGGTTAGGGTGTTCTAAAAATTCGTTTTGAATGTAACATCCAAAAAACTCAAAAGTTTTCGACAATTATTAAATTCATTTTCATTTATAAAATTTGGAAAATTCAAGAAAATTCATATAATTCTTGCATGGGACCTTTTGAAACTGTAACGATTTACTCATACAAGTCGTTTATTTTCATTTGTTCATCTCCACAATTATTCGAAATGTAACCCATTTCGACTATTAAATATATTTGTATTTGAACAGCTCTTTTCGGTTTAGTAGTGACGCCTACAGAATATCTTTCTTACTAACATATTCTGGGGGTTGGTATCTGCGATAAAAATACATTCCATATACACTGCGCCAATTAAAAAATGGAACAGAAATTTTCTTCGATAAAATACCCAGGTATGAATGCTTGTATCTTGGTGAAATAACACCTTTCAAAAAAAAAAAATGTTTGAACTTAGCACTCTACGATAAAATTGGAATTCACTTTAAATTCTACGTTATTTTATAAAAAACAATAATTTAATTAATTAATCGATTTATTGAAGTTTTAGCGAGAAACGTAACCAAGAAATGAGACACTCATATCAGGCGTAATTTTGGTGATCCAAAATCAAGGAGAAAATATGTTTTTACAGCAAAAAAATATGATTTATTTCATAAGGTATATTGTAACAAAAATCCTTTTAAACTTTATTCAAACGTAATAAAACTAAAATCTACGAACATTTGTCCGCATTACTTCATAAATACACCGTAGCATATTTAAAACATTATGTATTTGTTGCATGGTGATTTGCTGCCATTCTTCTTGTAAAGCGTCCCGAAGTTACTGCAAATTTGTTGGTTGTTTTGGCCGTTTTCTTACGCGCCGTTGTAACATATCCCAGACGTGCTCTATAGGGTTTAAATCTGAACTTCGCGGAGGATTTATTAAATTAATGCGGTGCTGTTGTAGAGAGTCTTGTAATTCCACGAAATACCCGCTCATAAACAACCATGAAATACTACGACTGGCATCACACAATTAGGGTTTAATCGTTCTCATTCATCGGATTCTTCACGCCGATTCACACTGCGTGTTTCTGAGTAAGTCCGGCTCACAACAGATACATTAATATCACAGATTCGCCCAATTTCACGATAAGTTAGACCTGCTTTAACTAAAGCCACAATTTTTGTAGTGTGAACGAGTAATTGCCCTTTTCGATTCATCTCGCTTAACTCTCCAAATAACCATGCGATGAAAAGAATTATTATTTTCCATAAAATAACGTAAAATTTGAAGTGACTTAAAATTTTATCGTAGAGTGCTTAGTTTACAAGATAAAAACTGTACTTGTTAACGTTTATACGCTTTTTGACACGTTTTCTCTAAAACTTCAATAACTCGACAAAGAGTGGCCGCACAGAAATTTCCATAGTATCATTTTCAAGGTTTCTAAATTCTCTATAAATTGGATGGCCGATTTGGATTTTTGAATGAAATATCGTGCAAGTTCGTTTACAGTTTCATTTCTTTTTGTTTCACTCAAAAGACTCATAAAAAAACAAAATAAAATAATACGGATTTAAAGAAGAAAAAATTTCAAAATTTTTTCTTTTTGATAGGTGTTATTTTACCAAGATACAAACGTTCAAATTTGGGTATTTTTTCGAAGAGAATTTCTGTTCCGTTTTCTAATTGGCGCGCAGTGTATATTGTACATACAATTCAATACTTTGTATTAAATAAATATCTTGGACACATTTATTACAACAACCGAAAGTTATTCACCACCATCTATTTTCATCATTCACAACCAACACATCCAGCAAATATAATTTTGCTTAGGCATACAAAAACAGTCCATACTTTTTTTGGTTTAACGTCTTAAATATAGACACACATACACTCTTGCTCTATTGACTTTTACACAAGCGACCCAACTTTCGCCATCATCATTACAAAACAAAACTCTCAATTGATACATTAATTACGTTGCGACACACTTTCGCTTAACCTTTTTTCATAGACGTCAACGTCCATATTAAATATTAAAGTGTAGTCAAATTAAATAATTATTGTGATATTATTCAACTAATTTTGGACACGCAACCCCGTATCCCATAAAATTCATAATTTTATATATTTATAAAACTGACTAAGAATACCATTCCCAATGTGCGGCGAGCTCGTGTAGACGCCGAATGTACTGTAATAGTACATTGAGTGAACCGCTACAGGACTCCGCCGCGAGTGATTTCCCTCCCTGCGAAACATGGTTGGTTTCGGTCTGTCGGTGTGTTCGGGGCCTGATTGTTTGATCAGTCGAACAGGTATGGTGATCGCTTGATTGAAATGATCTTATCTTGTAAGACACTAATGGCAGGCAGCGGTGAGGTTAGCGTCGGGGAAAATACCAGATAGGTTGGGATGGGGGGCTTGGACCATGTACCTAGCGTGCACCTCTAATCTTTCCTCACTGAGTACTGTGCCGCGGACAGAGCTGTTTTAAGATGTTCGGTGAGTTGATACAGATGAAGGCAGAGTGGTGCGTCGACCGAGTTTCCACGTAGGCAAATCTGTGACATGCCAGACCAGAAAATGAATTCTGAAGTCAGGAGTCGATGTGATTTGGGGCCAGCCAAGAGGTGTTAGCTGTGGTCGCTTTGAGGGTGGGACAGTGTCCCAGTGACATGGAAAGTTATACGGCGGTAGTCAAAGTCAGTCTCGACTGTGGTCGTATAAAAACCGGTGGGGAGTGCGGCAGGGAATGGCTGGTGGTCGCTTTGCCGTACAACATTATGTATGAGCAATTTGAATGAAACAAAATAAAAAAAATGTTTATTAAAAGAATCTAAATAAATGAACCAGTAAAATATGCAAAAATAAATTTAAAATAATAAAAAAATGTGGTGGTAAAACAAGTTACATAGTTTATTTAAATAAAGTTGTTGCTCAAGCTGTTTATGATGACAGTGACGGCGGTAATAGTGTTGGTGTTTTCTCTTGCCGATGGTGGCTCGCTTGCAGCGCTGGCGATAACGATGTAGGTTATAGTTTTTACACTTTCTGCCGTAGGCACTTGGCGAAACACACTTAATACACATATTTTTAATTTTTTTTTAAAAACTTGTTAAATATTTCGCAAAATTACAAAATGTTTAAAAAATCACTCGGTCGATTTCGGCTTATTAGGCCATCATCAGGAGTATCTACTAAACTGTAAAAATAAAAATGTAGTTATATATGTATGTATATAATAGTTGGAAAAAGCAAAAAGTGAAATCAAAATATACAAATAAAAAATGTGGGAGTGGTAAACAATAAAAATGGTGAGAGCAATAAACATTAAAAATTAAAAGAGGGTGAGTTAAACACAGGTATTGACTATTGATTAGTCAACGGTCGAATAACAAAATTCGGCTCCACGAATTAAAAAAGGCCGAATTAAAAAAAGTGTTCATTACCTGTTACTATTTTTAATTCATTTTTTTCCACAAATTTTCTGAAATAAAAATTGTATTCTTTTTCATACAATATTCGCTATTATTAACTTTTTTTAATTCAGCCCTTTTTAATTCGTGGAGCCACAAAATTACAGATGTTGATTTTTTTTTTCCTTCTTTATTTTATTATAATCCGACGTATTAGTAATTTTATGGTATGGAATGAGTATGTGAATAAAACAATGCGGGGTCGGTAATTGGTGAGAATCGGATTTCTCTCTGTTCGTTGAAAATATTTTGGTTAAGAAATATAGCTTTTCGGATTTCGTAAGATTCTAAGTTGTCTAAACGTCTGCTTTTTGGTTGTACATGTAATATTTCTAAATTGTTTAAACTGGATGTGTGATTTTCTAACGTTAAATGATTATAAAGGGATGATTCATGGCTGCCAGATAAATGTTCTTTAACTCTAACTTCAAAATTGCGCCCAGTCTGTCCGATATAAGAGGAACTACAAACATTGCAATTGATCTTATAAACGCCAGACTTGGAAAGGCGATCAATTCTTGGTTTGTTGTTAAAAATCATTTTCTTAATTGTATTATTGTTATAAAAAGCAAAGCTAATATCTGTATATTGTGTCACGATGTTACTAATCCATTGGCTAGTTGTTCCTATATACTCTAAGCGGCGTCAATTTTTCGGCATTGGGCTATCAGGTGGATAAATGTTAGCTAAAGCTTTATTTTTCAGTTTTCTGTTTAATAGCTTTAATATAGCCTTAGCTGCATAACAGTTATTCGCTGCTATTTCTAAAATTATATTAAGCTCTTTGTTATAATTGGATTTGGACAAAGGAATGTTTATTAATCTATCTAAGAATGAGTGGAAAGCTGACATTTTAATATTATGGGGATGGTTTGAAGAGTTAGGTATAATGGCGTCTGTATACGTATGTTTTCGATAAATGTTGAACTCTAATGAAGAATTAATTCTGGTTATTGTTATATCTAGAAAGTTAATAGATTTGTTTTCTTCTTTTCCTCCCGTAAAATTTATGGTGGGATATTGAGAATTTAACCAAATGAGAAAAGAGGTTAATAGCCTATCAGTTCCATTCCATAGACATAGTATGTCATCAACATATCTGTACCAAAAGATTACATGACGGAAATAAGGATTGTTGCTTGATACAATCGTTTGTTCGAAGAAATTCATGAAAATTTCTGCTAACAAAGATGACAGAGGGGAGCCCATCGGTAGACCATCAGTGAATCTGAAATACTTATTATCAAAGCAAAAATAATTTTGTTTAATACAAGTTTCAAATATCAGCTTCAGTTCATTCCGTAGGCTCCCATCTGCAACATCCCTATCTAAGTAAGTATAAACTATTTGAGACAAAATGTTAATTGGAATATAAGTGAAAAGACTAGCAACGTCAAACGAAACTAATTTTGAGTGTAGTGGAATATCAACATCTTGAATTTTGTTAATCAATTCTACCGAGTTCCTAACCGAGAAATCCGAAACGAAATAAGTATGACTGTTGAAAAAGTTGATGAAACCCTTAGATAGCTTGTAGGCAGGTGCATTGCAATACGCTACTATTGGTCTAATTGGAATGCCTTCTTTATGGATTTTAGGTAAACCATAATGAATTGGGGCAGATAGATTCATAACCGTGTACTTCCAACCAGTGCCATCAAAGACCTTTGGGCAGTGGTTGATATACTTACTGACCAAAGTCTTAAATGATCTAGTAGGGTCTCTATTGAGCTCTAATGCGTTGCTTTCTGTAATGAAATCAGAAATTTTGTAGTAATAATCGATTCTTGTGAGAACAGTGATCGTATTGCCTTTATCCGCTTTACACGCTATCAGGCCATGATCAAGTAACTTTTTCTTAATCGCACCAATCACTTTAAGGGTATTATTAGAAGAAGAAACAGAAAAATGAGAGGAGATATAGGACTGTAACGCACATATTGCTTTCAGTTGGGTTGACTGGCCGGATAAGGCAGTTTCGGCATCTATAGCGAGACTCTCAAATGACTGAACGCCGATTATATTTGGCACAGGAGCAAAATTTACTCCATTGCTTAGCATTTGAACCTCTACGCCACTGAAGCCAACGGAAGACAAGTTCTTAAAACGTGAATGGAATTGGAAACCAGACATACCACTATTTCCTCTATGGTTACGTGGATAAGCCTTATCTCGTAACACATCCAGTTTAGCTTTTTGCTTTACATATTGAATATGTGAAATTTCTGCTACCTCGGCACGAAACTTACTATCCAACCAGTCATACTCAACAGAATGCAATCCAGCCGCTAACTCAGTGTGAACAACTTTAAGATGCAGGCATAAGTTGTTCCTGGTAGCATACCCTTTACGTAGCTCACTATTCCTCCAGCAATAACCAGAATTAATTCTTCATTAGAGTTCAACATTAATCGAAAACCCACGTATACAGACGCCATTATACCTAACTCTTCAAACCATCCCCATGTCAGCTTTCCACTCATTCTTATATAGATTAATAAACATTCCTTTGTCTAAATCCAATTATAACAAAGAGCTTAATATAATTTTAGAAATAGCAGCGAATAACGATTATGCAGCTAAGACTATATTAAAGCTATTAAACAGAAAACTGAAAAATAAAGCTTTAGCTAACATTTATCCACCTGATAGCCCAATGCCGAAAAATTGACGCCGCTTAGAGTATAAGGAACAACTAGCCAATGGATTAGTAACATCGTGACACAATATACAGATATTAGCTTTGCTTTTTATAACAATAATACAATTAAGAAAATGATTTTTAACAACAAACCAAGAATTGATCGCCTTTCCAAGTCTGGCGTTTATAAGATCAATTGCAATGTTTGTAGTTCCTCTTATATCGGACAGACTGGGCGCAATTTTGAAGTTAGAGTTAAAGAACATTTATCTGGTAGCCATGAATCATCCCTTTATAATCATTTAACGTTAGAAAATCACACATCCAGTTTAAACAATTTAGAAATATTACATGTACAACCAAAAAGCAGACGTTTAGACAACTTAGAATCTTACGAAATCCGGAAAGCTATATTTCTTAACCAAAATATTTTCAACGAACAGAGAGAAATCCGTTTCTCACCAATTACCGACCCCGCATTGTTTTAATCATATACTCATACTATTCCATAAAATTACTAATACGTCGGGTTATAATAAAATAAAGAAGGAAAAAAAAACAATTGTTGGAATATCAACATCTGGAATTTTGTGGCTCCACGAATTAAGAAGAGCTGAATTAAAAAAAGTGTTCATTAATGAAATAATAATAGCGAATATTGTATGAAAAGAATACAATTTTTATTTCAGAAAATTTGTGGAAAAAAATGAATTAAAAATAGTAACAGGTGCTCATACTTTTTCATACAAAATTCGCTATTTTTATTTCATTAATGAACACTTTTTTTCATTCGCCCTTTTTTAATTCGTGGAGCCGAATTTTGTTATTCGACCGTTGACTAATCAATAGTCAATACCTGTGTTTAACTCACCCTCTTTCAATTTTTGATGTTTATTGCTCTCACCATTTTATTGTTTACCACTCCCACATTTTTTATTTGTATATTTTGATTTCACTTTTTGCTTTTTCCCAACTATTATATACATACATATATAACTACATTTTTATTTTTACAGTTTAGTAGATACTCCTGATGATGGCCTAATAAGCCGAAATCGATCGAGTGATTTTTTAAACCTTTTGTAATTTAGCGAAATATTTAACAAGTTTTTTAAAAAAAAATTAAAAATGTGTGTAATATATGATGTAGATTGTAGGTTATGGCGGTGATGATGTTGTTGGCTCCATTGTGTGTATGGACAGATATTTTTATGTGTCAAAACCAGCATATATATGTCCGACGCGGTAATCTGCTGAATAGTGTTATGTGTTTGACCCGTATGTAAAGATGTGCTTAAAGTGCCATAAATATGCGCGATCGATGTTGTTTGGTACTTGAATGGGTACGTTGATTCTATTGTTTTTGTTTGATTTCGTTATGGGCGTCAAACCCGAATGAGCGGATGAGAAAAAAAAACAAACAAAATATTGTCCTTAACATGTGGACAAGCAAATAAACAAGTACTCACCCAATGGTCGGCGCCTAATTTTCCACCCGACCGATCTGTTTTTACCATACGTAAATGTTAGTTTGTACATCAGAAGGTTGCGTGGTGTTTTTTCCACGTTCGGGTTCACCAATATGGCGCTTTGCGTTTTGAATAATAAACGCCACTTTTTATTTAAATTTAATTTGTCTTAATTTTATTTATTTAGTGAGATGTACTAATTAACTATGTTTTATAAAAATGTAAATACATATTTATGCTAATTTAATTAAAGGTTTATGTATTTTACACTTGATTTTGTTTTTTTCTCGTACGGCATGTCGCCGTAATGAAATTCGAGAGAAAACTGACTAAAATAATTTTTATTTATTTTGTGTTGTGTGTTCGTGTTTGTTTCGTTGGATTTTGGACAAGCCGGTCAGCGGTTAGTTATTGTATGTCATGTGACATAGTGCCTAATGTATTGGTACAGGTGGCACTCAATATGAGGCGAGGTCTTGTTGGCAACGGATGAATTGTAGTGGTGCATTGGGTGAACCGCTACTATTTGTTTTTAAACTGATGATGGTTTATAGATTTTTTAAATTTTGTTTATGGTTTTCTTTGAATTTCGATGAACCTAGTTATATTTTTAAGGGCTAGGAAATTAAAACAAAATTTATTAATTCCTTAATTGGGCAATTTTACAATTTTTACTGTACATATGAACTTTCAAAAAATACACCATGAATAAATTTTAATGCAATTGGCCGAATTTAACAAGAGTTTATATTTTTAAAATTTACAAAATTACAAATGTTACAAAGCTGCTACCAACCAGCGAAATTTTTCAATCTATCCCGATTAGTCCAACAAATCTTGAAAGCCAGTGTATCGAAAAATTTCAAAATATTTTTGATTTAAATATTTTGAATCTTTAGTTGTAGGTTTTCAAATCTCAATACTATTCCTAAAATTTCCTTGAAGTTAGTTAGGTTGAGTTTGCTTTCGATTAATTTAATGAACTCAAAAATGTATTGTTTTATCTAGCCAAATTAATTTTATAAAATTTGACAAATCCTTAAAATTATTATAAGTTTTTATTTTTGAATTTTGTAAATTTTGCTAGTGTAATTTATGAATTTTACAACCCGTATTCATAGACATAGTATAAAGGTAATTTTTTTTATGTTCCAATGTGTTGGAAGCAAACGGCTTTTATGAATGCAAATGAATTTCATCGAATCCAGAATTAAAGAAATTTCGATAAAGTAGTGTGAAGATTTCATGGAATTTTTAAATTGTACAAAGACAGATGAATTTCGTTATAATTAGACCAAGATCAAGCATTGTTTAAAAATTAAATTGACGAAAGATCATTAGCACTAATAAACTTATATAATGAATCAACTTGTAGAAATCTCCGAAATTTCTATTATTTTTTACAAACCCACAAATTTGTCGAATTTCAATAAATTTACCTGTCTTCCTAACATTCGTGTAGAATCGTGTAAATGCATAAAATTTATCGAAACTTAAATCATATAAAATCCTCTCCATTCATCCAATTCTTTTAAATAAATTCATAAAATTTATTCGATTTTTTAATTTTCTTACAATTTATAAAAATTTCAAATGTTTTTCTATATGCAGACGAATACTTCAATATTCTATAGTTTCGCTAAATTCCCTAAAACTCATTAGGTTTATTCGATTCATCAATTTTTCGAGGATCATCAAATTGGGTTTATAAAATTTATCTTTATTTAGAAAAAATTTTAAAATTCAAGAAAATAACTTAATTAATTGAAATTTGTACAGTTTATTAGCATTCATAATGTTCGAAAGATTAGAATCAAATTTACAAAAATTTAAACAATTTATCATCTTCTGTTAAATTAATTTGTCTAACAGACTTTAATATCAAAATTCATCTGAATTCGTGAAATATTACTCCAAGATTCAATCTTTATAAGATTGGTTTAATTTTATCTACATTTTAAAAATTATAAAACATTTTCTGCATTCATAATTTTCACTATACGATTTTAGAATATTTGTAATATTTTGTTTTTTATTAATTTGAGGAAATCAAAAATTTGTAATTTTATTACTTAATTAGAATAATGTTATGAGATTTGGCAAATTTTACAGTATTTCTATCCTGATGAATTTTAAATATTTCTCTTACAACAAGAGGTATTTTGTGAATTTATAAATTTTACAAAATGTGAAACTGCCGAAATTTCTAATTCTCTTATGTTTCATGGAACAAAATGTTCAATGCAGATGAATTTGTCAAACGTTTATAAATTCATTATCAATTTCGTTAATTTTATAAGTTTTAATGAGTTTCCAATTTCCATCAATCCAGTTGAAGCTTTTGAAGAGTGATTTATTTAGTAAATTTTTGGAATAGCAGAGTATTTTTATTGGACCAAATTAAAATGTTCTCTAGAATGCAGCATTTTGAATTTTAGGAATCTTTAAATTTTTTGTTAATTTAAAAGGTGAAATTATCAATTTTACAATGTTACAAAGTTTTTTGAGATATGAAATTAAGGATTTTAAGCTAATTTTGGATGACAGACACTTTGAAAGAGTCATATGTGTGAAAATACCTGAATTTTCCGGCTTGCCGAATACTACTTGACATAAATTTCGATAATCTTGCTATATGCGCAAGGGATTATAAATTTCGAAAGATTAAAATTTTCTACATTAATAAAATTGCTTGGACTCAACATTATTCATGAATCCAAGAAAACGTATAAAGCTCTTTTAAATTTTCGAGTCATTAAAAATTGAATTGGAAATTTCTAACTAAAAATTATAAGTTTAAAAATTTACTTAAATTATGTGGAATTTAGGTTCTAAAATATTAAGTTTTCAAGTGACCTAACTAATGCATTCATACAATTTAATTATAAACTATCAAATTTTAAAAAATGTAAAATTTTTTAATTCCAGATAAAAAAATTTGATATTTCAAATCTACAAATTCTTAACTTTCGAATCCAATTGAATTAAAAATAAAATCGATCTTATCGGCCTGGCCTAGTTTGTGTAGATCTATATTCGAATTGGGTCGAAAACATTAAAAGAATTTATTTTTTTATTTTTGAAAACATGACCAACACCAAAATGTCCCATGACCAACAAAAAATGTAATTTATTCAAAACATAACAAAAAAATTCTCGAAATTCGAAAAACACCAATAATTATATTACTTACAATATAAACAAATCATCCACGTATAAATAGTGTATGTAATAAAACAGTCAAATTAAATCACGCAATCTGATACCGTCGTAACACGCGGCAAGGGTAGCGGACTAACAAATCCCCATCAAATTTAAAATAAAAATCAATAAGAATTTATAAAATTATCTGAAATTAAAACTAGAAAAAAAAACAAAAGGAAATTTTATGATGTTGACTTATTTCCACTTTCCCTCCTCCTTTCTGGTGGACGGACGGATTGGGTTGTGTTCCGTTTCTTTAATTTTTGAAGTTGAAACGCACTTTACATTGAAACAAAATTTATTTTTTACTTTGAAAACAAAGAATTTCCACTTTTCTTTCGTTATCGTCGTTATATACCCTATATGTATACACATTCAAAATAAAGTTCATTATCCTCAATAGTTATTATCAACAATAACAACAATAATGAGTTTTCATTTTCAATTGTATTGTATGCGGCGCGCGTCGTTATTGAATTTGGTTGAGTATTTTTCATATTCGGTTTGGTTAGTTTGAAATACACCAACAAAACAACATGAGCAAATTAATATATGTATGGATATTATAGGGTTAGAGGCTAACTAAAGTAAGCCAAAAGGAAATGGAAAATCGTTATTTGTTTGGTAAATAGAAATTTTGGAGTTTTTCCAATCGGCGACACACAGCATTGCGGTGGACTAACTAAAATGTGCCAAATTGCAGGTATTATCAAACTGATAAGATTTCGACTAGTAATTATAGGAAATTAAGTAACTTATATCGCACTTGACAAAGAATAGTGACACAACTCAAAATTTCAAATTTTTCAGGAGAGCAAAAGAAAATATGCTAATTTCGATTTTACTGCACTATTCTCTATGGGCGTCAAAAAAAGGGAAATCGTAAAACTAAGCCGTTTCTCGCTTTGTAAAATAAATTTGAAAACGCCACTATGTCAGATTATGAAATCGATCATTGCGAATCTTTATGACGAATTATCTCAAAAATTCAATTTTATGAGTTGTGTCACTTTTCCATGTCACCTGCGATATATTAAATATGAATTTAATATACAGTCAAACCTGTTTTTGTGCGGTCTTTTTTTATGCGAATTTTTTTTTATGCGTTTTTTTTGTGCGATTTTTTTTTGTATGCGATTTTTTTTGTGCGATTTTTTTTTATGCGGTATATGAATATCGAGATTCTGTTCAGCCATTTTCATACCTAATGCATCAGCCAAGTTCATTAATCATTAGACATGCTCAATATTCTTATATATTCCATATTCCAGCAAATTTCAATATGTAATTACATATTATCTTGCACACAAAGAATATAATTTAGTTAAAAGAAATGTTTATTTCACAACTAATGAAATGCGTAGTAATAGCCACACTGATTTTTAACCTTGAACATAAACTAAAACAATATACAATATGTAAGAAAAAAGGAAATTTACCGTTTTATTTTAAAATGAGAAATTAAAATTTTTTTAAATGTTTCCACGTGTAATTTAATTATTTATTTTGTTTAGAAAGCATTTTCTCGCTATTTCGTAAAACTTTGACACATGTATTTTCTAAGGGAAACTTTTTTTATGCGGTCCCTATCCACCGCATAAAAAAAAATTTTTTGTAATTTTTGTACAAAATTATTTATTATAGCGATTTATGGAGTTGGCAAAAATTTTTTTTTTGTGCGATTTTTTTTGTACGGTCCCTATCTACCGCACAAAAACAGGTTTGACTGTATTGTATTTTAACTAAATATCCTGCGAACAAATTGCCAGTATCAATCGTCGAAAGGATTTTAAATTTCCACAAAATTATGTAAAAGTACAAAAAACGTACAAAATTCTATTATACATTTAATTATGCCAGAATCACTTTATAAAGAAATAAATTCTTGGTGTAACCAAGTGTAAATACACCTAAACCTGTTTTTACACGGTTCATTTTACACGACTTTTTTTTTGTTACGATGGGAACGTATCTACCGTGGAAAAGCAGATTTAGGTATATTGTGAAAGTAGCAAATAATAAAGGAAACGCCCAAAATACAAACCCAAACCAAAAATCACACTAAGTATTAGTGGCACCGCACAACATGTCATTATTTGTCATATCAAGGCCATGTCGGTTCATTGTCAGTGACACAAATTCATTTTCAGAGATCTCCGATCCTTTTCGGGTCCGCACACAAAACGTGACTTACCAAAATATGCGCGCTGTACATTTAATTCCCTAGCTCTAACAGCAAGGCTGGCTCCGGGTCATACCTCGCCAAGTCTTTCCACTTCCTTCTTGTAAAGCAGAAGAGATCTCTGATCCGCACATGCAGTCAGTTTCACCTGGTTCCTGTGCCAACCCGCATCCCGACAAGTCGAAGCAGGTCCTGGGTTTTCTGCCAGGATATTCAGGTAGGTGGTGGTTAAGGACCTTTCCTCCTTTCTCCAATTGGCGGGCGTGATACTGCCATCCTCTTGGGACTGGTCAACAACTGCTACAACCAGCTGATCCTTGAGTACCTCGTTAAAAGGCCACATTTCGGTAGCATGGAGCTTAGTTCTTTTTGCGATCTTAGGACTTTCCTCCTGAGATCTGTTTCTTTTGATCTTTAAGCCAACTGAAGGACCTTCCGACTTCTGTTCGGTGACCTTTTTCGCCCACGCAAGCGTAGCTTTGTCTTTCTCCGACCTGTCTTCTGGAGATATGTTTTTTATCTTCTCCAGGGCCCTCGGTTGGTTTTGAGGAACCAGCTTGATTGGTGCTTTGGTTCCGCATTATATTTCTTTGCTCAGGTTTGGTGACCCGAGTGGAGGGACCAGCCTCATTTAAGCTTTTGTCCCGTTGTTTGTTAGTAGGTTTAGAGGTAGGCCTAAAGACCCAAGTCTCCTTCTCTACTTTTTCCGGTTTTGTAAGAGAACCGGGCTCTTTTGTTTTTTGTGTTTGTTGGTGTCCCATATTTGGTCCCACGAGTAGCGGAGAAAAGAGTGTCCACCTGTGCAGAGATCCGCAATACACAGACAAGGCTACTTAATCCGGAGGGCGCCAGGTATCCGGATCCACCGTTAGCGACTGAGCTAGTTTTTAAACTGGGCTCTCAGTCTGGCCGGTTATCGGCACGGTACGAATAACACCTTAACCCAGCCCAGTGATTTGTTTAAGGTTGACTCCTTTAGCGCCGTGTTTTAGCCTAGAAGCCGAAAAGATCAGCAATCTGGTTACCAGCAGTCACCACGAGGATGTAACACGAGCATTTGCGGAAGCTGCAAGTTACGGAGCTGAAGTGTCAGCTTGCATCCCCCGAGCAACTTCGCGCCTTACTGCCTAGAATTGATTAGAAAAATATAAAAATTCTTCATGTACATTTTGAAATTTTGTGTATTTTCGACTGAAAATTGTAGATGTTGTTGAACATAAAACAATTATTTTACCGAGTTAATGCTCAAAATATTACTGGTATTCAATGTTCGATCGTAATACTATTGGAAAGTTCTAACTTTGTTTAAACTTTTAAAGATTCAGCTTTAAAATAGAAAATGAAAATTACGAATGATATTTAAAATTCAAACAACAATCAAAAATATAAAAAATTTAATACTCATTTCTCCAGAACCGCAGAAATTACCAACAATTTGTATATTTCAATATATGTAATTTCTATATCAAATACTCAAATTTTAATTTTATGGCAAACTCACAGTCAAAATTTTAAAATCTAAATATTCAAACTTTGAAATACTGAGAATTTAATTGCACTTTACAATATTAAAATTTCCCTACTGCAAAAAGCATGTCATAAATTTTAAAAGTTTTTTATTTCAAAATGTGAATGTTCTAAATTTCAATAGTTGTGTTCTAAAAAGTACAATGTACTTTCATGTGTAGCAGCTGTACATAAATTAATAAACAATTCCCAAATTCTTGGTATTCCGATAATATTCAAAAACTTTCTAAAATTCAATATTTTGTACTGAATATGAAAATTTCGATAAAATATGAATTCGGAAATTGTAAAATACCATGCAGCGATAGGAAAATTTCAATTTTCAAAATTTTTGTTTCCAAGAAATTAGTTTACCTAACTAAAACATTATGCTGATCAAATTATGAATTTTTGAAATTAAATTTAAAATCTGATTTACTGAAATAGAAATTTAAAAATTTTGAATTTTTAAAATTCGATTATTAAAAATTTTATTTTTTGATATTTGTTTTTTTTAGAAATTTTGGTCAAGCAAAAACGCAAAAAACTTTAATTCAATTTCAAAATCAGAATCTTAACCATCAGCTTCGTTCAAAATGTTCAAAATATTTATTCAAAATGCCGATAGCTAATTTCCTTTTCCTAAAGTGTTCCAAACTTCAATCATCAATATTCATAGCAATTCTCATAATTTGAAAACTACAAAATTTGAATACTCAGTATTTTAAAAATTTCTGAACTTCCAAAAATCAACACATAATATTACGATATTGCAATGCTGAAAAAAAATGTAAAAATGTAAATTTTGAAATCTCGAAATTCGATAATATGAAATTTTATAATTTTTAATTTTATTTTGAAAATATTTGAATTCGAAATTTAATTTTATCTACATATGTTAAGTATTCATAATTTTATCAAAATTTTCAGAATTCCTTACTTAAAATTATGCAAGATAATGCGGAAAATTTTAATAGGTTAAAAATGAACTTTTAGATATTGTAACATTATAAATATTGTTCAACGTCTTACCTCTAAGAAAATATTACTCAAAATAAGAACTAAGTTTTTTTATAACTGAGCTTTAGAAATATTTCAATTTTGAGAATTGATTATAAAAATATAAAAATTGGTTATGTAAAATTTTGAAATTTTGTGTATTTTCGACTGAAAATTGTATCTATTGCAATCCCCCAATTTAAATAAATATAAAACAATTATTTTACTGATAAAATGCTCAAAATTACTTGAATTAGTCGGAAAGTGATATTGAAGTTATAAAAAGTTCAGAATTTTGAGAATTGCATGCAGAAAATTACGAAAACCAATGTTTAAAATTTCGCTCAATTTTACGTCAATACTTAAAGGCGAATACCATTTATAAGTTCTATTTCTATTTAAAATTCAAATCACAATTGAAAATATAAAAAATTCAATACTCATTTCTCAAGAAACGCTAGAAATTATCAAAAATTGTTGCATACACTAAATATTATTACTTGAAATTACAAAAAATTTGCGTAATTCAGTATATTCGAAATTTCTATAAAAAATACTCAAATTTTAATTTTATGACAAACACTCAAAATTTTGAAATACAAAGAATTTAATTGCATTTTACAACACTCAACATTTCCTAACTGTATAATGCATGTGATAAATTTTAAAAATTGTAAATTTCGATTTGTAAATATCAAAATTTCAATAGTTGTACATAAATTCCCTTAGTTGTACATAAATCAAAAACAATTCTCAAAATTTTAACATTTTTAAACCTAAAAATTTTCAAAAAAAAATCTTGGTATTACGATAAAAAAACGAAAATAAAAGCTCAATAAGCGCTAATTTGTAAAATTCAAATCCATCTAATAATTTTTGGAAATTACCTAAAATTACCTAAAGTAAAAATTTCAATAAAATACAAATTTGGAAATTCTAAAATACCTTGTAGCGATAGGAAAATTTCAAATTTCATAATTTTCAAAACTCAAAATATTAAAGTTTTCGTTTCCAAAAAATTAGTTTACGTTTAACTTCATATTTATGCAATATTTTTAGATAGGTTAGGTTAGGTTATTTTGAAGTGGCTGCTATCGCACACTTAGGCCAGCAATGGCCCGTTATGATACCACAGGATCCCATCTCCCCATTACTCCCGTTGAAACCAACCAGAGCTATTTATATAGCGTAATAAATCTCGCACTCCACAGTCCGCGAGTTCCGAAAGGCTGTCCATACCGTACACACCCAAATACTTATGCCTTCTGTATGATAGCGCCGGACATGAGCATAGGAAGTGTTCCAAAGTCTCCTCCTCCTCTTCGTCCATGCAACTTCTACAAAAGTCATTCGTATGTATCCCCAGCCTTCTCGCATGCTCCCCAAAAAGGCAGTGACCTGTCATTATCCCTACGACCCATTCTATTTCTTGTCTTCCCAGGGATATTAGTACCTTGGAGCGCCGCAAGTCCAGTTTTGGCCAAACCTGCTTTGCTACCCTGCACGTGAGAGTGTTGATCCACCTCTCATTTGTCAAGGCGATTGCCTTTTTACTGAGCGCCCATTTTAGCACTGCCATAGGCCCCTCAGACCTACCATTTCCGGCTGCATCTGGAGAGTCGTACCGTACCTAGCTAGTTCGTCCGCCCTGCAGTTCCCCGTGACGTCCGAGTGACCCGGGACCCAGATTATCTGGATGTTGAAATACTCGCTCATCTCGTTAAGAGATGATCGGCAATCCAGCGCCACCCGCGACTTCAGACAAACTGCCCCAAGTGACTTGATCGCTGCTTGACTGTCCACATAAATTGCGATATCCCTCCCGGATACCACATTATGCTTCAACCATGTCATGACTTGCCCGATCGCCACCACTTCAGCCTGGTACACGCTGCAGTAGTCAGGGAGACGAACAGAAATATTAACATTAAGTTTATCACAGAAGACTCCGGCTCCTACCTGATCGTCTAGCCTCGAGCCGTCCGTGAAAAATTGCACTGCCTCGTTTTCCAAGATTGATCCGTTTCTCCAGGATTCCCTTGAGGGAAAGATGGTACGGAAACCCTTATCGAAGCACAACGTTGGTGTAATATAATCCAGATTCGCCAGTTCTTCGCCAGCGAATTTACCTATCGTCGAGTGTCCCACCTGAAGACACTTCCACTGAGAGACAGCCAAGAGTCTCGTAGCCACGTTGGCTGCCATCTGTTTACCATAAAGGTCGATTGGAATAAGGTGGAACATAACCTCTAAAGCGCGTGTAGGTGTTGTCCTAAGCGCCCCGCTTATAAGCATACAGTCCGTTCTTTGCACCTTCTCCATCATACCTCTATATGTTACCTTATCTAGAGCTGGCCACCAAACGCCCACCCCGTACATTAGCACAGGTCTTACCACGGCGGTATAGAGCCAGTATACCAGCTCCGGTTTCAAGCCCCATCTCTTACCTATAGCGTTCCTACACGAGTATAAGGCTACAATAGCCTTATTCACCCTTTCCAAAGTGTTAGGCTTCCAGCTGAGCTTACTATCAAAGATTATGCCCAGAAATCTCGCTCGGTCAGCAAAAACTAGTCCGCTGCCGTTTATGATAGGAGGGCTAACCACCGGAATTTTATATTTCCTAGTAAATAGTACCAGCTCTGTTTTGGAAGGGTTAATCCCCAAGCCACACTTGCTGGCCCATTTCGTAACAATCAGGAGTGCATTCACATCCCTAATCGTATCTAGATATTTGCCTGAGACAGCTATCGCTACATCATCAGCATATGCTACAACCCCTATCCCCTCTCTCTCTAGTTCCAGCAGCAATCCATTAATCACTGCACTTCAGAGAATGGGGGACATTACACCTCCTTGTGGGGTTCCTCTAACCACCCGTCTTCTAATCTTGGACTCTCCCAGCTCCGAGGTAATAGTCCTGCTTACCAGCATCTGATTTATTAACCTACTTATAGAGCAGTCCACGTTCAAAAAAGACAATCCTTCCATGATCGCCTCCGTTTTTACATTATTAAAAGTACCCTCAATATCGAGAAATGCTACCATGCAAAACTCTTGCAAGTAAATTGATTTCTCAATTGTGCGTACTAGATCGTGCAGAGCTGTGTCCACCGACTTTCCCTTACAGTACGCATGCTGCGACATTGCCCAATTCCTGGGTTCAATTGTTGATCGAATAAACACATCTATCAACCTTTCCAGGGTTTTCAGCAGAAAGGATGATAGAGTTATAGGCCTCAAATCCTTTGGACGAGCTTTTGAGCTCTTTCCCGATTTCGGGATAAAGACTACTTTGACCTCTGTCCAATTCCTAGGAATATAGACTAGTTTCAAACATCCCCTGAAGATAACCTCTAGCCAGGGGATGATGGCTGCCGAGTTCTTTTGAATCTCTGCTGGTATAATCCGATCCGGGCCCGCCGACTTATAAGGCTTAAAACCCTGCAGCGCCCACCTGATCCGCTCTCTATCCAATATGCCCTCCATAACTATTGGAGGTGTTCCTCGATGAGCTCCAGGCTCCATCGACTCATCAAAGCTTCCCGGAAAGTGAGTATCGATAAGAAGCTCCAACGATTCCGCACTTGAAGCTGTCCATGCCCGTCTGGTCTAATTAAGTAACTAGGACTAGTTGGGTTAGTAGATAGAATCTTCCTAAGGCGGGAAGTCTCAGAGACTTCTTCCATTCTACCACAGAAGAGTCTCCAAGATCCCCTCTGTGCCTTCCTCAATTCTTTTTTGTACTTTCTTAGGTCCTCCTTATAGGAGTCCCAGTCCCGTACATGCCTCGTGTTCTTTGCCTTATTAAAGGCTGTCCTACACGCCTTCCGAAAGGTCTCCAACTCCATGGACCACCATGTCGGTTTTTGCCTTCCCCTTGGCTTTATCAGGGGGCAAGAAGCATTAAAGGAAAGATTTCATGCTTTTGTGACAACATCCACAATGCAATTCAATTCTTCCACTGTCTCCGGAAGTCCGGGGATATCCGGCAATAGTTCCTCCAACACCTCCCCATATTTCTCCCAGTTTGTCCTTCTAGGATTCCTGAAAACTGAAAAATAGTATCCGAGGCGAGGGTCACATCTAGAACCTCCTGCCGATTACTAACGATAAATGTCGGTTCCTGCCGAACATTGCAGACTGAAAGGTTAGTATTTAATAAGTAATCAAAAAATAACTCACCCCTCTCATTAATATCAGTGCTCCCCCAAATTGTGTGATGCGCGTTTGCATCACATCCGAGTATCACACCAATCCTATTTCTCCTTGCTTCTCGGATCAGGTCCCCCAGGTTATCCGGCGGGATCTCCTTCTCCCGATCCATATAAGCAGAGACCAGCCAAAACTTGTCTCTGCCAACCTCCATACTGATCGCAGTAACGTCACCACTACTGTATTGAGAAAGTAGAAAATTTTTTAAAGTATTTTTCACTAAAATGCAAGATCTTATCTTCTCAGAGTTACTTGAGTACAAAGTTGTATACCCTTTCACCTTAAGGCCACAGATCCTGTTTTTGTTAATCCAAGGTTCCTGGATTAACGCTAGCTCCTCTCCTGATCTAGTCAGTCTGAGAACGAGAGCCGCCGAAGCAGCCTTCGTATGGTGGAGATTAATCTGCACAATATTAATCATCATGCATTATCTCACTTACCTCTTCATGCATTCCCTGTTTCAGGCTAATGCTACCTTCCTCCGGGGGCCGCTAGAATCCGCCGTGTCGCCCCCCATAATTAATGCTTCGCTGCATTGAGAATCCCCAGCCTCTCTTCGTTCAGATTCCAACAGGGTGTCTCCCATCGGATCCAAGCGAGAGAAGGCCGCCTCTCTCCAATAGCAGCTCCACGTCATCGTCTGGTCATCGGCCCGTCCTCCGAGCGCATGCCTACCTCATCTTTTTTAAAAACGTTGAGAGTGATCGACCCGAAACCGTAGCTGATCACCCCCTTTGTCTCTGCCAGGGGAGTAAGGGACTCCTTATTGAGCAGCATGATTGCCATTCTGAAGCCCCCTTTAGCCTCCTCCTGTTTGACAATCTTCCAATCTTTCGTTGGAAGATTCGGATTACTTGCCTGAATAATCTCAAGGATCTCTTCTGGCTTTTCTGGTTTGGTTGGTAACCAGACGCTGGCCCTTGGTCTACTCGGAATTTCTTCCTTTCGAACTGCCTCAAGCCTCACGCCTTCCCATACCTCACCTACTTCGGATATTGCCTTTTTATAAAGATCCACCGATCTTTGATCCGAGCACGCAGTTAACTTTACGCGCCCTTGATGCCATCCCGCATCTCTACAGAACGGAGGGGGTCCTGGATTTTCTCTCAGGACCTTATTTTTAGATAACACCTAATTAAAACATTATTCCGTTCAAATTTTGAATTTTTGAAATTAAATTTAAAATCTGACTTACTGAACTAGAAATTTCAGAATTTTGAATTTTTAAAATTCGATTATTAAAAATTGTATTTTTTGAAAAAACACTTACGAAATTTTGATCAACCAAAAATGCAAGAAATTTCAATTCAATTTAATAAATTTTGTAAATTCTTTCCCAAAATATTCAAAATATTTATTCAAAACACGGATTCTTTAAGTATTTCAAAATTCAATCATCAATTTCTTATAATTTGAAAATTACAGAATTCGAATACTTAGTATTTGCAAAATTTCCGAACTTCCACAATACATTAAGATATTGCAATGCTGAAAAAAAAATTTATAATTTAATATTTTGACAATTTTTATTCAAAGCGCTACATGAATTTTATAATCTCGAAATTCGATAATATGAAATTTTATAATTTTTAATTTTATTTTGAAAACATTTGAATTCGAAATTTAATTGCAAAACTCAGTTCTAATTCTAGTTAAGTATTCATAATTTTATCAAAATTGTTCAGAATTTTCAGAATTCCTTACTAAAAATTGTGAAAGTTAATGCTGAAACTTTTAATAGGTTAAAAATATACTTTTAGATATTGTAATATTTAAGTTTTTTTTATAACTGAGCTTTAGGAATATTTCAATTTTGAGAATTGATTAGAAAAACATAAAAATTGCTCATGTGAATTTTGAAATTTTGTGTATTTTCGACTGAAAATTGTAGGTGTTGCTGCAATCCTTCAATTTAAATATACAACAATTATTTTACTGACTAAATGCTCAAAATTACTTGAATTAGTCGGAAAGTGATATTGAAGTTTTAAATTTTTTTTGTTTTTTTAACCCTCGTCAGGTGGTATAGGTACAATTGTACCTTTTAAACAGCAATAACTTTCTTGTAGAAGCTATAGAGGGTGAAAATTCCTTGAAATTTCCACATTTTTAGTCTAGATCATATAGGCCTTTTTCTGGAAAACATCACCACCCCCCTAGGAGATAGGAGTCGAGTTGTTTTTACTTCATAACAGGTACAATTGTATGTCTGTTAACGTTACAAAATTATGCCGCCGGACGAGGGTTAAAGAAAATTAAATTAAAAAATTAATTTCGATATTCTAGTATTCAAAATTGCAAACTCGACTTTAAGATAATATTTTCAGATTTAGAGATTTATTTGCTTAAAATTAGAAAAATCCAATCGATTCTAAAACGCAAAGGATATTTAAAAATTAAACCACAGTTGAAAAAATAAAACATTAATTAGTCATTTATCCAGAAGCGGTAGAAATTACCAAACAATTCATACATTAAATGTTATTACTGGAAATTACAATTTATGTAATTCAATATATTCGAAATTTCTGTACCAAATACTCAAATTTTAATAATATGTCAAACTAACACTCAAAATTTTGAAATACAAAGAAATTAATTACATTTTACAATACTCAAAATTTCCTAACAATAGAAAAGCATGTCATAAATTTTAAAAAATTTCAATTTCAAAATGTGAATGTTCAAAATTTCTATGGTTGTATTCTAAAAAATACAATATACCTACTTTCAAGTGAAGCTGTACCCAAATCAATAAACAATGCTGACAATTTTAATTCTAAACCTCAAAATTTCCAAAAAAATCTTGGTATTCCAATAATAATTAAAAACCTTCTAAAATTCAATATTTTGTACTAATTTTTGAAATTTACCTAAATGTAAAAATTTCGATAAAATACCAATTTGGAAATTCTAAAATACCATGTAGCGATAGAAAAATTTCAAATTTCTGAATTTGCAAAACTCGAAACCGTCAAAATTATTGTTTCCAAAAAAATTAGTGCTATTCAATATGGTGAATTTTTGAAATTAAATTTAAAATCTGATTTACTGAACTAAAAATTTCCGAATTTTGAAAATCTGATTTACTGAACTAGAAATTTCCGAATTTTGAATTTTTAAAATTCGATTATTAAAATTTTTTTTTTTTTGATATTTTTCAATTCAACTCAAACAAATTCAATTTTGTAAATACTTTCTTCAGCACATAGCTTCATATAAAATTTGAATCTTTACCATTAGCCTCACTCAAAATGTTCAAAACCTTTTAGTAAAACGTCGATAGCTAATTGGGTTTTCTTTAAGTATTCCAAAATTCAATCATCATCACTCATAGCATTCTCATAATTTGAAAACTACAAAATTCGAATACTCAGTATTTGGAAAATTTCCGACCTTCCAATAATCATTGCGTTGATTGACTTTACGATATTGCAATGCTGAAAATTTTGTATGTTAATATTTTGACAATTTCTTTTACCGAAATTCTAAATTTTATATTTCAGTTCTAAACATTTTTTTACACTTCAATAAGAATATAACCAAATTTCAAAATTCTAAAATTACGTGTATCACGTTCTCACGTATTGTTTATTTAGCCGTAAAATGTTATTACGAAATATTTATGTTTATTTGTAATACGTACATAATTTATAATCAACACAATGTATTGTCGTATGTTTTTTCCCCGTCACATCAAACTACATATTTCACATTCCCCGGCAGCTCATATTATGAATTATATTTCCTGGTAAAAACTAAGCTCAAAAAAACACATTTTTGCATGTGCTATACGATATTTGAAATCCATATCAGTGTTTACAATCGTTTATAGAAAAAAAAAATTTGCCCCTTTATAGTTTTTCAATGTCATCAGTCTACCGTCATTTCTATTTTGGTATTTAGTACTATAGCCTAAATTCACGCTATACATTATCGCCAAGTCAACCTTATAAATCACAAAACACAAAAAGTTAAAAAGTTATTTTCTTTATTGGACGATATCGAGTGGTGGATGACTCAACAAACCAAAAAAAATAAATAAAAAAACAGAAAGGAAAAAAGCAACAAATGTCTTTGAATGTCCGGCCGCAAAATACAATAATAAGACGAAAATCAAGATAATCCTTTAATTTCATTGCGTCATCATAAAATTTTATTTTTTATTTTTTTTGGTAAACCATGTAATTTTCTTTATAAATTTAAGGGTCTAGGTAAATTGTGGATGGAGTTTGGGTTTTTACAAAAAAAGTAAAAATTACGTGATTGATGATGCCGGGTTTACTTTATTGTTATGTTGTCCAATGTGGTCAGATTTGTTATAATTATATATTTTATTTGTATTTTTTTTTTTGTAAATAGAAAGGTGTAATCGACACGTTGAGATCAAAAAAGTGAAAAAGCTTTGATGACGGCAATGTAAAGAGCATATCAAAGGTTTAACGTACGTTTTTGTTGTAAATTAATGAATTACATTTGAAAGGGGTGGATGTGTCAACCATAAAAAATTATAGAATTATGTAATTCTGTAGCTGGAGAGGTATGCGAATGGAATCGATTAAATTGGAAAATATTCACAATAATCACAAGTTTATGTTGCAGAAACAAATCTTGAAATTATTGACCCGACAAATCGGTCATAAACCCAATATCGAATCACAATTTTCCACATTGAACTGATTAATCGTAGACAATAAATAATAATTTTCCAGCTATGTGAAAACAAAAGTAAAGACATTTTTTCATTTTCTTCTTTTCTGTTGATTTTGAGAAACTGTTTTAACCTCGACATTAGCCATAAAAAATTTATTAGTTTTTCGTTATGTTTTAAGTTTTTGTTGTTGGATTTATCTTAGTACTTGATCTGCTATTGAAAATGGCGCATTTACAACAGAAAAACAAACCAATAAATTTTATTACTGTACAGGGAGCCAAACAAGATGCGATTTATGGAATAGAAAAACGATTATTTCCAAGGTTGTTTCAAATTGAATGGACTTCTTATCTTCTGCAAATTAGTAATCTATATAATTTAAAATGAGCACCGCAAAAAAAATCGATTGCATCTAATTGACTGTAGCATCAAATTCTTGAATGAGCGGGATAATCAATTCATATTCAATTCACATTCAGTTCAAATTTAATTCATGTTCGAAATTCAATCCATTTTCAATTCATATTTAATTTATATTTATTTAAAAAGGCAAAAGATTTATTCGACAATTGGACAGAAACCAGAGTGTTTTATTCGCAGGAAGCTTATCCGTTCAACGGTTTTTTTTGTGAACTACACATCCCTAATGGAAGGATTTCTTCTAAGAAGTCTCTGTGTGTTCCTTCTTCGGAGGAAGAAACATAGGTTCCACTCTGTTGAATTATACTCATCTGAGCTAGAAATACTCAATAAAGGCTGTTAGCCAAATTTTGTCAATTCTATGCCGCGGGAAGTTGATATACATAATATGTCTGTGTTCTTTGTCTATTGTTGACTTAATTTTAAATTGGACGGTAATAAATGATATTTTCACCTCTGGTCAGAGGTGATATTGCCCACTCTCTAACCCCCCAAAGAATTGCATTGAAGATTTTGATTAGGAACTAGCAGATCGGATAATTACGTTCGAAGTTCTGCCTTGAGAGTATTTTCGGCTTTAAACCGTACAAATTGAACCACCTGCTCCACCTTTTCAAAACGTATGTTTCTTTTAGCATTGTTCCTCAAGTTTTGTGCAAGAACAACGTTGTTTCATACCGAAAACTGGCAAATCAGATTATGCTGATCCCAAAGTCCCATAAAAATCCCGAAAGTACAAAATCCCGAGGGTACAAAATCTCGAGGATACATAATCCCGAGGGTACATAGTCCGGAGGGTACAAAATCCCGAGGGTACAATATCCCGTAATCTCGAGAAAATACCGAGGAGTGGCTTATTATAGACATTGCCTGAAAATAAGTTCCAGAAAATTTAAAATCCAGAATAATTGAAAAGTAAAAATTCCCGAAAAAAAAAAAATCCCGAAAACATTTTAGAAATTACCTGAAAAACAATCCAGAAAAAAATCCGGAAAAAATATTTTGTTTAAAATAAATGAAAAAAATTCAATATTATAGCCATTTTTAGACTTTTAACATCATTTGAAACATTTGTGGTACATCTATCAATAAGTGTCTGCAAAGTTGTCGAAGCATTTACGAAGAATTAAATCCGCAATTCGCTCCAACACATTCGTCGATACCATACTAACCCAATGAATTAAGCCAACCACAAAATAACTTGAAACATTTGTGGGAGCACTATCAGTAGAAGCGATATGAGCGATACGATTCCTTTATTTGTGTCTGAAAGGTTAACGAAGCAATTTCATTATCGTAAATATTAAGAACTTTACGGAAACATTTTAATTTTTATTTGGTCCGCACTTTGATAATTGCGTTTCTGGATTTTCGTTTTAGCACTTCAATATCACTTTCCGATTAATTCAAGTAATTTTGAGCATTTTATCAGTAACATAATTGTTTAATATTTATTTAAATTGGGGTATTGCAACAGATACAATTTTCAGTCGAAAATACACAAAATTTCAAAATTTTACATAAACAATTTTAATATTTTTATAATCAATTCTCAAAATTTAAATATTTCTAAAGCTCAGTTATAAAAAAAACTTAGTTCTTATTTTGAGTATTATTTTCTTAGGGGTAAGATGTTGACTAAAAGTTAATTTCTACAATATCTAAAAGTGCATTTTTAACCTATTAAAATTTTCAGAATTAACTTTCAAAATTTTAATTAAGAAATTCTGAACAATTTTGATAAAATTATTAATACTAAACATAGAATTAGAACTGAGCTTTGAAATTAAATTTTGAATTAAAATATTTTCAAAATAAAATTAAAAATTATAAAATTTCATATTATCGAATTTCGAGATTTCAAAATTTATGATGCTTCGAACAAAAATTTTCAAAATATTAGATTATACATTTTTTTTTCAGCATTGCAATATCGTAATGTATTGTGTTGATTATTGAAAATTCGGAAATTTTGAAAATATGTACTGAGTATTCGAATTTTGTAATTTTCAAATTATGGAAATTGCTATGAGTATTGATGATTGAATTTTGGAATACTTAAAGAAAAGGAAATTAGCTATCGGCGTTTTGAATAAATATTTTGTACATTTTAAATGAGGCTCATTCAAAGAATTTACAAAATTTTAAAAAATACAATTTTTAATAATCGAATTTTAAAAATTTAAAATTCTGAAATTTCTAGTTCAGGAAATCAGTGTTATCTAAAAATATTGCATAATAATATAAAGTTAATCGAAAACAAATTTTTGGGAAACGAAAATTTTGACATTTTGACTTTTGGAAATTTTGAAATTTGAAATTTTACTATCGCTCAAGGTATTTTAGAATCTCCGAATTGTATTTTATCGAAATTTTTACATTTAGGTAATTTCCAAAAATTATTAGATGGATTTGAATTTTAGAAATTCGCGCTTATTGAGCTTTTTATTTGATTATTATAATTGGAATACCCAGATTTTGTTTTTGGAAATTTTGAGGTTTAGAATAATGTTAAAATTTTAAGAATTGGTCTTGATTTATGTGCACCTAATGAACACATGAAGTACATTGCATTTTTTGTAGCTATTGAAATTTTGACATTCACAAATCGAAATTTATAATTTTGAAAATTTATGACAAGCTTTTTTACTGTTAGGAAATTTTGAGTATTATAAAATGCAGTTAAACTCTTTGTGTTTCAAAATTTCGATTGTTAGTTTGCCATATTATTAAAATTTGAGTATTTGGTATAGAAATTCCGAGTGGAAATGTTAAGGGTTGCACTGTATAACAACGCTGTTTTATCTCACATTGATTGTAGTATAAAAATGTTTTATATTTCAATAAAGAATCAGTTTGTATTTGGATTTTGAATTATAAAGGTCTTTTAGTTCAAAGCAACGACGAGGATAGAAAATAAAATAAAAAATGTCGTTTGAGATTTGAACAATTAGTGTTAATGAATGGTGTGGAAAAAATAAAAAAATACCCTAATTGGCGCGAATGAATAAACCAGCTTACCCGTTTCACGGGTATCTAAAACATTCAAACAAGCTGTTAATGGTTTCGATCCAAATTTAACACGTACGTGTGATTTTGGGCGATTTATTTCGGCAAATGCTTTACGGGATCAGTTGTTTTGCGGCCTAAAAAGTGAGAAAAAATTGAGAATTATGTGGCTAGTGAAAAAACTTGCGTTTTTGGAGCAGCCAAAAGCAATACGTGATAGTACTGGTGAAATTACAAAAGTCGGATCAAGTGTTAAACAATTTAGCAGCCATAATGATAAGGCAAAAGAAAGCCTACATAAAGATGCGATGAACCAAAAATGTGATAAATGTGGTGGACCGAATCTCCAATATTGTTTATTTTATAAATGTGGTGACGGGAAAAAAATGTGTCCAAAAAATCGTGCGATTAATCCGGCAGAAGACGAAAACGAAAGTGATGATTTTTTTAATTCGCTGAACTTTATTAACGGCATTGATAACTTACACTCAAAATCTGAAGTTGTGCGTGTAATCATAAATAATGTGCCTATTCAAATGGAGATTGATACGGGTGCAGCGATTACAGTGATTAGTTCGGCTATATTTAGTGAAAAATTTCCAAATTTAACGTTGACCAGAGTTTCAAGAAAATATACGGTAGCAAATGGTGAAATGTTGGACGTTGTAGGAAAGACAATGGTTCGTGTTAAAAGTGGAGTAACGGAAGAACAATTGGAAATATTTGTTTTCCGTGCAGCACATCGTATACCTCTGTTGGGTAGACCATGGTTGGATAAATTAATGCCTATGTGGCGCGAAAGGATTCGTGAATTTTCTACGGATGGTAATGGTGTAAAAACTCTTGGCGGTCCAAAGGAGTATTTGATGCCTCATGTGTTACGTCTAAAGAGGAAATTTCCCTCTGTATTTTCAAATAAGCCTTCCGCCATTAACAACTTTAAAGCAACCATTGTCTTGAAGGAAGATGCAAAGCCGATATTCTGTAAGCCTTATTCGGTGCCATATGCCTTGAAACCAAAGGTAGAGGTGGAACTGAGAAAGATGGTCGAGACTGGTATACTGGTTCCTGTGCAGCACAGTGAATGGGCTAGCCCTATTGTGATCGTTCCAAAGAAGGATAAAAGTCTCCGGGTTTGTGTGGATTTTAAAGTGACGGTGAATAAGTGGGTTGATTTTCATCATCATACCTTACCAAATCTCGACGATATTTTAGCGAGTCTCTCGGGAAACAACTGCTTTACAGTTTTGGATGTGGGCGGCGCATACCAACAAGTTGTAGTAGCTAAAAAATCATCGGATCTTTTGACAATCAACACTCATCTGGGACTGTTTAGATATACGCGGCTCACTTATGGTATCTCAAGTGCTCCCATCATATTTCAGCAAATAATGGACAAAATTGTTCAGGGACTGCCGAAAACAGTTTGCTATCTCGATGATATTTTGATAGCTGGAGAAGATCAAAAAGAGTGTCAGCGCAATGTGGAAACTGTGCTCCAACAACTTGTCAAGTATAATGTTCACATTAATGAAAATAAATGTTTATTTTTCAGACGTGAGGTGGAATATCTAGGCCACATTATTAGGGGGTGTGGAATAAGACCGAGCCCTAGTAAGATTGCGGCCATTAACAATGCCCCAGTACCTCAAAACGTCATGCAGCTCAAGGCTTTTTTGGGATTGGCCAATTTCTATAGAAAGTACATCCCGATGATGATGGCATCGGAACTGGTGCCGCTCTATGACCTAACAAAAAAAGATGTGAATTTTATCTGGACCAGAAGATGCAACGATGCATTTGAAAGATGCAAAATGGAGCTGAGTGCGAACAACCTCTTAAGTCGTTATGATCCAAGCAAAGAGCTGTACCTCAAGTGTGATGCTAGTTCTTTTGGGATGGGTGCCGTTCTTAGCCAAGTAACTGAGGAAGGCGATCGACCGTTGATGTTCGCTTCTGCGAGTTTATCGACAGCCGAAAAAAACTATTCCCGGCTCGATAAGGAGGCGTTAGCAATAATTTTCGCGGTAAAGAAATTCCATAAGTTTTTGTTTGGGCGCACTTTTATCCTAGTGACAGATCATCAGCCTCTAGTGTCACTATTTGATAATGAAAGGGGCATTCCAATTACTGCTGCTAATAGACTTCAGCGATGGGCCATCATATTGTCAGGATATCATTATAAAATTAAGTATCGGAAGGGACAAGACCTCGTGGTGCCTGTTGCCTTGTCGCGTTTACCTCAAAAAGGCGAATTCAGCGGAGATGTGTATATTCAATCAGTCAATGCGTTTTTGGAAGCCGATGATCATTTATCAATTTGCCATGTGGATGTGGCTGACGCTACAAAACAGGATGCGACGTTAATGAAGGTAATATCAAATGTGAGAAAGGGATGGCCTAGTCCGATCACTGATTCGGGAATTGAACCATATTTCGTTCGTAAAAATGAGCTCACCATCGAGAATGGTTGCCTGGTGTGGGGCAATCGTGTCATTATACCGTTATTGTTACAAAAGCATGTTCTTCAATTGCTACATGAAAAGCATTCCAGTGTTGTAAGAATGAAAATGCTGGCAAGATCTGTATGCTGGTGGCCAAATATGGAAGATGAAATCGAGATGGCTGTGAAAACGTGTGTGGTTTGCCAAAAATGTCAAAACGTAAGCAGAGCTGATTTCAAAAACTTAAAGTGGCCCAAGAATGAACGGGTGTGGTATCGACTTCATGCAGTTTTTTTCCATTTTGGAGGAAGAACTTTATTACTAGTACTTGACTCAATATCGAAGTGGATTGAAGTTCAAATAATGCATGGAACAACTGCTGCTGACGTAATCGTTAAGCTTCAGCAAATATTTTCGGTGTTCGGTTGCCCAGTTGAGTTAGTAACAGGTGACGATCCACCATTTAGTTCATCGGAGTTTATTAAATTTTGCCAATTTAATAGCATATCACCGTTAAAGAGTCCGGCATACGTACCTCAAGCTAATGGTTTGGTAGAGCGAGCCGTTCAGAAGATAAAGAAAAGCCTTCGAAAATCATTGGGAGATGAAAGTAGATCCGTAGATGAACTGCAGCGAGCATTGTCAAACATACTGATCAACTATCGCAATACACCAAGTTTAACAAGCGCTAAAACACCATCGAGCTCTGTACTACGGTCTAAACCGAGAACCCGTTTGGCACAGTTAAAACGAACTTTTGGATCAATGCCAGTAAAAAAAGGTGCACCTAAATTAATAAATATTAATTATCCCAAATCATTTGTCGAAAACGAAAATGTAGTTTTCCGTTTGAATTCGTCATTCAACTGGGAACCTGGAATCATAGTTAAAACTTTGGGACTGCGACGTTATGTGATCAAAGCTGGTGAAAAGATACGTATATTGCATCAAAATCAGATACGGTCTATACCATTCGAATCTCGTAAATATGAACAACCGGAACAGATTGTGAAATTGACTGAATTGAATGATACACAGTCGAAGATAGGGAAGCTACTAAACAACTTGAAACACACAACACACCGCCTAGCTTCATAACCCGAGAAAAACTTGTCGTAGCTTCATTTTTGAGACGTTCGATACGTGACAAGAAGATGCCAGATCGACTTCAATATGAACGTTAGTCATAAGAATCATAATCAGTAAAATTCATATACTTTAAAAAAAAATTAAGATACGATAACACTTCTTGTATACAGTCATTTCGTTACTTTATCCCTCTATATTGTGTTTCAATAAAGAATCATTTTGTGTTTGGATTTTGAATTATAAAAGTCCTTTTTACTAAAAGTCTCGTCTTGTAGCCTTTAATAAAATGCAATAACACGACTTTCAACCCCTGACGATTCGCAAAAAGTAAGGGAGGTATTCTTTCATGTATACTCAGCTTCCAGTTATTACATTTTATTTATGATGAGTAGGAAAAGTTTCTAGGACCAAACCCACAGATTTTTTTAAGAAAACCATACTCCATATTTTTCGTCTTATACAGGTAACTTTTACTAATATGAACGTCTATAAAAATATTTTGCAAAAATTTCTCGATACCGAAATCTTAGTATTTTAAAGTTTTTGAATTATAAATATCAACGTTTTGAATATCGGAAAAATATTTTTTTTTTGGCCTAATTTATCGTAATTTTCAATTTTGTATTGATTACCGATTACCGAAATTTTTCTTATACAATATTCAAAATTTTACTTAAGATATTATTGGCTGCCCTTCATTCGTGAGAAAGTAGAACAGGTTTTGGTAAACTTGGTAGCTTGTCCCCTAGGGACTTGCCCCGTGCGAGTATCATTTGGTTATTTCATCCAAACTAAAGTATACTAAAACAATAGAATACTTTTATACCACAATTCAAATTTAATGTTTATTGAATGAAGTGGTTGGTCAGTTCAGAATTCACTTTGTGTAGAGTCAATTTTTTTGCATCTCTTTTATGTTGGCAACATTTTGTATTCATTAGTTGTTTTGTCTGCACAATGTACGACTGATTGCATTCACAGACTATCTTACAACATTTCTGTTCTTGCCTAATAATGTGCGGTCTTTGAGTGGTGAGAAAAGCGATTTGCCAAAATTACCATGTGCTCTTCCAACTTTTAAAATTATGCTTGTTCAGACTGAACCTTATTTTTTCAAAAAGATATCGAAAAGGGATTGAAATATATTTAGTACGAATATCTTTCAATGGAACAGTTTGTATGGATTGGCTGTTTGAATTTGTTGTGTAATTGCTGTAAAGTATGGAATTTATAATGGGATTTATGAAGGAATTTGGATAGCTATTTTAAAAGAGGGTGTTTTTGAGAAGCATGAAATTTGTGTTATGAAATATTGAGTCAGAAAGCTGAAGGATTCTTTTATCAACTGACAGTATTTCTTTTGTATGATTAAGGAAGCTGAGAATGGAAATTTAGATATCTGAAAGATCATATTTTTTTATGAAACCAACCCGTAGGCAATAAACCATTTTCGTTATGTACAATAACAATTAGATCTAAAACAGGTAATTTTTGGTTATTTTCTTAATTCTACAGTGAATTTAATACTGTCGTTGAAACCATTAAACGCTTCGAAAAAATAATCGATTCTGTTTGTGGGAATGACTGTAACTATGTCATCAACATAACGATAATAAAAAATTGATTTAAAACCTAGGGAATTTAGAACACTTGTTTCTACGAACACCATAAGTAACTCAGCTACCGCTGGGCTGGTCGGTGAGCCCATAGGAGAACCAAAAAACTGCTTATATATTTTGTTATTGAATGCAAATTCACAATTATAAAGAATTAACTCCATAGCTTCAATGTAATGAAGTTTTTTTATTTTGCTTTATGAATTTTTCTTGATTTCTGCCCATCTGTTATTAAATAACTGTAAAACTAATCGGCTGTCTATTTTAAAGAATAAAGATACAACATCCAAAGGGAGGATCGTGTGGTCATTTGCTATAACGATGTTTTTAATTTTGTCTTTAAATTCGACTGAATTCTTTACTGCTGAATTGGATTTTCCAACCTTGCTATTTAAAATTTTGGATATGAAGGCAGAAAGTTAAGGAGTATTTTCTTTATGAATTTTAGGTAATCCATACATTTTAGCTATAACTCCATGATATCTTCTTAAAGACTTAGCTTCAGATATCGTTATTCTATTCTCCCTATGCCACGATGTGATCATCAAATTAAGTTTCCTCTGAATGAATACAGTATTGTCTTTGTCAATCGATTTATACACGTTTCTAGCACCTATCATGGTTTGTATTTTATTGACACAGCCACAACGATTCACCACTAGCGTATTCACCACCTTTTACCTTTATCTGCTCTGGTAATTAAAATTTTAGAATGTTTTTTAACAAATTTGTTTGAATCGAAGACCTCTTTCATAATTTGTATGTCACTAGACGTTAAATATTTATTTTGTTTGCTATATGATTTTTAAAATTTGTCATAATGTTAACCAACTCATTACGTAAAAGGGGTTACCTAAATGCTCATCGTTATTATTTATTAAAGCACCTTCAATATTTGCAATTATCTGGGCATATGGAACAGATTTTGCAGAAATTGGAGGGCAACATTTGTCTCCGAGCTTAACCATGTTTTCTTTTTTTTTGTGGAATAACCGTATTTGATAAATTAACCAACCACCTTCTAAATCACAATAATTTGAAAAAGAGTTGTTGGTTGTTGTTGCCGGTTTCCACAACTTCCCGCAATTCTTGTAGGAAAAAATTCATTTGTGATATTCTTATACTTCGTAGTGTTGCATTGATATGATCATACCTGTTCTTGAAGGAATTTTCATTCAAATAATCTTTTGTATATTTCACTAGCCAATAAACTTATATCAGCTTTCGATGTATATGACAAAAATTGATTCGCTTTGGGATAAGTAAAATTTTTCAAAAACTACATGAGGTAAATTAGACTCTTATTTCGACGCTCTTCGATACGTCTTATTAATATTTCAAACAAATTAAGTAACATTTCCGTATTTGTATTCTTTACTTTTTGTAAAATGTACATAAGAATTGCTCCTGCCTTTAATAAATTCGTATTGTTTTTCCCCAATTCATTTACACCTAGTTGCATGGGCTCAATAATCAATAGCATTTCTTGGAATATTTTGATGTTTTCATCAATGATTTCTTAGAAGGCGCTTGATCATTGCAACTTGAGAATTCCATCTAGTTCCACAGTCTAATAGCAAGTTTAAAGACTTTCCTTCTTGAGCCTTAATATGCTTTTGAAGAATACAATTTCTAACGGACGAAATTTTTCCCAAATCTTCTCGAGGAATCACTAGAATATCACTATCTTGTTCCAAATTTAAACTTCCATCAGTATACAAATTATTTTCATTTAAGCTTTCAATTTCGTCTTCATTTTCATCTAAATCGTTTTCTCGTTCATATATCTCTTCATCCGAATAATCTGTCATCTCGTTATTTTATTTTTTGTAATTCTATAACTGCCAAATGCATTGGGCGATTATACCACAGTTGACTGGTCGCTCCAATTAGCCTTCCGTACTTGACCATGACTGCAGCAGCATCATGCGTTGAGGTAACAATATTCGTATTCAAACTGCTGCAGCAAATTTCTTACCAATTCTACAGATTTCTCTAAATCGCAAGAGCTCTCTATTGGAACCAATCCAAGTGTAACATTCATGTATCTTCGCATCCGATTGCCACTCCATTCATCAACGGTGATACTAAATTTTTGAGCATTATTTTTCAAAATATGATTTATTTTTATTTATACTGAGAAAAGTCTACAAATATGACTTGAATTTATAACATACTGAACATGGTAGAATAAAAATTAAATTAAACAAAAAAAGAATAAAAATTGACATAAAAATATTTTTAGGTTGGAGCAAAATGTTGCTTCAACCTACGTTTAAAGCTGTTTTTACTTAAGTAAAAGTCGAACAGATGGTCAATTTTATTAAAACTCTTCGACATCATGTTTACCGGTTCATTGTCACCATAGTTTGTTCTGTGTTTATTTAGATGAAGGAACTCATGATCTCTTAAATTCCTACTCGGTGCCTTTATTTTAATTGATTCCAGTATGGATGGTGCGAAGTTGTTGAAGTTCTTTTTTCATTTCCATTTTTTTTTGTTCATAGAAATCTATTAAACATTTTTTTGAACGTTGAAAGAAAGAAAAGCCGTGCTTTGCAGCACCTTCTGCAATTAATTCATTTGAAAGAAATTTAATATTCCGTCATTTTTTTCTGTAAAGATAATTGAAATGGGCCTGCTTGATCCTGAGTAATGAAAGTTTTATCACGTTTTATTTTTTGAATAATTATTTGATGAATTCTAAATGATTTGCCATTGCAGTTGTTGTCTCGCTAGTTGTTGTCACACATGAAATATTTCCATACTTCAGATTTCTTACTTAGTTACTTGTCATTCTGATTTTAATTTGCTGTGTTAAAGGAATTTATTCTATATTAATTTACTATGATTTTGTGTTTGTGATGAAAAATTTTACCAAAAATTTTCCAAAAGTATTTTTTCTGCATATTTTTACAGATCTTTATTTTAAAACACAGTTTTAATAACCGCCAAATTTTATTAAATTTTTAACACCTGTTAAATATTCTTTTTATTTTTTGTATTAGAAATAGAGTACACCTAATTCAGTTTATACAGATGCGTGTGTTACCAATATAACCCTTGTTGAGCGTCGCGGATATAATTTATAACAAATGAATTATCAATACACTAAATTAAATTTATGCGGTTGCACAATATTCCAAATATGCGCCGTCTTTATTCACAAGTCAAAAATTCGTGTACAATATAATATGGAAATTAATTTCCACCACCACTAAACTTGAATTAATCCGCGGAAATAAAACGCGTAAATATGTTCACGAAAATGCACTTAAAAAATTGCTATGGTTGGCTTCACAAAATCGATTTTAATTAAAAAGAAAATAACTAATTTCTGTGTTGACAGAATGACTGTTGCGGCAAGAGTGTGTATTTTTCTCTTGTGCGTACGATTGTATGTGTATACTCCAGATGTTAAAATCATGGACTGAAAATTTATGATTAATCAAATTATATTTTGATTAGTTGTAAATGTCGACAATAGATGGTGATGAATGTTTTTCAAAGATATTTATTTTAACACACAGTAGGGATATTTGATATATTTCCATTTTACAGCATAACAAAAGTGGTTTTACAAAATATGTTTATGTACATTGATTTATTTGATCTATAGTCATTTTCGTTTCACATGCAATTTCCCAAAAATGGTCTTTTTGCAGTTAACTAGTTTCTCAAAACAACCACAGATTTTTTACATTAAGAATTTTTTTTAGTATTTTAAGATGCAACTAAATTCTCACTATTTCAAAAATTGAATATTTAAATATCAACATTTTGAGTGTTAGTTTCGTCATAAAAACTCTGCCGGTGTACCACCGGTATACCACGCTAAATAATACAACACGCTGCCAGTGGCTACCGATGTACCACGCAGAAAAATTCAGTCACCGACCATAGGACCACCAGTATACCGGTGGTACACTAGTTGTTAGTAGTATTATAAAGAATGGCATACAAGTGGTACGCTGGCCGCTGTAAATAATATTAAGCGTGGTATACCGGTGGTCACTGGCCGCTTTTTGTATTATTTAGTGTGGCATACCGGTGGTACACTGGCGTATGGGAGAGCTCCCGCAGGGAACCTGTTAAAATTTGAGCATTTAATATAGAAATCTCGAATATATTATATGCAAATTTTTATAATATAATAAATAAATTGTCACTTTTTACACTTTCTGCCGTAGGCACTTGGCGAAACACACTTAATACACACATTTTTAAAATTTTTTTAAAAACACTTGTTAAATATTTCGCAAAATTACAAAAGGTTTAAAAAATCACTCGATCGATTTCGGCTTATTAGGCCATCATCAGGAGTATCTACTAAACTGTAAAAATAAAAATGTATGATAGTTATATGTATATATGTATATATATAGTTGGAAAAAGCAAAAAGTGAAACCAAAATATACCAATAAAAATATGTGGGAGTGGTAAACAATAAAATTGGTGACAGCAATAAACATTAAAAATTAAAAATTAAAAGGGGGTGAGTTAAACACAGGTATATGATTATTGATTAGTCAACGGTCGAATAACAAAATTCCAGATGTTGATTTTTTTTTTTATTTTTTTTATTTTATTTTATAACCCGACGTATTAGTAATTTTATGGTATGGAATGAGTATGTGAATAAAACAATGCGGGGTCGGTAATTGGTGAGAAACGGATTTCTCTCTGTTCGTTGAGGATATTTTGGTTAAGAAATATAGCTTTTCGGATTTCGTAAGATTCTAAGTTGTCTAAACGTCTGCTTTTTGGTTGTACATGCAATATTACTAAATTGTTTAAACTGGATGGGTGATTTTCTAACGTTAAATGATTATAAAGGGATGATTCATGGCTACCAGATAAATGTTCTTTAACTCTAACTTCAAAATTGCGCCCAGTCTGTCCGATATAAGAGGAACTACAATCATTGCAATTGATCTTATAAACGCCAGACTTGGAAAGGCGATCAATTCTTGGTTTGTTGTTAAAAATCATTTTCTTAATTGTATTATTGTTATAAAAAGCAAAGCTAATATCTGTATATTGTGTCACGATGTTACTAATCCGGTGACTAGTTTTTCCTATATACTCTAAGCGGCGCCAATTTTTCGGCATTGGGCTATCAGGTGGATAAATGTTAGCTAAAGCTTTATGTTTCAGTTTTCTGTTTAATAGCTTTAATATAGTCTTAGCTGCATAACCGTTATTCGCTGCTATTTCTAAAATTATATTAAGCTCGAAGAGCTTAAATATTTCATAGTTAATATTTTCTCTAAGGCAATTCTCAAAGTTTGGATATTTCAATAAAAATGTGTAAATTTCACGACATTTTTAAAATACTTACTCCAACATTTATTAATCCAATTAGCATACTCTTTAAATTACAAAATTTCGTTTTAAGAAAATTTTAGAAATTCTTAAAATTTAATTTTTAATTTTTGAGTTCAAAACCTCAAGTCAACCTTCTTGACCCGTCGTACGACCAAACCTAAGGCAAGTTTCCCGGATTACGCCGGGTCCACCATACGCCCTTTTACAAATAATAAAATCGAGTGAAAGGAAAGGTATGTTAGTAACAAAGAATCAACCCTGTTCCAGACACCTAAGTAGTTGATACTTAGTAAATAAGACAGCACAAGACAACACAATTTCTAAACTACATGGTTTTTAACAGCTTGTTGTTCCTGGAGAATTGAGTCAGGCTATAGTTTTAGTTCTGAAATTAGGATTAAATTTAATCCCTTTAAGAATGATTAATTCTGGAACTATCTTATAGCGTTGCCAGACAGCGGTTCAATAAGTCCGATTTAGCTAAACCGGTTCAGGCACTCTATGAAACAAAAACGCGATTAGCAAAGATTAGGGTTGACACATTACAGCTAAACAAAAACCATCAAATCCCACTTATTAAATCGCAATGTGTCAATGCCATTAGATTCTGAAACAAATTTAATTATTTATCAGTAAACTAAAGCAAAATATACCCCTTCAAATACTCTGAACATCTATATATTCTTATTGATCTATATACGCTTAAAATTACATCTGCATCAATCCTAGTCCACCTAAATAATTCAATAAACAGATAAAAAGACGTCTAGGTGATATCTTTAAAAATTTTAACAATTAATTAACTATTTCATCAGCTACAAGATTAATGTTAACTTAACTTCCTTCTGGATCCACTAGTCACCAAACAAGGTTTCAGGGATATTTCTTCCAACCCAAGCAGTCACTAAACATCCACTTACACACAATTCAGCAAAACATTCTTTAAAATAACTTTAGAACATAAGTAATAAATTTTACCCAACCTCAGTTAATGATTTAAATTTCAAATTAATTCTGCACAAAGTTTCTAGAAATCTACATTGTGTTTCTCTAAATATTTCTGAAAAACAAGATCTAAATTACTTAATTGTCACCAACTACTGTTTTTTAAAAACTAAAAAATTATTAAACTCTGAAATCCTCATGGTTTAGTTGATAAAATGACTATAGTAAAAGTAATTAATTAACACATCATCAATGTCATTAATCCCTCTGAAAATTCAAAGCAACTTAATTATATTTTCGTTATTTCTAAGGAATTTTCAATCATTAATTCAAACTATATTCAACAATTTATAGAGCGGTATCTCAAAATCCGACCTAGTGTAATAAATCCAATTAGTATCCTCCCATTCAAACATCCCCGTCACACTAGTCATCTTCTGAATTTAAAATACATTCATCAACCTTCCTCTAAGACAACATAAGTTCGCCCTTGATGAAGGTGGGATAAAATGTAATAAAATAAAATAAACACAATTAAATAAGGATAAATATAACACAACTTATATTTTTGCTGCAGTCGTTTCATGGTTTGACTGCAGTTATGTATTTCCATGCCCATCACAATTTAAACTGTGAAACTATAAACCATAACCAATATATCTGCCATCTTACCTTGATACCCAAATAGTAATTTGTACAAAAACAAAATGCAATTCATGTTCAAAATAAAACCGAAAGTAATTTCTTTCACTTTCACTGCTATCAGTTGACAATAAACGTTAAATAAGCCAATATAATTTCCAAAATTATTAGCAGAATAGTTCTCTACCATCAAGGCTTGGTTTGAAACTATTCAAACGGAATGAAAAATACACGGCGCTGTTGTTGCAAAAATTAACAAGGTAAGACCGCATTAGAACCAAAATACCCAAACAAATCGTGTCATATGAAATACCTATTCAGTATTCATATAATGATTTAACATGAATTATATGACCCATTCGATTCAATTTACTCGATTATTCGAATTACTCATATAAGAATCGCATTTGAATCGAATGTGTTGCGTATGTGTCGCTGTTGGTATACAAAGAGCAGTTTAAATTAACACAACGAATGAAAACAACACCAGTGGCACTGGGAATTGGAATTTTATTATTGTGATTTTTTGGTGTATTTTGATATTATTTTTTCCAAAGCACACTGTGGCGATTTGTATTTTTTCAAATTTCGGGAAAAAGTAATTCCATTTTAACATTACTGCCTACTAAACAATTCCCAACAAAATTTTTAGGGAAAAATAAACAAAAAATTGCTATGAAATGGAGTTAGTTGGTCCCAAAATTTGGAAAATGCAAATCTCGCCATAGTATGCTTTGGAAAAAATAATACCAAAATACACTAAAAAAATCACAATAATAAAATTTCAATTCCCAATTTTCCGGGAAAACCGGAATAGTGCCACAGGACAGCGATTTTGGTCGCAAAATGAGGATTGAGGATTGAGAATTTTGTATATGTATACACAGTACACAGAGTATAAATATACATTTTGCTATTGTGTGCCGTCAAATAGTTTTATTGTATTAGTATTAGTGTATTTTCTCATGCGTTTTCTCATGGTAAGTATCAGAAATAAGCGAAGCGGTTGAAATCGGTTCAACTTTTTGGTGCTTACGCTCGCCTTGAGTCACTTTTCCCTTACTTCTAACATGAGGAATTCATGTTTTTGTCTCTATCGTTTTTGTCTAAGTTTTAACCTATCAAAATTTTGAACATTAACTTCCGTAATTTTAAGCAAGGAGGTCCCAAATTTCTGACTATTTTGACAAAATTATAACTTACAAAGAAATTTTGCGACTTAGAATTGTGTTTTGAAATTTAATTTCGAGTTCAAAAATTTTTAAAATTTTAGATTCAATTTCTAAGATTTAAAAAATTATGTAATGACTTTTTATAGAGTTAAGTTAGTATGTGTTGAGTACTGGAAGTTTTTATTTTTATTGAAACCTAAGAATTTTGAAATTATGTATTGTATTATATCGACATTTTGAGCGTCGCGTCGATTGCTAACTTCGAATTTTTGAACACTTTGAGAATGTTTTTCTCTGACGATCGGTAAAAATTTGGGAAACATTTTTATATGTTGGTATGGCTCCAGTTATTGCCTTTTATATTTGGGCAATTTGATAAAATCGCTACGATTTTAGATTCATTGAATCTGTCATTTAACCAACTTTTTTTATTGGAACTAGATGAAGTCAATCGAATTTATAAGCCCTGGCCATTTTTCAAAATAAGGCTGGATTTTTTTCCTGTAGGATTAGTTCCAGCTAAATGATTTTGTATTCGGCTAATTGGTAAAATCTATATCATTCGCACCCTTTTGTTTATACATCGTTAAGGACTTGCAATTGAACGTCCATTTATGACCAATCGCAACACTTTAGGGTCAACGTCACAGAATTTTCTAATATTTTTCGTCTTATACAGGTTATTTTACTAATTAAAACTACATACAAAAATGTTTTATGTTTAGTAAAATTTTCTCGATGTCGGAACTTTAGCAAACTCTTTGAAGTATTGAGCGTCAACATTTTGAATATAGTATTACGTTAATTTTGAATATTGAAGTTTTGAGAAAATTAGAAGGAATTTTGGAATTTCAAATATGAAAAATTGAAAATACTGAATGGATTTCCAATATCATAACATGTGATAAATCCCAATGTTGAATGAATGTTTTTTTGTGAAATTTTTCAAATATTCAGTTTTGTGCTTTCAAAATTGAGCTTCCTAATTTTAAAATTTTGGGATTTGTAAATAGACAAAAAAAAAAATATTACAAAGTTAAAAACAATGAATTAAAATTCAATTTATTGTATTGTTTATTAAAAGTTGTTTCATTTATTGTATTGTTTATTAAAAGTTGTTGTACCTACAACAACTACAGTTAAACAAATAAAAAATCAGGCATTCTTCAAATTTCACCGTTGGGACAAACACAAATTCAGTAGTAGGCAAGAATTGACAAAGAACGAATGTTTCGAAATCCGGATATTCTATCTACATAGAATTTTAATATCACACTAAGGAAAGGAAAAAGGAATTTTAACGTATTTAACAATAATATACATATATTATTATAAATTAAATATTGAAAACTTTTAATAAACAATACAATAAATTGAATTTTAATTCATTGTTTTTAATTAAAATTGTGATATAAGCACAGCGAAGACATAATGGTTATGTATCATTATTTCGGTATTACAAAGTTGTTCCACGCGTAATTTCCTATCGATATACGTAGCTGGTTATGTAATTCATTTATTTTAGTTAAACAAATTCGAGTAAAAAGCGATAGTCCAGTCGAATTAGGTAAAAATCAGGCTTTGAAATGTAATAAATCGGACAAAACCTTTTATTTAAATGATATAACGATATATTTTGTAATGGAGAAAGGGTCACAAAAGGGGTTTTCACCCGTTTTAGGGGTTTCCCAAGTAACTCAATTACTTTGCATCTTAGAAAAAAAATATTAAAACTGTTAACTACGGAACCTTGTCTGAAAATAAAACTAAGAACAAAATGTAAACCATTGTCCATTCTTCACTGATGCAAATATGGGAGATATTCTCTTGGAGCTAAGTGAGTTAGAAATGGCGAAAACCACCCCAAGTTTAAATTAAACGACTAACCTTCAATATTTGAATTTATTAAACCATCTTCGGAACCTAGTCCAGAAACAAAACTAAGAAATAAATGTAGATCATGATCCTTCGTTGACTTGAAATATGATAGAAATTCTGTTGGAGTTAATTAGGTTAGATATGATGAAGTTTAAATTGAACGGCTAACGTTCAATATTTGTTTAAATTTTTCTACGAAATGAAAACACATGGATGCTACATCATTTCTTATCATCCGTGCACAAAGGATGCAATGCTAAGCGGCTTTGAGAAGTATACTATTTTAGTACGGGAGCAATTATCAAAAGACCTTTTAACCATATTTTGAAGCCGTTGACACTTGGGCTCATCTGTGGACCCGTCGGGTAACATAATTGGAGAGCAACCCATGAGAAAATGTTCTGGAGTTAATATCTCTCAATTCTCGGAATATGTCGTGTTCATAGGGGCAATTGGTCGGGAATTTAAAAGACATTCTATTTGGCACAATACGGTGGAAATTACTCAAAAGTCAGTGGAGACTCTTCTATTTATTGTACGTGTTGGGTGCCTCTTGATCTACTTAACGCCGGCTTCCTAGATGCCGCCCAACTATGGTGAGGATGGTGGAATAAAATGCCGGTCGATCTGCTTGATGGAAAGAAAATCCTGCAATTCCTTTTCGGAAACTTGCGCGCAGACCTCGTAGAGTTTCCTGATTTTCCTTTTGGCGCCGACGAAGTTCGATTCGTTGTCCGAAAATATTTGGGCAAGAAGAACACGTCTACAAATAAAGCGTCTCAAACAGATCAGCAACGCCTCAGTTGTCAGGTCTGCGACTAGTTCTACGTGCACGGCTTTAACGACAAGGCAGACGAATACCGCAATGTAGTAGGTAGCCCTTATGTATTTTAACACCTCGTCCAGTTCAACAGTCCTTAAATAGACAATAGCTGCATAATCATCTTCTGATGCATCAGAAAATTCATGTAATTCTAATTTGACGGCTGATGTAAAAATGTTTAAAAAGCGAGGAATTTGGATTTTTTCGAATAAACTAAAATTTGAACGCAGCTTCTTTCGTTCTAGTTCCAGTTTCTCGGGCAGAGGATCATCCCAGTCGAGTCGAAGCCAAAGCATTTGAAAAAGGATTTTAGCAACGACCGTACAAGGAGAGAGGAATCCTAACGGATCGAGGATACGACCAGTGATAGATCAAAACTTTCGTTTCGTGGTAGGGCCGCAGTCGTCAAATTCCGCGATTTTGAAAGTGAAACAATCTGAATGTTATCCAAACTAGATCCGGAGTTTTCACGAATGTCCCTCTATTATCAAATTCAACAAGAGTCTCCTGCTCCTCCTTTGGTATAGATCTTAATAACTCCTGGCTGTTGGACACCCATTACCTTAGTCTAAAACCGCCGCTGCTCAAATCTTCCGCTATCCTTTGTTGTAGATGTTTAGCCTCGCATATCTCCGCGGTACCCGAGAGTAAATCGTCGACGTAGAAATCCGATTTAATGATATGTTTGATGTTAGAAAAATCTAAGGGCAGGTCATCTGCAATTTTCTCCGTTATTAACTCCACTGTAATCGGAGGAATATCAGAAGTTAAGTTTTTCATAATAAGAGCTCTCCCGGAAGGAACCTAAACCCTTAATATTCACACAAGCGTGATTACGCGTCAGGTTTAAGGATTGAACACATTTTCCGGTTATCAAACTGGTTTCTAGAGTTCTAAACCATAACTAAAGGTCAGAGGAGGATTTGAAACTCTGGAAGCCACAGGCTCATTTGGACACCAGTTTGCTACGTTGGAAGTTGAATCGGATGAACAAGATGCGTTGATTGATGAAAGATCATATTCTATTGGGTGAATTTGATGGGCTAAGTGAATTGAAACTGAAGATGAGGTTGAAGTTGTATCGGTGTTGTTGATTAGAGATACTGGTTATGTGATTGATTGTAATTTGATTTCTTTCGAATTACCTTTTGTAGTTTTTGAGTTGCTTTTGCTATCTGTGTATAAATTGTGGAATGAAAAGTGTTATTATTTACCGTGGTTGCACTATCTGATGAACCTTCATGGAGTAGTGAATTGTGCCGTTGACCGCAACTTTGACATGAGAAACTAGAAGAACATTCAGACGTCAAATGGTTTTGCGTCAAACAATTCAAGCAAAAATTAAAATCCTTCGCAATCCTTGGAATCTTTGATGCCGGTGGCTGTTTGGTAACTGAAATCTTTGATGGTAAACAAAACTCAAACGTGTCACATCTTTTATCACTGGGGGAATTCCTTGTCAACGGAAAAATTTGCCCACGTCTCCTTGTTTTGTGTATCGAGCTTATTCAAAATTAAGTAAATTACCCAAAGGTCACGTTTCTCGTTTTGAGAGCCCAGACCTTTTATTTCACGAATCACTCTATCGGCCACGTCAGCGATTTTACGAAGCTTAAGAACGTTGATTTGCTACGGTTTATCGAAATTTTGAATATCGCACTTTTGTTTGTGCAGCTATCGTAATATTGAATAACGCTTTGTTGAAATTTAGAGAATTTACATATGGAAATTTTGAATTTTATACAGAATTAGAAATGCCGAAATCTAATAAACCGACATTTTCAGAATTACCAAAATAAGGGCAATTTCCGGGTATTTCAATGAGTACTTTACATTTTCAATAGGCAATTTTGAGTTTTGAGTTAGTCGAATTTTGAGTATTGCAATTTTGAAAATTTAGCACGTATAGAAATTTTAAAATTTTGTGTTTAGAAATTTCGAATATTGATTGATTTATTCAAATTTTGAAAGTTGATTTATAGAAAATTTCAGTAATTTTTTTATCAAATTTTAAAATACAACTTTAGTCTTCTTGAAGCATTGAATTTTCTACGATTTAACCAATTTTGGATTAACAGTTAAACGGAATAGGTACGAAAGGCCGAATGTCGAAAGCTCAACGCCGAAAGGCCGAATGTCGAAAGGCCGATTGTGTCGAAAGGCCGAATGTGTCGAAAGGCCGAATGGGTCGGAAGGCGGCATGTCGAAAGGCCGAATGTCGAAAGGCTCAACGCCGAAAGGCCGAATGTGTCGAAAGGCCGAATGTGTCGAAAGGCCGAATGTCGAAAGGGCGAATGGGTCGGAAGGTCGAATTTCGAAAGGCTCAACGCCGAAAGATCGAATGTCGAAATGCCGATTGTGACGAAAGGCCGATTGTGTCGAAAGGCCGAATGTGTCGAAAGGCCGAATGTTGAAAGGCCGAATGGATCGGAAGACCGAATGTCGAAAGGCCGATTGTGTCGAAAGGCCAAATGTGTCGAAAGGCCGAATGGGTGGGAAGGCCGAATGTGTCGAAAGGCCGAATGTGTCGAGAGGCCGAATGTCGAAAGGGCGAATGGGTCGGAAGACCGAATGTCAAAAGGCCGATTGTGTCAAAAGGCCAAATGTGTCGAAAGGCCGAATGGGTGGAAAGGCCGAATGTGTCGAAAGGCCGAATGTGTCGAGAGGCCGAATGGGTCGGAAGGCGGCATGTCGAAAGGGCGAATGTCGAAAGGCTCAACGCCGAAAGGCCGAATGTCGAAAGGCCGAATGTGTCGAAAGGCCGAATGTGTCGAAAGGCCGAATGGGTCGGAAGGCCGAATGTGTCGAAAGGCCGAATGTGTCGAGAGGCCGAATGGGTCGGAAGGCGGCATGTCGAAAGGCCGAATGTCGAAAGGCTCAACGCCGAAAGGCCGAATGTGTCGAAAGGCCGAATGTGTCGAAAGGCCGAATGTCGAAAGGGCGAATGGGTCGGAAGGTCGAATGTCGAAAGGCTCAACGCCGAAAGATCGAATGTCGAAATGCCGATTGTGACGAAAGGCCGATTGTGTCGAAAGGCCGAATGTGTCGAAAGGCCGAATGTTGAAAGGCCGGATGGGTCGGAAGACCGAATGTCGAAAGGCCGATTGTGTCGAAAGGCTAAATGTGTCGAAAGGCCGAATGGGTCGGAAGGCCGAATGTGTCGAAAGGCCGAATGTGTCGAGAGGCCGAATGTCGAAAGGGCGAATGGGTCGGAAGACCGAATGTCGAAAGGCCGATTGTGTCAAAAGGCCAAATGTGTCGAAAGGCCGAATGGGTGGAAAGGCCGAATGTGTCGAAACGCCGGATGTGTCGAGAGGCCGAATGGGTCGGAAGGCGGCATGTCGAAAGGCCGAATGTCGAAAGGCTCAACGCCGAAAGGCCGAATGTCGAAAGGCCGAATGTGTCGAAAGGCCGAATGTGTCGAAAGGCCGAATGTCGAAAGGGCGAATGGGTCGGAAGGTCGAATGTCGAAAGGCTCAACGCCGAAAGATCGAATGTCGAAATGCCGATTGTGACGAAAGGCCGATTGTGTCGAAAGGCCGAATGTGTCGAAAGGCCGAATGTTGAAAGGCCGAATGGGTCGGAAGACCGAATGTCGAAAGGCCGATTGTGTCGAAAGGCCAAATGTGTCGAAAGGCCGAATGGGTCGAAAGGCCGAATGTGTCGAAAGGCCGAATGTGTCGAGAGGCCGAATGTCGAAAGGGCGAATGGGTCGGAAGACCGAATGTCGAAAGGCCGATTGTGTCAAAAGGCCAAATGTGTCGAAAGGCCGAATGGGTGGAAAGGCCGAATGTGTCGAGAGGCCGAATGTCGAAAGGGCGAATGGGTCGGAAGGCCGAATGTTGAAAGGCTCAACGCCGAAAGGCCGAATGTCGAAAGGCCGATTGTGACGAAAGGCCGATTGGGTCGAAAGGCCGAATGTGTCGAAAGGCCGAATGTCGAAAGGCCGAATCGGTCGTAAGACCAAATGTCGAAAAGCCGAATGTCGAAAGGCTCAATGCCGAAAGGCCGAATGTGTCGAAAGGCCGATTGTGTCGAAAGGCCGAATGTGTCGAAAGGCCGAATGTCGAAAGGCCGAATGGGTCGGAAGGCCGAATGTGTCGAGAGGCCGAATGTGTCGAAAAGCCGAATGTCGAAAGGGCGAATGGGTCGGAAGGCCGAATGTCGAAAGGCTCAACGCCGAAAGGCCGAATGTCGAAAGGCCGATTGTGTCGAAACGCCGAATGTCGAAAGGCCGAAAGGCCGAATGGGTCGGAAGGTGGAAGGGAACACATCATTTGAACGAAAAAAAAAATCGACACATGAAAAATCTCGAATTAAAATCAGTGATCGAAAATAAATTAAAGAAATTTTTTACATCGATTTATATTAGTAGAAAAATAAAAATCTCGAACATAAAATTTCGATTTTCTAGCCAACTTTATGGTCGAATTCGAGATTTATAATTATGTATTTAACACAGATTGAGTTAGCAGTTAATTGGGTTATTTATTAGTATTTAACAATGAAAACCAGTAAATTTATAGTAATTCAATTTTTTTTTTATTAATAATTCTTAATTTTTATTAATATTAGCAAGTCTAAATATAATATTTTAATTTAACTGTATGTTGAATGCCAAACCTTTCAAAATGTCAATAGAACTCAAAGAAGGCATGTTTGTTAAAATATTTTCTATAATTTTGTTCTTCGTAGCATCTTCTCGTCTTCTTTTTTTTGCATTACCAGCAATGGTTTTTTCGATTAGTGACATACTGGTAATATACTCTTCTTGTAAATGGTTTATTAATTTATATACGCCGACATGCGAACCACCTACCACAACCTTGAGGCGTCTATGCCATGCTTCTACGTTATTCTGTGTGCGAGGCATATTATCTGTTAAAAGCTCATTAATGGACTTGAAAACTTAAAAGCTCATTAATGGTTCAGGTGGAAATCGCGGACGAGCATTTCTGGTGCCATACAAATAATTTTTCTCGAACCACGGTAATATTTTTCGACTGTGCCTGCACAGTTCCGGCTTAATCTTTTCGTAGTAGTCAATAATATTATTTATTGGTAAAAATGCTAAACATTTCAGCATTCTCATATCCAATGAAAAATTTTCATCAGTCCCATATCTAATTGAGAGCTTCTCACGCTGAATCCTTCGGTACAAAATCTGCCCAAAGTGAAAATAACACGCTTTGTGAACAGCATTTGGAAAAAAACTTTTTGATGCATTGATCATAGCTATCTCAAAGTCTGTCATCATAAATTTTGGTTCGAGTTGAACATTTTTGTCACAGGCAATTCGTAAAATTTCATAAAACACTTCGCTATAGCACTCCTGTGTTTTAGAACTCATGAGACAAAATATTAGGGGTACAATAACGTCTCTGATTCGGCCATGGATGGTAAACAGTTGTGTTATTATTCCTGGAACAACTTTAAATGTACCATCCATAAGCTAAATTTTAGTTGTTGATAGTTGGTGTAAACTTTTGATTGTTCCCATTAAAATTATTTTGTTGCTACCGAAATCCTTTTGTGATAATACAAATAATTCACCTAAAATATGAGTGTATTTATAAAATTTCAGGACAATATAATTTTAGTAACTTGAAAAATTTTACCTTCGACGTAGGATAAATGTGTCGGAATAGCAATAGCATCTAAAGATGTAGGCTCCTTTATAATGCTTCGTCTAGCATATTGAATTTTATTTTTCAATGAGTCTTTACATGGTAAGTGAACCCGACAGTTAGGTTTACAACTAACTAATCCAGTATTTATTATTTGTGATGGTGGTCGGGCTGTCTCGCGAGCCATCTGTTTGATTTTTTGATTGGTTTTGAGTACCTCTAATCGGTTTGCAATAGGCTCATGACAGTGTTCGGTTGGTTCTTTAAAATTTGGTGTTTATCACCATTCAGTATAGATGTTAATCGCCCTCGACAGCACATTTTTTTTTTATTTTCACAAGCCCATCGAAAAATTTCGCAGGTTTTTTTTTCTAAATTGTATGAAAACCCATTCAATACCAATTTGTCGTAATTTTTGTTAGTTTTTGTTATTTTTATGTAATCATTAAGCGCCGATTTTTCCATTTTAAGACAAATTCACTTTTTGACTTTTTAGATATTTGAGTTATGGTGTCCAATAGCCTACTGAATAATGCTCAGTTAAATCGAATTATTGCACAAATATCAAGCCATAAATAACTGCAATGACTATAAAATATAAACAATTTATACTTACCGTTTCGGTTTCGGAAAATAGTTTAAATAAATTTGACAACATTATTATTCACATACCTACGAAACAAACAATAATAACAGTAAACAAATGATCGATTTTGGATCAGATTTGATATTTATAATCGGGCCGCCGGCGGCCCGATTATGAATATCAAATCTGATCCAAAATCGATCATTTTTTTTTCGAGATTTTCAATTCGAGATATTTTTTTTTCGAGATTTTTTGTTCGAGATATGTAATATTTTTTCGACATTTTCAAAACGAAATTTTTATTTTCGATCATTTTTAGTTCGATATTTTTATGTCGAGCATGTGACTTTCGGCCATCACTACTCAACCCAGGTGGAATGTCGAAAGGCTCAACGCCGAAAGGCCGAATGTCGAAAGGCCGAATGGGTCGAAAGGCCGAATGTCGGAAGGCCTAATGTCGAAAACCCGAATGTGTCGAATGGTCCAGTGTGGCGAAAGGCCGAATGTCAAAAAGCCGAATGTCGAAAGGCCGAATGTTGAAAGGCCGAATGTCGAAAGGCCGAATGTCGAAAGGCCGAATGTCGAAGGGCCGAATGTGTCAATAGGCCGGACGTGTCGAAAGACCGTTTATGTCGAAATTGATTTTCATTTTTCATCTTTTTATGAATGAACATCTTCAAAATTTATATTTATGAAAGAAAAAAATTCATATTTTTATCAAAATTTTTGTATAAAAATGTTTAATAGTAAATCGCCTTAAATATTAAAATCTTCTAACGTTTTTTTTGTCATATAATTAAAAATTAAATTATAATAAAAAATAAAAATAAATACATTTTTTTTCGACAAAATTTGATCACATTAATATGTATGCTACATACACCGTATTTATTAGCACGTATTTTCAATTTATTTACATCATTTACATTACGAAATAAATTTAATGGTTTTAAATATTGATGTTAATCAATTAAGTGAATGGAAAGTTAATGAAAATTCGGCCTTTCGACATTCGGCCTTTCAACATTCGGCCTTTCAACATTCGGCCTTTCGACATATTCGGCCCTTCGACCCATTCAGCTTTTCGACAGTCGGCCTTTCGACACAGTCGGCCTTTCGACATTCGGCCATTCAACATCGAACGAGTCAAACATAGTATCAGACTTCCAAAGTTAGAACTAAAAGTTGAAACTTCGATAACTATTTCGCCAGAATATTTAGGATTTCAATGATTTTATCGATTTTGTAGCATCTGAATTTTCAAAACTTTTAATATTCGGTGGGGATGTTTTATGATTTGATATTTCAAGCAAAACTTCAGAAATGAGTTTTTTCGCAAATTTGCAAATTTAAATTAATAGTAAGCCGAACATCACCTTGATACAATAAAAAAATTCCAATTATGTACTACACCATTGCTATAAATTTATAAATAACAATAAAAAAGTTGTTATCGGAAAAAGCAGGGTTGATCAACATAATCCAATAAAGTAAAAAAGAATTAAAAATTTCTAATTTTAAATTTAAATAACATAAATATTAATTTCAACGAAAATTATAAAAGTTTTAATGTTGTTTCAAACAATTTTTATTCGTTTGCTCATTCAACAAAGACTGTATACAATATGGATTTCATTTAAACGTTCAGCACGAATCTTTTTACTGCCAGTATCACGAATCAAAAATACTGTTGCGCTCTAATTTTTAAAAATTTATCAAGTGAGACAAGTTTTTTTGACAATATAGTTTACGTGCTCGATTTATAAAATCCCATTACACGTCGACAAAAATCAATACGCGCTTTAACATAAAAAATAAAAGTTTTTCTCTGCTATTGTGAAACAGTGTGTTTGTGTGTGTGGTGTGGGTGACGAGAGACGAAAAATTAAGTTTTCCTTTTACAGTACAATATAAAAAAAAAAGTTGTATTTGATTGTTGAAATGGAAATGAAATAAAAAAAAACAGCAAAACTTTATCGTGATATTGTACTCTTACCAAAAAAACAAAACAAAAAAAAAATTCCCGTGTTCGATATACCGTAGCAATACAAAATATTCTGCAGCCTCTTTCATACCGCATTTTGTTATGATGATAATTAAAAATTAACGAATTTTCTTTTAATTTTCTCATTTTGATTTTTCAGAATTTAAAGTGCGCTGCAAACAAAACAAAAAGTCATGGCGAGTGAGAGTGATGAGAGTAGCGGCGATGAAACAAAAGATTTTCCGCCCGCTGGTGATATAGAACCAGATGATAATATCGTAGAATATGATACGGATGAGGATGATGAAAGTGTCAAAGTTGCGGAAAAATTACCAACTGATGACAAAAAATTGAATGACTATAGTGAGCATGTGACTTATAATGAAAGTGGTGTTGCCATATATAAAGACCCAGCCACCAATGTAACATATCAATGGAATAAAACGAAAAATGAATGGGAATTAGAGGTGGTAAACGCTGTTCCATCGGATCCATACGAGAATGAACACTATATTTGGGATGCAACAAAAAATGAGTGGATCCCAAAGGAGACAGAATTCTATCGTTGGTCATCCGAAAAAAAAGAATGGATACCCAAAGTAACAAATCCTGCAACCGATGGTGCCGATGTTGTGTACGGTTTCGATGAGAAATTACAAAAACATACATACACCGATCAAGATGGTAGTGAATTTTTTTGGGATGATGAGAAAAATGCTTGGTTCCCGAAAATAGATGATGATTTTATGGCACGCTATCAAATGAGTTATGGTTTCATTGATGCTAAAACTCAAGCTGAGCTAGCCAAAAAATCATCAGCCCAAACTGAATACGATGATAAGTTAATAAGGGCGCTGAATGCAAATGTTGCGGATGAAAACTCAGATGATGATGAGTCGAGTGATTCGGGCGCGAGTGAAAATCATGTGAAATTAAAACGTAAATTACCTCCGGAGCCAGCAAAATGGTTTGAACTAGAGCCGGAGGCGAATACAAAAGTGTATGTGTCAAATTTACCGCGGGACATAACGGAAGATGAATTTGTGGAGTTAATGTCAAAATGTGGCATGATTGTGCGCGATGTTGAAACGCGAAAATTTAAAGTGAAATTGTATCGGGATTCGAATGGCGAATTAAAGGGAGATGGATTATGTGATTATATTAAGGTAAGTTGAAATTGTAATCTTAAAATTTATGTTAGGATTTTTTTGAAAGATTCAAAAAAAAAAAAAAAATGTCGGTAACATTTGGCATGCCAGCCCAATTTTATTTTTGACGATCCACATATTCATAGGCCAAATTTAAGTCCGTATTTTGATTCTCTTGTTCATTTGGTAGTTATTGCTAGTAAATCGTTTATTAAAATTTGAATCCTTGAAATTTTCAAAATTTTGCTATTCCATTTTTGGCACCAACAATTAGAATTTGGAGGAGGATAATTTGGGAAACATTAGGAGGTGGGGAAGAACAAATGAAATGCTCATTTACTGTTGATTGTGAAGCAGGATATGAACCTAAGGGTCTGGATGCCATTGTTAAAATTTCAATAAGATACATTGTAAATTTCCTCTTACGGATTCGCAACGTTGCAAAAATATTTCGATACAATATGAACGTTAGGCTTCAGAATCATTTCGCTGACCAAGATATTGATTCCATCGGTATTTTGGTTAGGATGTGTGTCGCCCTTGAAGATATGTGGAAACGACATAATTACTTTCCCAACAAATTTTGCAGACCACATCAGTATCAGGTTTACAAAATTATGAACACTGGGGAATATCAGAATGTTACCACTGCTCATACAAATAAAACTTTTCATTGAGGTAATCCTCAAAACTTTCCTAAAACAAATTTTGTGTCGCAAAATTATATTTCTTTCGAACAGTCTAATTCATACCTTATTAAAGTTAGCCAACAGTTTTCAGCCAAAAGTTATAAAATGACGGTATTGCAGATAATGTCTTGGCTATCTCAGCCGAAAGTTACCAGCCGACATATTTCAGTCGACACATATTTCATATGAAATGAAGAATTGCCAAAACAAACTATAAACTGGAATGGAATTTATGGTGAATTTATGGTTGGATATATGTTCATTTGGTTGTCACCGTTTGCGATGGTAATTACAAGTTAAGTTTCATGAGAGGAGCATAATATAAAATTTAAATTTTTTTATAAATTCAAGTCTTCAAAGCGTCATGTCTGGAAAGTGGTTCAATTAGTGTGCCTAGCCAACAGTTATCCCCAGAAAAATTATCAGCACAAGTTTCATGTGGGGAGCCCGGGAAAATTCGTTTGAATGAAAGGCTCATATAAAATGTAAAAAATTTTATAAATTCAACCTTCAAAGCGTCATGTCTGGAAAGTGGTTCAATTAGTGTGCCTAGCCAACAGTTATCCACAGAAAAACTATCAGCACAAGTTTCATGTGGGGAGCCCGGGAAAATTCGTTTGAATCAAAGGCCCATATAAAATGTAAAAATTCATGTCTGGAAAGTGGTTCAATTAATGTGCATAGCCAACAGTTGTCCCCAGAAAAATTATCAGGACAAGTTTCATGTGGGGAGCCCGGGAAAATTCGTTTGAATCAAAGGCCCATATAAAATTTAAAAATTTGTACAAATTCGTCCTTTAAAGTGTCATGTCTGGAAAGTATTTCAATTAGTGTGCATAGCCAACAGTTATCCTCAGAAAGATTATCAGGACAAGTTTCATGTGGGGAGCCCGGGAAAATTCGTTTGAATCAAAGGCCCATATAAAATTTAAAAATTTGTACAAATTCGTCCTTTAAAGTGTCATGTCTGGAAAGTATTTCAATTAGTGTGCATAGCCAACAGTTATCCTCAGAAATATTATCAGGACAAGTTTCATGTGGGGAGCCCGGGAAAATTCGTTTGAATCAAAGGCCCATATAAAATGTAAAAATTCATGTCTGGAAAGTGGTTCAATTAGTGTGCATAGCCAACAGTTATCCCCAGAAAAATTATCAGGACAAGTTTCATGTGGGGAGCCCGGGAAAATTCGTTTGAATCAAAGGCCCATATAAAATGTAAAAATTTGTATAAATTCAACCTTTAAAGTGTCATGTCTGGAAAGTATTTCAATTAGTGTGCATAGCCAACAGTTATCCTCAAAAAAAATTATCAGGACAAGTTTCATGTGGGGAGCCCGGGAAAATTCGTTTGAATCAAAGGCCCATATAAAATGTAAATATTATGATATAAATTCAACCTTTAAAGTGTCATGTCTGGAAAGTGCTTCAATTAGTGTGCATAGCCAAGAGTTATCCCCAGAAAAATTATCAGGACAAGTTTCATGTGGGGAGCCCGGGAAAATTCGTTTGACTCAAAGGCCCATATAAAATGTAAAAATTTGTATAAATTCGCTCTTTAAAGTGTCATGTCTGGAAATTATTTCAATTAGTGTGCATAGCCAACAGTTATCCTCAGAAAGATTATCAGGACAAGTTTCATGTGGGGAACCCGGGAAAATTCGTTTGAATCAAAGGCCCATATAAAATGTAAAAATTTGTATAAATTCGCTCTTTAAAGTGTCATGTCTGGAAAGTATTTCAATTAGTGTGCATAGCCAACAGTTATCCTCAGAAAGATTATCAGGACAAGTTTCATGTGGGGAACCCGGGAAAATTCGTTTGAATCAAAGGCCCATATAAAATGTAAAAATTTGTATAAATTCAACCTTTAAAGTGTCAGGTCTGGAAAGTGGTTCAATTAGTGTCTAACAGTTGTTCGATAAATTATTAGGCCAAGTTTCATGTGGAGAGCCCATCGAAATTCATTTGAATCAAAGGCTCATAAAATTTAAAAATTGCCGGTGGTCAGAGTCAACGAGTTATTGGGCATTTCACAGGTGCAGTTTACTGTAACAGTGAATAGAAACTACTTAATATATATTTAATTGAGTTTAAGACAGTCATACTTAAGACAGTCATTTCGAGCATATGGCTTATGATCCAGAAAGAATTCACAAGCAGGCTAGCTCTTTGGAGTCAGAAATTGTAAGGTTTCGATTTTACAATACAGCATCGTAGAAGATGACAGAACATCTTACCGGGTGTGCTTTCGAGAGTCTTTTTGGAAGAGATCGTTCTAAATAACTGTGGCTTTAATATCACCCTTCAATTTTGTGATATCTGAAGGCAAAATTCTGATTAGGACATCTGAAAATAAAAATCTTTCATTAACTGACCCTCTTAAATCTATTCAACGTTCTGCGAATATCTAGTGATTTAAAAAAGGATGTCAATGATTGTCAAAAATGTAGAGAAATCAAACCAGTAAATTATTCCACCAAAACTGAGTTGGAAGAGCAGAGGTTGATTAGGTTCCTACCCCAGATCTAAAAATGGCAATATTTACCTTTTTATTATTTTGGATTTTTCCGGAAAGCTCTTGGCGCAAATACCACACAATTTTTAGAAAAAGACATTTTCCTTTTTTTCTCCGTTCCAAAGTAGGTATATTGACTCTGATAACGGTTCCCAATTTAATTTTAACATCTTCCAAAGTTTCTTGTCTAGGTTCAATACTAAGCATTCACCTTTTCCGCGTTACTGTCCTCAGGCGAATGCTTCAGAACGAGATTGCAATCACATGACTTGAGATCAATATATTCCTGAGATTTTTTGCGCTCTTCAAAATTTCATGGATGACTCGACGAAATACTCCCCTCATTTTTTAATGTTTGACCAGCACATTGTAAGCACCAGTAAGAAACAAAATTTATAAATTGGATGGACTGCTAAACTAGCACATCCTTAATTGTTCGGTACCCAATAAATTAGGAAATACATATTGCATTTTGAGTATCAGAGTAATTTGAACCAAAAACAGAAAATATTGTACAAATATAACGATGTCAATGAAATATAGCATTGGGAACCACAACATCAGGACATACCATTCCCAATTCAAAGTGCCCCTTCCCCCGCTTGCAAACTCCGTTTCACTATTACAGATGAACAATTCGAATGCCAAACTTATAAGGGAAGCCAAAATATTGATCTTGGATGAAGCTGCAATGCCTGCAATATTTGGATAAACACTACCTGAGACCACCCCATGAAAAAAGATCAGCAATTTGATTATAAGAATTCGATCTGTTGATCCGACATTTAATGATTGGCTGCTTAAGTTAGGAAACGGGGATCTTACTAATGGCAAAAGTTTTCCTAAGGATATAACAGAAATACCAGAGAATAACATCAACAAAATTAAGTTATTCTTACAATAAAATCCAAATTAAAATAACATAAATCCATTTTCCTTATTTTCGATTTTTTTAAAGCAGGTCTTCTATTTTAAGCTCTAGTTTTAACTTTTTAGCTCATATGTGTATGGAGGGCTCTGATTGTAATTTAAATAATATTCTCATTTTTTGACTAAGTTTTGTACCTAATTATTAATGAAAGCTCTAAATATCTAGAACTTTTACACATCCAGGAGCTTTTGATTTTTTCCCCAAATATGTTAGTGCTAAACTAAATTTTTAACTTCAATGAACAGTGTAATACTGAAGTAAAATGATGTCACATTTGTAGGTTTTTGGAATGAGGCTCAATATAAAGCTTTAAAGTTGGCAATGCGGCTTTAAAATAATTAGCTTACAACATGTGAATCTATGAAGTGATCTCTTGCTTTCTCTTTCTCTTTGTCTATCTGTGAAGTGACCCCTTTCAGAAAATAAATGAACCTCTAATTTAAATCTTTTAACAAATTACTGTAGAGGTTATAACAGAGCCACCTACATATATAGAGTCGTAAGGATCAATTTAATTTTGTTAAATTTTCGAATTCGTTTTAATGAATTAGAATTGAACTTTTTATTTATTTTATTCAATATTAAAGAAAAAGATGGAAACAGTAAATGGCTTATTCCATTATAATTCAGCTAATTTTTGACAATCAAAGTGGAAATACTTGATAAGGTGTAAAATTCAATAAAATATTAATTTTTGAAAGCATTTCGAGAAACATTCGGTTCAAAAAATTTTCTTTGGATTTATTGTATAAATGTATATTTTATACCCTTGTGAATGTCGGTTTAAATCGTCGAAACGCTTTTTTTTTTTTTTTAATTTTTATTAAAAGAAATAAATTATTAAAAAATAAAAACTAATCTAAAAACCAAACACAAATATTTTATTTATTTTGTTTAACTTTTCATTAAAAAATTCCTGAGAATTTAAAACTCATAAATCTGTAGAAGGAACATTTTTTTATTTTTTACACATTTCCGGAAGCTTTTTATGTCATTTGGGAGCTAACTAATTAATTTTGAACAACATTTTTACAATATCAATGTAACTTGGAAATCTTATAATATTAAGTTAGAACTTCTTGAGATTCGAAGAAACGATGAACAATTTGTAATTTTTAAATGCTCTTTAGTCAATAGACAGAATTAAACAGATTGATTTTGTTTAAAATTCCTAAAGCTGAAAACCAGACTTCAAAAGAATTGTTAACATTTAAAGTCAATAAACGTAGAATCATCGAAAGTTTTGAGCGGAGACATTTTAATTTAGGCTTTAAGATTATAATGATTGGTTAGCTCCTGTAATCGCCGTCTTTCACTTATGGAATGATATTTTCAAAAAGCTCTGAAGTTAGAAGAAATCCTTACCGAAATGTTGTTAGCGTTCATAAATAATTGGAGAAAAAGCAACATTATCTGTTAAGTGTGCCAAAGTTTGTTTGTTTTTGTCGAGCTTTCAGGATTTTTTGTTAACTTTTTGGGGATATTGGCATTATTATGTAGGTAATCGTTTGAGAGCTTTACTAAAACTCGATTAGACTGTTTAAACAACTTGCACCTCGATTTTATTCCGTTCACGATTTAAATTATCCGCTGTTCCGTAATTCGAACGAGAAGGTCCATAAAGCTTAAAGTTCGTAAATTTTTAAAAGTAACGAACTTGTTTTTTAAAAATTTTATTATGCTTTAAAATTTTTAGCGATGCTGATTTCTATCTATTGTATGCTTTGTTAGAAGATTTTCTAGATGCTAAAATTCGATTATGTTGATAAAAGCTTCAAATTTTTAGATTTTTATCCTTAAAAGCTTTAATATTGTTTTAAGTTTTTTCAATAAACTCCCCGATATTTTTGTTTTGAACTAAGAACAAACGTTTTCGATCGAGCTTTATTACCAGAATGTTTGTTAGTTTTCACAAAAAGCTTTAATTTCGAGTAACAAATTCTGTTTCTAAAATATAAAAAGTTATTTCATAAATGTAGCTTTACAATTTTCAACGAAGCTTTTATTCAATTGTTAAACTGCTTGGTGTATTGTGAATTTTCATTTACTTGTGAAATATCATTTTTTACACTACGTTGAGTGATTTTCGAGAATTACTGAATTCGTTATTTCTAAAAAAGCTTTAAGCTCAGTACCTTCAAAAGTTTTAATACTCCTCCAGTTTTTTCAATGTTTCGACATTTTTGTTTTAGGCTTGAATTTATTTTTTTCTCAGTGATTTTTATTAAGGGCTAAATACACAAAAAATGCAAAAAATACTTGGAGTTTCTAGAGAATTACTGATCCTATCAGCGCAAACCATTATTTAAAATATGGGTGTCTTCCGGATGGCATTAAGCAAGCGAGATATCGTGTCGGCTAAAACGTTGGGATTTGTACCGCAAATGGTTGGATTCTAGTTCTACCTTTTAGATAGCGTCTTCATCTGCAAGTGGCTTTGTAAGGAAGCCTCCAAAATTACAAACATTTGGAGTGGTTGCCAGCTAGTTGTTGGGGACCCCAAAACCCCTTCTTGTACAGACTTGGGCCCCTGGTTTACCGTGGACCCTCGTGTAGTAATCACCAACATTGTACTGATGAATCCAGATATTTCGAAAAAAGGATAGAAGGCTGTCCGTTGCAAGCGTGAGGCAAATAGCCAATCGATTGTATTCTGGGTGGTTCCGGTTCGTTGTTGCAATATGTTTTGGAAAAAATCGCTTTTAAGATACTCTCGGGACCGTAGCCATTTTTTTTTGTTCTTGGTTTGATGGTGTTCATTATAACCCCCATGCTTGCAATAAAACAGATCAACTTGCACCACAGTAAGTCGGCTTCATTTTAATTAAGGGAGTTGCTTGCTGTACCGTACACAGATGCTTCTCTAATTCAGGAACCGTACCTTCTTAATGGTACTGTCTCTGGCTTGAATTCAACTAATGGTAGTATCTTTTGTAAGATTTCTGTCATTAGAAGTCGAACGTGCATTTTTGTTGGTAACAATATTAATGCTTTGCTTATTGAGAAGTGCAGTGTGACTGATCTTTGATTCTGCCAGTTCTCCTCTAATAAATTTTTTAAGCTCTTCTGAGCTTGAAATTCTCAATAGAGGCTGTGACCCAACTTTTGTTAATCCTGTTCGGCAGAAAGTGATTGACATCAGTTTGTGTTCTATGTCAATTGTTGATTTAATTTTTAACTGGAAAGTGACGAACGATATTCTCACTTCTGATCACATGTGTATATCTTTTTCTATTAAGCTTAAAAGACCTCCGTTTAAACCATACCGTAACAGGAAATTAACCTATTGGCATTTTTTCTCTCTCGAGCTCGTTCCTCTACTTGTTTCATCGAGCGCATATCGGTCTGCTGAGGATAATGAATTCCAAGCATCTTTGATTACAAAGGCAATTTCGACTGCCTTTGGAAAATCTTGTCAACGATAGAGAACAAACCTTTTTGGAGTTCTGAACTTAAAAGGTTAAGAAAATTCGTTAGAAAATTAAAAAATAAAGCCAATAAATCTAAACTTCAAGCTGATTGGGGTAATTTCTTAGTGGCTCAAAAGGATTATAAATGAAGTTTAAGGCAAGCTCACAGAACATCGAGTGGATTAACTTCTGTGAGGAAATTAACAGCCAGGCTGTCTGCTGTAACTTCGGACTTAATAAAGCTTTGGCTAAAAATAGGGAACAATCTTTCAATAGGGAGGTTGTTGGGTTGCTTCTTTCTGTTCATTACCCCTGTTGTGACATCAGTTCTGATTCTGTTGTTTTCAAGCCTGCTAACTTGTATGTTGAAACCCCTAATTGGGGTTTAGCTCACAAGCTAATCACTCACGATGTTCTGCGTTGGAGTGTGTTCTCATTTGCACTGTACAAAGCTGGGGGTCCTGATGGGATTTTCTCTGCTGAATTACAGCATGGCTTTCCCTAATTCGGGACTAAACCAAAGTTTTTTTTATCCCGAAGGCTGGCAAGTCTGATTATACGGACCCTAAGTCATTTCGGCCTCTTAGTCTTGTCTTCAACTTTCCTTAAGATTTCAGAAAGGATCGTCGACAGATTTATTAGAGATCATTACTTGCCGCTCTTTCCACTCAGTAACATGTATATGCTTATAGAGTTGGTAAGTCCCGTGAAACTGCTCTACATGAACTTGTCACTAAGGTTGAAAGGTCCCTCAATCATAAAGAGTTCGTTATGGGTGCTTTTCTGGATATTGCGGAAGCTTTTTATAGTACTTCGTTTGCTATGATTACTAAAGCCTGTACCAATTTTGGTATTGATCGCTCTATTGCTTTATGGATCGAATTTATGATTGTTGAGGCTGGGCTGGATGGCTTGCCCGTTTCTTTCAAAGTTGCTAAAGGCTGTCCACAGAGTGGAATGCTCTCTCCTGTGCTGTGGCTTTTGGTCATTGACGAGTTACTAGTTAGTAGTTAAACTACAGAATTATGGCTTCATTGTCCAAAGTTATGCTGATGATATTGTTGTTACAGTATCTGGCAAACAACTGAATGTATTGGTGCTGAATTTAGAATTTACTGCTCTGTGATTGTTTCAGATCGTTTGGTAGTCTGGATTCGCACTGCACTGTCTTTCAGTCAGAATTAATTGCTTTGACTCATAGTGTTATGGAGGCTATGCGTTTTGCCGTTAACAACAAAAAAAATTTTCTGTACGGATAGTAAAGTTGCGCTGAATTCATTGAATAATCCCTTGACTAGTTCCAAACTTGTTAAGGACTGTAAACATTTTATCAACCTTCTTTGTTCTAATAATAGAGTTACTGTCTTATGGGTACCGGCTCACTGTGAAATTGAAGGTAACGAGATCGCTGATTCCCTAGCCAAGGCTGGCTCGCGATTGACATTAATCGGTCCTGAACCAGCGGCTCCCTTATCTTTCATTAGTGGTAAGAAAACTATAAAAACTTCGCTCTTAAAGAGCTAAAGCGAAGCATTTTATTAATGAGCCAGATCGGAGGTCTACTAAGTTTGCTTTGTATTTAAAAAGAGACCAGCTCAGAATACTGGTTGCAATCCTCACTGGCCATAGCCGTTTTAAGGACCATCTTCATTGCTTGTGATTGGCTCACGATGATATATGTGATGACTGCCTCGAAGAGATTGGCAGCTGCATTCATTTTGTATGCAGTTGTCCAGCTTAATTGTAGAACTATCGATAGAGGTAGTAGAGGCTAATGGTGCTTCTTCCAAATTTTGAAGCATGCATGCCAGGGTAACGTCAGCTGATAGAAGAGTGGCATCCCCCCGACACAACGCTTATACTGCCAGTTTAACTTGTAAAAGCACAAAACCATTTATTCTATCCTTTGAAAACTTCATTTCGGTAGAGCTGATAGTTGATTTGACGTTGATCAGAGCTTTTAAGATGTAATTGCTTAATTTATAAAACCGCTCGAGTATAAAAAGTAAACCATAAAGGAAAGTAATTCCACCTTGTTTTTGTATCTAAGATCACTGATAGTTGTTTGCCTAATTAAGTTTTATCGTAAGTGTTCAGACTATCAGTTTTCGTCGGCGATCGTCGAAATTTACAAACTTTCTAATACTTGAAATATTGGCAACGTCGTTGGTGTCTGCAGAGCTACGAAAAATGGTCAATCAAGATTCAAAACAATCTTCTGTCACAGTTTTTTCAACTGTTGTTATTGTATACAAAATGTCGACAACAACCAAACGGCCGACTTACTTCATAACACAAGCCCCATCGCTAGTAATGTAAATTATGTCACGGTCAATCTTCAAATTGTGTTCGTTGAGCTTACTTTCAATAAGTTTGGCACACGCTTCTGTTAGAAGAGGAATTCCAAAATCTGTTTCGGGAATGGACATTGTTATTCAAAAACCTCCTATTCTTTAAGTAATCAACAAATGTTAGGCTGAATCGGATCCCTTTTAGTTGAAGGTCTATCAGTTCTTCCGCTACTGTTTGTCGAACTTTTATTGCATATTTCATAACTATTTAACGAATGTCTTTGGCTGAGTGTGGAACTTCGAAACCCTTTGTTATTAGCGATTTTCCTAGCGCAATTGAAGTTTTAAAAACTTTGAATGGAAATCCATCCACAGCCGTCATTTCTGCTAAAACTTCGTGTGGTGAGGTATCGTCTTTCATAAAATAGCTGGATATTTTTGTTTCAGGAATAGGCAATTGTGCTTGTGAAGTGTCGGCAGCACTTGCTGTAGAAATCGGAGTTATGATTGTTTCAATTAAGTTTCGCTTCGATATAGTTATATTTGAAACGTCCTCAAATTGGTATGTACATATAATCCACTAGTAGATCTTCCAGCTGATTTAATTTCTCTTCCACATGTATTTCATTTGGATATCGCTCGACTCTTCTCGCGTAAGAAATAATACCAAACTGAGCTCTTGTCGAGAATTTCTGTTCAATAATTGCAAACTATTTTTTATTATCAGACATGGCTATCTAACGGCTGTAGGTTCACAATTGCCTAGAAGTTGGTAAAACATTGCTTGTATATACTTATTTTCACCACAAATTCATAAGCACCAAAGTGCAACTTATTATTTTAAACAAACAGCCCATTAACCTCACTAAAACACTCAATTTTTCAATCAAATCCAGATTTTCATTACACGAATCATTAAAACACGAAAACAAAATTCTGTATATACATAAATACGTAATATATATGTACCTACATAAAGGCAACACCTTGTTTCAATAAAATGATAAATCAATGTAAATAAATTTGACTATACTCTATACGACTTTAATTGGAATTTATTATTTCAATGAATATTGGGCGGCTAATCGATACAAATTTAAATACCAAAATACCGGTATTGATCGCTCAATACCGGTACTGAAAAATGATCTAGTATACCAGTATTTCGGTTTCCGGTATACCGGTATTGGATGCCCTAATTCAGACATACTACATTATAATTGATAATTAACTTGGTTGTGACCTTGACCTTCATCTTCAAGGGCATTTGTAGGTCAAGGTTATTTTTTTTAATTAGAACCCCTATTTTTGATGACAGAATCGAAAAGAGCGATCAATTGTACGTCCGAATATGTATTTTCCATGACCTCCCAAGGTCACCTGAAGGAATAATGATTTGCTATGAAAATTTAAAAAAATCAGAAATACAGAACATTGGGCGCTTTCAGATCTCACAACATGTTAGCTTTGAAAATTTACTGATAGAAAAAATGACATTCGATCTATCACATTGCCATGAAATTTTGAATAAATCGGTGGCAATTGTGTTGCTATGAAAATTATAAAAAAACGAAAAAAATTAAATTTTAAAAGAATTAAGAATTAATTTTTTAAATATTTATTTATTTTTTAATTTTCATAGCAAATCGTAATTCAGGTGACCTCCCAGGTCATGGAAAATACATATTTGGACGTACAATTGATTTGCTCTTTTCGAATCCGATGTCAAAAATAGGGGTTTCCCTATAAAAAAATGACCTTGACCTCAAAATGACGTTGAAGATGACGACCAAGGTCACAACAAAGCTGACCATTAAATTCCTTGTTGAAAATTACCTAAGAATAAACCTTGCTAATTTTTTTTGATCGAACTCCGCGAGATTTTTAGGGGTTTTCATACTTTTTCCTCACCCTGTATATCGGATAACAAGACGAAAATAGAAATAATGAAAATGTGTTTTGTGACTGAATTAAATGTAGGCTCAAATGATTTTTAGATGAAGTTCTGGAATATGGCCTATTTGGAAGGAACTTGGCTATTTCTTATCCGATTTTGATGAAATTCAGCATGTTCGATGGAAATGGGATTCTTAAATGATTCTTAGGTAAAGTTCTGGAATATGGCCAATTAGAAAGGAACTTGGCCATTTCTTATCCGATCTTAATGAAATTCAGCATGCACCATGAAAACGGCATCCTCAAATGATTTTCAGGTGAAGTTCTGGAATATGGCCTATTTGGAAGGAATTTGGCTATTTCTCATCCGATTTTGATGAAATTCAGCATGTTCGATGGAAATGGGATTCTTAAATGATTCTTAGGTAAAGTTCTGGAATATGGCCAATTAGAAAGGAACTTGGCCATTTATTATCCGATCTTAATGAAATTCAGCATGTGCGATGGAAATGGAATTCTCAAACGAGTTTTAGACGAATTGCTGGAATATGGTCAATTTGGAAGGCACTTGGTTTTTTTAATCCGATTTTGATGTAATTCAGCATGTACGATGGAAATGGGATTCTCAAATGATTTTTAGACGAAGTTCTGGAATTTGGCCAATTAAGAAGGAACTTGCCCATTTATTATCCAATTTTAATGAAATTCAGCATGTACTATAGAAATGGGGTTCTAAAATTATTTATAAAACAGGTCATCAAATATATTAAATAATATTAAGGTCCTTCCTAGTCGGCCATATCCAAGAACTTCATTTAAAAATAATTTGAGAGTCTTATTTCCATCCTACTTCTTGAATTTCATCAAAATCGGATAAGAAATTGCCAAGTCCCTTCCTAATTGGCCATATTCCAGAACTTCGTCTAAAACTCGTTTTAAAATCACTTATCCATCATACATGCTGAATTTCATTAAAATCAGCTAAGAAAATATTTTTAGAATCCCATTTCCATCGTACATGCTGAATTTTATCAAGATCGCATAAGAAATGGTCAAGTTCCATCCTAATTGGCCATATTCCAGAACTTCATCTAAAAATCTTTTTAGAATCCCATATCCATCGTACATGCTGAATTGCATCAAGATCGGATAAGAAATGGCCAAGTTCCATCCTAATTGGCCATATTTCAGAACTTTATCCATTTGAGAATTTCATCAAGATCGGATAATAAATGGCCAAGTTTCTTCCTAACTATCATTTAAGAATCCCATTTACATTGGGAATGCTGAATTTAATTAAAATCGGATAAGAAATAGAATCCCAATAAAATTCTTATAAAAAAATCACAAATCCTCAGTTCAAGCACCTCACTTCAATGGACAACTTTTTTGGTCCCGTCGATGTCCGTTATAGTGAGGTTTCTCTGTATATACATATTTTAGTTCAAATCAAATAGACAAAAATTATACTCCTATAAGTTTAACACAAACTCGCAATATTTATCAAAAAAGGATTTTTGAAATAAACATGTTTTTCTGACCTTAGAGACACACTGGGTAATTTTTACCCGTACCTGTTTTTACGACGCTCACTGCTCGGCTTCTATAAGCGCACTGTATCTCTTCTAAGGGGGATACCGATTATTAATTTCAAAAACGTTTTTTTTTCACGCAAAATAGCCAACTTTTAGATTTTACCTCAATTTTGCTGTTTTTAAAAAATTTCTATTTTCGATCTGCAAAAAAAATATAGTTTTTGCAATGGATGGTAAAACCCATAGTACCATCTTAAGGTTCAACTCTTTAGCTTTTCATCGGTCACCTACAAAGTGTCAAAATATTAATTTTTGATAGAAATGTAAGCATTTAAAAAAAAGACGATTTTTAAAAAAAGTTCCATTAGTTTTTTGTAAATATTTTTGCACCTAATTATTTAATCGCAACATAATTATGTTTTTAACTTCTTGAGAAAATTTTCTATCAATTGAAAAAAGATTGATTGAATTTGATCAATTTGATCACGAGATATAAGCTTTCAAAGTATCGCTGGGTAAAAATGACCCAGTATGTCTCTTACGTAACTTTTTGATAGTGTGTCCCTTAAGGGTTAAAGCTTTTGTGTAGTAGCTTTTCTACATTTATGCATTTCACTTAAGATCTTAATCTTGGACTAACGTTTTTAACTTACTGAAATAGATTCGTCTAAAGCTTTTAAAGTTGGAAGCATGCACAAGCTTTAAGCTCGTACAATTTCAAATCAAGAAATATTCTTAACTTTAGATAAAATTGAAACTGGTATTGTGAATTTGGAACTTTTTTGATTGATGTTGTCATTTGAAAAAATTGTCGGTTTTATGTTCAGAAGGTTTAAACTCTTCTTTATCGGTTTCCCCAAAAGCCTTAATAATTTAAGCTTCTCGTTTGCTTAAACTGTTTTAAAAGTAATAAAACGTATTCTATCATTTTATGAAGTTTTAATAGTTTTAACAGAGCGTTTTTCCATTGAAAAGCTCTGTTGTAAGTCATTCGTTTGTTGCTTCTGGAAATTTCGTAACTTTTTTTAGTTAATTTTTATGTCTAGAAACTTTTTAATGATTTTGTTATTACGGCCACTGCCAGAATTATTTTTCTGTATTGACTGTTTCAAAAGTTTGTATGTTATATTGTCTTGCTAAATTTGATGTAGTTTAGTTTTAAAAGGAACACATACATACGCAGGTTGTTATTTGAACTTTTTTTACTTTAAACTTTTTTGTTTAGTGCAGAGCTTTACTGTACATACATATTTATGTTTTAATTTGCTCGAGAAACCTTTTTATAATTTCGAGATATATTTTTTAAAAGCTTTTAAAATAGCAACAATTCCAAAAGCTTTAAGCTCCAACATTTTTGAAAATAAATCCTTTTTTATTGCAAAATGGACGTTTCAAAATGATCTGAAGCTAATAAGGAGCTTAAAGAGTGTGATTTTGTTCTCAATTTGAACGCTTTGTTAGTAATTGAGTGCAATTCTAAGCAAATCAAAAGCTTTTACAGTATTTCTTAATATTTGAAATTCTCAAAATTCTAAGGAGTTTCAGGAAGCTCTGAAAATCAATTAATCCCGGCAAAGAGATCCTTTGCAGGGATTGATTTTGGTCTACAATTTGATAGCTTCCGTAGCTATACGGAAAAATGAGCAACCAAATGCCGATTTAAAAAAAAAAAAAATTCAAGGTTTGTTTTACCCCTTTTTTAAAGTTATTTTTATTCAGTATCTTTTTACTCGTCATTTGAGATTTTTCCATAATTTGCGCCGTATTTGTAATTATTTTTACTAAAATACTGTGTAAACAAGTTTACAATTCATCTTAATCAGTTTCATTAAAAGCTTAAACGATAATCTAATATTAAAGCTTTTCAAGCTAAATATTTCATAAAACTTTGTGCTTTAAGTAATTTTTGTTTCTCAATAAATGCTTTGACATTTTTGTTTTAAAGAGAAACCATACGTTTTGATTCGTACTTTCTTTGCCAAAGTTTTTGTTTGTTTTAATGAGCTTTACTAAGTTTATGGTTTTCGTTTAACATTTTCTTTACACCAGGTTCTGGAAATTTTAAAAATTTTGTTTTTTCGTTACTGACTTTGTCATTTATTGGAACTTAGTACGTTGAAGTTCCAATAAGACCTCATTTATTAAAAAACCTTTAAAAGTCCTTCTTTAATATATCTTGAGCTTAATATCTTTTATACTTTTTACCTTTTTTGAAGAAAAACTCTAGTTTGATGTTTAACCGAAAACATATCGTCACCTCAGAGTTACACTATGGTATTTCGCATCGAGTTCACTGCAGGTGACGATATGTATGTTAAATACATAATATGCAGTTATTTGAAGCTTTTCTATGTTTAAACATTTCATTTAACGTCTCATTTTCTCAAAAAAACTTTATAATTTACCGGAATCGATTTTTCGAAAGCTTTTAAAGTTGGTAGTTCCAAAAGCTTTAAGCTCCAACAATTTAAAAAAGTTTTAATCTTTTTTTTGTTATAATATGGAAGTTTTGGAAGGCCCCAAGGTAAGGAAGGAATCATACCTAGTTTGATTTTGTTCCCAGTTCGAAAGCTTTGCCAGTTTTAAATACCTACGTATTATATATTGTTTCTAGGACAATTATGACGATTTTTTATTTCTGTGGTCCAGGGAAGATTTTAATATGAATAATGAATAATAATAATTATCTTTGGCACTGTTACTGGGAATTTTAATTTTTTTGTTAGATGTTGGAATTAAAAAATTTTATGTATGACAGTTTTGTATTCAAAAGATTATTAACATTCGCTTTTTTCCTTACTCTTCATATATGTATTAAAATTCTATTTATTTATACAAGAAAAAAGTCTACAAAGTTGACTTGAATTTATACAATATTGAACAGGGTAGAATAAAAATTAAATTGAAATTAGAAATAATTAAAATTGACATAAAAATATTTTCAGGTTGGAATGTTGCTTCAACCTACGTTTAAAGCTGTATTTACTTAAGTAAAAGTTGAACAGATGATCGATTTTATTAAAACTCTTCGACATCATGTTTACCAGTTCATTGTCAGTATTGTCACCATAGTTTGTTTTGTGTTTATTCAGATGAAGAAACTCATGATCTCTTAAATTTCTACTCGGTGCCTTTATTCGATTTGATGTGCATCGATTTGATCAAGTAAAATATTTCCAACAATCGAACACTTTGAAAGCTCACGTCTATTTGCCAATGTTGTCATTTGATAGCTTTTACATCCAGTAGCATATGATGGTAATCGCTTCAGGTTAACGTGGTACGGTAAGTCATGGTCGTAATTCCATCCGTCTTTCCACGTTATATACCGTATAAACTTTTTTTGGGCACTCTCGATTTTTCGGATAGATTCGTCGTAAAAAGGACACCAGACGTTGACAGCATATTCAAGTTGAGATCTGACGTAGGCATAATACAGAGGTCATAAATATCCCCAGTCCAACGCTTAATAAAATCAAGCCCTAGCAACGCATTGCTCAATGTGCTTAGTACAGCACATGTTTTCAACGCAAGTAACCCCTAGGTCTTTAATCCCGAATACTTTTTGTAAAAGTATGCCATTTATTTGATATTGTTGTATAATAGGGTTAACTTTCCGATGGAACGATAAATTCTTACACTTGTTGATGTTGAGACTGAGAAGGTTAGACTCACACCATTTCGCTAGATTGTCGATGTTCTCTTGAAGCTTATGGGTATCGCCGATGTTTTCTACTGTTTTAAAGATTTTGAGATCATCTGCAAACATTTATACCTTATAGATTGTTGTATTACTTCAGTAACGTCATTGATGAAAATTATAAATATGCAAGGACCAACATGAGAGCCTTGTGGTACTCCTGAAGTAGCTTGTTAATCTTATATTATACGTAATCGCACTCCATTAGATGACTTATGAATGATTTGTTGTAAGAATACGTCATTACTGGATGTTATACGGTCCAGTAATCTATGAACGTGTTCCTCTGGCACAGTGTGATGTATTCGCGTGACAAAGAACCCACGCTTTGGTTGGACTACTCTTATATTGAAGTCATCCGTATTAACTTGAGAGACACAACTTCTGGTTGTGACAACTTTCTCTTCGTTGTGTCCTGCTTAGCTGGAATAGTTTTACCGTTTTTTCCGTCTACGGGAATCAGGTTGGTAACTGGTGTTTCTACTTTATCAGTATTTTTTGTTAAGATCCTTTTTGACAATCTCGGCTTCGGTGTTGGCTCTTTTGGATTTAATTCCGTAAGCAGGTGAGTAAGTTCTGTCTGCCTTGCTGTTTTTCTCTCGATTGATTATGACTGTAGTTGGTCAATACTAGCTTTGATTCAGTCAACTGAATCGCTCACATCAGATAAGTCTGAGTTGCTCCTATGCTCTTTAAATTTCAATTTCAGCTGAGATATGTATATTACAATTAATAGAATCTATAGCCGGAGCAAACGAAACCGTCTGAGCAGTTATAATATCCAGTCTTCCCACCACTGCTATGGTGTTTAATTTATAGCAGCTATCGCAGTACCAGCGTAGACATTTATGCGACGCTACCGCTTGAAATACTGTGTGAGACAATGACAAGCCTTTGGAATGGTATATTTTTGAGCTTTATAGCTTATTGTTTATTGTTTTATAGATAATCTATACCAAAGTTTTTCCAGTTTTCTCGATAAACCCGACTTTTAGATGGTTCATTGCAGTTTGCTAAGTTTAGGGTGTTCGTTTACAATTTGCTTTTTTTTTGTTGGGAATTTCCAAAAGCTTAAAGCTCTTAATTATTTAAAAAATCATTTTATGAACTTTTATTAATTATTAACGAAGCTTTCATTCAATTGTAAAGTTCTGTGGTAGACCACTTTCATACTTATGGCAAACACTTTTTGATTCAGGTAAATCGGAGTTTTGCATATAAAGGTAGTTATTCAAACTTTTAACTTGAGCTTTTAGTGCTTTAGTGAGCTTACTGTATTTATGTCTTTTATTTGAATGCAATTTTTTACATTTTCGAAAGCTTTTAACTAATAAATTTGTAAAAGCTTTAAGCTCCGACATTTTTGGAAATAATTCTCCTTTTTTTAAATGAACCTTCCCAATTGATCTGAAGTAAATTGGGAACCTTACGGTGCGAGATTTTTTTACCAAGTGCAAAGCTTTTAAAAAAAATCTTAAAATTTGGTGTTCTTCAAATTTTAAGGCGTTTGGTAAATTTTCTGGCTAGGGTTCTCTTCTTAAACAATGGTAACGATATTTTATTTAAGGAGTCTACTAAAGGTTTTAGTATGAATAGTAAGGAGCTTACTATCAGAACATCTTCTAGAACTTTTAAAAATATTTCAAATTTGGAAAAAAAAAAATTAAATTTGTAGAGGCTACTAACCTGCGATTATTTCGTATTTGTCTTCTGTATAAAGATTGACTTTGGCCTGGTATCGGTAATTTTGAAACTTTATTTAAATTTTAGAATTTGAAGGAATTGTATTACTGTGGGTAGTTTTATTTTTAGATTTATAGCTTTTGATGAGGTTCCGAAGTACTCGAAATTTCGAAAAGTTTTTATTAGTTGGTAAATTTCGATGAAATTTGATATTTAGAAATGTCGATTAAATCATTTTGTTTTGAAGGGTTCATTACTACACTAAAAATTATTTTTAAATATATTTGTGCCAGTATCAAGCGGTATAGAAAGAAGGCTTTATGATTAGTTGAACGATTGTTTTATTTTTATGGTCTGTGTTTGGTTTCGTCGACAATTTTGAAATTTTTAAGTTTTCTGTCATTTTTATTTTATTTTGTCAGAAATTTATAAATAAAAATGCATTTAAAATCTACAAACTATAAATTTTAATATTTTATAGTTGAGATAAAAAATTGTTTGTTTTTCTGTTTTTTTTTTCTAATTATAATTACTTGGTTTTTTGATTTTATTTTAATGATTTATGCTAAAATTATAATTTTGTAATTAATTAAATATATTTATATATAAGTATGTATATATATTTATAATACAAAATTAATTAATTAAATTTAAAATATATAAACAGTTTATATAAAACAGGAGAAAAGCGCGGTTTTTCACAAAATAATATATAGTAGGTAGTAGTAATAGTAATAATAAAAGCGTAAAAAAAATTATTTAAAATAATAAATCACTTGACTCAGCCGCATCACGGTAGAAGCGTAGGGGGGACGAGGTGAATTGTCTCGCCACCCCCATTAAAAAGGTGATTTTTAATTTTAAGTGTTTAGTTGCTCAGTTTTATGTGTGTTTCGTGTAGTTGGCACAATTTTTAATTAGGTTTTTGTTTTATTTTAACTTTAAAATAAAATTACAAACAGGAATACTTTCTTAAAAGAGTTTTTTTTTTTAATTTTTATCACATTTTTCTTACAAATCGCGTGTGACCATTTTTCCGATTTTTTTAAAATTTTTTATTTTGGTCGTTTTATTAATTGTTCATCTTAGTTGCTAAAAACAAAATATTTTCTTTTTTCTTATGCTTATAAGCACTGACCAGTAAAAAATTAATTAATTTTAAATTAAATTAAATACAAAAAAAAAGGAAAAGAGTTTTAAAAAAATTAATTAAATTAATTTTTGCGGTGCCCGTGTTATATTTATTCCGGAATGGTACTCTCGTTTTTCATTTGTCGTCGTCGTTTTAAGTATTCTTGTTTTTGTTCGGGTGTCAGCTTCTTAAATCGTTCTAGCAGTTCTTGACGTTTTCGTTGTTTTTCCTCTTCAATTTTATGCAGTTTTTCCTCCTCTTTGCGTTTTATTTCTTCGGCCTCGTTGCGCTCTTGTTCGCGCTGTTTTTGCTCCGCCATCAATTGTTGCTCCACTGCGAGCCGTTCATCTTCCATCTTACGTTCGATTTCCTCTTGTTTTCGTTGTTCTTCCAGCCGCTTGGCTTCTGCTTCGTCACGCAAGCGTGACTCCTCTTGTCGACGGATTTCTTCACGTTCATTCTTTTCGCGTAATTTTCGTTCGGCTCGCTGTTGTTCTTCCTCGAGCCGTTCACGTTCCAAAATTTCCAATTCCTTTAGGCGTAATTTTTCTTCGCCGCGTCGACGTTCCTCTTCCTCACGATACTCAAGCATTTGCTTTTCGTATACTTCACGCTCGCGTTGTAATTCACGCTCCTTTTCCATTTGCTTGTCTAAATATTTACGATGCTCCTCTTCGATTTTTTGTTTCTCCTGTTCGATTCGTTTTTTTGCCTCCTGCTTTCGTAGATTTTCTTCCAGTTGTCGTTTCGCCTCAGCCATACGGCTTGCCTCCTTTTCGCGACGTAATAATTTATCACGGTATATCGACGATTTCTCAATATCGTCGAACTGAATTTTTTCTGTGACATCATTCGACGGATGATGATTTTTGGGTGTCTCATTTTCTTGACGTGACGGATGATGATTATTGGTTGTTTCATTTTCTTGACGTGGCGGATGGTGATTATTAGTTGTCTCATTTTCTTGACGATTCTTATGTCGTTGTTTATCGCTTGATGGTTTACGGCGTCTTTGTTTTCCCCGCCGTTTTGTTGGTGCTGCAGTTGGTCGGGTTGGTAAAAATGGATGCATCATCGTTCTGTTTTGCTTTACAATATTGTAGTAATCATCGTTGAACACCGATTCAACTATGGGGCTGCCGAGATCGGCGATTGGAATGATTAAGCGACCGTTACTGTTTGCCGCCGCGTCATTTAAAATATCGGGCGTGTGGGTTGTGGATTTAGGTTTTGCGGTTGTGCGACGTCTCTTTGGGCGACGCCTGCGTTTCTCTTTACGATTTACGGGCCTTGGTGTAGTTGGCCGGATAGAATTTTCATGTAACAATTGATCGACATCAACGTGTCTGTAAACTTCATGCGTGACATTCAACTGTAATGGTTTTCGAATCATGCGCTGTTCGATGCGTTGACGTTTCTCCTTAATTCTATAATAGAACATAAAATATAATTTATTAAATGGTTTTGTGGAAGTTATGCGGTTAGCTTACCTTCGTGTATTATTATTAGCCGGTTGGTCCATGAACATTTCAACCTCGTTGGCCTTTTCATTTGGGAATGTCTCGTTCCACCTGTCGTACACTTTTTGTTTATTGATTTCGTCTACATACGGCATACGATGCTGGCAAATGTATTGAAATTTCTCGACACAAATTTTTGCTGACCATCTTGGTAAATGCGTGATGCCGCACCAATCAACATGTATAGATAAAGATAAAAGATAAAAGAAAAAGAAAGAAAGATACGATTAGCATAATGTAAATTATTGTTTACTAAATTTGTGTATATGCGTGTGTGTGTGTGTGATGTGAAAGTGTGTGCAAATACTGGTGCAAGCGATTACCAGATACAAAACTAGGGCATTCACAATATAATATAAGCTTTGTGTTTCTTACAAACATGACTTAAATCTAAAAGACGTGCACAAACTACAGATTACAAAAGAGCTACGCTCCATATACAAAAATATATTTTTTTGGTTTATCCTACCAGTTTGTTGTCGCAAAAATATTTTTTTTTTTAAACATCAAAAAAAATCACATCGAGGCAAATTAAGTTAAATCAAAAAAAAAAATTGGGCGCGAAAAACCACACTCTATATTCAAAAATTAAAAGTTGTGACATTACCTGTATTTTAAGGCAGGATTAAGCACAGCACAATGGTATTTCAAATCCTGTCTGCTCCTGCAAATATTGCTCATAAGTAATGTACCAAACACTTCGACGCAATTATGTTTTATTCAAAAAATTTTATTAATATTCGCAACACCTATTGCTACAATTCAATTACCGTGGATCCATTTGACTGAACGATTGATAAACAACCGTTCGTCCTGTTTGTCCCCATTGCCATTTATTGCGTTCCCAATTGTAAACGCCTCCAATCCATTTTTCAATTTTATCCGTATCATTGTGCAGCATAAATTTCCGTAACGCCCGATCTTCATACTTAATTGGCTCAGCCAATTTACTATTTTTGTCTTTACACGCGAAATGAGATTCCAACCAATTAAGCCGCTCCGTTGACACGTAATAGCATTCGTTACCGATTTTAGTAAATTTGGGCGGACACATTGCGTACATACGTTTGATACGTTGTGTACAATCGCTTATGGCGATAAGCAGGACTACGAGGAATAATATCAGGTCTAATTGTTTCACCGATATAGGCGACATATTTGACAGTTTATTTAAATTAATTAAAATTAAAAATTTTACTTATTAAAAAAAAAAAATGTTTTTTTTGGTTTATTTACTATATAAATTTTATGATTTTGGGTTTTTGTTCGTTGTTACATTTTCACCTCCTGTCTGTGTCTAAATATGCGCGCTGACCCTCTGAAATATGGAAAAAATAGGCATGTTAAATACATTTTTTGAAGGTTTATTTGGTTTTTTGTTTTGAATATGTCTGGCAGACACTCAGAAATATTATAAAAAAAAAAAAAAATTCAATTTGTCATTTCGTATCGCTGTAAATGGAATTGTTATGTTATTTCGCCTTTTATAAGTTTTATGTATAAGACGTGTCCATTTTTGGAATTTTGATCGATCGGATGATGATGGCATTATTTTTGGTGTGATATACTTTTGGGTGGGAATATTTTAGTTAATTGATGAGTTTGGTTTGAATTTTTTTTTAGAAATTAGTAGGTAACTCGGCCTTAACTCGCCTTGAGTTGTGAATAATAAATTTAAAGGTGTATCAGCTTTAAATATTAACTGAATTTGTTGTACCCGTGAGAATTTTATTTCAAAAAAACAATTTAACATTTTAATAAACCCAATTTTAAATTATGAAGGTCAATTAAGGACTTCCATTTTCTGGTATCTTCTGCTATTTAGGCAATTTAAGTATTCTGAAAAATTAGAGCTTCTAATTTATACACGGCTCAAAATTGCTTAAAGTTCTAATTTTGAAACTAACCGTTATTTAATCTGAAATGTTAAAAAAGTCTTATAAATAATTTTCAAAACTGCTGAAAATTGTATGTACTCGCTCGCCAAACTTAAATTTTCTGAAAGGTAATTTGGAATTTGAAATTTCTAAAATTCAGAATTTGACACGTTTTTAAATATTTAGAAATTGAGGACTAGAATTTTGCTTAATATTGAAATTCTTAACTTCTTCTCATCGTTCTACTTTTAAAACTTAATTTTAAACATATTTTACGATAAATTAGAACAATTAGAAGACTAGAACATTAGAACACGAAATATAAATTTTTTAATTTTTATCAAAATTTTCAAGTTGAAATAGTTTATACTCATAAACATATAGTTTGAAAATTCAATAATTTCAGAAACAACATTTTGTAAAATTTCAAGTACATACATGTTTGAAATTTAATTTTACTAAATAGTTTTTTACTCCTACAAATCTCAAAATTTCTATAAAAAATTTCAAAATTATTTAATTGCAAAATTTTTAAATTAGAAATTTTTAAAATTTCAATTTTTTATGCTTTTAAATTGTTTTCAAATATGTTATAAAACAGTAAAAATTGTGTTAGAATTAAAAAAAATCTTCATTTTAAATATTTATATTTTCTGAGAGGTTTGGTAATTCGGAATTTGAAATTTTAATAATCGATTGAGTTTTTTTTTTGTATGAAATTGGAGTAAATTCTCAATTTTTGTGGAATTTTCTAATAATTAAAGAGAATTTATGTAAGAACAAAATCTGAATTTTCTATATGAAAATCCCAATATTTTGAGATTGAATTGACGAAATATTGAGAGAAATAGAGAATTGAACTTAAGAATTGTAAACTATAAGTAAATATTTTTAAAATAATACTCAGAACTCGAAATAGCAAATTTTTAATTTTTATCAAAAATGTTAAGATTTCTACTTTGAAAATTCAATAATTTCAGAAGCAAAATTTTTTAAAATTTCAAATACATGTTTGAAATTTAATTTTTTTACTCCTATAAATCTCAAAATTTCTATAAAAAATTTCAAAATTATTTAATTGCAAAATTTTTAAATTAGAAATTTTATAAATTCCAAATTTTTTTTACTGTTTTAGAACATATTCGAAAACAATTTGAAATCATCAAAAATTGATTTAAAAATTGAGTTTAAAATTTCAAATTTAAAAATTTTGCAATCAAATATGGAATTTTTAAGAAAGAAATTAAATTTAGTAAAATTAAATTTGAAAAATGTATCTACTTGAAATTTTACAAAATTTTGCTTATGAAATTATTGAATTTTCAAATTATACATACTCATAAATTATTTCAAATTTTGAAAAATTTGATAAAAATTAAAAATTCGCTATTTCGAGTTTAAATGAGCGAAAAACATTTTGAAAATTAAAGAAAAATTTGTGATTTACTCAAATTACTAAAATTTTCGAATTTAAAAATGGTTACTTCTAGTTTCCAATTCTAAAGTTCAATTTTCTATTTCTATGAAAATTTCTTCAATTCAACTTCCAAATATTGAGACTTATATTTAGAAAATTTAAATTTTGTTCTTACATAAATTTCTCTTTAAATTTCAAAATAATCAGTAATTATTAGACAATTTCACAAAAATTGAGAATATACTCCAATTTCATATTAAAAAAATGCAATCCATTATTAAAATTTCAAATTCCGAATTACCAAACCTCTCAGAAAATTTTAAATATTTAAAATTAAGAAGTTTTTAATTCCAAAACAATTTTTACTGCTTTAGAACATATTCGAAAACAATTTTAAAGCATCAAAAATTGAAATTTTAAAATTTTGCAATTAAATAATTTTGGAATTTTTTATAGAAATTTTGAGATTTGTAGAAGTAAAAAAATTATTAGTAAAATTAAATTTCAAACATGTATTTGAAATTTTAAAATTTTGCTCCTGAAATTATTGAATTTTCAAACTACATACATATGTACATATATGTACATACTAATAAACTATTTCAAATTTTGAAAATTTTGATAACAATTTAAAATTTGCTATTTCGAGTTCTGAGTAATATTTAAAAAATGTTTACTTCTAGTTTCCAATTCTAAAGTCAATACTCTATTTCTCTGAAAATTTCTTCAATTCAATCTCAAAATATTGGGACTTATATTTAAAAAATTCAAATTCTGTTCTTACATAAATTCTCTCTAAATTTCAAAATGTTTCAAAAAGCTCATATAAAAAAAATTGCAATCCAATTATTAAAATTTCAAATTCCATTGCTAAACCTCTCAAAAAATTTAAACATTCCAAATTAAGAATTTTTTAATTCCAAAAAATGTTTACTGTTTTAGAACAAATCAATCAATTTGCAATTAAATAATTTTGAAATTTTTTATAGAAATTTTGAGATTTGTAAGAGTAAAGAAATTAAATTTAGTAAAATTAAATTTCTAAAATGTATGTATTTGAAATTTTACGAAATTTCGCTTGTGAAATTAGTTAATTCCTACTCATAAACTATTTCCAATTGCAAATCTTGAAAATTTTGATAAAAATTAATAATGTGCTATTTCGTGCTCTAATGAGTCAAGGAATATTTTTAAAATTTAAAAAAAAAAGTTCTGATTTACTTATGTAAATTCCTAAAAATTAGTTTCCAATTCTAAAGTTCAATTCTCTATTTGTCTGAAAATTCCTTCAAGTCAATCTCAAAATATTGGGACTTACATTTAAAAAATTCAAATTTTGTTCTTACATATGTAAATTGTCTCTAAATAACAAAATTGAATTGAGTTTAAAATTTCAAATGTGAAAATTGTGCAATCAAATAATTTTAGAATTTTTAAGAAACAAATTAAATTTAGTAAAATTAAATTTCAAACATGTACTATGTACTTGAAATTTTACAAAATTTTGCTTCTGAAATTATTGAATTTTCAAACTATACATACCCATAATAAAATATTTCAAATCTTGAAAAATTTGATTGATTTGTGAAACTCCAATTTAATATACAAAAAAACTGCAATCCATTATTAAAATTTTAAATTCCGAATTTCCAAACCCCTCAGAAATTTTTTTTTTTGTTTGAAAATTCAATAATTTCAGAATCAAAATTTTGTAAAATTTCAAGTACATGCATGTTTAAAATTTAATTTTACTAAATTTAATTTGTTTCTTAAAAATTCTAAAATTATTTTGTTGCACAATTTTCAAATTTGAATTTTTAAACTCAATTCAATTTTGTTATTTAGAGACAAATTATATATGTAAGACCAAAATTTGAATTTTTTAAATGTAAGTCCCAATATTTTGAGATTGAATTGAAGGAATTTTCAGACAAATAGAGAATTGAACTTTAGAATTGGAAACTACTAAAAGTAAACATTTTTAAAATTCGAAAATTTTAGGAATTTGAGTAATCACATTTTTTTTTGTAATTTTAAAAATATTCCTCGACTCATTAGAACACGAAATAGCAAATTTTAATTGTTATCAAAATTTTCCAGATTTGAAATTGGAAATAGTTTATGAGTACGTATTAACTAATTTCAGAAGCAAAATTTCGTAAAATTTTAAATACATACATTTTTGAAATTTAATTTCTTTACTCTTACAAATCTCAAAATTTCTATAAAAAATTTCAAAATTATTTAATTGGAAAATGATTGATTTGTTCTAAAACAATAAACATTTTTTGGAATTAAAAAATTCTTAATTTGGAATGAATACATTTTTTGAGAGGTTAGCAATTCGGAATTTGAAATTTTAATAATGGGATTGTAATTTTTTTTACATGCAATTTTTTAAACGTTTTGAAATTTAGATCGAATTTATATAAGAACAAAATTTGAATTTTTTAAATGTAAGTTCCAATATTTTGAGATTGAATTGAACAAATTTTCAGAGAAATAGAGAATTAAACTTTAGAATTGGAAACTAGAAGTAAACATTTTTAAAATATTAATCAGAACTCGAAATATCAAATTTTTAATTGTTATCAAAATTTGAAATAGTTTATGAGTATGTATGTATGTATATGTAGTTTGAAAATTCAATAATTTCAGAAGCAAAATTTTGAAAATTTTCAAATACATGTTTGAAATTTAATATTTTTACTCCTACAAATCTCAAAATTTCTATAAAAAATTCTATAAAATATTTTAATTTTCTGAGAGGTTTGGTAATTCGGAATTTGAAATTTTAATAATGGATTGCATTTTTTTTTATATGAAATTGGAGTATATTCTCAATTTTTGTGGAATTGTCTAATAATTACTGATAATTTTGAAATTTAAAGAGAATTTATGTAAGAGCAAAATTTGAATTTTCTAAATGTAAGTCCCAATATTTTAAAGTTGAGTTGAAATTTTTTTCAAGAAATAGAGACTTGAACTTAAGAATTGGAAACTAGAAATAATCATTTTTAAAATTCGAAAATTTTAAAAATTTGAGTAAATCACAATTTTTGTTTTTTTTAATTTTCAAAATGTTTTTCGCTCATTAGAACTCGAAATAGCAAATTTTCAAGATTTGTAATAGTTTATGAGTATGTATAGATTGAAAATTCAATAATTTCAGAAGCAACATTTTGTAAAATTTCAAGTACATTCATGTTTGAAATTTAACTTTACTAAATTTAATTTCTTTCTTAGAAATTCCAAAATTATTTCATTGCAAAATTTTTAAATTTTAAACTCAATTTTTAAAATTCCAAATTTTTATGCTTTCAAATTGTTTTCGAATACGCTGTAAAACAGTAAACATTTTTTGGAATTAAAAATTTCTTATTTTGAAATATTTAAATTTTAGTAATTCCAAATTTGAAATTTTAATAATTGGATTGCAATTTTTTTATATGAAATTTTTGTGGAATTGTCTAATAGTAATTATTAAAAATTTTGAAATTTCGAAAGGATTTATATAAGAACAAAATTTGAATTTTTTAAATATAAGCCCCAATATTTTGAGATTGAATTGAAGAAATTTTCATAGAAATTTTAAATATATTTAAAATAATACTCAGAACTCGAAATAGCAAATTTTTAATTTTTATCAAAATTGTCAAGATTTGAAATAGTTTATGAGTATGTATATTATGTAGTTTGAAAATTCAATAATTTCAGAAGCAAAATTTTGTAAAATTTCAAATACATACATGTTTGAAATTTAATTTTACTAAATTTAATTTGTTTACTCCTACAAATCTCAAAATTTCTATAAAAAATTCCAAAATTATTTAATTGCAAAATTTTTAAATTAGAAATTTTTAAAATTTCAATTTTTTATGCTTTCAAATTGTTTTCGAATATGTTCTAAAACAGTAAAAATTGTTGGGAATTAAAAAATTCATAATTTTAAATATTTAAATTTTCGAAATTTGAAATTTTAATAATGGATTGAATTTTTTTTATATGAAATTGGAGTAAATTCTCAATTTTTGTGGAATTGTCTAATAATTACTGATAATTTTGAAATTTAAAGAGAATTTTCGTTAGAACCAAATTTGAATTTTCTAAATGTAAGTTCCAATATTTTGAAGTTGAGTTGAAGAAATTTTCATAGAAATATAGACTTGAACTTAAGAATTGGAAACTAGAAGTAAACATTTTTAAAATTCGAAAATTTTATTGCAGTAATTTGAGTAAATTACAGCAAATTTTTAATTTTTATCAAATTTTTCGAAATTTGAAATAGTTAGAGAGTAGAGTATTTAAGTTTAAAAATTCAATAATTTCAGAAGCAAAATTCTGTAAAATTTGAAGTATATGTTTGAATTTTAATTTTACTAAATTTAATTTTAAAAATTCCAAAATTTTTATATTTGAAATTTTAAACTCAATTTTTAAAATTTCAAATTTTTATGTTTTCAAATTGTTTTTGAATATGTTCTAACGCAGTAAACATTTTTTGGAATTAAACAAATCTTAATTTGAAATATTTAAATTTTCTGAGAGGTTTGGTAATTTCGAATTGGAAATTTTAATAATTTTTTCGTTTCATGACATTATTTTTATGTGAAATTGGACTATTTTTTTCAATTTTTGTTTAATTGTCTTATCTAAAAATTATTCCGAAGTATCGTACATTTTGTTATTTAGAGACAATTTTACATATCTAAGACAAAATTTAATTTTTTTAAATAAAGTAGTACGTCTCAATATTTTGAGATTGAATTGAAGGAATTTTCAGAGAAATAGACAATTTAACTTTAGAATTAGAAACTACTAAAAGTGAACATTTTTAAAATTCGAAAATTTTAATAATTCGAGAAATCTCATATCTTTTTTGTAATTTTATAAATATTCTTCGACTCAGAAAACGAAATAGCAAATTTTTAATTTTTATTAAAATTTTCAAGATTTTAAATTTTAAATAGTTTCTGAGTACTAAACTTCAGAATCAAAATTTTGTAAAATTTCAAATTCATGTGTACAATTTTTAAACAACTACTTCATTTAATTTCTATGCTCCTACAATTTTCAAAATTTCCAAAAATTTCTATACACATTTTCAAAATTTTTTCTTTTAAATTGACTTCTAATATGTTCTAATAGTAAAAAATTTTTCGGAATAATTTTCTGAGAAGTTTGGTAATTCGGTAATTTTAATATTTTTTTTGTTTGATTGAATTTTTTATTGATGTTGGAAATTGGAGCATTTTCTCAATTTTGTGGAATTGCCTCGCCCTAGGATTTTTTATGAATATCGAACATTTTGAAATTTAGAGAAAGTGTATATGAGAACAAAATTTGAATTTTTTAAATGTAAATTGAGACTTACATTTTGAAATTGAAATGAAGAAATTTTCAAAGTTTGTTTAAAATATACTTTTTAATGTCGACACATGAATTTTGAAAAAAGTACCTATAGGATAATTATTCAATATTTAAATTCAATGATTTAAAGGTAAATAATTGTTCGTAAAATGTGAAATATTCAAAATTTTATATAAATGATTTTTTCCTCTGAGCTTAAATTAAATTCTTTGTTTAACTCTTATTAGAAGCAGAACGAGGACAACTTTAATTTTATAGCGTTAAATTTTTTATAAATTTTAAAGTGCTTTACTTTTACAAATTTGGAAACTGCTAAAATTCTTCAAATTTTCTAAATTAATAAAATTTAAAAAAATTTGAAATTTCAAACTTTAAAATTTCTTAAAATCTTGTCTAATTCGAGTATAAATTGTCTACTAAAAGATGATTATTTGGAATTTTAATAATTTTAGAAAATTGGAATATTTCCCGTATTTTAGTGTAATCGTTTCATTTCAGAATTCTCTTACAATATCGGAAATTTTAAAATTCAGAAAAAATGTAAACTTCCATTATTTTGGGATTAAAATTTAAATTTTAAGTGTCAAAATTTTGACTTATGAATTGAAAAGAAATATTCTGAACTTAAAGGCATTAAGTTTCTTATATAAAAATTTTAAACTAATGTTTTCAGAAATTTTATAATTTCTAAATTTCTTAAGCAAGATTTTGTCATGAAGAACATTGACAAAATTTTCGTCTATCGATAATTTATAAAATTTGAAATTTTTGGTTCTGATTTATTTAAACAATTTTTAAGATTCTTAAAGCATTTAAAAATTATAAATCACAAAGCTTTTAAAATTTATACTCAAAATTTCAAAACCTTGGTTAAATTTGTCCTGAATTTTAATAATCTTTTTGTAATCCTAAAAGACTGCCAATCTAATCTAATTTGCAATACTTAAATTATCAGATTGGTTTGATCGTTAAGAATTTAAAAATTTTATTATTCTGATAAACAGGTTCCTCGTCATTGCTAATTGTAAAAATATATCAACAATTTATCTTAAATCTACATTTCATTAAAAAAAAAAAATATGTTAAAAGTGGCGCCACACACCATTCGTTTTTGTTATTTAATAAATTTTCAATTATTTTTTATTCCTTGATCTACATTCAAATTCGATTAATCAAAACAAAAAACGAAAATAAATTGTCACCATTCCAAATGTTGTATGTCCATTGGTTCAACTTATATATTATACCATGAACTTAAGAAAGTTACATTTTTATTCGAATTTGAGTTAAAAATATGTTTAATCATTTTTTAAAAATGTATTGCATGCACATGTACAATACTAAATCTCATCATCTTAACCTTGTCCCGAATATAATTGTGGCAGCACGCATAAACAAACAGTTACTTGGTGTTAATTAATAAAGTTGACGAATGTAAAAAAATATTATTTATACGTTGACAGGTAACGCTAATTTTTTAGTTTGGTTTTACATACATAAGTCAATGTCACTTACAAAACCAAAAATAAAAGCAAAACTATCTTACACATTTATTAACGTATAAATTCTCTTAATGACTAAAACAAATGGAATTAATTATTATTTGTCGCGTTATGAAACCGCATACGACACATTTATTTGTATTATCCGCATATGTATGTACAGAAGTATTCGACACTTTTATTTGCATAAAAGGTATTAAATATTAAAACCATATTTATCTTATGAATTACGTTTTCGTTTCCCCCAAGTTTCACTTTCTTTAAAAAAAAAAAAATATAACAATTTACGCTATTCACCGCTTTTGTATAAAATGGCGCTATTAATCACTATGCAATTTGTGTCTTGACTAATTATTGTATTGATTCATTAAAATTTTTAGAAAATTACTAAATTTGTAGGTGTTAATGACTGATTAATTCTATAGACATATAGATGATTTCATTTATAATACGATTATGATTTGACGATTCTCCTTTAGTCGTGGGCATTTAATCAAGGTAAATTTGGCCGATTAATGCCAATTTATTGCGAGGAATTTGTGGGGGCATGCCAGATGCCATACCGCCTTGTCATCATATTTGATGTTTAACATAAAATTCTTTCATCAAGGTGGTATGTAATATGGCACTTGTACAACAATTTGTCGCGGAAATATCATGCATCTTTCTCTATATTAAGCACAAAATTTTTGTGCCAACAAAAATTAAAAAACGATTAATTTTTATTTTTATTTTTTTCGTTTTTGGCGTGTGTAACATTTTGTTAAAATATTTTTACAAACAATACCAGATCAATCCCAATTGTACAATATTATATTGTTGTATATAAATACTCATACATATGATCGATCCTGAATATACATACGTTTGTCTAGACATTAACAATATAATTGGCATAATTGTTTTTGTTGTAATATATTTACAAATAAATACAATACAAAACTCGTTTAATTTCTATTATTAACATATGACTTCTTTGGACGCGTACATTACATACATATACGGTTAGACAATAAGAAAATAGAAATTTTTGTAGTTAGAAAATGCGGTACGTGAATGCATAAACGCTGATATAAATAAGCGGCGCCATTTAATTTAGATATAGACACTTTGACGCCATTACAATATTATATGTGTTTATAAAACACTTGAATTTTATCATATTTTTGTTTGTTCGCAACATAAATTCGCGAGAATTTTTTTTTTTTAGTTTTTTTATTTTATTATTGGTGGTACGTGATTTATTTGCAGCACTACAAAAATATTAAATAAAAATGTTCAATTTATAGAGCACAGTTTAACCTCCATGACATTCGAGAGTTTAGTTGGGAATTTTTATTGTAATAAAAATGTAATGGTGCAAAATTCTAGAAAATATAGAATCGTTAATCGTGTTGCAGTTGAAATTTGAGGTTGGTGGTAGGTCATGGTTAAAATAAAGCTCATTTACAACATTAATTTATTTTGAATTTTATAGTCCAACTTTTTGTCTCTGGTTCAAATCTAACTAGTCTATTAATCTCTAAATTTTTTATTTGTCCATATTTTGTATATTATTGCCACTAAATTAGTCTGATTTTTACGAAGACGGTAAAATCTTCAGGAATTCTGAATTTTTTTGATAAATGGCCTAAAATTGTGCTCTTTCAAAATATAAGCCTTGTTTGAATACAGCAAAACTCATGCAATACTAAAATTTTTCTGAATTTTTAAAAAATTTCAATTTTTAAAACTATATTTTTTGAATGCCAGTCTAAAACTTTAACATTTTTCAAGCAATAAAAAAATTGGAGAATACTTCAAAATTTGTATTCATACATTTTAAAGCCTCACTAATTTAAATAATTTTAATTTCACTAAAATTTTTGGAATTTTCAGAATTTCTCTAAATTAATATCTCTAAAATTGATTTAATTCTCAAAATACACTACACAATCTTCAAATTCCCTAAAACCAAAGAATTATTTAGATTTCCTGGCTTCTTATTATTGAATTTTATAAATTTTCTATATTTTTTGTCTCTGTCTGCTGTTCTAAATTTGTCAAGTCTTGAATTTATTTTTTTTAAATATTTTGAATTCTGTCCATGGTTAATTTGAAGTTTCAAAATTCTGAATTTCTGTTCAATTTATCAAACGTTCGTAAAATTACATCTATCGATTTTTCTGCATATAATATTAAAAAGTGGCTTCAAAAAAGTTGAATGCTCCCAGAATTCTGACAATTTTTGTACAGTGCTGCAATTCGTTTTAGATCCCTTCGCTAAATTCTTTCAATTTCACTAAATTAGATAATCCCATTTATTTCTCTCATAAGGCACTCTTCGAAAATATTTCAGGCAAAAAAAAAATCAATTCGCCGTAAATATTTTTTTTAGCGAATTCATTTTATTTAATAGTTTAGTGCTTTAAAATTTGTAGACGCGGTTGTTTATTAGTAGAAATTTGTATCACTAATTTCTGAAATTACATAAAATTAAACAGTTCGCCGCAATATAAATTTTTCAAATTCAATAGATTTCTCTCATTTCCCTCTCTATAAATTTCATATCAAAATACTTAATTCTTTGAATCTTAAAATTTTTTCTGTTTAATCTGATTTTTACGAAAGATGGTTAAATTTTCAAAAAATTCGGAATTTTTTTGATACTAAATGGCCTAAAATTGTGATCTTTTAAAATATAAAATAGTGTTTGCACATCAACCACAAACCTCACGAAATACTAAAAATTTTCTGAATTTGTAAAATTTTATTTTTAATATTTTAAATTCTGTAAAGTTTAATAATTTTGTTATCTCCTAAAAATCTAAAACTTTAATTTTCTTCAAGAATCCTTCAAAATTTGTATTCATTCATTTTTTAAATTTCACTAAATTCTTTTAATAATTTCAAATTCACCAAAATTTTTGTAATTTTCAGAAATTCTCTAAATTAATATCTCTAATTTTCACTAAATACTGCCGTTCTCACGAAACACAAAATCCTCAAAAAATTTATTTAATTCTCAAAATACACTGCACAATCTTCAAATTCCCTAAAAAAACTAAAGAATTATTTAGATTTTCTGGATTTTTATTATTGAATTTGCTAAATTCTATCAATTTTCTATATTTTCCGTCTCCTTCTACTGTTCTAAATTTGTAAAGTCTTAAATTTAAATTTTTTAATATTCTGAATTCCGTCGATAGCCAATTTGATGTTTCAAAATTCCGAATTTCCGTTAAATATATAAACATTCGTAAAATCATGGATGGAAATAGTGATTTCGAAATTATGTATCTCATTTGGGTTTCCTGAAATTGGCTTCTTGTAAAAAAAATTTGAATGCTCTCTGAATACTGACAATTTTTGTCCATTTCTGCAATTCGTTTTATATTTACTCTTTAAGAACCAATCTTCGAAACAATTTCAGGTAAAAAAAAAAAAAAATCAATTCGCCGTGAATATTTTTTCTAGCGAATACATTTTATTTAATAATTTTGTGCTTTAAAATTATACAATTCGTTCGAATTCGCCGCAATATAATTTTTTCGCCGCATACATTTTTTTTTGATCCAGTACCATCAGCATCGCATTCCAACATATTCCAAGTCTATAATCCATAAATTTCACCACCCAACAAACAAATACATTTTCTCGATTAATTTCGATTTTATTTTCAATTTTGAAATCTAATTACAATATAATGTCTATATATCGTGTAAAACAACAATATACATATATGTATATATGTTTACGTATGTATAAAAATGACAATATTCATTAGGTCGTAGGCGAATTTGATTAAGTGTGACATACCCAAATAGATACACGATAAAATATTATATAAAATTATGGAGGTTTTAGGTTTGATATACACAATAATAATAATAAGTAGAAAAGTCGTTGGCCTTGATTAGCAGCCTGTACCGCATGTGAATATATGTATGTTTGATAGGAATTTGATTTGGATAAACTACTATAAATAAATAAACCCTGGCTATGTAAATCATATTTCGGTTACATTTTGTCTAGATAGCCACATTTTTTTTTTGCTTTTATGTAAATGCCAAAGGTGAACCACACCAATATCCAAACAAAATTAACGTACGAACTAGGGAATGATAATATACGAGAAATATGTAACCTAATAACTTACTTATTAGCTATTTAATGTCAATTAGATTGACATTATCGATTGCGTTAAAAGATAAATTTAGAAAATTTTTTGGTTCGCCATAGATAACAACAAAACTGATAGTCAAATATACTTAAGTCGGTTTATATTGTACACACATACTTATAGTAGAAGAGTATAATTTATGGATAATTAATAATTCATTGAAGGGTGAATCTAAAAAAAAAATGTAGTAAATAAATCCTACTTAACCCTAATGAATATTATACAAATCGATGACATAGTTTTATAGTTTAGTTTAGACGACCAATATTTTTTTTTATGTACAGTAGGCAAAAAACAAGGTGTAACATCCTAAATCCTATTAATCCGTATACCAAACCGAAAAAAAAAATCCAAATCTGTTTTACTTATACATTTTTATCAATACAACATGTAAAAGACATACACTAAAATCGTGCGCTATATTGGCGGCATTCCAATAAAAATATCTCAAAAAATCTTAACGACTTTATACACGTATATCTATACAAATCCACCTAAGAAAATAATTTATGTATAATGTGGCTTTTGAGAAGAAAAATAAAATTCACAAATGACTTATAAAATCATTTAATTCGCATGTGATGTCATAACACACTGTGAAATATAATCGTACGGCAAAAAAAAATTTTAGTTATTTATCAATCTGAACGCGTTGTGTCGTCCCAAACTGCGTACGTATAGAACGTAAAAATATCACATATCTATGAATCATATTTACAGTAGCATGTCGCGCACGCTACTTTAAATTTGTCCAATTTATTTATTTTGTATAACTGAATTTTTATTTTTTAATTTTTTTTCAAAAGAGCGGCCTGGAAAAAAAAAAGGTTTTCCATTTTTTTTTTTTTTTGCTGTTGTAAAGTCAATTAAAATTCCATTTATTATTTAATTCTGTGTGTGGCTATATACGTATGTACACAATCACAAAAAATAAAAATAAAATTAAATAACAGCATTGTACAACAACAATGAAGTTGCAAATAAAATGGAAAAAATCGGTTTTTTAAATGTACACGAGAAGGGGGTTTATTTACCCACCCATTAGCGGTGGAATGGGGTGGCGGGATAATTTAATCATTTTTTGTCATGCATGTACAATCTATCATACTTATGTATACAATGCTTTTAAAATGGGGGATTTTAAATTTGAATTAAATTTTGAAGGTTAATTTTTCGCGTGCATCTAATGAAACATGTTGTAATGCACAGGCGAATTCGAAAAGGTTTTTTTAAATAACATAAAATCAATATGAATAGTAGTAGCAATTAGTGGATATCTAGGATATCTAAATAGAACAAAATCGATGTGCGGCGAATTTACGGCGAATTGGAAAAAATTAGAGCACCTAATTAAATACATTGAGTTCGGATTTTTAAATGACTGTAAAACATTTTTTAAAAATTTGTTAGTATATAAGTTGCCAAAACAAAGCCCCATAAGTAGGGCGAATTCAAAATCAAGTCCACTTAGAACAAAAAAAAATTCTTACAATACAAATTTAAATTTAGACAGAAATCGAATATGAATAGTTCAGGCGGCATTCTTGGTCTCTGCCCGAAATAAAACTTCTTCAATAATGGCTCAATTTAAAAAAAAAAAAAAAAAATTGATATCTTGAGTTATTAACTCATATGATCCCATAAATAGTTCCTTGTTTAAAACTATTAAAGAACCAATTTTCTTACTATGGTAAACTTGTATATCTCAGCTACTTTGTAACTGCCAGGTATGAATAATACAGTTCTTATCTAAAATTCGCCTACACAAAACAAAAAATATGACTAAGTCATGACATGATCAACAAATTTTTTTGGTTTGCATAATAATCAAAGTATAAATATTTGAGGAAGCAATTTTAATGTGGCCAATAAAATTTATTTTTATATAAGAAATTCGAGCAAATTTTGCCACATTTTTTTTATTTATTTTGCAAATCGGATAATAAATTTTTATTTTTCGTGTATGACTGCATGTTAGTTAGAGTTAGATAGCAAAAATAATTTGACCTAATTATTTGTGTAAATGATATAAAATATTTTGGTTTGTACGACGATTGCATCATATTAAATTAACATTGTTTTGTATTTGCTTATATGATTTAAAAAGTTCGTTGGTTGGTAACAACAGCGGCTTAAAGTTGTTCTTTTTTGTAAGCGCCTCCTTGCAATATTCGATTAATTAATTTCGATTTTTTTATTATCGTACGCATATAATAAAGAACGCATACACGCGAAATTCTTCTTGGCATTTTTAGAGAAATTATATAAATTTTATTTAGCGGATTTATAATTTTTTATTCGCGTATTAAGATACTATGTAGATTTTTTATTTTTTATTTTGTGACAAATGAGTATATAATGATGATAAATTAATTTAAATTTTAGATGAAACAGAAAAATTAAAAATTTTGTTTATTGTCATTAGAATAATTTATTAGGATTAAATATACTTGTAGTGGATTTTTTGAAAATACTAAGAAATAAATTGTAAGTGTTTCTATATTTGGTAGTTTGATGATAAAAAAATGAATTATGATGTAGGTGGGGGTGTTGTCTGCCGGCATATACTTACAAAGTTTGTGGTAATTTTAGCAAAAATAATCTAAGTCAGCGAGCGCCTCTTTATCAAGACAACTGTGGTGGGTGGATGTGATATATGTTTTGGCAAAGATTTATTTATTCAAACCGCAATTTATTTTGTTTTGTCACATCTGTATTTTAAGCTACCGTGTGGCTACTATGTGACATTCTAAATTAGAAAACGTTAATAAATGATTTTTTTTTCAAATTTAGGTAGACATTAGTTATGTTATTGAAATAGCCCGATTGAAATTACATTTCAATTTGTTTAACATAAATCTTTCAATTTTGATTGTTTTGTATGTATTGCCAAACATTTGTTGATGTTGTAATTTATTATTTATGTTTTGCCTTCTGTATAATACTTTAATCCCTCGTGGAGCATATCTGTCTTGTGATATTCAAATCCAACACATGTATCGCTCATAATACATTTAGGTAACTTATCAGGGGTACAAATTGAAAATGCGGGATTGATAACAGATGGCGTTACTAACGCAATACGCATCAGGCAGTACTGTGACTATGTTCATGTCAAAGCTACGTCTTATAGCTTTAATTTTCAGTATGTGTCAATTTGTCGCAATGTCAAATTCATAGTTTTTTTGAGCTCTCAATATGTCGAGTTTCGTGCCAACAAAACAGCATTTGCGGGAAGTTTTAATTTACTTCTTTAATTTGAAGAAAAGTGCTGCTGAAGCACATCGATTGGTCTCCGAGACTTATCCGAGTCATGTTCCATCGGTTTCAACGTGCGAGAGATGGTTTGTGCGGTTTAGAAGTGGTGATTTTGACGTTGAGGACAAAGAGCGGCCAGGCCAAGTGAAAAAGTTTGAGAATGCTGAATTGGAGGCAATACTCAATGAAGACTCGTGTCAAACTCAACAAGAGCTCGCAGATTCATTGGGAGTGACACAACAAGCCATTTCCCATCGTATAAAAGCCCTCGGAATGATCCAAAAGCAAGGACATTGGGTGCCGTATGAGCTGAAGCCGAGAGACGTCGAGCGCCGTTTTTTTGCATGCGAACTGCTGCTCGAACGGCAAAAACGGAAGGGTTTTTTGCATCGCATTGTCACTGGTGATGAAAAGTGGATCCATTACGATAACCCGAAGCGCAAAAAATCATATGGTTACCCCGGCCATGCATCATCATCGACGGCCAAACCAAATATTCACGGCGCCAAGCTCATGCTCTGTATTTGGTGGGACCAGCTGGGTGTGGTGTATTATGAGCTATTGAAATCGAACGAAACCATCACAGGAGCACTATACCGAACTCAATTGATGCGTTTGAGCCGCGCACTCAAAGAAAAACGGCCACAATACGAGCAAAGACACGACAAAGTAATTTTGCAACATGACAACGCTCGGCCACATGTTGCAGCGCCGGTCAAAACATACCTACAAACGCTGAAATGGGAAGTCTTACCCCACCCGCCGTATAGCCCAGACATTGCTCCTTCCGATTACCACCTTTTCCGATCGATGACACATGGCCTAGCTGACCAGCGCTTCCATTCTTACGAAGAAGCCCAAAAATGGGTCGATGACTGGATAGCAGCCAAGCCGGCCGAATTTTTTCGCGACGGTATCCGTAAATTGCCAGAAAGATGGGAAAAAGTTGTGGCTAGCGATGGACAATACTTTGAATAATTCATTTGTTACCATTTTTTCAGAATAAACGTTCAAAAATAGAAAAAAATCCCGCATTTTCAATTTGTACTCCTGATAATAAGAGAATTTGATCTAAACCTGTCAGATTAACAAATTAGAATTGCTAGACTTAATTAATAAGAATTTGTGCTTTAAATGCGTTCGATACAATTTTTCTTAATATCATTCTAGTTTTTAGTTCAATTAAACTTTTAAGAAGATCTAGAGATTAACAGTCTGAAACTAACTTTTCAGATTGGAAATTTATTCCGTCAAATATGTCATTGTTGGTATGTCTGTCAAATTTAATAATTTAATAAGTAAAATTATTTTTGTTTTGCCTGCAATACAAATTTAACTACCACATTGAACTATTTTATGAGCAAGCACTACATTTGACACATATATGTATGAACATTTATTTGTCATTTTTAAATTTTATTCCGCCAGATTAAATCTTAGAGTAGGCAAAAGTTTAATCTGCTAGCTTGGAACTTTAAAGTTTAGGAGGGTGAAATTTACAAATTTTAAACTTTAAAATATTTTCACAAAATTCCGAAATTTAATGCCATTCAATTTTGAAATTGAAGCTTCCAAAATTTTGGAAAATTTCAAATTTTGGGAGCTTTCAAATGTTAAAATTTAAATTTTTCAAATTTAGGAATTTTCTAATTTGTGTGCATACAATTTGGGAATTTAGGTTTTCAAAGTTTTAAAATTGGTTTGATAGCTTACAAATGTTGGCATACAAAATTTTAATTTTTGAAATTTTGAGAAATTTAAAAAGTTGAATTCTTCAAATTTGGACGCTTTCAAATTTTGAAGCACACAGATTTCATTTTTCTAGTTTTTTGAAATTAAAAGATTTTGAAGCTTTAAATTTTGGGAATTTGAAATTTTTGAATTTTGAAATTACAAATTTAATTTTGTGCATTTTTGTAGGTGTGATATTATCAAATTTTTAAATTTTAAACTGGAAGCGTTGAGAACCTCTCGTAACTACTTAGTATTCAAATTTAGTGACATCAATTTAAAACTTTAAATGTTTTGAAACATCAAATTTTGGGAATTACTTTAAATTTTAAGAATTACAGGATCCACATTTTTTGAATTTCAAAATTTCGTTAGATACGTTACATTTAAATGACTCTATTTGAATCTATCGAAATTCTATAACATTATAATTTGATCTGCCATCTTGGTTTCACAAAATTTCGAATTTTAATAGCATTCTATTTTGGAATTGGAGCTTTCAAAATTTTGGTAATTTCAAGTTTTGGGAGCTTTGAAATTTTGGAGTTTTCAAACGTTAAAATTTAAATTCTTCAAATTTTAGAGTTTCTAATTTTTGGGCGTACAATTTTGAGAATTTAAGCTTTCAAAGTTTAAAATTGGCTTGATAGCTTACAAATGTTGGCATACAAAATTTTCATTTTTGCAATTTTGAGAAATTTAAAATTTTTAATTCTTCAAACTTGGGGGCTTTTAAATTTTGGAGCATACAAATTGCATTTTTCAAGTTTTGAGAAATTTAAAAGTTTTGAAGCTTTAAATTTCAAATGTGACATTTTCGAATTTTGAAATTACAAACTTTATTTTTTTGCATCATATTGTTTACGTGTGATGTCATTAAATTTCTAAATTTTAAACTGGAAGCTTTTATATTTTCAATTTTAATGATTTAAATTTTGAGAAATTCTCATCACTCCTTAGTATTGAAATTTAGAGATATCATCATTTATAAGTTGGAAAAATTAGAAAGTCTTGAAACGCCAAATTTTGAGAATTACTTCCTAATTTTTAAATTTGAAGTTTTAAGTACTTTAAATTTTAAGATTTATAGCATCCAAATTTTTTGAATTTCAAAATTTCGGGTAATATGTTATATTTTAAATGACTTCAGTGTCAATAACTTTTGAAAATTTGAATCTATCGAAATTCTATAACATTATAATTTGATCTGCCATCTTAGTTAGAGTACCGTTTAGGAGGATGAAATTTACAAATATATTTTCACAAAATTTCGAAATTTAATACCATTCTATTTTGAAATTGGAGCTTTCAAAATTTTGCAAATTTCAAATTTTGGGAGCTTTGCAATTTTGGAGTTTTCAAACGTTAACATTTAAATTCTTCAAATTTGAGAGTTTTCTAATTTTTGGGCATACAATTTTCAGAATTGAGCTTTCAAAGTTTAAAATTGTATTTATAGCTTTCAAATTCTGGCGAATAAAATTTTAATTTTTGCAATTTCAAGAAATTTAAAATGTTTAATTCTTCAAATTTAGGGGCTTTCAAATTTTGGAGCATACAAATTTCATTTTTCAAGTTTTGAGAAATTTAAAAGGTTTTGAAGCTTTAAATTTCAAATTCAAAATTTTCGAATTTTAAAATTACAAATTTTGTTTTTTTGTATCATTTTGTTTAGGTATGGTGTCATTACATTTCTAAATTTTAATCTGGTAGCTTTTATATTTTTAATTTTAATGATTTAAATTCTTTAAATTTTGAGAATTTTTCGTAACTATTTACTATTGAAATTTAGGGATATCATCTTAAAAACTTAAAATGTTTTGAAATGCCAAATTTTGAGAATTACTTCTTAATTTTTAAAATTGAAGTTTTAAGTGCTTTCAATTTTAAGACCTACAGCATTCATATTTTTGAATTTCAAAATTTCATTAAATGTGTTATATTTTAAATGACTTCCGTGTCATTAATTTTTCAAAATTTGAATCTATCGAAATTCTCATGTTTTTTATGTGTTTTAATTTAAATTTTTCATATTTTCGGCATAAACATTTTATTTTTGAGATTTTGAAAAATTTACAAAATATTTTGATTTTAAGTTTTTAAATTTAAATATTATTGCTCTTAATCCTTCAAATTTTGAGACTTACATTTCGTCGCCAAAATTTCACATTTCGAACTTTAGAAAATTTTGAAAAGTCAATTTTCTGGCAAGATCAATTTTTATTTTGATACCGTTTACGAGAATTGAAATTTCCTAATTTTTGAATTTCAAAATTTCAATAAATTTGTTATATCTTAAGCGAATTCCTTGTAAATTGTAATTTATTTATTCAGATAGATTGTCTGAAATGGCGTCTTAAAAAATAACTTTGATACAATTTTGAGGTTTTGAAAATTCGTAACAGGAAATTTTTTCGAAAAAATATCCTGTTTCAAAACGCTTGTATCAACGCCAAATGTCAGATTAAAAATATTTTTAATTGAAGGGAAATTTGATTTCCTTTCCGATTCTCGCGTTCGTTTTAATTTTTGTTTGTTTTGACTATTTTTCATATATTCTGTCAACAAACATTCCCGATTTTATATTCGCAAATTCAGATTAGCTATTTTGTAGAGAATTTAAAAGCCCTTGATTAAAAGACTATTGAAATTGTTTACGCAAATCCTTGTCGAGATATTGCGGTTTGAGTTTAAGGTTTTTGGTGTAAGCACTTTTTTCTCTCCGTGCGGCCAAAACTTAGCCTAAAATTTTTGCTGCAACTAGAATAACTCGGTAGAGGGTCGCCGCAAAGAAATTTCAACAGTACCATATTCAAGGTTTCTAAATTCTCTACACTTATTTCGATTTGCAAATAAAAAAATGGGGAAAGTTTGTTGACAGTCTTAAAATTAATAATGTTTTATCGTTTAGAAAATTTTTGTTTGTCAAAAAAAAAAAAAATTAAAATGACCCCGTTATAAAAATTACATACAAAAATTAATCTGACATTTGACCAAGATATACAAGCGTTTTAAACCAGGGCCCTGATTCTCTAAAAAATAAGATATTAGGTAAACGTGTAAACTTGCAAAAAGCGAAGCTTACTTTAATGAGATTGCAATTTTTCGATTTGGCTACTGCTTCAAATAAAATCAAAAATTGCAAACTCATTAAAGTAAGCTTCGCTTTTAGGGTACTTTTTCGAAAATTTTTGCTGTCATGTTTTTTCTTTGGCGCAATGTACCATCGAATTTTGAAAATAGCAGCTTTCAATTATTTAAATTTAAGTAGTATCAAATTTCATATTTCAAAAAAATTAAAAAGGATTGAAATATTAAATTTTAGAAAAAATCAAGAAATAAGATTGTTTAACTCTAAAGTTTAAGAGGATGGAACCAACCCATTTTAAACTTTTGTGACTTGACTTTTGCACTTCACAAAATTTCAAAATTTAATAATATTAAATTTTGATAATTGGAGGAGCTTAAAAAATTTTAAAATGTCCGAAAGCTATTAAATTTTGGGGCACCCAATTTTGAGGGTTGAAACTGCCAAAGTTTTAAAATGGCTTGATATTTTTAAAATTTTGTGATATTGTTGCAATTTCGAGGAATTTTCAAAAATTCAAATTCTACAAATTCGAGAGCTTTCAAATTAAATTTTTTGAGGTTTTGAGAAATTTAAAAGGTTTTAAAGCGCTAAATTTTAAAAATTTGTTTTGAATTTTGAAAACAAAAATTTGATTTTTTGCATTACATTTTCTATAAAAGTTTAATACTATAAAATTTTTGAAATTTTAAGGCTTTTCTTAACTAATATTCAAATTTTCAAATTTTGGTTTTCGTACCTTTGCTACTTCCTAATTAAATTCTTGCAACATTCAAATTTTTAGAATTTCAAAATTTCGTTAAATTTATCAAGCTTTAGATAATAATGGTGTTTATAAATTAAAGCTTTCTAATTTAAAGTATAAAAAATAACATTTTGCAATTTTGGAATTAAATTAAACTGGAAGTTTCTATATTTAGCACCTTGAAACTTTGGAAGTTATACAATATCAAATTTTATATTCAAAAAATATAAAAAGTTTTGAAAGTTTAAATCGAAATTTGATATTTGCGAATAAATTTGATTCTTTTTCCCCTTTACCTCTCGTTTTTAAGCTATTGTGGCATTTCTAAAATATCTCGTTTTGGATAAATAAAAATTAATTGAATCTTTTTACATTTTTTATCAAACAGCGAAGATCGTGTGACGAAAGGTTAAATTCCTAAGCCAATTAAAAATAATATTTTGTTGTTGCTTATAAATCTAAACACAGTAACGCATCATTTACTTGCCTATTTGACTAAATTGCTCTACTCTAGTATGTACACAGTATACATAAATAAAATAGAAAAACTTTTCTATATTTTTTATGCTACATGCCTAACAGGCATATAAACATACACTGTATCTACATAATGTAAACATTGTTCAATTAAAAAAGCAAACCTCCGGTATTATTATTATTATTATTATTTAAAACTCGAGTCAAGCCTTTTGTACTTTAGAGAGCGGGGCCGCATTAAAAATTCCATTAAAAACGAAACGCGCTACGCAAGCAAAAGTTTCGTTTGCTAATTTAATAATTTAAGTCGCTTTGTAATTTATAAACATAAATATATCTTAACGACATTATTGTTGTTGCTGTCTTGTATGTTTTTTCAACACGGGCGTAAACTAAACACACACAGACACGGATGGAGAGAGTGGGTATGGTTTTGAGTTTTCGAAAAAATATTTCATTTTTAACCCTTTTCATACTGAATCGTTTAGTCGAACGATAAACGACAACATTTTAATCATCCCTGATGATGGGATTTGTTGTTATAATTTTAATATTTTAGGTTCATATGCGTGTGTGTGTGTGTGTGTGTGTTATAGGGCACAGCAAACGGCATATACCATATGCTAATTGTGTATGAATATTTTAGGAATGGATTTTTCTTGTCATCGTCTCAAGACTACATGAAGATGTTATGTGATGACGATAATTTTGGGTATAATTAGGTTGAATAATGTGTGTTGAAAGTTTATCAAAAATATGGAAAAAACTTTTTTTTTTGTTGGATCTTCAACCTTGATTAAGTTCTAGGGAGTTTTTGAAGATATAAAAGTTTTCAAACATTGTTCAAAAGTGGGTCAAGTAAGAAAAAAATCTAGTTGCTAACTCAAGTCCGATAACCCTAAATTGAAACAAAAGCAAATAAATGTATGATTTATTATCCATATGACCTAAGTGGATTTCATTTTTCCACAAAATATTGTGCTTATTTGCGCCTCGCATAATAATCCATTTCCCCCATTAAAATTTACCGTAACTACTTCAAAATCACCTCATTAAAAAGGTAGTTTTTTGTTGTGCCAATTCGGTGGAGAACAAACAATACAAATATTTGTATAAAACTAAGTGCGATGGCGAGCGGGGAAGGAACCGGTGTACAGCTACCTACATAATGCACAAAACACTATATTCATTCAATCGATTTTATTTCGCGTTTCTGCTACTACTCTACCCTAAACTGCTGATAATAATCAATTTTTGGTGTTCGCATTACTGTTGCCATTGCTTTTGTTGTTATTGTTGTTGTTGTCATGATATACAGCTAAATGTGTGTTTGCCATTTCAATAAATAAATTGTAAAGTGGTTTTTATACATTTTATACTCGTCTTCATTTTTTTTTTATTTTGTGTAAATTTATTGAGACAGTAATATAACTGTCTTGATAAGAAGACCGACATTCGCGCTTTACCACACACATATACACACTGATAAGAAGACAATAAACACACCTAAAAAAAAAAGTGTAATTGACCTGAAAATAAAAACCTGTCGAAATCATATCGCAGCCCTATAAAAAAAGGGTTTGGTGGGCTGGGAACAAAAATGATTTTTAAGGTTTCCCAAACTGGGTTGCCTCATTAATAACAAACGTAATATCTACTCGCCGCGTATGTTAATTACTGATAACGGATTTATTGTCGCTAGGAACGTATATACGCGCGCATACAAGACACACAAATTATATCATTTTCTTATCTCTTTTTAATGAGTTTTTAATAAATTAAATGTGTATCAAGGTGTTTTCGCGCAAAAAAAAAAAAAAAAAGTTGTCGCAAAACTTGTGGGAACGACAAAAATTTTATTACGTTTTTTTTTTTTTTGCGAAATAAATTAAATGTCGTAAAGATAATAATCCCTCTTAATGATCGTAAAATCGTAAATGTATGCAAAATTTAAAAAAAAAAAAAATTGTTGATGAAAATTATATAATTTATCGTGCTTGGTAAGAAAATGAGTTAAATTAGTTGAAAAATCGTTAATGTGTCATGTCTGGCATGTTATATGACACGTTATATATGTAGCTTGTGATCTGTCTGTCGGCTTATTTTGTTATGAGTTTTGTAAGGCCATTATTGTATTATTTACGAGACAACAACACATTGAGCAAATGTTTCATTTTGGACAACCACCAATTTGAACAAATTTCATCCCATTATTTGAAGCTACTAATATTTATTTCAGCTAATCAATCTATTTAACAAAAACGCTAAATATTAGTGAACAAAGTGATAATTTTTAGTTTGCATATTATGTTTGTGACACCACAAGGGATGTAAACAGTATACGATATGATTGGCCAACATTTTATTATTATATTAGTTAATTCCCAAATTATATAATTTACTAGTCTAAAATATATTGAGAAAAATTAGTTTTAAGCTACAATACTGATTATTTGAGCTAACTAACGAGTGGTGCCGTCTAATTAATTTGATGTTATCGTTTGGGTGTTGTAGCGCCATGTGGATATGGCGTGTGACACTCAAAATTACACTGAACGTGTACCCTGAACACTTTTTCTATTGTTATTTTCCATTGCTGAAATTGAAAAATATTTAGAAACACTTCGCTGAATTATTCGAGCATTTAGTTTTTATTTGAGCAAGTTTAATAAAACGACGCAACAAATGATTTCGAGACGGCCAAATGTTTTTATTAAGAGATTATTATTACTTTGGAGTCAAAAAAAAATCTTGGATACAAAAAATATATTGAGCTAATAGTTTATTTTGAGCAACTAATATTTATTTGATCTAAAAAATCTTGACATAACATCCGGGAAGTTATTTTAGAAGAACATCTGAAAAAGTGTCACTTTAATCATATTGAGCAACTTTTGTCCAAATTGCAGATTTAAAAAGAAAATATTGGCAAATTAGTGGGCCGGCCAAAATTAAAATTGGCCAATATCATATTGGTCCATAATACAGGCGACGGAAAATATTGAGCAACTTTTACTTAGTTCTACTATAAGTGAAGTATTTACCTTTTATTTGACCAAATTAAATAAAACGATGAAACAAAAATCTCTGACGCCGAATGTGTTTATTAAGAGCTTAATATTATTTTGGGGTCAAAAATATATTATTGGATAGAAAAAATAAATTGAGCAAATAGGTTATTTTGAAAAACTAACATTTATTTGATCAGTAAATCTTGAAATCTGAAAAAGTATCACTATTCAATAATATTGAGCAACTTTTGACCAACATGCAGATTTAGAAAGAATATATTAGCAAATTATTGGGTTAGACAAAAAAATATTGAGCAATATTGCCATTCATGCGACACGAGAAATATTGAGCAACTTTTATTTAGTGCTAATGGAGGATCGCAGTTAAAAGTAAAGTTTAATGGAAGTTAATGTGTAAAGCCAGTAACTCATACTTCATATCCTAAAAATTTTAATTGTTGATAACAACAAATCTGATAGCAAAATATTTTATGATGTGCAATATATCGGTTTTTGAGCCCATTTTCGCAAATACTTTGATTTGCCGTCTTTCAAATATGTCATTAAATTATTTTATGGCGTTTGTGTGTCGTAAGCGCCATGTGGGAATGACGTGTGACACCTACAATTACACTGAAACCCTGAACACCTTTTTTATTGTTATTTTCCATTGCTTAAATTGAAAAATATGTACATATATAGGAAGACGTCCCTTATATTATACGAGCAATTATTTTTTATTTGAGCAAATTAAATAAAACGATGTGATCTTGATCGCCAAATGTTTTTAAGAGTTTAATATTATTTTGGGGTCAAAAATATATTATTGGACAGAAAAAATATATTGAGCAAATAATTTATTTTGAGCAACTAATACTTATTTGATCTAAAAGATCTTGACTTAACATCGGGCAGTTATTTTAGAAGAAAATCTGAAAAAGTGTCACTTTAATAATATTGAGCAACTTTTGTCCAAAATGCAGATTTAGAAAGAAAATATTGGCAAATTAGTGGGCAGCCCAAAATTAAAATTGGTCAATATTATATTGGTCCATAATACAGGCGACGAAAAATATTGAGCAACTTTTACTTAGTGCTTTTAAAGTGAAGTATTTACCTTTTATTTGAGCAAATTATATAAAACGACGCAATAAATGATCTTGATCGCTAAATGTTTTTATAGAGTTTAATATTATTTTGTGGTCAAAAATATATTATTGGACAGAAAAAATAAATTGAGCAAATAGTTTATTTTGAGCAACTAATATTTTATTTTATCTAAAAATCTTGACTTAATATCGGATCAATTACTTTAATAGTAAATCTGAAAACGTATCACTATTCAATAATATTGAGCAACTTTTGTCCAGAATGTAGATTTAGAAAGATTGGTCAATATTGCCATACAGGCGACCAGAAATATTGAGCAACTTTTATTTAGTGCTAATGGAGGGTCGCAGTTAGAAGTGCAGTAACTCATATCGTCGTTGATGTATTATTTGCGATATAAAATGTATGAATAGCAAATCGCTTGACAATTCTATTGTGGTTTTAGTTTCATAAGTACAGGAAGTAAAAATGTTAATTGTTGATAACAACAAATCTGATAGCAAAATATTTTATAATGAGCAATATATCGGTTTATGACCCCATTTTGGCAAATACTGCGATTTGCCGTCTTATCAATTATGTCATTAAATTATTTTATGGCATTTGGGTGTCGTAAGCGCTATGTGGGGGTGACGTGTGACACCCAAAATTTTGTACACTGCACGTGACCCATGATCTGGCGTGCAACATAACATTTTATTTTTTGCATCATTATTAACAACATGATTCGCATATCTCTTTTAAAAAATGTAATAAATTTGTTTTTGACTGGTATTCGCCTTGATTTATTTATCCTTACCAAAAAATAAAAATAAATAAAATATTAAAATTAAATTGTATCAGGTAACAAATCTGATATCGCCACCATCGTTTTACATTTTTTTGTCGTGATTTTTGATTAACCGGAACTTATACAAAAAAAAATTTGTAATTAAATTTCACAATTTTTTAATTTTTTTTTGCGTTTCGTGCGAAATTCTCATGCGACTCAACGCGCCAATGTCGACGACGATGATGATGGTGTATACACAAAGGGAGAGAAAAATAATTTCCTGTCAACCTACCTACATGTATACATAGAACACCATACATAAAATGAAATTTATGTCTTTCGTGTGTTTATCTACGGAGAAAAGTATACGGCATAGGAAAAAGGAAATTTTATTAACAAAACAATATTCTTTATACAAAATGTGTATACGGAAAAATATCAATCATCCAAAATAATACAAAACATAAAATCTATATATTTATGAAAAGCAACATCATTATTACACACACACACATGCCAAACTTATCATTGGAATTTATTTTATTTATATGGATGATTATGGATATTTGCATAATATACTTTTGTTAAAGTTACATTTTATATCTCCGGTATTCGTTGTCTGGTGATTGCTCCCAAATTCTGATTTTTTTTTTGTGTGTTCTCGGCTTGTTTAATTAAGCACACAAAACCAGAATAATAATCGGCAAAAGCAAAAAAAATAAATAAAAATCCGTTTAAAATTAATTAAAACGAGAATGCAAAATAAGCAAAAAAAAAAAAAAAAAAATCGGGCGGAATTGCTGCGTTGCGTGCGGTACCGTCAACTTTATCTGTGTACATATACTTAAGATGTTTGGCATTTTAATGTTAATATTTAATTATGAATTTTGTTTTTATTAAGTTTTCCTTTTTTTTTATGAATGGATTTCCGGTTTCATTAAAATTTGGTACCTGTGATCTAGAGTTTTTGGGGTGGTGGACGGTGTGTAAGTAAGTACATACAAAAAATAATTTTTGTGTGTAATGCTGCAACAAAAATAAATTAAATTTTTTGGACGTGATATATAAATCCACTTACATTATACAAATAATTGTGCCACACAGTGTAACCATGTTCATGGTGTGATGTACACACAATGTTTGTACATTTGGTTTTGGGGTTTTCGTTTTTTTCTTTGTACAAAGAGTAGACGCAATAATAATAATAACATGCCCATCACCCAGAATATAAAAAAGAAATCACACGACGCGCAGATGACATGCGAACATGTATGTATGTACAAAAAAGAAAAGCGTTTGGTATTTTTCTTTTTTGTGTTTCATCTAAATTCTATTATTTTGTGTTGTGTTGATGGTTTGATTTGATGAAATGTAAACATTATGTATATATGCATGTACATATGTATGTGATATGGAAAATTTAGTTTTTCATGTTGATGTATATTTATAGATACGCATACATTTCATCAGATGGGTGAATTTTGATTTCATTCATGTTACGATGATTATGACCATGGACAGAATATAATTTACTTATTATGTGGGTCATGTTACGTGTTATATCGGTAAAAAAATTAATTTATTCTAATCACGAATTTTATGCATTTAAATGTAGATCATAAATCTATATTTGGGATCGAAGCATATAAAATTAAATCAATTTTTGGCCTCAGGAGACAAATATAAGAGGAGTTTTGCTTTTTAATTCAAAACGAAATGAAACAAGCAAATTTCTATTTTGCTTCATTTTTTATTTGTGCCGTCGTTCTTTGGGTAGTTTGTCTTATCTTTAATTTGATGATAACAGGGAAATTGGAAATTCAATTATTTTTTTTTGTTGCTGCTGTTTATTCGTTTGTTCGTACTTGGATATAAGAAGAGAATATAGAGTTTAGTAGATCAATATTCAGTCAATCATTTTGTTAATGGATAAGAGTAAGGTTGCAAATGGGATTTACAATTTTATGTATGTTATTGAAAAATCATCGTCCGGTATCGAGATTCTTGCCCAAATACGTTTCTATACTGCTAGGCAACCATTAAATAGAGATTATAGTACAAACCCTTAATATAAATTCCAAGAAGCTAGTAACGAATTCGAAATTAGACCGATTGAATTTTAGATTTGGATTCTAAGAATCAATGCCAAAATTTTACTATTAATTTGTAATTTTGGTATAAATCAGTCAGAGTTAATAAATATGTAGCTAGAATTTTAGATGAAATTTGCCAGAATATTAATGTAGAATTGACTCAAGATTCGTATCACTTGTGTAATTATATTCTAAACCTCTACAAAAAAAAAAATTTAATTCCATTTCCGGTTATCAATCAAGATCTAAATACAAAATTTTTGTTGTAATTCAAATTTCTATTGTCATGCGTTCCATTCAAATTTTGGTTAAACTGTTAAAATTAAATATAAAATTTGAGTTTCTGAAATTTTTTAAAATTTTTCTGAATTTTTTAAAAAAAATTTAAATTTTGAACTTCCTCACAACTCTAATCTATTCAAAACTTGAATATTTTGTAGATTCGACGTAAAAAAAAAATTCAAACAAATTATAATTTTAATTCCATTTCCGGTTTTCAATTGAGCTTTACCATGGTGTCCTCCAATAATATTCTTGTTAAACTGTTTTGTTTAAAATTTAATTCAGAATGTCAGAGTTACATTCTATGTATAACAAGTTCTGAATTTTTGTTTTTTCCAAATTCTAGATTCAAAAACAAAAGTTTTGATTAAATTCGACGATTAAAATTCCATCAAGGCAATTTAAAATTTTTTTGTAAGATATAATTAAAATATTCAAATTTCTAAACTTTGGAATTTTTTCAGATTTCAAATTTTTAAAATTGAGAATTTTCCAATTTCAATCCTAATTCATGCTAATCTCTATAGTTGTTGAAATTAAAAAATTCTGATCTAACCAATAAAATTGGTTAAACTTGAAAATTCTAAAAAAAAATTCGAATATTTGAAATATTATCAAAATATTGCCTTGATTATTTAATTTATTAATAATAAGAAAATAATTAATTAGGCGCCGCGACCTTATCAAAATTTATAGCTTAGTGATTACTTTTGGTACGGTGTTATCGTCGAAATGAAACAGGTCGACCTTGCATCTTAATTGTCGCGATTTTGAGTTTATTTTTTAGAAATGTGATGTGTTATCAAAGCTTGTTTACATCTAACCGTGCTCAAGGTCGTTGTCAAAATGTATTTTGTTTTATTTTCCCATTATTCGTCTATCTACCAAAATACAAACAATCATTTCGATGTCTGCACACAAAAGTTCGTAAATACAAAATGAAATGATGATGACGGTGCTCGAAAAAAGCACGTTATCACGTTTCGAACAGAAGGAAATAAACCGCACACCATTGTACCTATTTTTCGCAAAGCTTATCAATTACAAAACTTTTCTCATTTTCATTAATTTTTACTTTTGTTTTTTTATTTTTTTTAATTAACATAAAATTCAAAAACAACCACCATTGTGTGATTTAGAGATTGTGATAATAAGAGGAACCCATACAGCCATATATTATAATACAAAAGTCTTATTGTTTTCCTACCTTCGTATTGTGTGATTTGGTTTTGGAAAAATAACTTGAAACCACCACCAGTAACAACAAAAATGTTAAGTCACTATAGGAGCAATATTACGCGCCCTTTTTAATAAAAGAAGGGGTTAAATAGAGATAAACTCCTGGGTTAAAACATTTAACCAAATCGAATTTAAATTAAATATTCGACAACCTTTTGATACTGCAAATTCCATTGAGTGTTTTCTTATCGGTATAGTAATCCAAGATAATTGAATTATCCAGCTGTTATACACACACAGTCTATAATGCTAATCCAAAATCTCGATAATCTTTTTTTAAATTCATTCCCCTTTTTATTTTGTTTTTGCTTAATACCAAGTTGCTTTACACACAGTAATCAAATATCATATCAAAGTGTAATTCGATTTTTGCCAGTTTGGAAAAAAAAAAAATCAAAAACACATAAAATTAGATGACTTAGCATTAGATCGAAAACATTAAGTCGTTAGGTAGATAAGATAAGACAAAAATATTTTAAGTAATAATCCTTTAGGGGATAGTAATCCAATTTAGTAAAAAAAAAAACAAATAAAATTTGGTATGTACATATGTAGGTATAAACGAAAAGTCTCCAACAAGTCTATTTTACACTATTAATCCAAATTTTCCACCTCATTTTCATTCCGATCGATACACAAAACAATTCCATTGGGGGGTATGATGTACGTATGTACATATCATACTGATTCTGACGTTGTGATTTCATGTTTAAATATTATAAATAATTAGTTAACTGCTAAATGGTAGAATCAATACACATAATAATAAGCGGCAAGTCATATGCATTTTGCCGGGTAAATTTTACGTTATCTGAGTGTTATATAAACTCCTGCCTAGAAAACATAAATATTTTTTTTTTGTGCTAAACTCAAAATCACCTTTTAACTAATTTTCTTAATTTAATTTTATTCTATTTTTGATAAATTTTCACTTTTATTTTTTTGTATTCTAATTATATATTTTTATTTGTATCACTTTTCACTCAAAAATAAATTTTCACTCAAAAAATAATAAAAAAATCACTCAATTTTTTTTTTGCCACTTTATAAATTCTTAAAAATTTATTCCAAAATTAATAAAAATTATATTTCATAAATAATCAAAATTTTTATTTTATTTTATATGTATATTTTCCAATATTCACTGTATTTGTTTTGTGTGCTATACTGTGTTCTTGTTAAGTCGAGAGACAAGCCGTAACTGAATCAAGTTATCTCTTTAGCATCAAGAAAAAATAAAACGTACAGTAAAAAAAAAGCAAGCAAAAATAAAAATGCGACCGAACGAACTATACCAACTTTTTACTTTTTTTTTTTTTATTTTTTTATATGATGTACAGCAAGACCAACAAAATATGTACTGTATATACATAATTTTATGTTTGTATATTTATGTTTTGTTATTTTATTATATTATGTATGATGGAGTGTACAGACGAATAATATCAAAAATACCAAACAAAATTGTTCCTCTTTACGTTGAATTTATAGTTGGTGAAAAAATTATGACATGATATATTATGTATGTGACATAAAATTTGAATTGATTTGTCAAAGAGTACCGTCACCCGATCATAGAGGTTTTTATTTCTAGTTAGCCGTGTAACAAAAAAAAAAATTAATGAGTCAAAATTATTTTAAAAAATGTTCTCCTTTTTTTGGCAGGTTTCGTTTAAAAATAATTAGGATAGATTTTGGAACAGTTTATGAATTTATGAATTTCCAAAGTGGAACTAAATTTTTGAATTAATATTTATCCGAAAAAAAAAAAAAATTTAAGAATTTTAAAATTACGATAAAATATCCAGAAATAAATATCTCGGATCACAAATCGCAATAGTTGTCGTTCTAATTCTCGTCGATTAAACAAATTCTCCTAAAATACTCCTCCTATTTCTCTTGTACCGCCTCTTTCTCTTTGTTATATGTTAACGTGAGATGCGATTGGATTTTACAATGGGATTCCAACAAAATTCATTATGCGTTATAGTTGACAGTTTCAGATCTCAACGTTGGAGATGTTTGGCTCTCTTCTATTTTTCTTATACCCCCTATTTTCTCTTTTACCCCCATTTCTCATATATCCCTATTTCTCTTATATCCTGTATCTCTTATACTCCTTTTTTTCTCTTATCCCCTCTATTTCTCTTATACTGCCTATCTCTTTTACCCCTTATTTTCTCGTAAACCCTTATTTTTTCTCTTGTGCCATCATTTCGCTATTACGTCTTATTTCTACACGGTTTTCTTTACACTGAGAATTTTTGGTTTATTTTAATTGTGATGATCCGGAGCGTTTGAAATCCGTCCACTGACGTATCTATAAATGGAAAAAAATACTAATTTGCCATTTGTTATATCTATATGTATACCTGATTTTAGTAATTCGATTTGTAAAATAGACGAGTTTCTGCCTATGCTAAATCTTGCACTGATAAGATTCCAATTTTAGATTTTCTAACAGTGGGCGCTAATCTGTTGGTTCTGGCGAGTGCCCGTAATATGACGAAATATCTTGAAATCCTGCTTGCCATCGGTTCTATTTGTTACGCAATATCATCATCTACGGTAGTATATCCCACAATTTTGAACTCATCTGAGTTTCTCTTGGAATGTTTTAACGCCACATCTTTACAGACGAATATCTCGTTATGGTGATTCCAAAATAACTCCAAAATCAAACTAGAATTCCAATTTAGTGCTATAGTGTTAATACTTTATTTATGTGTACCAATTTTTGTGTACATTGCTGTTTCAAACTTTGCTGGACAATATCAGCTGTCATTTAGAGTAAATCTAAAAGGGTTAAGAAATATTACATTTTCTTATTATAAACTAATTATGTATACTTAACTTAAATTAACGTAATAATCTCTTAATGTGTCGTGCAAATCACAAAGTCAAATTGGTTCATATTTGAGAACAAATAACGTGCAGTTGTGGAAAACATTCCAATTTGTGTTTTGTCAGTGGCTTACAATTGTTGTTTGTTGTTTTTTTCGGCTGAATTTAGTTCAGTCCCGAACATGGTAGCAGAGCGTAGTTACACGAAACAGTGTTAATAACGGTTAAGAAAACGGTAAACCGGTACGTGTAAAACAAAAACAAAAAAAAACAGTTAAGTGAAGTGGCGTGGTCGATCTGAATACGGTTGATTGAAGGTCGAATTACATGTGCTTATCGTGAATTAAATAAGAAAATATAACGGAACAAATTTACAAACTATAATTAATAACGAAGAATCGAGTGTAGCGAGGTGGTTTAAACGATTTTGTAATTATCATATTGAATGTGAATTTATCGTTTCACATATATTATACAATTAAATTAAACACAACAATATGGCGGATAAAAAAGCTAAGGTTCTTACTGCTTAATGTCAAATCCTTGAAGCCAAGCTAAAACGAGTTCATGAATTTGCGAAAAACTTGCGTAACGATGAGATTATGGAGGCAGTTAATATTCGCCTAAAAGATTCGCGGGAAATAATAATTGAAATCAAGGATCTGGACATGGATTTACTTAAATTAAACCCCGAAGAACCAATTGATGCAACAGAGATAGAAGTTATTTATTACGATATAAAAACAAAGTTAGGATCATGGTTGAGGAAGTATGGCAGTTCTAGCGCCGACAACGCTAATGAAACACTAAATGCATCACAAGTCACACACTGTCATGAACCTCGTTTACCTAAAACTGTAATACCTGTATTTGATGGTAATTACATGGATTGGCCAAGCTTTTACGATCTTTACTGCTCTAATTTTCACGATCGTCCCAATCTAACGCCGAGCCAGAAATTTCAGTATCTTCGAGGCTATTTAAAGGGAGAAGCAAGCAATCTGATCAAGCACCTTCCAATAACTGATGCGAACTATTTGGAGGCGTTTGAAAAATTACGTGAGCGATACAGCCGTAAGAAACGAATTGTCAATTCGTGCATAGGTTCGTTTCTGGATCAAAGATCTGTTCAAACGCCCACTGCGAACTCACTGAGACAACTTATGGATAATTCCGATGAAATATTGCGAGGTCTCAAGCCGTTAGGTTCGGAAGCGGAGTCGAGAGATCCATGGATTATTCGGTTGCTATTGAATAAGTTGGATGGATGTACAAGGGAGAAATGGGCAGATGAAACCAAAGGCGATGATTTTCCGACCATCAAGAAATTGTTTGATTTTCTACAAGGACGAATAGATGCATTGGAAGATGTAAAAACGTTCCACAACTTTAAAAATCTATCTGATACAAAACCGCAACCAATTCGTGGACATTTATCAGCAACCAATATTATGTGCCCGTGCTGTCAAAAGGATGAACACAAGTTACATCTGTGTGATCAATTCAAACAAAAACCAATCAATGAATGACGTGAGTTCATTCAATCTGATCGAAGATGTTTCAATTGTCTGAACATCAACCATTCTGTTTTCAATTGCTTGTCAAAGAAACGGTGTACCAAATGTAAGAGAAAACATCAAACGTTGCTGCATCCTGAACCAGAAACCACAAAGGACCAGCAAAATCAGCCAATCGCAAGTATACCAGCAGCACAGACACATGTTAGCGAAATAAATCCAACCGTTCCAGAAATTTCTTGTGCGGGTCAAGAAATGGGTAGTCAAACCATACTACCTACCGCGATTGCGCGTTTTTCAACGCCTAATAGTCAAACAATTGGTAAATGCCGAATATTACTGGATTCTGCTTCGCAAGTTTCGTTTGCATCGGAAGCTTTTGTACGACGATTCAAATTGCCAACTATACAGAGGAGAATTCCAGTCGCAGGAATTGGTGGAACATCAGCGGGTGCAACCAAGGGCTATATACGTTTACAACTAATGAACGAGGACGATGAGAAAATTGTGACAGTTAACGCCTATGTATTACCAAACGTGACGGCCAAGCTGCCTCATCAAGAATTTTGTTGGGGAAACAAGACATATTTCAAACATATTCAGTTGGCAGACCCAGAATTCAACGTGCCTAGCGAAATAGATTTATTAGTAGGGGCAGATCAATTTTTCAACATTCTGGAGGACGGACAAATGAAAAATGAGCAACACGAAATAATTGCTCAAAACACAAAATTCGGCTGGATAATAGCGGGAAAACCTCCTGTTGAAGTAAACAATCATTCGATAACAAGCTTACATTCTTTGGAAAATATAGAATCATATTTACGAGCAATGCGGGAAACTGAAGCAGTGCCAAATCAAATACCCCTAACCAGTGAAGAAAACAGATGTGAAAACTTTTACATTTCTACCACAACTAAGAGCGAAGAGACCAGGTATATTGTACGACTTCCATTTCGAGAAGAGCCGACTACGTTGGGAAACTCAATCGGCTTAGCAATCGGTCGATTACGCTCTCTCGAGAGGAGATTTACTACTGATGCCCAATTTGCGGAGATGTACCGAAAATTCATGAATGAATATCTTACGCTAGGACATATGAGACAAATAAAATCAAGTGAAATTAAGCAATCCGGGTACTATCTACCGCACCATCGTATTTTAAAAGCGGCAGGTGGGGATATCAAAATGAGAGTAATCTTCGATGCTTCGGCAAAGAGTTCAACGGGTAAATCGCTCAATGACGTGTTAATGGTCGGTCCCACAGTGCAGTCCTCATTGTACTCCATACTGGTGAGGTTCCGTACTCATAAATTTGTATTTACTGCAGATCTCCAAAAAATGTATCGGCAGATCGTAGTAGCACCTAAAGATCGTAAATGGCAAAAGATTGTATGGCGAGATTCACAACATAATCCAATTGAGCACTTCTAGCTTATCACCGTTACATACGGCACAGCTGCGGCGCCTTTTCTCGCTACACGAACAATTAATCAAATTGCAATGGATAACCGAACTAAGTATCCACTAGCAAGTCGTGAAATTCTAGAAAACGTATATGTGGACGACATCATGACAGGGGCAAACACGGTAGTAGAATTATGCGAGTTGCAGAAAACCATCGAAAAGATATTTCAACAAAGTAGGATGACACTGGGAAAGTGGGTCTCTAATTGTCCAGAAATTTTAGAAATGTTGTCTCCGGCTCAAATTAGTAACACCATAGAAATTCAAGAACTATGTGATGCAGCAAAGGTACTTGGATCGTGCTGGAATCCTATACAAGATGTATTAACCTTCTCCGCACAATTTGAATCGAACATAAAATATACAAAACGAACCCTACTGAGTGAAGCAAGTCGTGTATTCGATCCACTTGGCCTTGTGGCACCTTGCATAGTACCGATCAAAACTTTATTTCAGCATTTATGGAAGACTAAATTGGATTGGGATGAAGAGCTTCCCAAAGAGTTAAAGGATCAGTGGACAAATATACGTGAAGATATCTCAGATCTATCATCCATCACCATACCGAGATGGCTCTCAATCACTAGCAACATGGAGTTCGAGATCCATGGATTTTGTGACGCTAGCGAAGCAGCATATGGAGATGTCTTTTATTCAAGACATATTAGTGAATTCAAAGAGTGTACGGTTTCTTTAATCACGAGTAAATCGAAGGTGGCACCTGTAAAGTATTTAACCATTCCCAAGTTGGAGCTTTCAGCAGCTGTGTTGCTTGCTAAAATGTGGAATGTATTAAAAGAGGATCTGAAGTATGTAAAAATACGGTCAGGAACAAGATCAAGGATGTGTTCGTGAGAAATCGAGTGGCTCCAATACTCGACGTTTTGAGCAGAGAACACTGGAACCATATTAAGTCGGAAAACAACCCAGCTGATATTTTATCACGAGGATCGACGGTGAGTCAATTGGTCAACTGTAATCTCTGGTGGAGAGGCCCTTCGTATTTGAATGATCCCAATAAGACGTGGCCGACGATAATATCCGTAGTGGAAGACGCGTATATCGGAACCGTATCAACACAAAGAGAAGCAGATTGGCTCACCAACGTATGCAACAGAGTGTCCAGTTTCTTTAAAATCGTAATGATAATCGCTCGAGTTCAACGATGGTTTAAGAATGCCAAAATACCAAGGGAATTACGAAGTTTTAAAATATCCGTGCAAGACATATCATTCGCAGAGTTAGTGTTAATACAACGGCTTCAGGAAGAACACTTTCATGATGAAATTGCACAGTTAAAGACAGGTACAGTGATTAAACGCAATTCAACAGTAAAGAATTTGAACTCATTCTTAGACGTTCATCATGTAATGAGAGTGGGCGGTCGTATTAGTAATTCGATAGTAAATTTTAATACAAGTCATCCGATCATTTTGCCGCGTGAATCGTCCGTAGTGAAGAAATTAGTCGAGGGATACCACATACAATATCGCCATGCTGGTCCAACGTTGCTGAGCAACATATTAAAACAAAAATATTATATAATGGGAGGGCGTAAGTTAACGAGATACGTAGCCCAAAAATGTATACAATGTTATCGAGCAAGGCCAACCTTACAAATGCAGCTAATGGCAGAGTTACCCGCAGCACGAGTACAATTTCAAAAACCGTTTGCGCAAGTTGGAGTGGATTATGCGAGTGATATGACGACGGAGGCATTCTTGGGAGCATGGAAACGTATGACAGCAAGAAGAGGTTGTTGCAGCGATATTTACAGCGATTGTGGGTCAAATTTTATTGGCGCAAGTCGGCAGTTGAAGGAATGGCATAACATGTTAAAAGAAAATTCTAATTTAATTGCTTCTTTTCTTTTAAGACAAAAAGTTACTTGGCATTTTAATCCGCCTAGCGCCCCACATTTCGGTGGTCTGTGGGAGGCAGCGGTCAAAAGCTTCAAAACTCATCTGAGGCGAGTAATAGGAGACAATATACCTACCATAGAAGAATTTCATACCTTGGTAGTCGAAATCGAGGGAATCCTCAATTCAAGGCCGTTGTGTCGTGGTGAAGGAGATGTCGACGTGTTAACACCAGCACACTTTTTGATTGGGCAACCAATTACGAATTTACCAGAACATATATATATAACGATATCGTTATAATAAAAAATGAGAATACTAGTTCAACGAGATGGCCATTGGGGCGAGTAATATGCACTCATCCTGGTGCTGATGGCATGGTACGTGCAGTAACACTCTCTACACAAGGAGGTAACATTAAGCGACCGATTCATAAATTATCGATACTACTGTCAAGTGAATCAAATGATTCACGGGAGGCGGGATGTTAACGCCACATCTTTACATACGAATATCTCGTTATGGTGATTCCAAAATAACTCCAAAATCAAACTAGAATTCCAATTTAGTGCTATAGTGTTAATACTTTATTTATGAGTACCAATTTTTGTGTACATTGCTGTTTCAAACTTTGCTGGACAATATCAGCTGTCATTTAGAGTAAATCTAAAAGGGTTAAGAAATATTACATTTTCTTATTATAAACTAATTATGTATACTTAACTTAAATTAACGTAATAATCTCTTATTGTTTTGAAATTTATTTATTTATTTATTTTTATTTATTTCATTACAAAAATTATAACTACATCACATATACATAATACGGAAAAAAAAAAAAATGAAATAAATAAGGAAGTGCCTTTTGACCCACAAGGTCAGTAGCAGGCATCCCTATCCCAGTTTTAAATTATTGAACCCCTCATTTCAAAGACAACATCATTCCCTATTAATGCAAAAACTTACCACTCCTCAAATAACTAGCATACAAAATTATAAGTGAAAAATTAAATAATGATTCTAAACAAAAAATCAATATTACTAAATTGGACTAGCCAAACTTTCAAACTTGCCAGGAATTTAGATTTAGAATTCAAGCTACGGATATCAATCGGAAGTTTATTAAAAATGGTTGGAGCAGTTACTAAAAAATAATTATAAAAATGCGTTTTGTAAAATTTTGGAACGCTTCTGAAATGCATGACATTTTTACGCAGTAAATAACTGTGACAACTCAAATAACTATTGTTTATTAGAAATACTTTGTTTATTAATCTTTTTAACAAAACAAAACTAAATATTTACTTGTCATCAAGAAAAAAAAAGAGATTGACATTTCATGTTCGTCGTCTAACTGACGACAGTGATCCCTACGAATTAACATTGTAATTATAAGTGTTATAATTAGTACTAAAATCTATTGTTATGTAATGACGTTTACAATAATCAGAAAATTATTATTACTACTTGAACAGCGGTCGAATACAGACATACTAATAAATATTAGTTTTGTAACGAAATTGTAGTTATTCTTTTTACCAAAAGAAATTGTAAGCAGTGAACGTGTCGTGCAAATCACAAAGTCAAATTGGTTCATATTTGAGAACAAATAACGTGCAATTGTGGAAAACATTCCAATTTGTGTATTGTCAGTGGCTTACAATTGTTGTTTGTTGTTTTTTTCGGCTGAATTTAGTTCAGTCCCGAACAGAATGATGACCGGATCCGCCTGTAGAAAAAGTGGTGGAACGGGCCACCACAGTTCGTAATTTTGTAGGTCATTCGGGTGTTAACATCTGGAAACACAATCAGCCGAATTTTCCTTTGTGCGTACGGGATGCCATTGGTTGCGACTGGTAACTGTTAAAATTTGGTTGCTTTGAAAGCCAGTTTAAGACGATTGTGAAATCCATGTACAGATATTGGTCCGGTCGTGAAAGTTAAAGAATTTATTGTTACTCTTTTATTTATTAATCTTCGAAGTGTCTGAAAACCCATGAATTTTAAAATCGCCTTTTGTTTCGGGCCATCTCGGAATATCCAATGATTCAACTCAGCTTCAGCTCATTCCGAACACGTGGCCATGTTAAATTGTATTAATCTGGTATTTCATTGTCCCAAATCAATTTCTCCAACCAAAGCTGCGGAAATAAATTTTTTACTATTATTGTGACATTCGTCATGTGAACACTAAGTGTCCTATACACCATTTGGAACATTTTTAGGACTAAAATTTGTTCAGCATTCAAATCAAATTTTTATGTTTTGTTAACTTCAGTTTAAAGTTCTGGCATTTCTAAATATTTTGCAAGAAAGATAAATTTAAAGCTTCTTTCTGTGAAAGTGTGAAACTTTTAACAATTTCAATTTTTTTGTAATTAACGCATATATGCGGATTCTATTTGAAACATTTGGTTATTACGGAATTAGCCAGATAGGTAGATAATAATTTTACGAAGAGGAGACAATAAGAAATAATTTGTTCTTAACAATTCTCCTCTTGGTAAAATTATCTATCTGGCTATTTCCGGAATAACCAAATGTTGCAAATGGAAATTTTATTGTTTTAAATTTTTGATGTCAAAATATAGGTAGGAGGGAAGGAAACTGTTTTCGGTTTATTTTGAGCATAAATTGCATTTTATCTGTATACCAATTATTGTTTCGGTTACCTAAGTAAAACGGTATATTTGTATATTGGCTTTGGTTGTGTAGCTTCACAGTTTAAAATTGTGATGGGCATGGATATATAGCTAGCCAACTCATGAAATGACGGAGTGGACTTATACAGGGTTTTCCAATAAGAGGTTTCATTTTGTATAATAGTTTGCTATTTGGGCAGCTATCAATTTTGAAGCTGTCATCTTTTGACATTTGACAAGTAAAAACTACGCCATTACTAAAAATGGTACGATATACTCTTCAACAACGCATTGAAATTATTATTTTCGCAAAACTAAAGAACTTTTTAGTGGTCGTGAAGCACCTTCTCGGCCGGCAATAATGAAACTGGTGGAAAAATTTGAGCTGTTGGGACAAGCTAGTGATGTGAAGAATCGAAATCGTGTGCATCTCTCAAGAACAACTGAGAATATTGCTGCTGTAGCCCGTAGTGTTGAAGAAAATCCAGGTTTGTCAATTCCTCGTCGATCCTTGGAATTAGACATTCCACAAACGACATTACACCAAGCCGGCCGATCACCATAAACGTCGCATCTTCGCTGATTGGGTCCTTCAAATGCATCAAAATGATCCGGATTTTCATCGAAAAATCATCTTCAGTGATGAGGCCCATTTTTACCTCGGATGCTACGTTAATAAACAGAATTGTCGCATTTGTGGCTCAGAAAATCCAAGAATGATTGTTGAAAAGCCTCTCTATACATGTCACTGTTTTTTGCAGTTTTTGGGCTGGTGTTGCGATTGGACCTTAATTTTTCGAAAATTAGGCTGGTGCAACTGTTACGGTGAATGGATTGTGCTACCGAGCTATGATTAATGATTTTTTATGGCCGTAATTGGAAGATATTGATGCGGACGACGTTTATTTTCCGCAAGACGGCGCTACGTGCCACACAAGCAACGAAACAATCGCAATTTTGCTAGAAAAGTTTCCTGACCGTGTTATTTCTCGAAGAAGAGATCACAATTGGCCACCGAGATCTTGTGATTTAACACCTTTAGACTTTTTTCTTTGTGGCCACGTGAAACATAAGGTCTATGCCAATACTCCATAATCGATTCAAAACCTTAAAGATGGAATTCGTGAAGTTATCGAGGATATACAGCCGCAAATGTGCGAATTGGTTATGGAAAATTTCATGAAAAGGATATGGTGCTGCAAGCGTAGCCGTGGCGGCCATTTGGCTGATATCGTTTTCAAATGTTTATGGCATACCTTCTTCTTAAAAAATACCCGTCATTTTTTTAAATATCAAAATGAAACCTCTTATTGGAAAACCCTATATTTGGAATTTTGAGAACTTTTGCATTTCTCGAATTAAACTGTAACTGGAAATTTTAATTCCGAATTAATTATTTTTTCTAATTTTCTTTAGTTTTGTTAAAAAATGCCTTACACTTGTTTTTATCAACAATTTTGGCCTATACCTGAATTTATCGAATATTTTAGGCGCCCGTGAGCCGCGAACGAAGAAGTTTAATTTCGTAGTTTACGAAAAAAAAATTAATTTTTAAAATTTAAAATTTTTTTTAATTTATTTGAATTTTTCGGAGTTATCAGTATATAATAAATTGTACGTAAATTTTTTAGCGACAAAATATGCTAACTTTATTCAGAATACATGCGTATCAATCATTTATACAAAATTTAAAAAAACTATTAATTTTTTTAAATTTTCTAAATTTTGATTTTAAAAATTTATGAAGGCATAATTAATTCTCCAAATTGTGAACCAACCAATTTTAGATATTGAAATTAGAAATTTTTCAAAAAAAAATTGAAAAATTACGAAGAATACAATTTTAACAGAACTTTAAATATTCAAAATTTAAGATTTTTTAAATTACGATTGAATATTTGTCCAAGTTCTGAATTTTAAAATTAAATTTGGTACAACTTGTACAACTACTTATTATTAGGCTTAAATTAAAGAAATTAATTTAAAAATTCGCAAAAAATTTCAGAATATTCAAAATATTTTAAAATATAAAGAAATTCTTTTTAATTTTTTTTTGTCGAAAATTAGTGAATTTCTAAGAATTTTAAAATTTACGAAAGTAATCAACATAAAAATCTGTACGGCCCCAGAGCAGACCAAGAAATATTATGTCATATCATATTATGAAGAACATATTGGGGCTAATCGTCTATCACAATTTGCAACTGATTACTCAATTCGGCAATATGATTACTCGAAATTTTAATTTAAACTCACAATACAGGGTGTTAATAAAACCACCGTGGCGCTAGATACGCGTAAAATTAGTTAGCAATTATTTTGTATTTAAATTATAGTAAAATTCAAAAATGCATGAATATCTTCAAAATTTTATCGATTTATATTGAATTTTAGAAAAATTCTACAATTTTGTAGATTTTCAAATATTCTGAGAATTTTTACAAAGCTTATAGAGCTAAAATAATTTAGATAAGCACATATTACGACAATTTGGAGTTCAAGGAATTTATATTTATACTTATTTATATTTTTTTTGGGCAATTAATTATTTCAATAAAATTCTAAGTAAGGTTCTCTAGATTTTACGAATGTACTATTAAACATTAATCTAAGGTTTTAAAAATCTACGATTTTTTCCGAGTTTTACTTTCTAACCAATTTGAAATATTAGATTTAATAAAAATTCATAATTTTTAAAAATCTCAATTTTCCAAAATTTACAAATTCTACAAAATTTTCGATCTACAATTTCATTAGAATAACGAAAACTTTAAGAGTTAAAAAATTTTATGAAATAAACTAATTTATAACATTTAAATATGTATTTCAAAAAATTATTTACATTCAACTCATTAGAGAGAGAAGACGAACTTCAAAACTTTGTAGAATTTATCCGTAGATTTTAGAGAATTTGCCTGTATTAGTAAAAGTCGCTAATACAACCTGCACCGTACATTCTGTATATATAGAATGTAAAATTGTGGTACTATCAGTCAGCCGCCGCGGCCTGATGTGAAGATTGATTTTTTCATAATCATAAGCTCATCAGTTCGAAACTGGATTAAATCCTCTTACAATCCTCGGAACTTATTAAAATTTAGACAAATTCTATTCTTTCTTATACAAATTAGTTCTTCGTTTTTAAATTATCTAAATTTTGTAAAAAAACAATTAAGGGTTTTACTTATAAAATTTTATTAATTCTTTAAATATTTAGGTGTACTCGGAATCAGAACAGATAATTTTTTTACATTAGGAAATTTACTTTTACCTCAAAGTTCACAAATTATTTTTAATGTTAATAAGAAATTTAATATTTTGCTAACTAACTTTAACTTCGTTTGAAATTGAAGAAATTTTGCCAACATCACGAAACTAACTGGGTATCTAACTAATCGAAGGCAACAGAGTATTAAAACTAATTGAAAAACGAGAGAATATCTAAAATTTATTAATTTTACAAATTGTACGAATTTTAATTAAAAAAAATCCTAGGAATTATTAGCGAATTTTTATATATTACAAAATATATCAAAATTTTTAAAATTTATAATTTTGCAAAATAACAGGAATTAAAAAACAAATTCTCACAATGCTTTGTAAAATTTAACGGAAAAGCCCAGTGTTGGTGATATTATGATTTTTAGTACAGATTACACATTACGTTATCAAACTTGGTGGAATATCCCAGCCCACACCGGCAAATATTTGATAAATCGTAAATTTGCTGATAACAATTAGAATTTAAAATATTCTAAAAAGTTCATAATCTTTTGTTTTAATTGTTGCGTTATAAAACTATGCAACGGATAATTGCTCAAATTTAGTTTTGTAACCAATAAAATTATAATCTCGATATTAGTATTTACACCCCCGGAAATGAAATGATATAAACTAAAAAATTTCACATGCTTCACTCATATACAATTTAAGAAATTCCAAATTTTTTTTATCAATATTCAATCATACACAGCAGAAGTTAGCCTGTATCGAATATCGCATTAACATACAGTAGTGCGAACATAAATTACACAGCAGGGCGTATCAAATTTCGTTATATTTTATGTGTAGACAGAATATTTTAGTCGCCTAGACATCAATTAAAGTGCTAAATTATGATATAGATACGAGTATATTATGTTCGTCGTAGGGTGACATACTTGGGGAAAGGTTCACTAGCCATTAGAAAAGGCACCCTTTTTGGTTATTGTTCAAAATTGAATCAAACTAAATTTGAAATTAAAAACGAATTTTAGATTCTCAAACTTCAATACAAAATCAATAAATGTGATGAACTTTTGAGCAAAAATTGAGTAAATAACGAGCGGGCGCAATTTTTCTAAATAACTGATGATTATCAATTATATGAATCTCTGCAAAGGTTTTATTAATAGAACGCCAAAAAAAAAAAACTAACAAAAAACAATGTGAATAAAATGCACGGGCCAGTTCTTCCATTAAATTAAAAAATTTTAGTATTTTTATGGTTCCGAAAAATAAAAATAAAAAAATGAAAAATTTAGCATACACCAAAATTTAATTAATTTTCCAATCGAGTGCCAAATATTTCCTGCTTCAACTTATATAAGTAAAAAATTTTATTGTGCCAAACCCGTGTTCTGGATTAAAGATATAACAAAATTCTTCTTCAACAAACACACATTGCATGTATAAACATTTTCGAGTGGCAATAAAAATCGGGGGAAATGTTATAACAAAAAAAAAATCCGCTACACAAAAAAAATTATTTACCCACTCCACTGTTCACTGAAAATATTTTTTCTATACCATCATCATTAACATCACAATAATTATTGTGAAAATAAATAGAAAAAGCGCGAAAATTTATTTGTTTTGTATTTATAAAAAAAAATGATGATTCCATCGAAGTTTATCGAAACATCGCGAATCGATCGTCTCTTAATCATTAACGATGACGATTTTCATTTTCATATGAATTCTTATAAGATTGAGATCATCATAATAAATCGCGTGTTTTTTTTGCTTTCAAAATTGGGTTGAAACAATTGTGTTTACACAATTAATTACGTCATATAGCAAAATCGAGAGTTTGGTCGCGTAGTTAGTATATAATTTATTTATTGTAAATAAAATAGTTGTTATTGGTGAAATGATCAAACACTGTTGACTAATCTTGGGAATTTTCTCTAGATTTGTTATTTGTATATTTATAGAGTGAGAAAAAGACGTCAACATTAATCCGAGGGATTAAGTTGGAATAGAATTTGTCACGATATTTTTTTTTTTTGTATTATTTATGAATGAATGCATGATGGTCTAGCCGCGCACGTTAGGTCAAATCTATTACAGTAACTTTGTCACCAAAAGTAATTCATGACGCTAAAATTACAAAACTAAAATGTTGATTAATTTACCGTTTATGATGTTATACGACAACCCAAAAATAATTAGCGCTCATTAACAAAATGTTACTTGTTATCAGTAAACTGTTATCATCACAAAACCATAAGCTGGTTATTTTTCGGGTCAAAACCTCGATAAAAGGTGTATTGGGGTTTTCTAAGCGTAACATAAACATTTTAAAATTCCCCATAAAACATTTATATTTTGATTAGCGTTGAAGTTTTATTTTAATTTTTTTCAAATTCTGAAATTTCTACAAATTCTTCTTCAAGAAATTATGTCAAAACTCTTTGAAAAAGTATTATTAAAGAGACTTAAACCAATAATTGAGGACCGACAACTAATTCCTCCACATCAATTTGGATTCAGAGAAAAGCATTCTACAATTGAACAGGCCCATAGAATCACCAACATAATTGAAAGAACGTTAGAACGTAAAAAAGTATGCTCAAGCATATTCCTGGATGTCGCGCAAGCATTCGATAAAGTCTGGCACAGTGGTCTGGAATACAAGAAGCTGCATAGAGATCTACCGAGACAATTCTATGCCATACTAAGATCTTGTTTATCCAATAGACACTTTCGAGTGAAATATGAGGTTGAATACTCTGAGCTAAAGAAAATCTCTGCCGGTGTTCCGCAGGGGAGTGTTTTAGGACCAATCCTGTATTTACTATATACCATAGCCACCTTTGCAGATGACACAGCAATTATGGCAGTTGGAAATAATGTCGCTGATGCAACGAGCAAACTCCAGAGGATGACCAATGCGGTTTGTAATTGGACAAAGCGTTACGCGAATCAAACTTAATGAGACAAAATCCACGCATATTAACTTTACTTATCAAAAGGCTTACCACCTACCTATAGAAATTAACTCGCGACTCGTGCCATATGCAAATACAGCTAAATACTTTGGCATGACCCTTGATGCCAAGCTAAAGTGGAGAGAGCATGTCAAAAAGAAAAAAAGAAGAACTTAACATAAAGTTCAGAAAAATGTATTGGCTCATAGGTAGAGGCTCTGAGCTTACAATTCACAATAAGCTGCTGCTATATCGGCAAATTTTGAGGCCGATATGGACCTACGGTATACAACTCTGGGGATGTACCAAGCAAACAAACGCCAAAATGATACAGACGTTTCAAAACAAGGTTCTTCGTAGCATCGTCAATGCTCCGTGGTACACAAGAAATGAAGACCTTCACAGGGACCTACGGATGGAATACATCAAATAGGAAATAAAAATGCATGCCACAAAACACGAAATAGGGCTCCAGGATCATGGAAATCCCTATATTCGCCATATGATAGATAACCCTGTCGTTGACAGAAGACTCCAAAGAACGAGGCCACTTGACCTAGTGAACTTACCAAACTAAAATTAGTATATAGGTTTAATTAATTATGGGACTAACCAGTGGATTACACCCCAACAAACGTGAATTTTACTAGATGAATAAAAATTTGTATTTGAAAGAAAAATTGCTAGATGAGCGCAGTCTCAGTCGTAATAAAATATATTGAAAAAAAAAAAAAAAAAAAACTTCTTCATCATTTTAAAATTTGACCAAATTTTTAAATTACAAATTTTAAAATGTTAAAACAATCAATGGATCCAATTCTAACAGGTTATTTAATTCTTAGTTGTCATCAAATTGTGAAAATGTATTTTGTACAAAAAAATTACGAACTAAAGCTAAAAATTTCTCAAAGTTGTAGACTTTAGAACGGTTTTAAAAACTATGAAATTGGTTTAAAATTTAAATATTTGAGAAACTTCGAATTCAGGTATAGTTTTATCAATTTTTTTAAAAATAAACCCTGAATTTGATCACCAATTCTGGAAAGTTTAAACAAAACTTTAAATATTTTTCGGATTTTTTCAAATTTTAAATTAAGTTTGAAGTTTCTCATTCCAGTTTGAATTTTGAATTGAGATAGAATTTAACCTAATTACAATTTTTATTCTAAAATTTTATAAATTTTGAAATCTTTTTGTTGCCAAATTTTATTAAAATCAGAAAAAATTCTAGCAAATTATATTTGATCGAATTCTGAAATTTCTGAAAATTGTATCTTTTTGACATGACATTTGGAACTACGTAATTCTGAAATTTGTACAAATATTGAAATTTAAGCTCTCACATCCATCTATAATTATATTAAAATAATCAATAAGTATGCTATAATATGCTTACAATATTTTGAAGATTTAAAAATTCCGAACGGTTATATTAAAACAGATTTCTAGGAACTTAAACTTTTTACTTATTGGTTTCTTGAAGGTGTTCGAAATATACAAAAATTGTTATTCTGAAGTTTTACAAAATTTTCAAATTTTATCAAATGTTTAATTTTAATATTTCAAATTTTTCAAAGTTGACTCTGATGAAACTTGAACGCAACACAAATTTGAAATTCAACAATTGGATAATTAATTAACCACCCTGGAATTTAATAATCTCTAAAGTTTTCTTAAACACATACAATTCCGTATTCGAAATTTTGACTTTAAAAAAAAAATTCTGAATGTTTTTTTACTAAAACTGTCAAATCCAATTTTGGCAAATCTCCATGGTTCTTTTAATTTAAAAATTATGTTAATTAAAATTTTATAATTAAAAAAACAAAATCTCATGTTCAAACTATTTGTTAGAAACCTTAGTAAAATTTTAAATTGTCATTGAAATATTTAATAAAATTTACTTAGTCGGTATTTAACAATTTTTTAATTTTTGTAAATTTTTTAGGGTTGTCCAGTATTTTCAAATAGACTTTCAACAATTTTTTTTTAACTTTCTTATTATTTAATCTTTGAAAACAGTGAAAATACCAACAAATGAAATTTTTTTGTAAGAGAGAAAATTTATAAAACAAAAAAAAAACTTAAGAAATTTAGTCAGTATTAAATTTTAAAATTTCATCTAATTTTGTGCATTAAATTTTTGAAATTTGAATAAAATTCGAAATTTCACCTAACACTAAACAACCATTGTTTTCAACCTTTGATATTTTAGAATTCAGTATTCTTAGTTAGATAAATGGAATTTTCTGAAATTTCATTAAACTTAATTCAAATCGCAATAATTCTAAAAATGTCAGAATTGCAAATATGATTAGATTAAAAGTTATAACTCAAAATTGAAGATATGAAAATTTGATAAAACTTTCTATAAAGTTTATCGGAGTTTGAGAATTCCAGTTTCAGATCAAATTTTGTAGAACTGTGAACTTAGGCATTTGAAAAAACTGACGTTCCACAGTCAAATAAAATGTAAATTCAGGAGGAAACATACGCCTATACTAGTTTTTATTTGATGCCAAAATATCAGAATGCAGCTATGAAATATTATGGAAATCTACAATTTTACTTAAATTGGAAGTTTAAATATCGGAATTGCATATTTTGACAAAATTTAGCTGAACGAGTCTTTAACCTGGAAGAAAACGTTAAGTTAAAAAAATGTATAATTTTCTTTGAAATTCAGAAATTGCTTCGAGGGTTAATTTTTAGGTTTCCAGCAATCCTGTTTGTTATTTGGAAATTAAAAATCGTTAATTTAAAGCTTATTCACAATATGTGTTCAAACTTTAAAATTTTAAGAAATTCTAAATTGAGATAGTATTAACTTGTTCTAAACTTTGTAACTATTTTTCTAATTTTTAAAATTTTATCAAATGTTTGTTTTTGAAATTTATTAAAATCAGATTCTGATCAAATTTTCTAATAATTATTACAATTTTATCTGAAAACTCATTCAAAATTTGAAATTTTTAGAAATATTGAAAATTATCATTGGTTGGATTAAACAAAATTGAAATGCTTCTAGGTTTCTATTACATATTTGAACCCATAGTTTCTAAATGTTTTCCAAATTGTAACAGCTTCAATTTTGAACAATTACTTTTAATTTGCAAAAGTTATCAATTCTGTAGTTTGCATAGAAAGTAAAAATTTCATCAAATCCTGGAAACCAATTCAAAAGTTATTAAATTTTGGTAATTTAATCAAATGCTGAATATTCACAAAAAAAAAAGTCGGAAATTATAATCTAAATTTGATTCAATCGATATTCTGAAAATTTACAAAATTTTGTAATTCCCTATTTTTAAATTTTAGATTTGTCAAATTCTGAGATTTGGTGGAAATTCAAAATTTCAACGGTATTTCTTTGAATTTTCAATAAAACAAAAACTAATAATTAATTCCGAACGATTCAATATAAGTTATTAAATATTCGAATCGTCAGTTAATTCAGATCAGGAATTGATAAATTTCAAGCTCTGGTGAAAAAATACACACCACTAAGTTAGCTAAATGAGTTGGACACGAAGCAGAATGGTAGCTAAGTAGGTCTGTAACCCTGCGGGTTAAATTTGTGCCCTGTGAACCATTTTGGTTACTTTATGTTGGTAACCCTGGTCAATTTTTTTTTTTGGTTCTAGTTGGAAATAATTTAACTCATACAGCTAACTGCGTTACGTAAATTTTTCACCAGAATTGTACCATGTACGCAGCTTCAGTGAAAATATAAAATCACTTCAGTTAAAATTGTATATAAATATTTTCAAAAATGTTATGTTATATAAAATTCTAAGATTTTTTCAATCTTATAAATTTTCAAGGTGAATTTTAAAAATATGAACTGATTATTAAAATTTTCAATTCAAATTCTGAACTTTCTGAAAATTTTAAATTCTGTTTTTAAAATTTGATTAAAATCACAAAAAAAAATAAAATTAAAAAATTGTAGGTTTAGACAAATTTCAACCCATTTCTGAATTTTATTTGAAAATTGGAACTTTCAATTTTCAATATTATTGCCATAAGTATGAAAATATTGCCAAATTATTCAAATTTTGTAGTTTATAGAAATTACAAAATTTATCACAAATTCGGTAAACCAAATCTATCTACAAATCAAGGCTATTTATAAATTCTTGAACCTCTAATTCCCAAAATCTCAAATTGTATAAACAACAATGCACAACAACAATAAAATTAGCTCTAGAATTGAATAAAACAAATTCTTAAGCTGAGCTACCATCTTGAATTCGTAATTTTGGCATTTGAAAAAAAAAAAAAAAAATTGAATAAGTTGTGTAATTCAAAGTTATCTTAATTAAGAGTTATAATTAATAAAAGCTTATGAAAATTTAACCTTGCTTAAAACGTTCGTTTAAAACAGGGGCGTCCAAGCCAAATGAGTATTTTTGTCAAATTTTCAAATTAACTAGAGCAATAAAACTGCGATTGGAAAAGAAAAGCCAACTGGACAACGTGGTAACTATTTATGTATCCATAGCCACAAAATTTATTACTCTGGCGTGAGTGTGAAGACCACCGCAATTGTTATTCCATTTTGAGGCATGCGGCCCGCGGGCCGCATGCTGCAATATGTAACAAATATTGCGGTGTTCTTCACATCTATTCCGGAGTGATAAATTCTTTGGCCCTGGATACATAAATAATTACCGCGTTGTCCAGTTGGATTTTTATTCTAATCGCAGTTTTAATGCTCTAGTTATTTTGAAAATTTGTCAAAAATACTCATTTGGCTTGGACGCCCCTGGTTTAAAACATCAATATTTCTGAAATTTTATTATTTAACAAATTTTTGTTTCAAAACTATTCAAATTTACAAAATTTGATCCAAATTCAATACATCCAATTTTCACATTTTTCAGATACTATTTTTAAAAAGTTTTACCAAGAAATTTGATTTTTTTTTTTTTCTATTTCTAACAGTGAAGACTTTTGAATTATAAATTTTTAATAAAATACCTCTTTAATAATTTTCATCTTTCAAAGTGTAAGATTCGGCAAAAAAAATCGATTCTTGTGAATTTTGAAAAGTTCTAAAATTCTGAAAATGCTCCCAAAATTTTTAGAAAACTTTGAATTTTATTTACATTCTAACCGAAATTTTAAAACACATTCAAATTTTTGGATTCTTGGATCCTTTGGAATTTTTCGATATTAATAATCGAGAAATGTTATCGTAATTTTTAAAAAATTCATAAATTTTAAAGAATTCAATGTTCATTCCAAAAAAATTTTATTCGAATTTAAAAAATTTCTGAGCTTTACGAATTAGGGAACTTTAAAGAAATTGAAGATATTGGACATTTTAAAATTCCGATTATTTTTGAATATTTATTAGTGTGAATTTATTAACTTTAATTTTTTTTATTAAAAATCTTTAAAATTGAAAAAATATTCTGAACTTGATACCACCTAACTCATAAATATTTTTATTTAAATTTTCCAATTTTTACAAATTCTAAATATGTATGTCTAATTCTGCAGAAAATAAAATTCCCAAATTTTATTAAATCTTAAAAAAATATTTCAAATTTAATAATTCAAGGTTTATTGAATTCTTAATTTTTAAAGCCAATATTCTAAAGTTTAATTGAATTCTGAAACGGCTTTTCTAGTTTGATAAATTTTTCTCTATTTTTCAATGATTTTTATTAAAATTGCTCCAAGTCAATATTGGCAAATCTGATTGGTTGAAAAAATCTAAAAATATTCTATGAACAAGAGGCCAAAATCAACTCTCACGCTATTACTTTTCGAACCGTACTTATAAAGAATTGGTGATATCGTTTTTAAGATTAATTAAATTTTTCAATTTCTCTTCATTCAACGCAACGACGACAGTTTGATTAACATCCGATATTTGAGCAAACTGTGTAAATATTTTAAACAAAGTTTTTCGACCAAATTCTTCAAACTTTTGAACGAATTCTAAAAATTCTAGTAATGTGACAGCATTTCAAAAATTCGGAAACTTTTCCAACACTATTTCTTTAAATTGTGAACCCAAATTTTGAAATACATATCAAGTTATTTATGTAAAATTTTGATAATGTTCGTATCGTAATCTAGAAATTCTATAGAAATTTTTCAAAATTCATTAAATTAATTAATTTTTAAATTTCGTGGGTTCAGAAAATTTCTTTTATTTTTACGAAATTTGGCAATCAATGATCAATGCTACTTGCGTACGCGATGCGTCAAGTTTAATGAGAAAAATCAGAAAAACAGGAAACACTTAATTTCAATCATTGCCAATTGTAAGAACGGTACTCGCAGTAGCAATTAAATCTATGTTTAAAAATGTTTCCGAATTTTTTTCACATACATTTTATAAGGAGTGAGTAGGAAAATAACTGTTTAAACAAGCATTTAATTTTAACTGCGATTTAGTATCGTTAGTTAGTCTGGGGAGTCCTATTGCAGAGCTTCAACTGCGAGATAAATGGTTCCAGTAAGGGTGAATTGAATAAATTCTGTGTCACTCCAACTAATCTAACCTAACTCACTGAATTTTTAGGCTTTACAGAATCATACAATTTATGAGATTTACAGAATTTATAAAATTTATAAAAATTAAAAAATGTTTAGAAACATTAGAATTTTTTGAATTTATAGAACTGACAGATTTGAATAATTTATAGAACCCGTAGAATCTATAACAATTAAAGGATTTATAAAATTTATAGAATGTACAGGTTTTAAAAACATATTAGAATTTATAATATTTACAGGCAAAATTTATAAAATTTAAATAATTTATCGAATTTAAAATTTATAGAATTTGTCGAGTTCAAAGAATTTGAAAGAATAAAATTTATACAAATCATCAATTTTATAAAATTTGCAGAATTCAAAAAATTTATAGTATTTATAAAATTTGGGGAATTTAAAATAAGTTACCAAAATTTGTAGAACTCTGTCAGTCGATTTATAGAACTTAAAGGTTATACAGAGTTTAAAGAATTTAAAAAAAATCATAAAATTTATTAAATTTATAAAGTTTTATAAATTATTTTATAAACTTATTGAAATTTTTACCTGCTGCAACCGGCAAGAACGGGGAATCCTATGACAGCATATAAACTGGTAAGGTTTCACTGACAGCCTTACTTGTAATGAAGCAAGACAAGTCTGGCCAAAACTAGACTTGGGCCGCACTAGAACATTATTCTCTCGTAAATTAAGAACGATCGTAGGAATACTCACGCCACACTGCCTTTTTGGAGAGAATGCAAGAAGGCTGGGTTTAGAGGCAAATGACTTCCGTAGAAGCTGTTTGGCCGAAGAGGAGGAAGGGACTATGGTTCACTTCTTTTGTTCATGTCCGGCAATTGCACGCAGAAATACTAACTAGCAGCATAAATATTTAGGTAAGCTCAAGATTGACAACCTGGCGGATCTCGAAAACAGTAAAGTGTGCGATGTTCTACGCTACCTAAATATATAGCTCTAAATGGTTCCAGTAAGGTAGTAAGGCTGAAAGGGTTATATTCTGTGCCATTCCAACTAACCTAACCTAACCTACTGAATTTTTAGGCTTTATAGAATTCATAAAAATAATCAAATTTATAGGATTACATTAGGACTTAGGGACTAAAATTTGTAAAATTTATTGAATTTATAGAAATTATGGAATTTTTAAATTAAGTCAAATTTGAGTTTGTAGAATATATACCACCCATTGAATATAAAAAATATAAAGAATTCATAAAATTTATAAAATTGGTCGAGATTATATAATCACAGTCGTTGAAGATCTTATAAAATTTAAGGAATCGCATATACAATTTTTAAGAACTAAAGAATTTATGAGATTTGTAGAATTAAAAGAACTTACTGAATTTTAAAACTTTATTCATAGAATTTATAGAACCATACGTAGAATTTATTAAATTTATAAAATTTATGAAATTAATTATTGAATTTATAAAATTCTTAAAGTTCATAGGATTTATCGAAATTTTTGAATTTATTTAATTTATAGAAATTATGGAATTTTAGGGTAAGTAAAATTTGGGTTTAGAGAATTTATAGAGCTGATAGATTTAAAACAATTTGAACCTATCAAATTTGAAAAATTTATAAAATTTATAGAATTTGTGGAGTTTTAACTATGGTTTTTTTTATAGAATTGACGGAATTTATAAATATCAAAAATGTATAGAGCTTGTAAAAATATTAGAATTTATAATATTTATAGACTTTGTCGAATTTAGAGAATTTATAAAATTTAGAGAATTTATTCGATTTTTAAAATTTATAAAATTTATATAATTTACGGAATTTTAAGAACTAAAGAATTTATGAGATTTGTAGAATTTAAAGCACTTACTGAAATTTTAAATGTATTCATAAAATGTATTATAGAGTTTAGAAGACTTATAGAATTTATTGGATTTATCAAATTTACAGAATTTATAGGATTTATAGAATTTAAGAAACATATTGGATTTTTAGACTTTATAGAATTTGTAGAATTTACTGTAGGACTGATATAATTTATGGCGTTAGATAATTTTTAAATTTAAAAAATTTATTTAATTTCTATAAATTCTAAAAACTTTATAAATTCTACAAAAATTTTAAATTCTAAAAATTGTGTAAGTAGTAACTGCGATTTAGTATCATTCATACATATGAGCATTAATTATAAAAATATCTAATATTTTAAATGAAATAAAAAAAATTGTTGTTTTTTATAAAACTTTAATTTTTAATTTCTAATCAGAGATTATTTAAAGAAAATCAATTCCGGAATTCCGGAATCGAAAACATTTAAATTCGAAAACTCCGGAATTATTCTTTGGCCAAAAATTGAATGCCCTACATATAAGCAATACCTCCCGAAAATGGCTCTTACACACAACATAAAGACGATTTGTTCCGTTACAGACACCTACACTGCACCTTGCTGAATTAGATTTCTGAGCACTCCATAAAATCAAAATCATAATTCATTTAAATTTAACTTAAAGATTATAAAACAGTAGCTCAGAGGCGACACAACCTAATAAATATAATTAGTGTTAGCTACTTATTCAAATGATTGTCGCAACTTAGAACTATAATTTAGCTCAAACTATTATTGTAAATGTAGAATTTCCGCAAACCTGCCACTACGATTACCGAAGTTTGATCTGTGATGGAAGCTGCCCTGTAATGCATTACAATTACTGTTACTTGTAACCCAATTTAAAATGATAAGAAGCTAATTAGTCCCTAAAGTATAAAGTCTAAACTGAAGTGCTTGTAAATTAAGAAGACAAAAAATCAAGGCAGCACAATTTCTAAACAACGCGCTGTCAGGTTTATCAGGTGATTATTTTAGTTGCTAACAGTTGGCGATGCTGCAAGCGCCCCAAGTCATTCGAAACTTTGATGGTAATTTGCAAGAGTGGCAATCTTTTTTCGATTGTTTAACCTCTACCATACACGAAAATGTTCACTGACACCTGAACAAAAATTTAAATACCTAAATAGTTTACTAACGATCACCTGGCTGAAATAGTACGAGGGATTAAAACATTGGGGCAAGGTGCGGAAGCAAAAGTTCCTTAGTTGATCTTTGTTGTATTGGACAAGCTATATGAAGAAACCAAGCAAATCTGGAAGTATGAAACCGAGGAAACTGACTTTCCGTCCCTGCAGGAGTTCCTGGATTTCCTGTTGAAAAGAATGAGTGCCTTAGCTGAAGTTAAAACACAGCATTTCACATACCAACGACGTCTTTGCTATAGGGAAAGCCACCCCTATTTTAATACAACACGTTAGTTCATTAGAACCTGCAACCAGTTGTGACTCCTGTAACAGCCGAAACCAGTACCAATACCACTGTGACCACGACACATGCGTCTTTTTGTGATGAATATAGGGGTAACCAGAATAATTCACTTGCCAGAATTAAATTGTTTTCCAAATCCGAGACGGATTCAACGTATGGCACGACATTCATGGATTACTAGACTCAGCTTCTACCCGATCTTTTATCACTGAATTGTACATCAATCGACTTCGGCTTACAAGATCAAATGCGCGTTTCATTATTGATACCATCAATAAATCAAAGGCAGGAAGCTCACGAAGAGTTGCCCAGATAATTTACCGTTAGCCAACCGTAAGTACAACTAATCAGGACCAATCGAGATATTGTTGTGGTGCGACCATTTTCTAAACACCATAATAGAGAGCAAGCTAACTAACTAACTCGTCTAATAATTTGGTGGCGTTGAGTACCAAGTTTGGCTGGATTCTTGGGGAAGATACAGCTGTGTCCTATAAACTATTTTTCCCAAAAAATGGCTTATTAATGAATTATTATATAAAAGTTATCCTATTGTATGAGTTATCCTTTCACATTTGATTTTAATTTTCTATTTTGCACTGTCTGTCCTATACCCAAAGCATTTTAGCTTTATTGTTAAAGAAAAACTTTTAACAATATACAGGGTAAGCCATTTTCGAATGGTCCATACATCTCTTAAATTATGCAAGCTACAAAAAAAATTGTCAAAGACAATGGAAGTATGTACTTGCCCTTCAAGCACTCCCAAGGTCACCTGAAAGAATATTATGTATATTAATAAAAAAATAATTTAATTTTCATAGCGAATTATAAGCATTTTAACTAAAATATATTACTTCAGATGACCTTTCCTAGTCTTTTCGAGTACAATGTCAACAATAGGGGTTTCTATTTAAAAAATGACGTCGACCTTCAAATGACCTTGAAAATTGACCTGAAGGTCAGGGGCATTAATACAGATAGATGCCCCCATTGTCCTTGCCAATTTTTATCTAAACAATTTTTTTTTCCAGCTGGCGTATTTTAAGAGATACATATGTACGTATGTATATATTTGGATCCTTCGATTAAAATGGCTCGCCATGAATATGAAAAGTGCACCAAAAACCAAGAATCAACCATGCACAAGTGCATGGTTGATTCTTGTTTTTTTTAAAGAGTATATGGGGGGGGTGTGATATTTCTACTTTTTTGTTAGAGTAGATATGTGATGAGTAGATGGCTTCTTTATTTCACCGGCTCACCAAGTCGTAAATATTGGAATGTTATTAAAAATAATATATTTGTCTATAAACAAAGCCGAAAAATCATATTGTTAAATATGTTTTCTCTGAATAACTCTTCAGTTATAAATAATTTCATTAAATATGTGCCTTAATCCATAACCCTTGTAATATACTCGGCGCGACCGTGTGAGTAAGTAAAAAATAAAGTTAAAGTACATGAATTTGCATTATAGCGATTATACTCGACGAGACTCATAACAAAAAAAAAGTTGATTTAACTTTGATGATTGTTATTTAGAGACATACAAAATATTGTTACTGAATATTGTCACTTTGATAATTATGAACACAATGTTTAAAATATTCTTTACAAATCGTTTAATATGGCCCACACAAAATGTCACCACAATCTCCTCTTATCCGGACTATTTCCAACCGCACACATCAAAAATGGGAAGGGGAACCACAAAAAAAAATTAAAAAATAAAATTATCATAATTTCCCATCATCCAGATTCATAAAATACTGATGTACAAATATGAACCAGATAGACAGAAATAATCTTTTGTATTCGTATACTCAAACCACACGTAAAAATAATTCATATATCCATCATTCCATTCACCAATCGTGTCATATTCGATCATTTAGCAAAAATTGAAAAATGAAAAAAAAAAAATCGTCTTCCATAATTCCCTAAATTTATTCAATATAATGAATTTTTTTGTTTTCTCCCCAATGCACCCACCCACCCAATCAACACGAAATAACTGGTGTACATATATATACAATCATAACACAACAGTTTATAGATACACAATATTTAAGTCTTTTGTTATGAAAAATGTTGTGGTAGCTGTGCTAGTTTGTATATGTATAACTAAAAATCTTGAAAAATTGTATCAATTCGAAAAACAACAACAATAATTTTACTGTGTTATTCAATAATGGTGTATGAGAATTGCGCATCATTCGCCGCACAAAAAAAAATCGTTGGTTGGGAGGTAAAATATATCGTAAATTATGTACATATCTTTATTGATACACTGTTTTAAAAAATTGAGCAACATTGTCTTGTTGGTTCTAACATCGTTTTTAGAAGGACAGAACATCTATCTTTTTGTCAATATGTATGTATTTGAGCAACATATATTTCAAAACAATTAGCTCAATTTTCTTACTCTCAAAATTATTATTGAGCAACATACAATTTTTTATTTATTCCATAAATATCAATTCTTGGAATAGTGTTATTCAATAATGAGCAAAACATTAAATATTATTTATTCAAACAATCTAAAATTGAGCAACACACATTATCTTTCTCTAGAGCACATAGAAATGAGGGTTTCACTTGAGTTTTGATTTAGTGAATATAATTCGCTAAGTCAGAACGTTCTTGCCTCATATTTAATGTATGAAGTTAGAATTGTATTTTATAGTTTGGTCGTAGCTACCTGATGAGTGGATCCAGCTTCTTGTTCGTGCGAGATTTTCAGTACGAAACCAAACCACCGCAGAGAAAACTCATGGAAAAGTTTTAATTTTTTGGAGTCGATACACTTTGTATGAATCTCGGGTTAAAGTACGGGGGGAATTTTCTGATTAACAAGTCGAAAAATGTTGTGAATGCCATTATTGTTAATATATTCTGTCTATAAAAAGCCGAAAGAATCTTATTGTCTTTCTCTAATTTAAATATTTTAATTCATAGAAGTATTTTTAGTTCATAGAGTTTATAGAAATGGAATTATCGTAATTCAAAAAATTTTTAACATCTCCTGGTCAAATGTAATCGTTATTAACATTTCTCACATTGTTACAAAACTTAAACTATTTTAAACCACATTCAGAAAGTATAATTTAATTACAAAAAGAAAACTTTCTTATCTCTTTAACTTAATTTTATTAAAATAATGTTTTTATTTTATTTCAGGTGAGCGATATTTTCCTTCCTGTGCTTAATTATAGCAGAAGAAGACAATACATACCCACAAAAAAAAGTCAACTTCGTTCGAGCTGAACAAAAACCAGGTAAAAATAGAACTTTTGTATAGATAGAATATTACTATACATATACGTATAGTTTTTGGACAACAACAAGTTAGAAGAAGAAGAAGCAAACTTTCGATTCCAAACTATTTCGAAACAAAAAACTTTTAGATTTTTAAAGAATTTTATTTTTTCGGAAGTATGATTCTGTGTTTATATAGAAAGATTTGGAAGTAACAAAATTATAAAAAAAAAAATTCTTTTTGTGTTTATTGTAGTTTTGCGGTTGAATGAATTTTAAGTTTTTTGCTCAGATTTTTTTTTTTTTTTTTTATCCAGAAAATAAGAATTTAATCAAAAATATAGAATTTGCTTCTTTTTTATTTTTTGATACATGAAAGTGAATTTTGTATTTTTATATGAATAGGATTTCATATATAGGCTATATCTATACAAATTGGGGAAGATTATATTTTGGACAGGCCATAAAAAAGTTGAACTTGTTCCTTTTTGGGGTCAAATTGTTTAATTTGACTTTCTCTTTTTTATTCGGATAAGTTTTCTTATAGACAAATTTTATGGGTAGTTTGTCATATTAGTGGATTTGATTTATTAGAAGTGTGGATTTATATATAAGTATAATTCCGGATACCGGGGATTGTGCTATTCTTTTAGTCGTTCCTTATTTAAATCAAGAAAGTCTAAGTTCAGAAGCTTGGTAAAGAGGTTAGTAACAAAAAGAAAAAGTTTAGAACTTTAAGTAAATTTTTTCATTCTTATTTAACTCTTATTTTCACTTTGAGTGGTTTTCGGGTAAAACAAAACAACTAGGAAAATAATTTATGAAACTGAGACCAATATAGTTAGCAATTATTGTAGCCGCTTGTACAGTTTAAAGTAAACACTTAATTTTATGTTTAACCTGCCAATGTTTAGAATTTCAAATTCATGTTTTTCAGCTTCGAGTTTCGCTCTGCACTCTCTCATACTCAAATTTTAGTTGTTTTTGAGTTTGAAAATACCACTGCTTAGAGATCATATCGCTAAACATGGATAATTTACTTTTCTCCATTCAATTTGTTTTTAACCAAGGTTGTTTGGCCGTAAAATGATTCATCGCTAGACTTGGAAAGGAGACCATTAGTTCTGGATTTAGAAATTCACTCAAGCATTTTTAAGGTTTAGAATTTTTTGTCTAGATTTGTAATCACGGTATGCTATTTGACTCAAATGGTTCTAAAACATATTTAGAGTGATTCTCAGACATGTGCAAGAAATAAATTAAGGATATGTGTTTCACTCAACTTACTGTCACAAAAGATGTTTCAAGCATAATTTATTCCATTTTAAAAATGAATAGAATAGAGTGTATGAATAGAAAACTCAAAAATACTTTCATATGTTGACCAAATTACTTTCAAAGTAAAAATTCGAAGCTCCATTCCCAGTTAATTTGACTGAGAAATGATTGAATTATTGATTTCGAAAATTCCATTCGTATCTCTGAAGATTTAGATTATCTTTGCCATCTGTCAATTTTAGCTCAATACAGCATGTATTTTCACTCCTAAATTGGATATTAAATATGGTTTAGAATTTCACTAAAATTTTTATGAATGTTAATGTAATTTTCAGAGAAAAAGCCAAGTAAAGAAGCAACGAGAATTTCACTAATGAATTCTCAATTGTTTAAGAAAATTCGTGACTTTAGTGATATGTAAAATATTTGAGAATCGACGTATTATACTCGGTTTAGGATTTCATTCAATTCAATGTTTAAAACTCTTCATTAATACGGGTAGCCGATTTTTATAATTTCACTCAAAAACGTTTTAAACTTACGATCAATAAGATTCTTTCAGCTTTTTATAAATAAAATATATTAACATTAATGGAAGAATAAATGAAGAGGCTAATCATGTATAATATATCTACCAAAAAAGTAGAAATATCAAAATCTCCCCCGTACTTTAACTCAAGATCCATATAAAGTGTATCGACCCTGAAGAAAAAATGAGAACCTCCTCCTTGAGTTCTCTAAGTGGTACTTTGGTTTCGTATAAAAAGTTCGATCTAATCTTGAGGTAGCTACCACCAAACTACAAAATACAATTCTCACTTCATACATTCAGTATGAAGTAAGAACGTACTGACCTAGCGAATTATATTCGCTAAATCAAAAACTCAAGGAAATCCCTCATTTCTGTGTGTTTTATGCCCACACAAATAATAGAAAGAGAAGTTTACCTGTGTATTAAAATCAATAAGATTATTTCGGCTTTTTATAGCCAAATTATATTAACAATAATGACAATCACTACATTTTATGCCAATATCGTAGCTACGTGTGAACTTTTCAAAAGGAATTTTCATTATTGCGCGGAAAGGACCAATGCTAAGCGGCTTTGGGGAGTTTTTTTATTTTTGTCTATATGAATGCAAAAATTTCAAAAAATCGAGGAAGCGTGGGTTTTGGGCGGTAGCCCCGTCCTCTAAGATGTACAACGAATTATATAATATTTCAAAAATTTGTTATACAGTGGTTTGCGTTCGTTTATACGTACCATAATTTTTACAACATCATCGAAAAGTAAACCAAAATTTAACATTTTACGTATTTCTAAAAACTATTATTGTTTAATTTAAAAAATTAAAAAAAAATATTTATGAATTGCAGTGGATTTCTTAAATTTTCATTTATTATTCAAATTTTTTACAAAATTGCAAAGAAATCTGATGCATTCGTTTATGCGCATTGGCATATTTTTACCGAAAAATTGTAAAGCGTATCAAGGAATGAAATATTAATACTTCGTCCCACCTCCCTTATGCTTAATACCTTCAAAAATTCGTTTTGGCATTGACTGCCAAAGATTTTGGAGCATATTGGGACTGGTTTCATCCCAGCATTGCTTGATACACTGCTTCAGATCATTTACTGACGAAAATTAATGTCCATTTGCATAAACCTTTGCAGCCAGTGTACCACGAAGATTCTCAATGGGGTTGCAGTATGGACTACATGCTGGCCACTCTAGTAATGGAATATTTCTGAACTCAAATCAATCCTTAGATGCCTGTGAAACGTGGATCGCAGCGTTGTCCTTTTGAAATACGAACTCACTATCAATGTGATCTTCAATAAATGGAATCAAAATATGTTCCAGCATTCCGGTTAGACCTGAATCGAGTCATTACAAAATATATCTTAAGGGGGGGGGGGGGATGCTACCACGACTTAATCCCGGTGCTCAATGGGGTAGAGCAAGTCGGTCGTTGGGTTTAGTAGCTCTCCTTAAGATCTAGTTAAAGTCGCAAAAGAAAAACGTGGTTGAAAACAACCAAAGGGAAAGAAAATGAAAACGGACCGACCACATGGTTGAGTGTGGCCTGTTGTTTGGAAATCTTTTACGGTGAAGTAAGATGATTTTCGGATTCATCCGTAAATCGTGAAAAATATAAATGAAAATGATGGACAGTTGGCGATATGGGCCCTAACAGATGTTAGTAATAGAAAGGTTGTTGAATGTTGGGCGTTGTGAACTAAAGGGAGGTCAGTGCAAAGCACTTGTCGCCTCCCATCCCATAGGGGTAAGTGCACAGACCCTCAATAAACTTTCTATTACTAACATCTGTTAGGGGGGCCTATGGCCAATTTTCCATAATTTTTTTTAAATATTTTTCACGGTTTATGGATGAATCCGAAAATCATCTTACTTCACCGTAAAAGATTTCCAAACGGTAGGCCAACACTCTACCCATGTGGTTGTTTTCCTTTATTTTCTCTTTGGTTGTTTTCAACCACGTTTTTCTTTTGCGACTTTAACTAGATCTTAAGGGAGTTACTAAACCCCACGACCGACTTCCTCTACTCAACTGATCACCTAGATTAAGTCGTGGTAGCATCCCCCCTTAAGATACATTTTGTAATGGAATGGCTCGATTCAGGTCTAACATATTACAGAACTACCGCTCCAAAATCCTCGCTTTGACAATTTTTTTGAAATTCTAACATTCATAGAGATTGGAGCATTTTTGAAAAATTCATGTTTTTTAATAATTATTCACATAATAAAATAGAGAACGTCCTAAAGCCACTTAGCATTGTACGCTTTCCGCAAGGATGCCAGGAAAATGTCAGAAAAATTTCAAAAATTTTTACATTTATAACAATACATATTTCCATTTGTATTTCACATACTAAAATAAAAAACTCTCCAAAACCGGTTAGCATTGGTAAAATTGGTTGTTTCCATATTGTTGATAAAAAAAATTTAATGAAGTATTCCATTTCGGTTGGGCACTTTAATTTGTATTTTTTGGAATTTTTTTTTCGTAATTTTTTCTTTCGGGAATATGATGGTCTCCCAATTTAAAGGGGTTGGATATAGATTTCGAAAACTTAATATTCCAAATTAAAAATTGTAAACTCAAAATCCCTAAAGCCAAAATCCTAAAAATCGAAATTTCAAAAACAAATAATTCCAAATCCAAAATGCTAAAATTCAAAAAATTGGAATTGAATTTTCTTAAGAATATGCATGTACCTATAAAAGTGTGAACGTTAGAATTTGAGAGCAAGCTACTTTAAATTTAAAATAGAAACTATCGTCTAATCGAATTAGGATATTTTAGCCTTTTACTCTGGCCGATTCATAACTTGAGGGGACATAGCACCTTCAAATTTCAATTTTTTTTTTTTTTTTAATGTAAATTTTTAAATGAAAATGAAGACATATCTTAATTAAACTTTGCACATAATGTTTTATTAGTATTTAACTATACAAAAAAAAATTTTAATTTTTTTTGGCCCCGCGTCGTCTGCTAGAATTTTAAAACACCAAAATATCACGGTGGGCAGGATTTCTGTTTTCAGAAAAGTCTGAAACAAAAAATAAAAACGGAGTTTTAATCGGCATCAAATTCGCTATAGAATGAACTGAAAAGAAAAAAATTGGTTGAAAAAAAACAAAATGGCGGCGTTTTTTCAAAAATCGACGTTTTTTGCCCCCCGAAAACCTGTTGTAACTTAAAAAATTGTAAAAATTGCCCTCTACTTTTACATCTGTTCTGTAAGAGAACAATAAAGCAGATGTTACTGTGAGAAAGTCGATGTAGTAGCGTACTGAACGAAATTCATTGAAAAAACGACCTTGACGCGCCTTGCTATATATGATCACTATTTTTTTTTTTAATGAATTTCATTTTTATATTATTAAAACCATAGAATTTGTTAGAATAAACCTTTAAATATTCTAACAAATTCTATCAAAAAAAAAATTTCGATTTTTAAAAAATTTGTAGGTGCTAATCAAAATCAACTATTCGAAATTTCAAAATTCTTCCGAAGTGCGAAAAAATTATAAAACAATAAACACTATCACAAGAAAAAAATCGAGCCAAGCGAATATTTTCTAAAATTAGTAAAAAAATGTTTTATTGATAAAAACACATTTTTGCAAGTTTGGGTTTGGAATTTAGTTTGAAGTAATTTTGAAAAGGGAATTTAAAAAATTGGAATTTTGTATTTTGGAATTTAGAAATACATATATTTATTTTTAATTTTTTGGGAATAAGGAATTTGGAATTAATAATTTTTAGTATTGTGCCTCTCCAGCGATAGCCGGCCGGCGATTATCTGAAGATTTTATAGTTCTATAAAGACATCGAACAACAAATTTTATTAAGTTGGGTTTAACCTAGTACTCGCCTTAGGCGGCAGAAAGAGATTCAATTCAGCTATAGTTAGTTGTATTGAGGTACGAAAAATTTTACGTTTGTAGAAAAACATGGAAAGGTTATTGAATTTATACTAATTTTTCTAAAAAAAGGAAAAAATTGTTCTAAACAACACCAAATTATACCGGCCCTATATCTCAAATTTACCCTAAAATGACAGGCCGATTATTGCAAAGTTTTGAAAATTTCCAGAATCTTACTATGTAATTTCAAGAAATTGAGCAATATTAGATAAAATTTACAGAGTTTTTAAAAATTCATGTAGCTACTCTAAGGCTATTAATTTAAATAAAATTTAAGAATTTTTCAGAGACTTAATTTCATAGTTTTAGGAATTTCTCTAATTTTTAAAATTTTAGGTGCTAAAATTTTAAGAAATTTAAAGAATTTTATGAAATTTTATGAGTATCCCAAAAAATTATGGCTTTAATAAATTAAAGTAACATTAGATAGTTGGGATACCATCATATTCCCGAACAAAAAAATTTCCTAAAAAATACCGAATTGCGAGGCTGATTATTTGACTTAAATAATCCATTTTAGCCGTGTTTTCCATGAGAACTGCCCTGGAACTCGATAAATTTTAAACGCCTTTTATTCTAAAAACAGGTTATAATTGTAATTATTTATTGCTGCAACAGCTTGAAATGTGATTTTGAGGAACCTGACTAAACTCTAATGGAGTAATAGTGAATCTAATAAGACCCAAGGAGAGCCATGTCAGTTATTTGCTGTTAAAATGCTGGTAATAGTTGTCTAAGATTCAATAATATCGGATTCTGTAGTTGACGTCTTTGGTTCACAAAAGACAACGCCATATTGGAAATTGTTAATTTTCTAAAGTTGTGAATTTCGCTCGTATTTTTAAAAGGTTATTACGTAATTGTGGTGATGCTGCATGTAATAGAGGTTAGAATAAAATTTGTTCAATTTATCTAATCTGGCTAAAGACTTACTTCGGAACATCAGTTTTTCAATATAAATATGTTTAAATGAAATCAAGAAGGTTTCCACTTCTGTTTATAAGACCGAATCACTCGACAATAACTTTTAAAAAATTAAAAATGTTTAGTTTTTTAAAATTCTCAGATTTTTGATGTTTTGAATTCCAAAAATTTATCCGTTTTTTATTTTAAATTTTCCAAACGAATTTAACAAAATTACAAATTTAATTAATAAAATTAAAATATTCTAACTGAATTTTTAGATTTTCTAGAAATTCAAGAAATTTCCAAATTTATTACAAATTTTGAGAAATTAAATTTAAGGACTATTTAAAATTCATGAAATTTACAGACAAATATTATTTCAAGGGCTTTACAACTTTTAAAATCCTCTTGAGTTTTAAGATGTTGAAATTTTTAATTACAATATTAGAGAATATTAAAAATTTAAGAAACAGTTTTTCGAATTCTTAAAATTTTTAATATTTTAGTTCAATAATTTTCCGAAAAGAAAAATTAAGAACTTAAGAGATTTATTTAAATTCAAGTGCTTTTACAAATTTACAAACTTAAGAAATTTTGAAATTTTTTGAATTTCTAAGAATTTGAATATTAAAAAATATTAGCAATTTTCAAAATTTGAATTATTCAAATTCTTATAATCAAGAGTTACAAAAAATATAAAGAATCTCTCTAATTATCAGATTTTCCAGAAACTCGAAAAATTTAACAATTTTTGAGAATTTCATGAATTTTACCGATTCAAAAGAAAAAATTACATTTTAAAAATATTAATTTAAATGTTGAGGAATTCCAAGAAATTTACAAAATTTAAGAAATTTAATAGTTTGAAATAGTAAAAAATTTTAAGAATTCATAGATGTACATATTTTTAGATTAAGATAACTAGTTCAAGAATTTAAAAATTTTAAAGAATCCTATGGAATTGAATGGACATCATGAAATTTAAGAATAAATAGAGTTATTAAAATTGTTAATTTTATAAATATGAAGTACTTCTATTCTAAAATATTTAATACGTAAGTTTTCCAAAACTGTAAAAATTTAAAAAATTGTCACCATTTATAAAACTGATCAATTTATTCTGTACATTTTAGAACATTCTTAGAAATTCAGTTTCGGGAATTCTTCAAATCAGAATTTAGTTCAAAAACTTTCAATATATAATTTAAGAATGCCGAGAATTTCTTAAAATTGGTCAAACTTTAGATGCTATAATTTTCAAAATATGTTGGTCTTAATTACAATAAGATTCTAAAAAATTTAATTACTTATATCAAGAGATTTAAAAACTATGCTTTATACTAATATATAAATAAAATGCACATATTTATCAATTTAATGAATTTCAAAATATTTGAAAATTGCAACGGTTTAACCCATTTTAAGAAATTTTAAAATCTAAGTATTTGGTAAAATTTCATGATTCAAAATAATTTTGAATACGTTTAAAAATTTAGAAAATTTTAAAGTTTGGAATTTTTAAGAATATTTCAAATTTAAAAATGTAAATAATTTTAAGAATTTTTTTTTAATTTCACGGTGTGAAATTTAATGAATATTAATCAGTCAGTTTTATGAATTAGCGGAACTTAAATAAAAATGTAATTTACAAATTCTTAAAAATTACGGAGAATACCAATAAATTTCAAATCTTCTGGAATTTTATAAATTAAATAGTTTTAAGTATTTTAAGAATTTTATTTATTTGCAATAATCGAATTTTTCAAATCAGTATACATAGTTCAATAATTAAAAAAAAATGTAAATATACTAAGGGCTTACCATAATTTTCAAAATATTTTTATAATACTGCATTCATTTTAATTTTTAAGATTCAAAAAGTTTAAATATTCTAAATTATTAATTTTTGAATTTCAAAATTTCAAGGAATTCAACAAAATTAAAGTTTATAATTTTCTAGTTATTAAGGAGTATTAAAAACTTAATTAATTTTCTTAAGATTTTAATTAAAAAATTTTAAGAGTTTTTAAAACATTTTTAAACTTAAATATTCCCGAAATTTACATAATCATGAACTTAGACAACACCAAAAATTTTCAGATTCTCTCTTTCAAAAATTGAATTATTTAGTGAAATATTTATTTATAAGAATTTTAAGAATTTATAAAATTTAAATAAATAAAATTTAATAAATTTCAAAATTATTTCGAGAATTTAAAGTTGAAAAATTCCAAAGTTTGCAGAAATTTACACGCTTAAAAGAATTTCAATGTTATATAGAGGGGATTTCAAAAATATTACCAATTTCAAGCAATTTAACAATTTTAATTTTATGATACTTCTTGAATTCAAATTAAAATTATTCTTAAAATGTAAAATTTTAATTTTCAAGATATTTAAACATTTAAGAGTATTAAAAGTTTGCAATTTTTAAGTGGTTAAATAATATTTCAAATTTAAGTATTCAAATAATTTCAGAAATTTTAAGAATTTCACTGTTTATGTCCGTGTTCTGATATTCTTAGAATATAATTTTAGTTAAAAAATTTAAGAAATTTAAGAATTAACAAAATTATTTTAAAAATTTTGTTTTAAGAATATGAAACAAATTTCAATCATTTTAAGATTTTAAAAAATTTAAGACTGCTAAAAATTAAATTTTTTCATGAGATTAACAAACTGAGGGAAAACATTTTCAAAATTTTTTGAATTTCTACATAGAATGGATTGGAAATTATTTTACAAATTTTAACTAGAACAACTGAATATATTTTTAATTCTAAGAATTTTAGTAGTTACAATTTTTTATACTGAAAAGATATCAAACATTTCGAGAAATTAAATTTTAGAAATTATGAGTGTTCAAGAATCGCAAAAAATTCAAAATTTCCCAATTTTCTTCAAATTTAAGATTTACCATAATTTTCAGAATATTTTTATTTTAAGAACATATTTCAAGAATATACAAACGTAAAGATTATCAAGAATTTTCAGATTTGTCAGAATTTCAAGAAGTTTGTAAATTTAATAAATTTTAAGAGTTTTGAGAATTTTAAGATGTCGTAGGTAAATTTTCATTAATTTTCTAAATAACTTTTATTCAAGAATTTCAAGATTTTTGAATAGTTGCGGTTTTAAGGAAAAATATTGTACAAATACAAGAATTTAAATATTTTAAGAAATTTTAAGAATTTCACAGTTTTAAATAATTCTTAAAAACTGTATAATTTTAAGAAATTTTAAGATTGATACGAAATTTAATTAAAGGGTATGACTAAATTTTAAAAATTAACTAAATTTACATGAAAACTTAGTTTTAAGGATAAGACATACATATTTCAATAATTTTAAAATTCTAAAAAATAAAAATTTTTAATTATTTCGAAAAACACACTCAGTTTTCTACGAATTTTAAGATTTTAAAATTAATTATATTTTAAATAATTAATTATACATTTAAAATTCTCAAAAATTTATATTAATTTGAAGAGGTTTAGAAATAAAAAATATTTGGAATTTTAAAATTCGTTCGACTTTCAAGAAACTTACAAATCCTTTACAAAGATTGTGGATATTTTTAGTGTCTTAATAGTCAACAAAAATTAGATGCTGATATAGTTTTTTTTTGTTGCCCGCAGACAAAACCATGAAACAGAGATTTGGAAATATTTATAATCCGCTTGATCTTTCGAGTGAAAATAAGGAAATTCAAAATTATTAATTTTTTTTTTCTTAATATAACAGCTGTAAACCTTCAAAACCGTATATCTAAGTTTAAAATATCTTAAGTAACTGTCTCGGATTGCCTTTCGTTACAAGGCGGCATGCAACACATCATTCTCGAATTATTCAAATTTTACATCATAAACCCCATGGCTAATTATAAATATTTCGCGCTTGGTGTAGGATGCATAAATAATCTGTAGTGAAAATAATTTTGTTTGTTCATTTTCGCGCAAATAAAATTTCAACAAAGAAATAAAGAAAAACTTTACACTTTAATTTAAAATTTTATTAATTTCCGGCTACATAAATGTTTCGAACTATAGCCGTAAAAACGTGATTATCACTATATTGATGTGTTTGAATTGTTTAAACATGTAAATATCGCGGCTTTTAAAAAATTAAAGATGATAATCCATTCAATATGGTGGTGGTGGTTGTTTGGTGTGGTAATAAAAAAGTACAGGTGTGTGCGCGTTATTCAAGGTAAAAGATTTGTGGAAATATATCTAAAAATAAAATTCATTATCTTATACAAAAAGTATCGCGTGTTTTATAAGATTTGGGATTATGTATAAATTTTTTTAAGCCGATCACTTACTAATTTTGCATTCATCTCGCATACAGATTTTTTTTTTTTTTTAAATAATCGACCAATTCTTTCTTCGTTTTATTTGTACTGCTTTTAGGTTTCGTTTATGTTATACGGGTGTGCAACAATGTTTCGCGAAAATTATGTTATATACAGAAATATGACGGAGAGACCGAAGAAGAAATCTGTAGTCTGAAGAAGAAACTCACAAAACTTAAGAAGGTTCTTTTTTATTATTTATTTTTAGAATATTGTAAAGACAAATATGTCCATTATTATGGTCAAACAAAAAAGAAATTTAAGAACTATTTCGAATTATTGTTGTAATACCACAAAAAAACATAAAATACTTTATACAACACACAATGATGGAGAGTGCGGCACAGTTGGTCTTGAGATATAAATATTTTCGCGAACATTAATGATCGCTCATCTTATACTATATGTATGTATGTACAGCATGATTTATGGAATGGAATTGGATATTTGGATCCAAATTTATGGATTTCACTTTTCTTTTAATATTTTTTTTGTTTTGTTTTGTTTGTGCTTATCTCTTCAAATCGACATTTTCCATTATAACCTCCTGGCCACATGATGGAGTCATACATCAGAAATAAAAGAATTAAACGATAAAATGAATCATATAAAAGTTAATCCGATTAAGATAAATGTTTTGTAATTTGAAAAGAAATGAAAATGACGTATATATGTGTCCATATTATATGTACATGTGCGGGGTGTGCCTCACCATTATGTTTATGCGCATATTTTGGATGGCTTGAAATGGTTTAGTCTAATTAATACGATTTCTAATTTTTTTAAATTGAAGATAAACACAAACACATTTATTGGGTTAACCCAACTTTGGGCGCCCAGCTAAAAACAAACTTAGAAAACTTTAATTTAAATTTAGAAAATGTTTCGTATCGAAAAGGTTTCGAATTTGAAAAAATTGTTTCAATAAGATTCTTTCGGATTCACAACATTTTTCGACTTAAACAAAAAAAAATGAAGAGGCCAATCATTTATAATATATCTACCAAAAAAGTAGAAATATCAAAATCCTCCCGTACTTTAACGCGAGAATCAAAGTATATCGACTCCAAAAAATAAAAACTTTTCTTGAGCTTTCTCTGCCGTAGATTGGTTTCGTACTGACAAGCTCACACGGACAATAACTTCGGTCTACTCATCAGGTAGCTACGATCAAACTACAAAAATACAATTCTAACTTCATATATTAAGTATGAGGCAAGAACGTAATGACTTAGCGAATTATATTCACTAAATCAAAACTCAAGGAAACTCCTTCATTTCCCTTCATAAAAGCCGAAACAATCTTGTTATATAGAAAAAAATCTGATGTTTTCCGTTTTATGCTGATATGTGGCTCTCTTGATTTACTGAAATACCTGTTCGGAGTTTCTCAATATATTATCTCGAAGACAATTTTTTGGAAGTTTTAAGAAACGCCACGAACCTTGTTGATGAATACAGGTTAAAACGAATTTTGAAGATATTCCAAAGTTTCACACCTTTATCAAACGCTTTTCTTTGCTAAGAAAATAAAATATGGAAGCATCCTTTAATATGTAAATTTATGAGAATGAGGTTAATCGTGAGCCTCTTGTTTCGTACAAAAACCTGCAAAGAAATTAAGAGTACTGGAATTTGGCAGATCTAATAAAAAAAAATTAACTAGATGAGTCTTGTAAAATATGGAATCGTATTCAGTTAAATTAAAAAAAAATCAAATTTCGCTTTTTGTATGTTTGCTTGAATCAATGATTCCGGTTGAGATTAGTTGAACCGTCCCCAAACATTGCTTTTGTATTTAGGATTCATCTATAGCCTCCTCACAAATGGTTTCGAGCGTTTGTTTCTTTCTTCTAATTTTTTCATATTGCTCTGTATATCTGATCGTTCTTGGAATGAACTTTTTAGCAAATTCGTAAACTATTCATAACTTTCAGAGAGTTACAAGCCTTGAGATTTTAAAATTTTAAAATTTCTTAATTTACACCATATTTTATTATTTGTGCAAACAAACGGATTGTTTGAACAATCAAATTATGCCGTTGTTTGCACGAACAATAAAATATTTTTTTAAATGTAGTAAGCTGTACAAATAACAAAATTGTTTGTTCAAATTTTACCAAATACTGAAATTCTGCATAATTATATCAATAAAGGATTTTTAGTAAAATTTTGTATCTAGCTAGCGAAGTTTTGTATTTAATAAATGTTTAAATTCGCCCGCTATCTTAAATTATAGCTTCCTAAGTATGATTTCAAAATAGGACTGGGTGATTTTGGCAGTCTTTAAAATTTTGAAATCCTACAAAAACCAACAAATTATGGGAAATATATTTAAAATGTAAACTGAATGTAAATATTCATAGAAAATAGGCAAAATATTTAATATTTTTAAACGTAAAATACAACCTTCAAAATGGCTTCAAAATTCAATAAAACTTAAACTAAGAATTTCGAACTTTCATAGAATATTTTAGAACAATTAGTTTTGCAAATGTAGATACTTTTATAAACTTTAGCAGCACCAAGGTTGCTCGTACGGTGTCAGTCGCAGTCCTGCAGGCAGTATACTTATTTCTTGCAAGGCATCCAAAAATTGAACACTTCTTTGCATATTGATATTGAGGCATCCTATTCGGTTGCTGCTGATATCTTGGACCAGCAGTCTTTATTTTTGACTGGTGACGGCAAAGTCTCTTTTTTTTAAACATTGAGATGAACTATAGATATGAATACATAGGTAAACCATCTTGAATGATTTTGAGATTGTATTAACGGCACCCACGATTCTTAGACTCAAAATTTTGTCGCAATCATTGGCACACACATTATTGTAAGTTAAACACCGGGTTATGTTGTACCGGGAGAAATTGTTAATACAAAAAGATTTTTTTAAATTTTTTTATGCTTACTATATGGTTTTTGGTAGATTTTGTAACGCTAAATACGATCCCGTTTTCAAATTTTCCCTAACTTTTTTAGGCGTTGAGTTATTTCAAATGAAAATGTGCCAAAAACACGCTTTTTTACACTTTTAGGTTAGAATACCGCAACTTTTTTTTTTTTTTTTATATTTACTTCAACGTAATTAAAATTTTTCCTGATAAATATCGAAATCGATTTAAAATTTCGCTAACTGTGCTGAAATGCCAAACCTGTGGGCACTAATGATGCAGAAATTTCCACGATAAATTTCCAAAAAACATCCAAAAATTGTTTAGTTACCATAACAAGGAAGGTCGGAACGGTGCCAGTGGAACAATTGAACCGAAATGCTGCGATCTTGCGTTATATGCTGGAAATGCATTTCTTTGTGGACCCCTTTTTATTTCTTGAATATTGACACTTTATTGTGAATGAGCTTATACTCAAAATAAAGTGTCGCAAAATGTATATTGTAAATAAATAAATGAAATAAATGAAAAAACCTGGCATGATAGGGTAATTCTGTGGCAAGATTCGAATTCAGAGCAAAAAATTAAATACTTCGGAGTCCGCATGCAGTTTTCGAACCGTGCTGGTTTTAGGAACTGAGTTGAACGTTGAATTTGAGGTTCAGTTGAGGGTTCGGTTGATTGGCGTTGAGTTGTTTGTGGTCGAGTTGGGATTGAATAGGAGTTGCGATGCAGTTAGGTATCGGGTTCGGTTGGGGATTTGTCGAGTTGATGGTTTAGCTGGGGGATAGACTGAATTAATTTGAGCTGAGTTTATTTACGCATGTAGAATTCGTACGGAGACGATTTCGGGATTGAATTGGCGGGTGAGTTTGGATTTGGTTCGAACTGCGGGGTGAGTTGAGGTTGAGTTGAAATCTGATTTGGGATTGTATTGGTAATTGAGGGTTGATTTGAAGTTAAGCTGGAGATTGAGTTGGAGGTTGAGTCGGATGTTGAGTTGATGATTGAATTGGGGTTGAGTAAATGATTAATGTGCTTTGATGATTTGTTCCTTACCTGGTAAGATTTTAGCCCTTTATATTTTTTTCTTGATTTTCCGATTGAAAGCAATAAGCTAAATTTCATGCTGAAGGGTTGCTCATTTTAACAGATATATTAATTCAGAGTTGTCAAAGATGCGACCTTAATTATTTAAATAAAATAATTATAAAATGATAAAATGATTCCAACAGGCGGTAGGGGCGTTGGATGGAAAATCGAATTGTTTTAATTGGAAATCCATTAGCTGGTAAGGTTTGACAAAGGTAGTTTAATTGCAAAAATCATATGTTTATATAGAGCTTTGGTATGAGAGGTTCAATTTTTGCAATCATTCCCTTACCACTGAAGAAATTCTGAATGCAAAGTTCTAGGTAGTGGTGTTAGTGATGAGATGATAACTATTGGTTTATTTTGCCGAAAATTAAAATGTCTCGGATTGTGCTTAGCGATAGGTTAATTTAGAAAATATTTCATGAAAATCGTATTGAGAGGTTTCATTCAGTTTTATATTCCAATAAAAATATTCGTCTGGTTTCTCGTCTGGTAATCAGACTTCAATGGAACCCTCAGCTAAACGCCTAACTCAATCCTCAATGAACACGAACTCAACTCAGAACAAGTCAAAGCCAACTTCCAACTCAAATCTCTGCTCAACCCCCAAATAAATACCCAACTGAACAGGTGAAAGAACCTCTACTCAATCTCAAACCATCCCTAATCATCCCCAACTCGACCACAAATTCGGCCCTCAACTCTACCCTAAACTCAATCAATTAACCTACACTATGGCCATTTACTAAAATATGGAAATATAAGTCCACACCTGGTAACATCTCTGAGATTTTAGTAAATGGCCATTGTGAAGCATCAGGTTCGAACATTTTAAGTGATTTTCAAAATAGCGTCGCACATGCCTAACCCTTTTTGTCTCAATAACAAAAATTGTTTCGGATAGCTTGACCTGTCCAGTTTATGGAAATATAAGCCCACACCTGGTTGGTAACATCTCTGAGATTTTAGTAAATGGCCATAGTGAGTGGTAGCATCAGATTTGAACATTTTAAGTGGTTTTCAAAATTTTCGAAATAGCATCGCACATACCCAACCGTTATTATCTTAATAACAAAAATTGTTTCGGATAGGGTGTCCACTTTATGAAAAAATTGCTCCATACCTTGTTCTACTGGTTATTTACACTTTTTTATGTAGGCCTACACTTTTTCAGTACACTTACACTTTTCGTTAATTTGTGTAGCTACACTTTGTGTAAAATACTTCACACCGGCCTTTTTAGGTGACGTGGTTTTGGGTCAATTTGTATGCTAGTATTGGACCTCTTGGCGTACAGCTTCCAAAAGCTTTTCAATTCTTCGCCTTGACCATAGAAATAGATTAGCGAAACAAATTCCATATTAGACAAGCAAACCGTTCTCGATATTCGATGGGTAGAGACAGGCAGACGGGTAGATATTTTTTCTTTGGTTTTCGGACTCAGGGACTTTCAAACGTTGAGAAAAGTTGTCTGAACCAACCAAATGTTTGATAATTTTTGACCGGGTCTCAATGCTTTCGTCTTTTTGGACCTAAGTAAACTAGCTCAAAATTTGTTGTTGTAGGGCTGGTTGTAAGGAAACTGCGGACAGTTGTAATGAATACTTATGTAAATTCTTTAAATATTATATGACTAGAATATACATTTTATCCCAGTTTACAAAATATGTACATCCTTTTAAGCCAAATCTAATTTAAGGTAGAAGCTTTGGTTTAATTAGTGAAAATGTAGCTCAACATTTGCTGAACTCAAATGCATTTTAAACTCGAGTTTAATTTCTTGTTCGCCAGATAGATTCTGTGTTTAGCTCAAAATGAATACATACAGGGTGAGGAAAAAGTAAGGAAACCCCTACAAATCTCGCGGAGTTCGGTCAAAAAAAAATCGAGCAAGGTTTATTCTTAGGTAATTTTCAACAAAAAATTTAATGGTGAGCTTGGTTGTGACCTTGACCTTCATCTTCAAGGTCATTTGGAGGTCAAAGTAATTGTTTTTAAATTATAACCCCTATTTTTGATGACAGAATCGAAAAGAGCGATGAATTTTACGTCCGAGTATGTATTTCCACGACCTCCCAAGATCATCTGAAGATACATTCTCAAGGAGCCCGTAAAGTTTCTGACAAAAAACGAAAACGTATACGTATACGATTCCAATAAGAATAAAAAAACTCTATAGGATTCCAATTAAAATGTAAATGTGTTAGTAATTTCAAATAAACCTTTGTATATTTTATATTGTCGGCCAAATAACAAGCAATCGTAGAGATTTGGGGAAGGTTCAGCTATGTAGGTCATATAAGCCAAGGTAAGGGGCACATTTTTCAGAAGAAGTTATTTCCAAACGGAGGATTTGGAATCTTGTTAATGGCAGTTTTCCACTTAAAATATTAAGTATTTTCTATTGAAATGAAGCCCAATAACGAAGAATCTCAGAGATGTGGACAAGGTTCGGCTGCATAGGCCATATAAGCCAAGGTATGGAGCACATTATCCAGAAGAAGTTGTTACCAAACGGAGGATATGGATTATTTTAAATGGCAGTTTTCTAGTTAACATTTTGAGTATTTTGCCGAACCTTGCCCAAATCTCTGAGAGTCCTTGTTATTGGGCCCTCAATATTAAATACTCAATATTTTAAATGGAAGCTGCCACTAGCAAGGCGCCAAATCCTCCGTTTGGCAACAACTTCTTCTGGATAATCTGCTCCATACCTTATCTTATATGATCTATATAGCCGAACCTTACCCAAATCTTTGGGAGTCCTTGTTAATGGGCCCTCAATATAAAATACTCAATATTTTAAATGGAAACTGCCACTAGCAAGACGCCAAATCCTCCGTTTGGCAACAACTTCTTCTGGATAATGTGCTCCATACCTTGGCTTATATGATCTATATAGCCGAACTTTACCCAAATCTCTGGGAGTCCTTGGTAATGGGCCCTCAATAGAAAATACTCAATATTTTAAGTGGAAAACTGCCATTAATAAGAATCCAAATCCTCCGTTTGGAAACAACTTCCCCTGGATAATATGCTTTATACCTAGGCTTATATGATCTATATAGCCAAACCTTGCCCAAATCTCTGGAAATCCTTGTTAATGGGTCCTCAATATAAAATACTCAATATTTTAAGCGGAAACTGCCACTAACATGAATCCACATCCTAGATCATATAAGCCAAGGTATGGAGTACATTATCCAGAAAATGCTCTTTCCAAACGGATGATTTGGAATCTTGTCAATGCAGTTCTTCACCTAAAATATTGAGTAGGTTTTAATTTTTTGTTAAAAGCCTAACGGAAAGAAATCACTCAGTTCATTCCAATAAGAATTTTGTTTTGAGCATTTCTAATGCATACTTATTTTTTGTCAGAAACTTCACGTCGGTATTCTCAAGATACATCTGAATTACATTGAGAGGTTAAAGTATGGAAACACCTAGAAATCTCGCGGAGTATGTCAAAAAAAAAATAAGCATGGTGTAGTCTTAGGTAGTTTTCAACAAGGAATTTAATGGTGAGCTTGGTTATGACCTTGACCTTCATCTTCAAGGTCATATTTAGGTCAAGGTCATCTTGTGTAGGGAAATTCTTGTTTTTGACTTCGAATTCGAAAAGAGCGATCAATTGTACGTCCGAATATATATTTTCCATGACCTCCCAAGGTCACCTGCAGGAATATATTTTAGTTATAATTCTTATGATTTGCTACGAAAATTAAAAAAATTATATTTTTTATTTTTTTTATAATTTACATAAAAACACAAGCATTATTACAATGTTCTATTATTTATGATTTTTTTTTAAATTTTCGTAGTAAATCGCAGTAAGCATTATAACTAAAATATATTCCTTCAGGTGACCTTGGGAGATCATGAAAAATACATATTCGGACGTACAATTGATCGCTCTTTTCGAATCCGATGTCAAAAACAGGACTTTCCCTATAAAAAATTACCTTGACCTCAGTATGACCTTGAAGATGAAGGTCAAACTCCGCGAGATTTCTAGGTGCTTCCATACTTTAACCTTGCTATGTAAATTCCTTCAGATGATCTTGGGAGGTCAAGGGAAAATACGTACTCGGACGTAAAATTGATCGCTCTTTTCGATTCTGTCATCAAAAATAGGGGTTCTAATTTAAAAAAGTGACTTTCACCTCCAAATGACCTTGAAGATGAAGGTGAAGGTCACAACCAAGCTCACCAATAAATTCCTTATTGAAGATAACCTAAGAATAAACCTTGCTCAGTATTTTTTTGACCGAACTCCGCGAGATTTTTAGGGGTTTCCATACTTTTTCCTCACCCTGTATATTTCTTATTTTGTGTTTAGCTCAAATTTTTCAACTTTTTGCATTTGTCTTTTAAAATCTAAACGGATAGCTCAGATGGGCTCCAAACTCCAATCGAAAATTTAACTTCAAATTCAACTCAATAATATTAGTAAAATTATAAGTAAAATCCTTTTAGGTTGAAGGTATCTACAAGCAAAATGTTGCTCAATATTATAATATAATAAAAGTGGCTCAATATTATTAAGGTGCTCCATAGAGTTTGCAAACTAATTTTTAGAATTTTAACTACTCTTATTTAGAATAAATTGCAGAAGTTTTGTTCATACAATGCTATAAATTCCAGCTAAGAGTTACAGGTGCCATTTTTTATAGCTTTTTTGAAAGATTTCATGCAATAATCAAGCTTCCAAGGGAATGATTTCAATAAATTATATTATTGATAATGATAACTTAACAAGTAGGATATGTTGGCCAATAAATAATTGTTCTTATTTTCTTTTACACTTTTAAAAAGTAGCCCAAAATTCAGAAGTTTGAATTTGAATTATAAAGCTCACTATTTTTTTGGCAAATACTTATCGGGCGGTTAGAGTTTGCTCTATTTCCGCAATTTACTATACAAGTAATTGTCCATGTACATTGTACATAGATTCATGTTGTGCTAAACTTCTACAACAACATTTAGAAATACAATTTTAGTACGTAGCTCAATTAATAATCTGATGTAGCTAAAAAATATTTTCTTGAACATTTTAGCAACTAACACCTTTAAAATGGGAAAGTATCCGTTATCCCAGATACTATAATGATAATTGTGTTGATACACACACATAAACATAGATATACACTCTGATGCTGGTGGTACTAATGCCATAATATTCATGTAAATATAATTATTTTCCGTTCTCAGTTTTTTTGTTTTGTTTGTTTTTCCTTATGGTTGAAAAATTTGATTCGTTTGTTTTATTCCCAATTTGTTTGTTCTTTTTTTTTATAGTATGCGCCTTTTTAAAACGTTTTGCTGCTACTGCTGTTCATTCTCTTTTATATTATTAAACGATTCTGTCATTAGGGATGGCCGTGAATATAGTTTTCGGTTGTTGTTGTTGTTTTTGTTCATTTTTAATAGTGATGGGAATTTTGTTTTTATTTAATTCTGGGTTGGTTTATTTTTAGTTCTTCATTATTTTTTTGCTTTGTTTTGTATTGGGAAGTTTTGATGTGGTTCTCTGTTAATGGAATGTTTATCGATTGTTTCATGGGCCTTCCAGACGTTAAAATTTGACAAGCTGCATAATGACGATGCGATATTATCCGTTATCTGTTTTCACCTTTTTTTTTTATTTGAGTTTAACTGTCGTTTATTATATTTTAATGTCTCCTGTCACTTTAGACAAAGATATACAAACAGCAGCAAATAATTTGTCCGAGGATATCGTGGCTGCTCTTTCTTTTTCTCAGCCCCAACACAAAATATATTGAATATCTTAAAATATAATCTGCCATCTGCTAAAATATTTGACAATTTAAGACAGTCAAAATAAATAAATATAAAAATATATTTCAACCTTGTTTCTTCTTTTAAACGTTTTTATTTATGTATTATAAATATTAAAAAAAAAAAAAAACAAACAAGACCAGCCTCTATTCTTTTTCTCGTGAAATCCTCAACCCTCGAAATTCCATCCGCAATAAATATATGTATACAAAATAAAATTGAAAATTCATGTTTTCTTATAAAAAAAAAAATACAAAAAAATAACATCAAGAACCAACCGGAAGAAAAAAGAAGAGCGCAAATTAAATTTTTAGAAGAAATACAAAATCGATAAGGAGAGACCAAAAAAAATGTAAGAAGTTGTGTTTCGTATGACATGAAAAATATTCAATTCCCAGAGTGCATATTGCCAACCCAAATCGATTTTTTGTTTACGTTATCTTTCGAGAAAAGAAAATGTGAGGCATCTAAACATAGAACATATACTGGTACATACGAAATTGATTTTTAATGTAAGACAATTATGGTGATCAATCGTTTAAGGCAATCGGTTCGTTCGTTCATAGAAAAGTTATATTATGTATGTTAGGAAGGCAATATTCTATCGTACCAAAATAAGAAAACAAATTGCATACCAGGTTATCAACAGAGCATAATCATGTATGTAATAAATTTGTATGCATCGACATTAGCATAAAAATCACATAAATGTTTCATCATTTTTTTTTTTTTTTGTAAGCAAATTATCAACTTGGTTGATAGTTTTGTAATTAAAAAAAAAAAATATTAAAAAATTACTAGCAGTATGTCGGCAGCGAGCGCACATACAAACAACAACTGATCAATTTTATTGATACAACTTATTCTCGTAAATATTTTATGTTTCCTCTGTAAAGATCACTTGTAGTAGATAAATCAATTATTTTTGAAGGCAAAAATTATCGATGATGTTTAAGACTTTTTCTTGTACAATAAGCAAATTGATTGTTTATGCGAGATACATTAATGCATGATGTGGTACATTTTGTTGTAAATCATAAAATTTGTGTAGGATCTTAATTTTGTTATTTATGATCACGTGATCTCTGTATATAGTAGGATGGCGCTGTGCGCGATTTTTCTATACCGCACAAACATGCGATTCAATCATAAAATCGAAGAACATAACATACGTGCATAATACATACATATGTAGAGAGAAGCTAACCAAAAATTGTTTTTTTTTATTACAAAATCAGCGATTTTTATTTGGTATTTTTGTGACACCAAAATTAAATGCAAACTCGCGCAAAAAAAAAACATCATAAAAATCGCACTTGTTCAAGCATTTCACGTTTTTATGGAGGGTGCGGGAGAGAGGGGTTCGCGAGGAGAAAAGAAAATATCCGACGATGTTGAATGAAATCAAACCTAATCATAAAACACGCGAAATTTATGTGTTTATTATAATTCTGCGTACAACAACATTATAACATATTTTATTACGGATTCATGTTGTATTATGTGTTACACATCATATTCCTTTAGTGTGCTGCTATGTGCTCGCTCTCTTTTGTACACTACATAATTTATATATGACTTCTGTTGCTGCCAATTTATTTTACTGCTCAATTTCAAATACGTACATATACATAACAACAATGTGTTTTTTTTTGCTCCTTTTCACGTCGCACATGATTTTCAATTGGCCTAGAGGATTAAATAGAATCATAAGAAATGTTGTATTTCGATGGTGGATGAGGGTATACATAGTATGTTGATGTGTCAAATATACACATCATTGCGGAAGATTATGGTGCTGCATTTGAATTTTAACGAGATGAAAATTCGCACAGGGTCTAAATAGTGGTAAACTATGATTTTTACAATACATAAACTACTAAATTGTGGCAAAATGTGTTTGGCTCGAAAGTTGGAAGAAATTTTGTTAGCATTTTATACGGTGTGAAGAAAAAAAGGAAGAAAATACAATTAGATATACGAGGCTTATAAGCTTGGGTTTGTCCGTTCCCGAACCTTTTACATTCCCGGGAAACGGGATTGTGATTTTCTGATTCCCGCGAATTCCCGGGATTCGTGACAAGACAAGTTTTTTATCCAATACCTAGTAAAATATTAAAATTCAACCAATTTTAAATTTTAGGTTGGGAAATGGAAAGAAAACAAGCTAAAATTTAAAATAATTAAAAAAATGTGATGTACTACTGATTTAATCACTCAATCGATGGATTCCGTTCTCCCATCATGGAAAATCTACCGGCGTAAAACTAAAACAGTCAGCGTTAACACTTTAGTTATGGCAACCATGGCGGCTCCACACTACAAGAATTTGTAAACTATCAGCATTGATTTTACTCGACATATTGGCAACAGTTGGCGGAGCTAAATGAAGAATCCAGCTATTCTTTTGACTGAATTCTATTTCTTGGTTTGCTTTCAATGGTCCTACCACACATAGGCATTTCGGATTAAGGGCTCTTCCCAAATGTATCGGCATTGCCCAATATTCATCCCACTATTCGTAAATTTTCAATTTCCGATAATATTCAATTCTTTACACTCTCTCTCTCTAACTCTATAAGGTGCCTTTATTTTTTATAGCGTTGCACCCATCACCGGCGGTTTCCTGATTAATTAATTCCATGAAGTTAAAAAAATGACACATAGAAATCTTGATACACACATTTTTAAATTTTTTTAAAAACACTTGTTAAATATTTCGCAAAATTACAAAAGGTTTAAAAAATCACTCGATCGATTTCGGCTTATTAGGCCATCATCAGGAGTATCTACTAAACTGTAAAAATAAAAATGTAGTTATTTGTATATATAGGTGGAAAAAGCAAAAAATTAAACAAAAATATACAAATAAAAAATGTGGGAGTGGTAAACAATAAAAATGGTGAGAGCAATAAACATTAAAAATTAAAAGAGGGTGAGTTAAACACAGGTATTGATTATTGATTAGTCAACGGTCGAATAACAAAATTTCAGATATTGATGTTTTTTTTCCCCCTTCTTTATTTTATTATAACCCGACGTATTAGTAATTTTATGGAATGGTATGAGTACGTGAATAAAACAATGCGGGGTCGGTAATTGGTGAGAAACGAATTTCTCTCTGTTCGTTGAGAATATTTTGGTTAAGAAATATAGCTTTTCGGATTTCGTAAGATTCTAAGTTGTCTAAACGTCTGCTTTTTGGTTGTACATGTAATATTTCTAAATTGTTTAAACTGGATGTGTGATTTTCTAACGTTAAATGATTATAAAGCGATGATTCATGGCTACCAGATAAATGTTCTTTAACTCTAACTTCAAAATTGCGCCCAGTCTGTCCGATATAAGAGAAACTACAATCATTGCAATTGATCTTATAAACGCCAGACTTGGAAAGGCGATCAATTCTTGGTTTGTTGTTAAAAATCATTTTCTTACAACAACATTTTCTCATTTTTAACAACAAACCAAGAATTGATCGCCTCTCTAAGTCTAGCGTTTATAAGATCAATTGCAATGATTGTAGTTTCTCTTATATCGGACAGACTGGGCGCAATTTTGAAGTTAGAGTTAAAGAACATTTATCTGGTAGCCATGAATCATCGCTTTATAATCATTTAACGTTAGAAAATCACACATCCAGTTTAAACAATTTAGAAATATTACATGTACAACCAAAAAGCAGACGTTTAGACAACTTAGAATCTTACGAAATCCGAAAAGCTATACATATTTCTTAACGAACAGAGAGAAATCCGTTTCTCACCAATTACCGACCCCGCATTGTTTTATTCACATACTCATACTATTCCATAAAATTACTAATATGTCGGGTTATAATAAAATAAAGAAGGGGGGAAAAAACAACATCTGAAATTTTGTTATTCGACCGTTGACTAATCAATAATCATATACCTGTGTTTAACTCACCCCCCCCCCCCCCCCCCCCCCCCCCCAATTTTATTGCTTACCACTCCCACATTTTTTATTTGTATATTTTTGTTTAATTTTTTGCTTTTTCCAACTATATATATAAATAACTACATTTTATTTTTACAGTTTAGTAGATACTCCTGATGATGGCCTAATAAGCCGAAATCGATCGAGTGATTTTTTAAACCATTTGTAATTTTGCGAAATATTTAACAAGTGTTTTTAAAAAAATTTAAAAATGTGTGTATTAAGTGTGTTTCGCCAAGCGCCTACGGCAGAAAGTGTAAAAAGTATAGAAGTCTTGAATTTAGATTTTGTATTCTTGGGAAATATTCACAACATTCCCGGGCAACGGGAATGCTTTTATATTCTTAAATACTCGGAAATTCGATCCCGGGAATTCCCGGGATGCAAGCCCTATAATATAAGCGTGAATGAGGTGTACAGCTAATTTATTAATAAATACTTAGCGTATTTCCTTGACAAATTTACAACAACAATTGCATAGGATAAACCCTCGCAAGAATAACATTAACCCAAAAAAATATTGGGTTAAATTAAACCCAATTCTAATTTTTGGTTATGATACCTCCCACCAGGTCATATTACATAGTAAATTTATATTTTATTTCGAAAAGTTGGCTTTTGCCAATTATATCAAATTGGCTATTTTCTTGGGAAACAAATAAACAAAAAATAATTCGAATTCAATTTTGTTCAACAAAATACGCTTAATATTGAAATCAGCTATTGTTTCATTTTAATATTTGCAACATTCTGACGATTTTACAACTTCAGATGTGGAATCAGACCAAATATTGAAACTGTGAAGTAAATTGTTTGCGGTGCATTGAGGGCACGAACACGAGGACGAAGAAAAATCAGTGGCAAACCGGTTGGTGAATTTGAAACTATAAATGACGAATAGTCAAATATTTTGCTTCTTGTGAAAAACGGAAAAAAAATTTAAATCGGCATGGTTTTGACGAGATCACCGACACGCCATGTGCAACGATTAACACGCGATTTGATGATGGAATTGTCGCGCGCCGAATTGTTGCAATTATATCGAGGTTTATCATTGGAAATACGACGACAGTTTGAAGTGCTGAACGACATAGAGGATGACGATGAAAATATTATGGATGCTGTGAAACAGGTGGAAACTAATGCTATAGAAGAAAATGTGGTTGAGGTCACTGGCGAAAATGAGGCCAACGAAGGCGGTGCACGTATAGACGATTGGAATGCGAACGAGGATGAGGATAATGAGGAAGATGGTACAGTAAATGGTACAGAAATTGCATTATTACGAAAACAAGAGGAAATTTTGACATTGCTTGAGCCAATCCTCCGAATGCGGGACCGAGAAGAAATCGATAAACTTGAGGCAGCACAAAGACGTTCAGAGGCTGATACTATTGCGTCGGCTGAGGCTGCTTTGGCTTGTGCCGATTCACGGAAGACTGCTACCTCCCGCAGACGGAATGTTTCGTACCATGTATTTGAGGCAAATCCGTTATTGCTGCTTGAGGATCACCACCAGGTGCTGTGGCCGTACCAAATAATTCGACTCGTCCACAATTTCGTGATGTTGAACGAGCAATCATCAAGTTTTTGGGAGAGGATCCCACGTATGACGTTCGCATGTTTTTCCAAAATTTTGAAGACATTATCGGAACAATGAAGCATGACGATCGTGAAAAAATATTGTATTTGAGACAGTTGCTCACTGGCGCGGCAGAAACAAATCAATTTGTCGACATTTTCATTGATAATATAAACCTGCCGACGCGAGAGGAGACAATATTGCGAGGCATTCCAAATATGAGCGAGTTAAAGGGACAAATATTTCGTTATGGAACCAAAATTGAGGACGCAGCATGCAAGGAGGCTGCAGATAAAGAGGCTGAAGCAGTGGCACGACGAAACGCACAGGCAGCGGCGGCAAACGTACAAGCATCGAGAGCAGGTCATGCGACTATACAGCGTAATACGGACACCAGGAAGGGCGCAATCACAAGCGTTCACAACACCATACAAACCGAGGGACCCGAACAGATGTTACAATCAAATGCGAGCAAATGGGACATCATTCGAAACAGTGCAAAATGGAACTTCGTCCGAACAGCGTGTGCTTGTACAATGCGGCAAATTGTACCAACAGACGATACATCCAGAATGTGAAACCAGAATTTCAACACTTGGTAGCAGCTGTGACACCAGAACTGGATATTGAGGATCCTGATGCTGGGGCACGAGAATTGGCGAACATAAATTTGGTAAGTGTCGCATTTTTGAAGAATTTATATCAGTTCACGGGGTACAATGAATACGTTTCTCTTTCGACACTGCAGTCTGAGTAGTTTCGTGCGGAGAGCGACGATACCATTTGAGGTCAACAAGGCAACTGAGGCAACAAGAATAAGAGGCGTTGGCGGCGAGGCACTGAGGACCCATGGGCTCATTACTTGTAGAATTAAATTTAACAATAGAGTTCATTTGATTAATTTGATAATTTTACTCGACGAGGCAACCAGCATTAACGTTATTTTAGGAAGAGATTTTTTGAAAATGTTTAATATCAAGCTGGTCCAGTCGAAGACAATAATCACCCCTATTATGATTCAAGAGTCGATCGACAATCGATACGACTCTGTATTGCGTTTTCGTTTTTTCATTTGATAAAAACAATACGAAAAAGGAAAAGGCAACACAGAGTCGTGTCGATTGTCGATCGACTCGGCAATCATAATAGGGGTGATTGTATGACCGATTGAAACTTTTGCTTTTAAATAAAAAGAATGTTGTCCCAAAAGGAACGTATCCCCGTGTACCTGATTTAATTTTAAATAATCTTACACAAATGAATGTTTTGAGGCCAATTAAGCCGGTGATGGAAAAGGCCACACCGCAAAGCAATCCCGGGGACAATGTAAGTCTTTCTTTTATTGAGGAGGGTCTAAGCCCTGAATTCGATTTACCACAAATATTTGCCGTTGATATTGTTAGAGATAAGCCAATCTTAGAAATAAACAAGAGTTTAGAGGCAACTGATTACGATGAGGTTAAGGAAATAATCGAGGAAAATTATATGGCACCAAAGGACATTGAGATAAAACCGTTCGACTATGAGATGGATATTCATTTGACTTCTGATGTACCGTTTCACCACGCACCACGACGTTTAGCTTATGTGGAAAAGATTGAGGTTCAGAAGAAAATTTGCGATATGATCAAAGAAGGGATAATTACGCCAAGCGATTCACCATATGCGTCAGCAATTGTGCTTGTTAAAAAGAAGGATGGAAGCACCAGAATGTGCGTAGATTATCGCACTCTTAACAAATTAACGATAAGGGACAATTATCCGCTGCCTTTGATTGATGACTGCGTCGAATATTTAGGGAAAAAAAAAATATTTTACGTTGCTGGATTTGAAAAGCGGGTTTCACCAGATACGCGTGTCACCGCGATCGCGTAAGTTCACCGCTTTTGTAACACCGCATGGGCAATACGAATATCGTTGCATGCCGTTTGGATTGAAGAATGCACCAGCGGTCTTTCAACGATTTATAAATATAATTTTCAAAGATTTTCTGGAAAAGGGTGAAATTATAATTTATATGGACGATATATTATTGGCAACGGAAACTCTGGCCGAACATAAGAAATTAATTTTTTTTTTTTTTTCATTTTATTTTATTACGACTGAGACTGCGCTCATCTAGCAATTTTTCTTTCAAATACAAATTTTTATATATCTAGTAAAATTCACGTTTGTTGGGGTGTAACCCACTGGTTAGCCCCATAATCAATTAAACCTATTTACTAATTTTAGTTTGGTAAGTTCACTAGGTCAAGTGGCCTCGTTCTTTGGAGTCTTCTTTCAACGACAGGGTTATCTATCATATGGCGAATATAGGGGTTTCCATGTTCCTGGAGCCTGATGTATTCCATCCGTAGGTCCCTGTGAAGGTCTTCATTTCTTGCGTACCACGGAGCATCGACGATGCTACGAAGAACCTTGTTTTGAAACATCTGTATCATTTTGGCGTTTGTTTGCTTGGTACATCCCCAGAGTTGTATACCGTAGGTCCATATCGGCTTCAAATTTGCCGATATAGCAGCAGCTTATTGTGAATTGTAAGCTCAGAGCCTCTACCTATGAGCCAATACATTTTTCTGAACTTTATGTTAAGTTCTTCTTTTTTCTTTTTGACATGCTCTCTCCACTTAAGCTTGGCATCGAGGTTCATGCCAAGGTATTTAGCTGTATTTGCATATGGCACGAGTCGCGAGTTAATTTCTATAGGTAGGTGGTAAACCTTTTGATAAGTAAAGTTAATATGCGTGAATTTTTTCTCATTAAGTTTGATTCGCCAACGCTTTGTCCAGTTACAAACCGCATTGGTCATCCTCTGGAGTTTGCTCGTTGCATCAGCGACATTATTTCCAACTGCCATAATTGCTGTGTCATCTGCAAAGGTGGCTATGGTTCCTTCATTTGTGGTTGGTATGTCCCTTGTATATAGTAAATACAGGATTGGTCCTAAGACACTTCCCCGCGGGACACCGGCAGAGATTTTCTTTAGCTCAGAGTATTCATCCTCATATTTCACTCGAAAGTGTCTATTGGATAAATAAGATCTTAGTATGGCATAGAATTGTGTCGGTAGATCTCTATGCAGCTTGTATTCCAGACCACTATGCCAGACTTTATCGAATGCTTGCGCGACGTCCAGGAATATGCTTGAGCATACTTTTTTACGTTCTAACGTTCTTTCAATTATGTTGGTGATTCTATGGACCTGTTCAATTGTAGAATGCTTTTCTCTGAATCCAAATTGATGTGGAGGAATTAGTTGTCGGTCCTCAATTATTGGTTTAAGCCTCTTTAGTAATAATTTTTCAAAGAGTTTTGACATAATTGGCAGCAGAGAAATTGGCCTGTATGATTTTTTATCGTTAGGTGGTTTATCAGGTTTTGGTATCATGATTACTTCTGCTACTTTCCATTGATTCGGAACATATTTTAACCGAAAGGTCGCATTGATTATGTGTAGTAGCTTACGAAATCCTTTGTCTGGTAGAGCTTTGATAATTTGGCAAGTAATCAAGTCATAACCTGGGGCTTTTTTAACATTCATGTTACTTTTCACTTCTTCTTTTAATTCTTTGAGAGTTACTGGCCGTATTTCAAACTCATCCAGCTTGTGAATAGATATTATATTTTCATTGGCAGTTTGTCTTGGTAGTGGTTGGAAGGTTTCCTGGAGATACTCCGCAAATAGATCAGCCTTCTCTTTGTGGCCTTTTGCCCAGGTTCCATCATCCTTTTTAAGTGGAGGCACTTGCATTTTGGGTCTTTTGAGTCCCTTCGTCGCCTTCCACAGTGAGTAATCAGAATTTTTTTCATCAATTAGGCTAACTAGATATCTGTTGATTGATTCATTTTTAACTTCTTTAAGAAGGGATTTGAGGCTGTTACATAAATTGTTAAGAATTGTTTTGTTCTCCGGTATTCGATTAATTTGCCAGGTTTTACGAGCTCGTCGTTTTTCTCTTACCAACTCTCTAACTTCCATTGGGTAGGATATGTTAAGCGTCTTCTTATTTTGTAAAATGGGAGTGCTTGCCAATGCAGGATAGTGAATTATTTCATTGAGTTGCTCCAATTCGTCTTCCAACTGTCGAGAATTTCTTATCGGTACCTGGAGATTGATTTTGTCCTCCATTATTTCACGAAAGAGATCCCAGTTTGTTTTTGAATTTGTTAATCTGGGTGCACTTTCCCTTTGAATTACAGTTTCACTGACTGTCATGATAACCGGTGAGTGATCCGATACTAGAGAATTGCTGTTTTCAATGTGAATATATTCACATTGAAAAGAAATTAATGAGGAAAATACTGCGACGATTGGCGCGACGAGGCTTACTACTAAACTTAAAGAAATGTCAATTTTGTTGTACGAAAATCATTTACTTGGGGTATTCCGTCACTTTGGAAGGAATGAAACCAAGTGAGGCACACATTGAGGTAATTAACAAATATCCAATGCCGGAAAATGCAAAGGAATTACATTCATGTTTAGGGCTATTTTCCTATTTCCATCGGTTTGTCCCGGAATTCTCGAGAATCGAACGGCCGATGCAAAATCTGTTGAAGGAAAACGTTCCTTTTATTTTTGACGAAAAATGCCGAGAAACATTCGAAAAATTGAAGAAATTACTGGTGACTGGCCCAATACTAGCGATTTTTCATCCGGAGCGAGAAACTGAATTGCATTGCGACGCCAGTTCACATGGATTCGGAGGGGTATTGATGTAGAAACAAAATGACGGATAATTTCATCCGACGGCATTTTATTTGAGGGCTAACTACGGCGGCAAAGGCCAAATACCACAGTTTTGAATTAGAAACATTGGCCATTTTATATTCACTGGAAAGATTCAGAATATATTTAGAGGGCATACAGTTCACAGTGATAACTGATTGCAATTCGCTGCACTTGACGCTGGAAAGAAAGCACATGAATCCGAGTATTGCCAGATGGGCATTAGAATTTTCAAAATTCACATTTGAGACGAGACATAGACCAGGAATAAATATGGCACATGTAGACGCACTAAGCCGATGCCACACAAAAAATGAGGAGGAAATGTGGAAACAAAAAAAAGGGTAGAGGGGACAAAAGCTCTCACGAAATGTATGGTAGCGGCAGTGGATCCAATCAGCGTTGAGATGCAATTACAATTGGCCCAAAACCGGGACACTAACGCTTTGGGGTTGCGGCAAAAATTAGAGAATGAGGCAATGGTCAACTACGAACTAGTGGATGGTTTGGTGTATAGGAAAAACGTTGAGGGACATCGATATGCTGTACGTGCCGGCAGAAATGGAGGATAACATTATTCGAATTAATCATGAAAAGCTAGCACACCAGGGGGTGGATAAATGTTACGAGAAGATTCGCGAACACTACTGGTTTCCGAAGATGAAAACCAAATTGCAGTCATTTATCGACAAATGTATCAAACGCATTATGTACGCGGCACCGGTGCGTGTGTCTGAACAGAGTTTGTATTGCATACCAAAGGCACCGATTCCATTCGATACATTACACGTGGATCACTTTGGCCCATTACCGGCACTCATGAACAAAAGGAGGCATGTATTGGTCGTTGTGGATGCTTTTACGAAGTTCGTTAAATTATTTGCGGTAAATTCAACGAGCACGAAAGAGGTTATGTCGTCTCTGGAGAAATATTTCACATATTATAGTCGACCACGTAGAATCATTTCGGATCGAGGCACTTGTTTTACATCCTAGGAATTCGCGGAATTTTTTGACGAGAAATAATGTGGAACATGTGAAGGTGGCCACCGCATCGGCCCAGGCCAATGGCCAGGCCGAAAGGGTTAATCGGGTTTTGAAGGCCACCCTGGGAAAATTAAGTAATCCCATCAATCACGCGGACTGGTCGCAGAAATTACAACAGATCGAATACGCAATTAATAATTCGACGCATGCTACTACGAAAGAAACACCAAGCAAATTATTATTCGGTGCAGAACAACGAGGAAAAATAGTGGGCGAACTGTCAGAATATTTAGCTAATAAGGAGGCACCTGAGGCACCAACAGATTTGGCGGAGCTGCGAGCAAACGCTCACAACAAAATCACCAAGAGGCAAGAATACGAGAAGAATCGCCACGAAGATCATCAAAACCAACGAAACGATTCACTTTTGAAGATTATGTCGTAATTCGAAACGTGGATACAGTCGTAGGATCAAATAAGAAGCTCATTCCAAAATATCGTGGTCCATATGTGGTTCATAAAATTTTAGGCAATGATAGATACGTTATCCGAGACATTGAGGGTTGTCAGCAGACACAACTTCCATACGATGGAGTTCTAGAAGCGAATAAAATGCGTGGGTGGATACCACCGTGCGCGGCCGAAAGTTCAATTGACCAGTCAAGCGAATGCGATACGGACAACGACGAAGGCGATTTCCACGGATTTAATTCCGAGGGAGAAGATGAGGCTGAACTTCTCGGTTACCCCCCCCTCGGTGATCGGGGTCGATCACTGAGTCAGATTGGCCGAGCTGTAAACTACTAAGCGAATTCACGCATACGCATTGGAAGGAAAGAAATGAGGACGCCATGCTTTTTCATTCATTCATTCGGTTGTTAGCATTTATGCTGGGTGGAAATAAAACAAGAAGAAAAAAGGAAAAAACGATACGAGGCTTATAAGCGCAAATAAGTTGCAACTCTCTGACGATTTTACAGCTTAGACCTTTTAAACTACTTAGATCTAATTTCACATATTTCTCAGGTTGAAACAAAAAAAAAATTAAATTCTGTAGAATTCGCCGAAATTTCCGTTTGGATTAGGCCGATTTTTCTTTAGCCCAAATATAATTGGTATGCTGAAATTCCCTTCATCATTATAAATTAATATATTGTAAGTTCTTCATTCAATTTCATAACAAAATTACACCCAAAAAGGGTGGCCAAATAAGAACTTTAGGATGTCTAATTTAGCTCTGTTCAATTATATGTGAAACACAATATTTGCCAGATGACCACCAAGGTTTCGATGGCGCGACGTAATAAGTTTGTCTAAATTTTGAATAACTTTTCGGTGTAATTCGTTTTTAGTATTCTTAAAATGGACTATTCCACAATTCTCCGAATTTTGAAAATTCTTTGTTTTTTTTTCATACGGACTAGGAATTTTCGGACTAGGAGTGGTTCTTCCAAAAATCAAATTCTAGATTTCGAAATATGGCACACATACAATAACAATGGTTTTTTGAAACAGCCATCTAATTTTTATCTCTAAGCATAACACAGGCACCGATTCGGGGTGCTTCTTAAAAGTGAGTCCTCTGGCCTCTCACCATTCGGGTGCTTGTTTGAAGTGAGTCCCCTTGCCTCTCACTATTCGGGGTGCTTGTTTGAAGTGAGTCTCCTTACCTATCACCATTCGGGGTGTTGTCTCCTTGCCTCACACCATTCGGGGGGGGGGGGGGGGTGCTTGTTTGAAGTGAGTCCCCTTGCCCCTCACTATTCGGAGTGATTGTTCAACGTGAGTCTTCTCGCCTCTCACAATTTCGGGCGCTTACTTCTTCCTGTGGTACCAAACTCTCTTGCTTTCAAACTCTCTTCTGAGAGGTTTCCTCTTGTTGGCTCTCCTCTGTTCTGGCAAGTCCCTTTTAAAATTCCAGCAGTTGTCAGCCAACATACAGACATCCCCATTTACCTTGATAGCGTCGTCCATTTCTTTAAGATTCTGGTGAAACCTTTTAGCTTGCTCCTCGCTATAGTCCCCTAAATTTTCCGGAAAATAGTCTACATGGAACTCGAGGAAGTGCTGTTTCAAATTCATCAGGCAACCAAAATTCTTAAAGTTTGTTAGCAATTTTTTTATTTCTCTCTTGTAGTTCGAACTCTTTTGATTGCCTAGGAAATTTTCTACCACACTTTTAAAGCTGAGCCAATCGTTTTTTTCTTTAACACCCATTGATTCCGAATTCCCGGCCCGTCGATAATTCCTTCTTTAAGCTTAGCTTTTGATTTGTTCGGAAATTTTCTCTGGATGTAAATGAAAGTGGATCCCTCATCGTCTAATGCTTTCACAAATTGCTTCATTAACCCAAGCTTTATGTGTAGTGGAGGAAGAAGAGCTTTTCAGGTGATACAAGTGGATCGTTGAGAACATTCTCCGAGCCAGGGATTTAAGAGGCTCTAGCAGGCCATTTGTAGTTTTTATAATGCTTCTCGCGATCTCAACTATTCCAAAGGCACAAAAGCACGGATGCCTTGTGAAACCACTTTGTTGCCCCTACCAGTTGTGTTCCGTATACTTTATTACTTTATTTTTCAAGCACAAGCTTCAATGAGTTATACTCTTCTGGCATATTTACCGAATATGCTATCGGTATCGAAGCTAACTCATTGTTATTATGTAAGAGTACAACGTTCAGACTGCGGGTGGAAAAATCGCTGAAGAACCTCCATTCTTCACTCCTGTAAATGTTTGGTTTCAAACAATTCATGAGGCCTTGGATATCAGTGCAGTAGCAGAGAGAGTTCTCTTTCATGAAAAATGGGAGGAACTCTTGCTCCCGATTCCGAAAGTTGTAACACATGTACCTTTTGCCAAAAGTCCATCCTACTTCATGTTTGACGCAAGATATTCTGCAGCATCTTTCGCTAACCCCAAGTTCCTCACGATATCATTTAATTGTTTCTGATCCCATGGCTTTATACGTCTATCTCGTTTGAAGCGACCATCCGCTTCATCGCTGTCAGAATCTGAATCAGTTTCACTCCCAGCCTCAGAACTGTTTGAATCCTCTTTGACTTTTATCTTCAACTGTATCACCAGTGGGATTCATTTCAACATTACTGGCTGAAATACCATCATCATCATTATAAATTGGAGGAGTAAAAGATGAAGCTGTTGCATATATAACATGATTGGGAATCAACATGTCTTTGAATTTAATCATGCAAATAAGCAATCTGCTTGGGTTTCAGGCTCTTCCACACAGCAGGAGACTTTATGGAATTCTTGGCGCTTGAATCGGACGATTGACGATAAAATCTAATCCTGCATTTGTTACAGATACTGCTAGGTACCCGTGTATTGCCTTTACCACTAGCAACCTGCGAAGAGAAAACAGACTTATATTTATCCTCATATTTCGAAAACTCTCCACGAAGTTCTCCTCATTTCTATTACAGATAAGAATGAAACAATCTGGAATGTCCATATCACATTCCGTAGATAGACTCATCGCGTACTTTCTTGGTCGATCATCTGAAGCTACTCGAAGTCTTAAGTCGCACCGATTCAGAACTACAGTTGCAGTCGTTTCCCTTCTTGAAGCATTTAACCCTAAAGTAGGCCAGTTACCCACTACTCTAGAGCTGCGGTTGCTTGATGACGACGCCTGCGGTCCCGCTTGCTCATCCAGATCAGCCGCCGATACTAGGTTTCCCTCCTCTGCATCGTAAATTTCTTCCTAACTTTTGCCATGTAGGGGTCTCTGTTACCTAGGAACTTAGCCGCTTATCCGGTATCCGCCTTCACCGCTTGGAAGTGTCTTAGTCGCAAAAGTAGAACCCGGATCAGTTCTACTCCGGAGGCATGGAATAAAATTGAGTAGCTTTGAAGTATAAATAAGACTGATATCTGAGTAGAAGAAACAGTAAAACGAAATGCAAACGGGAGACAAAAATATTGGCATATCTTGTTGAAATGAAATGTCAAGTTCAAAATAAAATCGGAAGAATAAACAACGATTATGATTTGGACAAAAGAAAATTTTTTGTTAATGACTCGGCAAATAAGAAACAAAAAGTGGCATATTTCAAATATAACAACTTAGTTTTCTGAGCTTCCTCCAACCTGAGCGGCAAATACGGAACCTACAAGGTAACCACGGTAAGCCAGAATCATACCCCCCTTGTTAACGTTAATGGCAATCATGTTAAACTAGTTTAAGCTCTCCAAATATACACAGTATGGTCTAAAACTAACCGAACTTTTAGTTTAAATCATAGAACACGTAGCGCCATCTATTAAACGTTGGTAGCGTTAGAAAGGTACATGTTTCTTCTTTCGAACGCATCTAACTTCATGATAATCGGTTGGCAGGTTACAAAATTACACACGTTTTAACAACAGTAGGTTTTGTAGTTATGTCGTAAAAGCATAATGGAACAAAGAGTAAATATTAAATTTTGTTGTTTTAAACTCGGTAAAAAATTTGCTGAGACTTACGAATTGCTCAAAAAAGTTTATGCTACTGATTGTATGAGTCGTACTCAAGTTTACACGTGGTTTACACAATTTAAAAATGGCCGCGACAATGTTGATAACTTTTTATGATTCCAAGGGTATTGTTCACAAGGAATTTGTTCCAGAAGGTGAAACTGTCAATGAGAATACTATTTGCAAGTTTTACATCGTTTGTGGTCGAGAATTGTTCGTGTTAGACCAGAATATCCAAAAGGAAAACAGCTGTCTTTATTACATGATAATGCACCACCTCACAAGACCAAAAAAGTCAACGAATTTTTTCCGTATTCGCCTGATCTATCACCGTGTGACTATTTTCTATTCTCAAAACTGAAAAATGCAATGAAAGGAGCTTTTTACGATGACATTTCAGCCATTCAAGCAGCCGTGACACAGGTGCTAAAGAACATCCCAAAAACGGAGTTTAAAAGGCCTATGAATAAATTGGTTGATTGTTCCAAACGTTGTATTATGTTCAATGGATCCTATTTTGAATAAATATTAGCTTTGAAACATAATACCATGCTTGTTTTATTCTATAACTAAAAAGTTCGGTTATTTTTAGATCACACCATGTACGTCGATTCTATACATTGGTCTACAGAGGTGTGTCTCCATCCTACTTGAGGGGTTTGTCACGAGATGCAAGGTGTAATTGAAGAGTTAAGTTTGTGTTTTTTAGTCAATTTCGTTCCGAGCGACCCAACAAACGTGGCAATATACATCCAACTCAACTTCATATGAAAATTGAAATTTCAGCCCCTTTCTGGGGGTACCAAGGGGTGCTAGGTTGATGGAGATAAGAAATTTTCAAAATTAATAAGATTTCGAAATTTTTTTATTTGGCTTTAAATCTAAATTTTTTTGTTTAGATGCTAAGCACTAAACAAATAATACCCTAAAATTTTAAGACAGCCGAAAGAAGAAAATATTTCTAATAATTTTTAGAATTTAATTTTTTTTCAAATATCTGAAAATTCTGAATAATTAGTAAAATATTTAATTTAAAAAAATTATTGAACTTTGACGAATTCTAAAATAATTAAAATTGAATTTCAAACTTAAAAATAAATTTCTTGAAAATCATTTAATTGTAAAAATTGTTAGAATTATAAAATTATAGAAATATTTCAAATCCTGAAGTTTCAAAAAATTCATTAATAATTTTAAAAAATGTTTTAATTTTTTAAAAAATTTAAAACCTCAAACTGCTTGAAATTCTCTAACAACTCTAATGCCCAGTTGCACAAATAAAGAGGCAACAGCCAGTTAAGTAATACTTCATCTTTTTCTTCATATATGAAATTACGATTTGTTTCATAATACAAAATCAACGCAAGCTGATTATTTTTCTTTTTTCCTTGAACATTGTTACTGGGGAATTAAATATTTGACTACCAGATTTCGTTTTACTAAATATTTAACTGAATGACAAATATTTCTACGTAAAAATAAAACAAAATTAACCGGCGTTGAATTCATATTATGAAACAAGTCGCATTTTCATAACAGAAGAAAAAGAGGAAATATTAGTTAACTGGGTGTTGGCTTTTTCTTTTGTGCAACTGGGCATTAAAGTAGTTAACTATTTCAAAATTAATTAAATCCTTAAATTTCATGAAATCCTTAAATTTCTTAAAACGTTTCTTTTAATTTTAATTTTCCGGGACGTTTTAGAAATTCAAAAAAATCGAGGTTTTAAAATTTACCAAAGTTCTTTAAATTTCTTGGCAAAAAAAAAACAGATCAAACTAGGGAATACAATACCGGGATTATATAAAAATCAATACCAAGATCCCGGTTTTCGGGATTGACAAAAATACCGGGACCCCGGGATTTGAGATAAAAACTGGGATTCTGGGATTGCACCGGGATCCCGGGATTTCGGATTTAACAGAAAGACCGGAATCCCGGAATTTGATAAAAATTCCGAATCGCGGAATTGGATTCCCTAGATTAAACCTTAAATTCTAAATTATGGGTGTGGTAAAGAATGGGTGTGTCAGGTTCTAAATTTCGAAATCTTTTATATTTTTTATTTACCTGTTTTGTAGAATCGCCAGAATCTACAAAACGTACTCAGAATTCTCAACGAACAAGTAATTTAATAAATCCTAAAATAAATTTCGTAAGTTCGCCTGCTTTTTGAAGCATTTCAAAACCCTAAATTTCTTGAAATTCTCTAACAATTCTGAAATTCGAACATTTAAACATAAATTAAATCCTTAAATTTTTTAAGATTCATATTACAAAATTAATTTTCTGAGATTTTTAAAAAATTCAACAAAATTCAAGTTTTTATTCTTTAAATTTGTTCATTTCTTAAAACATTCTAAGTATTCTCAACTACCGAGCAAATTTTTAAATACTAAAATAAATTAAAACATGCATACTAGCGTCTCATTTTTACTAGGCAACTACTTAATCTGAAATATTAAAATTTTTAGAATTTTTATTTTTTTATAATTTTACTGTGTATCTCTAAATAACTTAATTTTAAAATTATGAGAATTTAAAATTTATAATGAAGAATTTCGAAATTTTACAACCCAAAAAATACTGAAAATTTGATGAATTTTACAACTTTCCCGCGCAAATTTCCAAAATTTTAAAACTAATTTTGCATTTTTATCTTAAACAGCAAATTCTGAAAATAAAAAATTTTAATAGTACCTTTAAATTATTATTGTTCAAATTTTAAAACGTCTAGACTGTTTTAAATTCTCGACATTCTTAAAATTCTTTACCTTAGTTGAGCTTGTAGCTTAAAAACACTAAGATCCTTAATTCCCAAAAAAATAATTTCTAAAATCTTTAAAATTATTGAAAATTTTGTCCTAAATTAAAAAAATTAAACTGTAAATTTTTTCTAATCATCATTTTTAGGTTTTATTGTGATTGAATTAATAAATAATTAAAATACTTAAGTTTTAACTTCTAATCATTTAAAACCCTTAAATTGCTTGAAATCCTCAAACAATTCTGAAGCATTTAAAATCAATTAAATCCTTAAGTTTCCTGTAAATATTACAATATTAATTTTCCAAAACTTTTAAAAAATTCAAAACATTTTAAGTTTTTCAAACTTCAAAATTCTTTAAATTTTTTGGCCATTAAAAATACATTCTTAAATTTTTGAATTTGATTAACTTTTAATTTTTTTCGATTTCCTAATCTAAAGAAAGTAATAAATTAAATTTGTTAAATTTTGTATGTACTTGTTTTATACAATTTACAGAATTTACAAAACTTTTTCGGAATTCTCAATGACCGAGTAATTTGTTAAATACTACTAATACTCGAAAGCTCGCCTGCTGGCGCTTCATTTTTACTTGAAGCCGAAATTTTCAAATTTGTAGAATTTTTAATCTTTATTGATAATTTTACCGTCAGCCCTACTTTTGTTTCTGTTAACCGAGCTCTCTCAATTAGAAAGAGAGATCTTGTAAATTGAAACTCTTTTAAATAGGGACTTTTATTATTAAGAACATTTTGAAATTTATCATAAATAATTTCGAAATTTGGCGTTCTACAGAATTCTGAAAATTCGAATAGTAAAAAAAAAATTTGAAACTAGCCGCCTAAATTTGCAAATTTTGCAACATGAATTTGATATAATCCAATTTTTGCATGTTTATCAATTCTAATTTGAAATTTCGAATACGATTTTTGGCTTTCTAAAACAATTTGTTCTATTTAAATTAAAATTTTAAAAATTCTCGTGTCCAGCTTTTTGAAGAAAACCTTGACAACCTGGAGAATTTTGGAAAAATGGCCTCTTTCGTTGCAAATTTGCTGTTTACAAATTTTGGAAATTCTGAAACTTTAACCTCGGATTAAAGTAATGTTAAAATGACGGTTGATCGAATTTAAATTATTTTAAATAATTATTTTTATTTAAGTAGTGAACAGTAGCAGAGCACGATCGTGGTGAGACATGAACATTGTTCACTTTCAAAAGGATGACATATACCATTTTCCAGTATAGGAAATTTCCAACCCATAGGGTTTAAAGCTGCTCCTAACCATAAAACAGAAGAATAACGAAAAAACTTCTGATCTATTAAGATTTTTGTTTTTGGACTTACTGAACCGGGTAACGACAATTTTTTTTAAATTTTTCACTTGTAGCTGACCGCGCCACATTTACAAATTGTTTAAAATTAGAATTTTTCTGAATTTTTAAAACTTGTTAATTCTAAAAACTCGTTCCACTTCTAAAATTTTGAAACTACTTTAAAGTGCTTTAATGGAATAAAAAATTGCAAAATTTGGAGAGTTAACAAAATTGTAAGTAGGTTTGGTCTTTAAATTCTTTTGGAAACGAAACATTAACGTGCTCGAAAGCAGTAAAAATAAACAAAGTTAAATCCTCAAAATGTTGAGTCTGATGTAAAGAATTCCGCTTAGAAATTTTCAAATTATTTTTGGTGACCTTGAAATTGTCTGCCAAGGTCAACTTTATTTATTTTTTACATAGGAATCTTTATTTTTTGCTTCAACATCTTATTTGACGCAACATAATAAAGAAATTTTGCCCGAAACATGTTGTCTTTCAAAGGCTATTTTAAGGTCATTCACAGGGTTGGTATGTTTTAAACTCTTTGTTTTAAACACTGTTTTAAACAGTGTTTAAAACACCTTGTTTTTTTTCTTTTAAACAGATGTTTTAAACAAAAATTGAAATGTGGGTTTTGCTGGTGGTAAATCTTTAAGCTTGCCGATAGACTTTCGCTGGAATTGTTATTGTGATTCGTTAGAGTCGTATCTGGTAAACTGGCCTGCTCTTGCTAAGGTGTGTGAAGACAGGTGAAATGACACGAATTTTGATAAAAATATTGGTAAGTGTTAATAAATGCATATTTCATAATAAAATTTAATTTACTTTATACACATTTAATGTTTCTCAGCAAACAAAGTTATTGATGTAAACATGAAAAGATTAGCAGAGGATATAGTTGCTTTATTGAAGCCAATTACAGTGGCCCTTGACAAAATACAAAGTAATACCTGCAAATTAGCAAATGCAGTAGAGGTCTGGAAAGGATTGGAGCCACATTTGACTGGAAATGAACTGTTAAAACATTATATCAAAAGATATACAATAAATGCACATTTTGCGGCATATCTTTTAAGTCCTAAGCCAAAAAAATCAGTTATTACTGCAGACGAAAGAGAAAAGGCAATGGATTTTATTGAATTAAATTTTTCAATAAATTTCATAAATACCACATTTATGAAATTTGTCGCAAAATTAAACCCAAAATTAATTCAGGGATTCACATTTTAAAAATTGTGAGCAGCTCACAGATTTTGAATGGTGGGTGTCAATGCAATCGCTTTATCCGAATATTATTTCGAGTAATAATTTGGCTTTGATTGGTCAGCTACATACTGCTATATCGTCATCAGCTGGTATAGAAAGGATTTTTTCTAAATTTGGATTAACTCCCACTGCTTTAAGATAAACTCGAAACTAATAAGGCAGCTAAATTGGTTTTCGTTTCGCAGCAATTAATTAAAATTTAAAATAGATGTATAGGTTACTGCAGACATTAAATTTTTTTAATTTTGTTGTATAATCATAATGGAGATATGTATTTTATTGGTGTTTTTTATACCATATACATATCGTCGGTTTGCGAGAACAGTGACACATCTCAAAATATCATATTTTTGAGGAAATCGATTTGAAATTTTTTTTTTGGTGTAAAATAGTTGAATTCATCAAACTCAACGTCACATCTATTGAAAACTATGGGTAGTTTAGAAGTGACACTATGCCAGATAAAAGGTTGTTACATTTAAAGGATTTTTTTCCTATTATCTCAAAATTGGCCATTTTTGAGATGTGTCACTGTTCTCGCAAACCGACGATATGTAGAAGTTTGTAACTCATGCCATCAATAAAAATAAAATTAAATACGAAACAGTTTTTCATTCATTTGAATTGATATGTAGGTAACTTTACCTTTATTTCATCCTAACCAAAAATATTGTTTAAAACAAAAAAAAACAGTTTAAAACAAAAAAAACATGTTTTTTGTTTTTTTTATTTAAAACATGTTTTTTACCAACCCTGGTCATTCAAAATAATTTAAAATGTTACTTGACAAAACTTTCTTAGCTATTAATTCGACTGTACAAAATAGATGGTGCTACATTTTATCCAATATTTATGCTTTTTCTGCCAAAGTTAACTTTAGATAAGAAACGCGCCACATGATTTTTAAGTTTCCTGAAGTTATGTCCATAAAATTAGTGAAATATTGATATTTTAAAGTTTAAAAATTCATTAAAATTCTTGAAATTTCTTGAAATTTGACGAAATTGTTTAAATAAGTTACCTTCTTGGAAATTTAAAACTATAGAATACTTAAATTTCTTGGTCTTCTGACGTTTTCTAAATTCACTTGTTTTTATATCGAATGGAAATTATGAAATTCTTAAATTTCTTAGATCGAAGTTATAATTAATTCTATATTTTCTTGAATTTGATCAAATTCTAGAAATACGTATAAAATGTTACGCTTCTAAAAATCTACGTTAAAAATTTAAATTTAAAATTTGAAAATGTCTTGGAAAACTAAAAATATTATAATTCTTAAAATTGTTAGTTCTAACTTACAATTAATTAACTACTTAAATTTATATTTTTACAATAATTTCTTTAAATTTATTAGTTTATTTTAACTCTCTTAATCTTGAGTTTTATGTTCATACGTTTATTGAAATTTTGATCTGGAATATTGTTTAAAACACTTAATACTTATTTCTTCATGTTCAATATGTATTAGTTAATCTGATGAAGATCGGGAAATTCTTAAAACAAGTTACTGAAATTCTAAGAATTTTAAAATTGTTGTAATTAGTGATCTGGTTAATCTTAAAATTCAGGAAATTTCAGATAGTTCGTAAAGGTTGGCATAATTTTTAAAATTGTTTTTGTTTCTGGAAAAATTTAAAACTTAACAAATTCCTAAAATTTTTCAAGTGAATTTACATCAAAATTTATTTTCGTCAGACATTTCCCATAACATTTTGTAAATTTTTGGTCTAGACAGAATCTACAAAACATTCTCAATATTCTTAACGACCGAGCAATTTTTTAAATGCTAAAATAAATTAAAATACATCTGCTAGCTTCTCATTTTTACTAGACAAGTAGTTCTAAATCTGAAATATTAAAATTTTTAAAATTTTTATTTTTTGACACTTTTACTGTGACTTTGTCAGCCTTAATCTTGATTCTGTCATCCGAACTCTCTCACCTAGAAAGATTTAGTATAGTCTGAGAGATTATGAAAATTGAACATCTCTTAAATATGGAATGTTTGCAATTTTGAGAATTTGAAACATAAAAGAATTCTAAAAATTTGATAAACTCTGCCGCGTAAATTTCCAAATTTTACATATAATTATTTGATTTTCACAAATTTCATTTCAATTTTTGTATCAATTTAGGATTATTATCTTATTTGTAAATTTCTTGCATATCATTTAATTGTAAAATCTTGGAATCAATTATTAGAAACATCCTTAAATTTAAAAATATAAAGTTTTGTAAATCCTTATTTGCGCTGTTGTATAAGAAATTTGTTTAGTAATTAAATAATATTTGTATTTTAAAAGCTGATATTTATTGAAAGGGTAGGGTAGCGAGGAAGTAGCGTTTGAAGGCATAAACTGTACGAAAACCACTCAAATGAAGCTGTTAATTCATAACTTACTGGTAATTTAATGGTTCTAACAGCGAATTAAGACAAATTAACGGTGCAAACGGCTACATGCTTAGGATTTTACAGAATTTGTGCTGTTGAATCGACTGGCGGTTTTGCAGTCTTTTAATCTTTTTTCAGTGTACCAGTAATAATTAATAATTAAAATACTTAAGTTTAAATTTCTTGAAACATTTAAAAACCTTAAATTTCTCGAAGATTTCTGGAATTTGTAAAAAATTTAAAAATTAATTAAATTCTTCATTTTCTTGAAATTCTTCATTTTCTTGAAATTCTGAAATTTCTTGAAATTTATCTTACAATATTGGTTTTCGAGTAGTTTTTAAAAATTCAACAAATTCAAAATTTTTAAAATTTGTCAAAGTTCTTTAAATTTGTTAATGTGTCGTTGGTAGAAATAATTAAGCCGGTAATTTTGCGTTTCGATTATTCGATTCTTAATTTCTAAATTTACTAAAAGTTTTAAGAATTCTTAACGATCGAGTAATTTGTTAAAAACTAAAATAAATTACTATAGCCCATCTTCTACCTCCTTAATTTTTAATTTGACTAGTTTACTAAAACTAAAATTTTAAAATTTGTAGAATTTTTATATTTTGATAATTTCACTGACAGTACCTACTTTTGATTCTGTCATTCGAGCTCTCTCACCCAGAAAGACAGATTGTAAAAATTGAAAATGTTTTAAATATTTTAAAATTATGAAAATTTTGAATTTTTTAATAATGAATTCCGAAATTTTGCAACCAAGAAATTTTGAAAATTTGACAAATCTGTAAAGCTATCAAGATACTTGTTTTTGGGCTTACCAAAAGGGGTAAAGACAATTTTCAAAAATTATTCACTTGTGGCTGACTTCAATTCTTCACAATTTTTTTGTAAACTGTTTAAAATTTTAGGGTTCAAATTAATCACATTTATAAATTGTTTAACATCTTGTGAGATTAAGAATTTTCTGAATTTTTAAAATTATTGGTAATTCTAAAAATTCCTAACGCTTCTAAAGTTTTGAAACTACTTTAAAATTTTAAACCTGACAACCGCTTTATGCTATACAAAAATTACAGGAGTGTATTAACAAAATTTTAAGGGTTGTTGGGTCTTTAGAATTTTTTTAAACGTTTAGTCCCAAATAGTGAGAAAAGCAAAATTTGTAAAATGCCTTAATTTTCTAAAATCCTCTAAAATGTTGAGTCAAATTTAAAGAATTCCTCTTACAAATTTTCAAATTTTTTTTTTTGGTGACCTTGAAATGTCTATCAAGGTCAAATTTTTTTTCTGGATAGAAATCTTTATTTTTGGATCCAACGTCTTATTTGACGAAACAAGATAAACAAATTTTGACCAACATTTCAAAATTTTTAATAAAGGATTTCAAAATTTAGCAGTCTGTAGAATTTTAAAAAATTTGGTGGAAGGTGCCGCCTGCACGAGCCAATCTAAATAGAATAGTGAAACAATTTGAAAATAGCCGCGTAAATTTCCAAATTTTAGAAAAACTTCGGCACAGTTTATCGAATTTAAATTAATTAGAAATTTCTAATACAATTACTAGCATTCTAAAATAAATGTCTTCAATTAAATTAAAATTTCAACAATTCTGTTGTCCACGTTTTTTGGAGCTGAATTGAAAATTCAACCTAAAGAAGTTTTGAAATACCTTCTCTTTCAGCTTACTTGTGTTGGTTATCAAATTTTTGAAATTCTGAAACTTTTAACTTGAATTAAGGAAATTTTGAAACCGTAGTGTGTTGATAGAATTTAAAATGTTTATATAATTATTTTTATTTAAGAAGTTAACATTAATAGAGCAAGAACGTGGTAAGACATGGTCATACACATAATATGATTTCACAGGCTGTGAAGTTTCAAATTCTTAAAAAAAACTGATAAAATTCGTTTCGTGGAACAACTTGTGCAGGTGTTATTAGAAATCTAGTTAAATACTTCACAATCATAAATTGTTTAATATTTTGTAAGACTTACAAAATTTTTTGAATTTTTGAAACTTTACTAATTCTAAAACTTCGTAACGCTTCTAAAATTTTGAAAATATTTTATAAAATCTTCTGAAATGTTGAATCTGATCTATGTATATAGAATTCGTGTTACATATTTTCAAATTATTTTTGGTCACCTTGAAAGTGACTTGAAACAAATTTTTCCCGGGACATGTTGGCCTTCAAAGGCTATTTCAAGGTCATTCAAAATAATTTAAAAAAGTTGCTTCCTGCTTTATTTTCGAGATGTGGATTCGAACTACATATTTAGATATTTCAACTGGAGATTCACCCTGTATCTTAAATTCAAACGATTATAATAACAAGATCGTCATTTGCAGTCACAACAAATTTTGAATCATGTTTTTGATCGATCCGTTTTCTTCTTTTCAATCAACCCAAAATTGAAATCCCACACGTGATCATAACATATAAACGATTGGTAAATTATAGGTTAAAACAAAAATGGCATATTTTTGGTGTGGTATACAACTAAAGGAAAAATTGACGATCAAACTGGTTTTTAGCAAAATTTTCAACTGTGGGAATTTGATCTTTCTTTTTTTTAAATCATCTTGTTATAGCATAATAAGAACAAAACAACCAAAAATTCCGAATATTATGAAATTATGTTCTACATGTTGTTCTATATTATATGGTGGTAGGTCAGTCACATTATAAACTTCCTGGGTAATATTTTAACGTCAATCGTAATTTTTGTTTTGTTTATGTCTTATTCATTTATTCATCCGCAGAAGATCTTTCATGGAGATAAACAGATTTCAAGTTTTCATTGTTTGGCATGCAAAAATATATTCATCCCAATGAGTTAGCAAGTTAACGCACAACACACATTATCTGCCCCATTAGTTTAAGCCTCGTATATATGACATTATTTTGTATCTTAATATTTGATATTTTCTTCTTAAGAGGATTAAATATAATATTTTGAAACTCTGAGGGGAGTATTTTTTTTTATTGGTTTTATGTTATAAGCGAATTGTTGTTTTTGGTTTGTATAGTGGATTATAAGTCGCGAATGATATTTTTTTTGGGTTTGATATAGTTTTATGACCTGATACAATAAACTTTTTATTTTTTATTTTGTGGATTCCAGGAATAATAAAAACTGTTGTCTGCAACAAAAATAATGTTCAAGTGTTTTTGGGAGATGAAAATATGTGATACTCTCAGCCTATATAAGAAGATAGCTTACTATACGAGTACAATAGATTTATATTATTTTACCTACATAGAAATTATTTTATTTTAGTACCTAACCATATTTACCGCATTCCACCACTTTCAAACTATTAAATATTTTAATCCTAATTCATATTTTATAAAATTTCGTTTTGTTACAATTTTATTATCTTTTATGGCTACAGACCGCGGAATAAAATTTCCACCACCATTACCATCTCTTCTGTTCCACCGTCGTCATCAGGCGCACGAGAACTACGAGTAGTATAAAATACATTGTAAAATAACAATGAATATCAATGGCAAATTCAGTTATATTATGGTGGTGGTGGTGATGGTGTGGGTTGAAGCGTGGTCGAAATGAATAATAAATGGGAAATAGGATAAAACTTATCATACACATTCCCACACACACACACACACAAACATACACACAAGAGAAAGCGACGCAAAAACATAACATTTTTTTTTTTTTTTTTTTTGGGTGGAAAATGGATTTTCAGTTTACTTTTCGTTTTGTGCTTTTCTTGTTTAAAGGGAAAAAATATCGTTTTATGCCAAGATTTGTGTGTTCTTGGAAAAGATGAATTGGACGGAAATTCATGATGACAATTTTAATTTAAATCTAAAATATTGTTTTGTATTCGTGATGATGGTTTGAGCTTGAATTTATCGCACGCTATTTAAATATTTTATATGAAAAGAATTTCCTTTACTTTAATATCACGAAGTTTAAATTTCAATCCCTCTTTGAACAATGTGTCACTAAAACGTTATGTGTCTTATTTGTTAACAATGAAAATTAGAAACACTTGGTTTCATATACTTTTTGATTGTAAAATCCAATTTTGTTTGATTCCATTGTTCGATTTAGCCGTGCAAAAATTTCCTTGGTACTTCATATGCTTTTCAGAAAGACTTGGAAATACACTAAAAGAACCTTTTTCGTTGAAAATTCAGAAAATTCATTAAAGTTTAATTCAAAAAGATTTAAATATAATTTTACAATTTTTAATATTGTTCGAATTCTTCAAACTGTTTAAATTTTATATTTTCGATATCCTCGAGAAATTAGTTCAATTTTTAGAACTCTTTAATTCCTAAATAAATTTGTAATTTTCTCGAAATTCATTGATATAAATATTCTTAAGACTCTTTCTTAGAATCCTAAAATCATTTAAAATATTTTAAATCCTAATTAAACTTTCGAAAATTTCTTCAAATTTTTAGTTTAGTCCCATATTACTGAAACTTCATAAAATGATTTAAAAAAAAATTACGAGAAGTCCTCGTATAAACTTATATGTTCATTTGAGTATGATATTTGGGCCAGATTGACAAAATTGTAAAATCAAATTTTGTAAGAACTTTAATTTAGGGGCGGAACATACCTGACACTTATTGTCTAGATTTTTGGCAGCTGTTATAATTATTGGTAGAGCGGATCCCCGACTCTGGCTCGTTAACGCTCGAAGAGGAAAGACGTGTTTTTGTCGTCTTCTTCGAGAATTTAATTTAATTTATTTATACATACATATTTTAATTTAATTTATTGTAAATTAATAATTAAAACGTTTCGTGAGTGATTTTTTTGGTTTTGAGTGTGTGTTGTCGTGGTTTTATTTGCACGCGTAATAAGTAGTTTCGCCTAAATTAAATAATATCGCGTGTGATTTTGTTTAATTAATTTCATGTGCAGTGAATATATTAAATGGGTGTAGGGGAATTCATGGAAAGTGGTTGTGAAATAAATTGTACAAAGACAAATCTGTTCAAAAAATAATAACGGTACTGGCCACGAACCGTTAGACAGGTATTTTCATACCACATGTATCTGTAATTTTTTGTTGTTTCTCTTATTTTATTATATATGATTTTGCTTTGATAAGGGTTGTGTGATATGCAGTTAAATATTTCTAGTCTATACATGGACATTTGTAGAACATATTGTTCTGTTCTAATTTTTGTACTCTTCTTAATAGTTGTTTGTGTGTGTGGTATAAAACTGGAAATTAAGTGTGTTTGTGTGTACGCAGAATAAATGTACGTATGTTCGATTCCAGTGGGATTCTTATACTTCATATAATCGAGCGTGTTTGAGTCGAATATAGACATACGCAATACGTATACATATAACGAATTATTTATTTGTGCATCCCAAATTTTAATACAATGTAAAAATCCTTCAGTACTGATTAATCATTACTCTCGAATTTTTTTCATTTCGCGGTGTTCGTACAATCGGCCCTAAATGTAAAATAAAACATCTAAAATTTCAAATTTTCAATTTAAAATTAAAATATAAAATCATTTATAATTTTAAATGAAATTTAAGATTTAAATTTGGAATTTAAAATTTGGAATTAAAAATTTGAAGTTTAAAATTTAAAATTTAGGTTTTAAATTTCGAATTTCAGATTCCAAACTTAAAATTTGTGTTTTAAAATTTGAGATTTTGATTTAAGTTTGAAATTTTAAATTTTAAATTTTAGGTTTTAAATTTCGGATTTTAGATTCCAAATTTAAAATTTTACATTTAAAATTTTAAATTTGAGATTTAAAATTTAAAATTTGAATTTTAAAGTTTAAAATTTAAAATTTGAAATTTAATATTTAAAATTTGAAATTTAGCATTTAAAATTTAAATTTTGAAATTTAAAATTTCGAATTTAAAATTTTTAATTATAATTTGAAATTTAAAATTTGAAATTTAAAACTTAAAATTTGAAATTTATTTTTATTTTATATTTATTAACGATCTAAGCACATAGGCTTTTATATTGTTTTAAAAACAGTTGTAAAAAAAGTCACTCAATAATACAAATTATATAAAATTAAAATAAAACACGACCTAAATAAAAGTTATAGCATTTAATGTTTAATTTAAAATTAAGTGTGTTACAAAATTGCCTTAATCGTATGAACCGGTAACACTTATGTCTATAACCGGCTATCCGCGTAGCCATTTGATTTTAAAATGCTCGTATAATTTTTAATTTTTGAGTAATGATTTTCTAATAGAAGCTGGACACTAAATTTGTCCAAGGTGGAAGTTTTTTGTTTGACTATTTTTATTCGGTCGTTCTATGACTCCGGATAGCCAACCAAAGATTTATGTATTGGTTTTGTAAACATTGTAGTGTCATACAAATTTGATTTTATAATTTCTCAAGTAAAACAGAAGCAAAAAAAATTAAAATTAAAAAAATTCATTAATTAAAAAACTAATAATAAAAAAATCTTTACACACTTTACAAATATATTTACTTTGTGCACAATAGGCATCTTACAATTACAATAGTGGTTGTGTGTTCGCGCACATTTTATATTTACAAGCGCAACATGTTTATGTGTAAGATTCTATAGCGAATTCGTCGGACGATTATGATGGGAGGATATTAAGCTGATATTGTAAGTGTGTTGCCGAGAACAAATTCAATACCTGAACATGAGTCGAAATGAATTTGTATGTATAATTATTGGGGACAGATGCTCGAACATTTAAGCGTGGTAAAGCTAACTTTAATGCAAGAAATTTCGCAGGTTGTTAGTTTTACTAGCCGAGTACGAGTTTTTGCTGCAATAATCTTGTATATCGCAACGCACCCCAATGTAAATAACGCTGAAGAAGAAAGGAAAAGGTAACCATTTTTTATTATTTTTGTTATTTTTGACTATATACAAAAATAAAATTAAAGGAAATATACAAAAAATGCAAACATTTCCATTCAAAATAGGAAAATGTATGTATACCCGGGTAGCCGATTATAGAACAACGTAAATTTTTCTGGTTATTGACACAAGGGTTAATATATTCAAGTGATAATTTTTTGAATAGATTTATATAAAATATGTACCGGGACGGTCGATTATTTTGAATGGTACCCGTGTTTGAGCTATTCAATTACACTAAACTCGACCCCCCATCACACCCTTGTGGGTGGAAGTAGGGGTAACTTTGATATCTTAAATGGAAACCCCCATTTTTTATTACAAATTCGGATTCTACGTCAAAAAATACGTAAATTTTGTTTGAAATATTTTCTTTGTGTTCGGTGCAGATGGCGCTATAATTGCTGTTCGACAAGAGAAAAAAAATGTGCAATGAAAGTATTATTTCTGTTCTAAATAAATTTGTTTTAACGGGAAACAATAGCGTTTTTTTTTTTTTAGGTTTAGTCGTTCTAGATTTTTAGGATTAGTCGTTCGAATTCTCACTTTTTCTAACATCAATTACAGCTCCATCTGCACCGAAAACAAAAAAAATATTTCAAACAAAACTTACGTTTTTTTGACGTAAAATCCGAATCTGTAATAAAAAATGGGGGTTTTCATTTTATATATCAAAGTTGCCCCCACTCCCACCCACAGGGGAAGGGGGTGGGGGTCACGTTTAGTGTAGTTGAATAACTTTTTCAAAAATATTAAAAATGTGTTATTTTGTTTTTCGATGCGGGTACCATTCAAGATATTCGACCATCCCTGTACAAATCTTACACCCTGTATACTTATGTTCGAACAAATACGCGGTATGACAATTTGGAATTTAAATTTGGAATTCAAATTTTAAAATTTCAAACCCTAAATTTCAAATTTTGGATTTTTAATTTTAAATTCTAAATTTCAATTTTGGAATTTCAAATTTAGAATTTCAAATTTGGAATTTGAAGTTTAACATTTGGAATTTGAAGTTAAAAATTTGGAATTTAAAATTTGAAATATTAAATTTGAGATTTGAAATTTAAAGTTTAAAATTTAAAATGTAAAATTTTAAGTTTGAAATTTGGAATGTGAAAATTAAAATTTGGAATTTGAAATTTTATATTTGAAATTTTTAATAATTAGAATTTAAAATTTGGGATTTGGAGTTTGGAATTCGTGATTTGAAATTTAGAATTGTGATTTCGGATTTGAAATATAAAATTTGAAATTTGGAATTTAGAATTTGAAATTTAGAATTTAAAATTTGAAATTTAGGATTTGGAATTTGAAATTTGAAATTGGAATTTTGAGATTTGGAGTTTGAAGTTAAAAATTTGGAATTTTAAAAATTAAATTTGAAATTTGAGATTTGAAATTTAGAGTTTAAAATTTAAAATGTAAAATTTTAAGTTTGAAATTTGGAATGTGAAAGGTAAAATTTGAAATTTTATACTTGCAATTTTTAATAGTTATAATTTAAAATTTGAAATTTGGGATTTGGAGTTTGGGATTCGTGATTTGAAATTTAGAATTTGGAATTTGTGATTTCGGATCTGAAATATAAAATTTGAAATTTGGAATTTAGAATTTGAAATTTAAAATTTGAAATTAAACATTTTACATTTTGGATTTGGAATATGAAATTTATGATTTGGAATTTGAAATTTAAGATGTAACATTTTGAATTTGGAATTTGAAATTGGAAATTTGAGATTTGGAGTTTGAAGTTAAAAATTTGGAATTTAAAATTTGAAATTTAAAACTTGAAAAATTAAATTTGAGATTTGAAATTTAGAGTTTAAAATTTAAAATGTAAAATTTTAAGTTTGAAATTTGGAATGTGAAAGTTAAAATTTGGAATTTGAAATTTTATATTTGAAATTTTTAATAATTAGAATTTGGGATTTGGAGTTTGGAATTCGTGATTTGAAATTTAGAATTTGGAATTTGTGATTTGGGATTTGAAATATAAAATTTGACATTTGAAATTTAGAATTTAAAATTTGAAATTAAACATTTTAAATTTTGGGTTTGGAATATGAAATTTAGGATTTGGAATTTAAGATTTAACATTTTGAATTTGGAATTTGAAATTGGAAATTTGAGATTTGGAGTTTGAAGTTAAAAATTTGGAATTTAAAATTTGAAATTTGAAAAATTAAATTTGAGATTTGAAATTTAGAGTTTAAAATTTAAAATGTAAAATTTTAAGTTTGAAATTTGGAATGTGAAAGTTAAAATTTGGAATTTGAATTTTGACATTTGAAATTTCGAATTTGGAATTTAGAACTTGTAATTTAGAATTTAAAATTTGAAATTAAACATTTTAAATTTTGGGTTTGGAATAAGAAATTTAAGATTTGGAATTTGAAATTTAAGATTTAACATTTTGAATTTGGAATTTGAAATTTCAAATTGGAAATTTGAGATTTGAAGTTTGAAATTTGGAATTTGAGATTTAAAATTTAGAATTTATTTTTTGAATCGTCCAAGGTGAAGAGTTTTTGGATTCAAATAGTTTGTTCATAACATTGTTGGTTGGGGCAAGGTTAATAAATTTTCAGATTTCTAAATCAAAATGATTCTGAATTTAAATTTATATATCTTCTTACAGAGGGAATTTTGTTTAGCAGAGGGTGCGTTTAAAATTAAAATGAAGTTTATTAGCTCAATCATATATTTGTGCTAATTGTTTGTATTGGTACTAATAAAAATATACTAATGTGGATACTCAAATAATTTAATTTAATTTAGTATGGACTACTTCAAGCTGCTATTATTTAATGAGTTCTAGATCTAATTTAAATTATTTCGCAGTGTGATTTTAAGCAGAATAGCCATAAGCAATTATTTATTTTAATTTTGATTTTGGAGGTAATTCCTAGAGTCAATAGCTATAGATTTGGAAATGAAATTTTATGAGGTTGCAGATCTTTTAGTTACTGATTTTAGAATTTTAGTTTAAAATATTTAAAAAAATATATATAATATCATAATTTAGAATTAAAACTTTCTATGCATCTCGAATTTCAGGTTATATAATTAGTGATTAATTTGCTGTCCTTTTAATTTAGATGCCGAATTGAATTTAATTTATTTAAATTAAATTTTGTTAAGATTAAGTTGAATTAAATTTAGTGAAATGAATTTTTCGATGTAATCGAAGCATTAATTTATAATCTTGGTATTGGTGATGGTACTGGTGTTATTGTGGCATTAATGTTAATGTTAGTTTTAGTATTGGTATTTATTTTGATATTGGTGTTTATATTAAGATTGATAAATTAATAAATAATCGTTAAAATGATTTTAGTTTAGAATTACCTGAGAAACTCGACCAAACTGGCATTGGCTGAGGCGATAGCGCAACCGGCCGGGTGGTAGTTGGTTTAATTATTGTTATACAAACTATTTTTATTAATTTATTTGTAGTATGTAAAGATTCATTTATAATTTATTTCAGAGAATTAAATTTTATACTTAATTAATTTTAGAATGGTTATTATGAAGGTTAATACAGATTTTAAATTTAGGAAATTTTTGAAGAAGAAACAGCTTTCCGGGAACTTAAGCAGTAAATGAACGTGAGATTGTATTGTATTGTGCTAAATAATTGACTAAGAATATACTACTAACAAATACACTAACTATCAACTACTTAGGTGTCTGGAACCGGGTTGATTGTTCGTTTCTAACTTACCTACCTCCGGTTTTGTTATGCAAAAAGGGTGGCCAAACATACTTGCCCTAGGCAATTTATCATCTGGATTTTGAGAAGCTGTTACATTTTTAGCTAGTGTGAAACCCCGACTACCCATAAAAATATGTCTACTTCGGTACGGTATTCGAACTAGATTGAGAATTTTTTTAAATCAAATTTTGTATGTACATATATATATAGGAACGGAATACACCTGTCTTAAATCACTTCTGTCCCGTTTAGGTTTTTAGAAATTGTTAGATTTATTGGTTAGGATGGATACGCATAAAAATATGTTTGGGCCAGTTTGAGAATTTGTTTTTTAAATCATACATCGTGTGATCTTACATATAGAGACAGAACCCACCTGCCCTAACAGAATAATACAAATAAATTATTAAGAGGTTTTTTGTAAATATAAATTAAGCAATTCATATTCAATTTTTTTTTGCAGAATGATTTTTTTACTTAAAAATTCATAATAACGGGAGATTAATTATTTTTACTAATACATTCTCAGGAAAAATATGTTTAAGACAAATATTATAATTGACAAATTTCACAGCAATTTATCTAAAAATATTCAATTTTCCGGGTATACAAATTTATTAATTTTCAAAAATTCAAGAAATTTCAAGTTTTAAAAATTTTTCAATATTTTTTAAATCTTTTAATTCCTTGGCCAAAAATTGTTCTTAATTTTATTAGATTTGTTTAAATTTTTGAAATATTTATTCTTGTGACTCCTAAATTCTGAAAGCAAATTCTAAATTTTGTAAATTGTTTTTCAAAATTGTTGAAATTTTCAAAAGGTTATTGGAGTCAGTGTATTAATTAAATTCATAAATTTCTTGGAATTTATATTTAAAAATTCCTTGTAATTTGTTACGGCTATTCTTTAAAATTTTAAAAATTCCGGAAAATTTCTTGAAGCTAACATTTAGAAAAAGAAGGTCGACAAATTTTAGCACCTAATTCTTTAAAAATTATAATTTGAGGGTTATCACTCTTAAATTTTTTTTTAAATTATCGATATTCTAAAAATGGTACTGATCTGAGGTTCGCTTCTTTGCTAAGTGTGGCTATCTCCAACAGGTGTTGATGTTGTATAAAGTGTAGCGCCAACCCTAGCAACATCCTAAAAAAAAAAAAAAAATTGGAAAATGAAAAAGAAAAATCTTGATGGAAAGAAAACCTAGTTTAACAATTTTCCTTTGATAAAGTCATATTAAGACTAAATTCAATTTTGAATGTTAAGTTTTTTTTATAAAGGTTTTTACTAGGATAAAGTTTTCAAAATAGTAAAAAATATATTTAGTATGGCCAGAAAATATGCTCAAGGTTTATAACATGCGATTATATTTCTCTGATTGATTATTATTTATTATGTGGTGACGCCTTAAAACCATTTAAAATAAAATATTTAATTTTATTTTCATTTCACAGAATTGACTTGAGCAATAATCCGACTGAATGAAATTGATGCTGCTACATTTTATATCTACACTATTTTTGGAAAGGTTCCCTTTAAATAAGAGACTGACCACATATTTCGTGTTAGATTTCGGCCTAACTTGCCGTCTTTTAAATTTCCTAATATTGTATTCATAAAATTAGTGAAATATGGTTCTGTGTTTTAGTGTTTTAAAATTCTTGAAATTTCTTAAAATTTGACGAAATTCATTAAATTAGTTAACTCTTGGAAATTTAAAACTATAAAATACTTAAAATTCTCGGTATTCTAAAATTGGTTAAATTCACTTGTTTTAATATCGCCTGGAAATTTTGAATAATTCCTAAATTTATATTTTCTTGAATTTGAAAAAATTCTGGAAATACTTATAAACTCATGAGTCATGACGCTCCTAAAAATCTTCATTAATAATTTAAAATTTATAAATATCTTCGAATTCTAAAAATATTAGAATTCTTAAAATTATTTTAATTTAAAATTAATTAAATTTTTAAATTTCGTGGAATTTATTTTTGTTCAATTTCTTGAAATCCTTCAAATTAAATTTCAATTTTTGTGTAGATAAAATTATTGAAATTTTGATCTCAGATTCCATATATTTAAACTCGTGACGCCTGTGTAAATCGTGAAATTCTTAAAACAAATTACTAAAAGTCTACTAATTTTAAAATTGTTGGAATTATCATAGTATTTCAAAATTAATTAAACCCATTAATTTCTTTAAATTTATTATCAAAAAATTTGTAAGATGTTGGTCTGGTTAATCTTAAAAATTTTTAAAATTCAGGGAATTTTTGGCGGTTCTTACAAGTTAATTAAAATTCACAGAATTTTTATCAACAAGTGTGTGACCGAAATTTATCCCAAGTAAATTTACGTAAAAATGTACATTGGAAGTTATGCCAGACATTTTGCATAACAATTTGTAAATTTTTTGTCTCTATTTTTCCGATGCTGTTCCCACATTCTTTAAAAAGAGAAACGTTCAGAAAATATTTTTGGAAAAAGCCTGAAAAATTGCGTGGCATTTTCAACATTATTGCAAAAAAACAGAATGCAGCTTTGACGAGTCCTCGATTTTAGTATGAAAATGATAGAAAAACTCCTTGGATGTTTATGTTATTCTTGCAAAGAGATTCAATGATGAGTGCTTTTAGGGGAATATCGACATTATTATGTGAATTATAAAGAAATTCGATTTTGTAAACATACCAAGCGATTTGGAAGAGATCTGGATTTTAGTAAGAAAATTATAAAAAAAACATGTTTTTGTAAAATTTTGCCATTTCTATAAATCCTGCAATTTCTATAAAATTGGAAACAGCAGTGGTTGGGGTTTGGAACCCTTATCTTCTAGGGTACAAAACAAATTAAAATAATATTTAAAAACATTTATTTAATAAACTAATGTGTAAAAAGGGGCTGTCGCAATGCTCTGGTCAGCATTGTTTAAATAGACCTGTCAACTTACAGAGGTAGATACTCGATTATCTAGCAAGCAAGCAAATTTCTTGAAAAATAAAATTAAACAAATAAATTAAATTCCTTGAAATTCGCAAAAAATTCAGAAACTTTACGAGTTTAAAAATTAATTAAATTCTTAAATTTCTTTAAATTTATCTTAACATTTTGAATTCTCGGGAACAAATTGGTCAAAATTCATTAAATTTGTTAATTTCTTTGTGAAAAATAAATAATTCTTTAAATTGTTCATTTGTAAATTTCTTTAATTTTCAGAATGTTTTATGGATGGGTGGACGAACAGGATGCTAGAAATAAATAAGCCTGTAGTTTTGATTAGGTATATTCAATATAAAAAATCCAAACATTTCTTGATATTTACTGTAAATTAAACTGCAGCAAAATTCTTGAAGTTGTTCAACTTTGACAAAATTAAACAATTTCGACAAATTTTATTGGTTACTCCAAAAATGGCAGTAAAGTATTACTAGACACTTAAAAATTTTGGTCTACACTAAAGTTCATGTAATTCTTAAATTTCTTGAAATTCTCAAAATTTTAGAATCTTTAAGGTTCTCAGATTGGTCCTAAGGATCTGAACCATCCCCAGATTTTTCATTACTAAAGTATGGATCTCTAGAACATTGTTGTATAAAAGTTAGTATCTAGTAAAGCTTATTGAGAGAGACCCACTTTAATAAACAAATGAACCTCAGATCCTCAAGATTCTGTGAATTTTAGGAATTCTAAGGTTTTTAGAATTTGATGAATTTAAGCCTCCCAAGGTTATATTTCCATAATTCATATTTTTTGGTCGATTTGGCCAATCGGTGCGTGAGATGATTTTCCTGTCTTACAAAGCGTTGCATGACTCCGTTTACTTTCGTCTTCTTGATTCAATTTAAGCTAAGTAGAAAATAATTTGTATTGCATTTAGCTTCTCTTTGTATAGCTTGCAAGATTTTTTTTTTTTTAAAGTTAGCAGTTAAACTTCTCACAGTGGTTGAAGATCGAATTTCCCTAATTAGCTAAATCGGAGTTAATAAATCGCAGTCTGTCAAGGGTATAAAATCAATAAGCTTGTTAAAATTCAAGTTATTGGTAAAAACAACTTCAAGATCATGTCTATGATAAATCTGTTCAATTAATAGTTTCATGTTTACTTCCGTTTTACATTTATCATCTCCATTTCATTGTCAAACGAAATTAATTTTTTGTTTAGTTTCCCTTATCATTTGGTTAGCTTTTATTTCATCGGCTACAAAATTAAAAAAACCTTGCGATAATATACAGAAAATTAAAAACTATAACAAGCAATGTACCAAGGTGATTTCCGTTATCGAACATCAGAAGATTTATTATTCGTAGAAGAGTTACAACGTGAAATATTTAAATGTTATTTAAGTAAAATTGTCTATACTTAGCTAGCGAGAATCATTAAATTGTTCTTCTACTAATTTAATTTTTTAATTTAATTCTAATCTTCAATCGGCTTGAAAGATGATGCGAAATATATTATTACCAGGTGAAGTGGCCAGAACAAATCTCGTATAATAGCGAGTGAAATTCCTTTAGAGAAAATAGGCCCGTTTAGGGCATTTAGTCGCAGAAAGTATGGAAATCTGCAGTCAAAAGCGTTAAATACTTACCATATAGGAAATAACAACTCTAATAACCGGAATAGAATCATTGCCGAATTCGAGGTCAATTTGTACATTATTAAGCGACGACGTAGCTATTTAACTCCAGGCCGTTTCCGTATTGGTTGACACACAGTACAGCGTCCTAGCGAGGATCTGAAGGATGTCAAAATATCAAAATTATCCAGATGGTAAATTACACAATATAATATCGATTTGTGAAAGCAGTGACAAGTTTTGCTTGTTTGTCCCCCATATGACTGACGAAAAATATGTTAAATATTTAACCACATATGGATGGAAAGCTTGTCAAAGATCCATAGAATCAGTTATTTCGTGTATGTCTCTGAAAATTTATGCTTGAATACAGAAATATTGTGAAAGAACTTTTCGCTAATTTTAAAATTTGCATCTTTTACATGGCTTTGTGTTACCTTGCGGTACCACAAATAAATCTGAGCCTTTTCCAAAATACAAGAAATATCTTTCTGGAGGCTTCATAATAATCACAGTTTACTGTGTTTCCACTTCTTTAGAAACGAGTGTCGATGTTGCTCCAGATTCCTTCCAATTTAAAGATTACTTTGAAATTATGGATGCTTTGGGTTTGCTTCCAGTTCATTGCTAAAGTTTCTTCGTCTAGTGGGTTCATTCGAAAAGGTGTCCTTCTTAGATAACTTCAAAATTTTCAAAGATTATTGCACTAATCTCAATTAGTCACTCCTAATCCTCAAATAAAACGAGATTGGCTAATTTTCAACTTGACACACTACAGTTAATCTCGAAAAAAACACTAATCACGCTTAGCTAATCCCTAGTCTCTCAAAGATATTGTGCAGAACGTCCATATTTTGTAGCATGTTGGTTTTCTTTCAATAATGAGGTTATTAAACCGTACCATCTCAACTCTCGTTGCTGGATTTTTGTAGGACTTGATACTACATTTCTCGGGTTTCTAGTAAACTCCTTAGCTCTAGCTGTTAGTCCCATGTATATTTATTTATTTATTTAGTCAATCATGTAAATATGTACATATTCTGACTACCACATCACCACAATAATACAATATCAAAAAATTACTAAAGTATAATTTAAAAAACTAAATATAAACAAAACAAAAAAATTAAAAAAAACTCTTACAATAAACGTTTTTTGAACAACTCTCTCGAAATGTGAAAATCACAACAATCAAAACATTTGTCAAGTGCGACAAGAACTTTCAATGATGGCTCCGTGCTGTTATGGTTATTGCTACAAAAAGGAATACGAAGAAACCTTGGCGTAACCTTAAACTTCTCTGGGGAACATAAATGCTAAACTTTCCAAACAATTCTGGGCAATCAACCCTAGAACATAAAACATCGCAACCAAACACAGCACAGGCTATTTCGCGTCGACGATCTAGACTAGTAAACGTCGCAGTGCTAAAATCAAAAACTGTTTCTGAATGCTTTCAATTCGATCAGCATGAATCCGATAGAATGGATGCCATATAACTGCAGCAAACTCCAAAACGGATCTAACATAGGTAACGTAAAGAGACCTTAACGTGTAGAGATCATGAAATTCTCCACAATGTCTCTTAATTACTCATAACATGAAATATGCCCTACTAATTATGTAATCAATGTGTTTATTGAAATTTAGGTTAATTGAAAAAATTACTCCAAGATCGTGAATGTCACACGCTCGCTCTATTTGTTCATCCATCAAGACATATGGAGCCTCAATACCAAATGTTCGAGATCTTGTGAAAGATAGAATTTTACATTTATTAGCATTCAAAGACAACTTATTTAAAATACACCACTCACAAAATATGTCAAGTTCATGCTGCAGACGTTCCGTGTCAGTGAAAGCATTAATGTTGGCATACATTTTTAGTTCATCTGCATATAGAAGACATCTACAAAAATTAAAGCACTGAACCACGTCATTAATAAAAATTATAAAAAGTAGTGGTCCCAGGTGACTACCCTGAGGGACACCAGAAGGTACGTTATACACATATGAAACATCGCCTGAAATCTTTACGTATTGCTTACGTGAACATAGATATGAATCCAGGCAACTGGGATGAAATCAGCACCGAATGCCATCAATTTCTGTAAAAGAATCTTATGATTTATTTTATCGAAAGCTTTAGAAAAATCGGTGTAGACGACATCAACCTGCCCGCGAGCTCCCACAGCATCAAATACATGGCAGGAGAAAGTCATCAAGTTAGTAATTGTAGATCTACCCTGTAAAAAACCATGTTGGTACTCACTGATTTTATTTTTCAAATGAAAATCAAGTCTCGATTTAACTAAAGATTCAAAAAGTTTAGGAATCACGGATAGAATTGAAATGCCCCTATAGCAAGTAAAGTCACTTCTCCTGCCTGATTTAAAAATCGGTCTAACAAAAGACAATTTCCACACCTCACTAAAGGAATCAGTTGAAAGACTTAAATTAAACAAATGAAGTATTGGCTGACATATAGCACATGCGCATTTGGTCAAAATAAATGGTGTAATACCATCGGGGCCTACACCCTTGTCAGCCTTCAAACCCTGTAACCCATTGAGCACCTCAGAGAAAGTAAACTGAAACCTAGCAGAAGATAACAAATCTAACGACGATAAATCATTACTTGTGTTGTCCTCATCGAACGAGCTCTTCATAAAATTTGCTAAAGCGTCACAAATTGCTTGAGAACCAGTGAAAGACGTATTATTGTAAGTCATCACACGCGGATAGCCCTGTGATTTCCTCTTCGTATTTATGAAAGAAAAAAATCGTTTTGGATTGGAAGAAATTTCATTCTCTATCTGTAGGATACACATTTTATACAAGAAATCGTTCAAAAATTTAAACTCCTTACACAGATCACGATACTTTCGTTTAGCATTAATGTCACCAGTTCGTTTAAAAGCCTTAGATGCTTTAGACTTTCGATTAGCAATATTTTTCAAGCAAAAATTAAACCATGGCTCAAAACCAGTATTCAAAACTTGATAAAATTCAGACACGGCATCCGAGATATTCAGATTGCGGAACAGAGTTGCCCAATCAACGTTTACGAAAAAATTGATCAAAGAGGGCACATTCGCTTTCTCAAAATCATAATTAAAACCATTACTAATACTAAATGCACAAGAATCAAAATCTACAAAATAAAATTTAATCAAAAGTGGTGTGTGATAGATGCTGGAATGACCAGCTAAATCAAGACATGATTCAATTTCAGGTTCATCTAAAGATGAGAAAACTAAATCCAAAATACGTCCATGATAGTTGAAAACAGTGTTGAACTGACGAGTCCCAAATTTTCCAAAGTTATCTAACATCTGATTAGAAAGGTCATCCGAAGTTAATCCATAAAAATCGCCGTTCGTCCAGCTCCAGGCAATTTTCGGTAAATTAAAATCGCCTGCAAATAAAATATGATCATCGGTATTCATTAGCGGTAATAGCTCATCATTAACAAAATTCACAAAACCTTTGTAGACATCAGCGGTACTGCCATAGGAACATACACAGAAACCAAAAATAGCCAAAACTCACCACATTTGACTTCAACAATAAGTGACTTGCCATTGTGACATAATAGATTTACGCGCTCATTTTTCAGTGTAACAATGATACCCCCACCTTTAATTATGACGTTCTCGGGCTCACGATCCTGACGAAATACAGTGTAAGACGGTGGAAAATATTCTTCTGAGTTAAAATTGATGTTTAACCAGGTTTCAGTAAGAATGACAATATCATAATCATTACATAAAAGTGATGAATAAATTTCAGTAGCCTTGGAGCGTATCCCACTGTTATTGTGATAATAGATATGAAAACTGTTGCTGTTCAATTGAAGGCTGTTCACGTCGCGATTTTTTGGAACAAGTGACCAGCATTCAATTTCATTTTCTGGAACACTCAACTTCTCGCCCAGATATGTTTTCAAATTCTTGGATTCAGTACTGGGATGAAGGCGACTGACAGGTGGTGAAATCCTTAAAATTGGTTGTCTTTACATAAACTTCATTAATGTTTGAGGCTCCGTATGCAAAAGAAAATATAAAGGGCTGAATTAACTCAACTTTTAAATCAATCCCTAACTGAACCCCTTAACTCAATCTTCAACTCAATTTACTGCTCAACCTCCAACTCAGAGTAAATCCACAATTCAACCCTTCACTCAAATCCAACTCTATTTCACCTCAACCCCAACATAACTCTAAACTAATCCATAACTCAACACCCAACCCAATTCAACCCCAAACTCAATGTTAAACTTAAACACTAAATCAACACGGTTAAACAATTACAAGCGCACCCTACTCGCAACCCTCTTCACCCTACTCGCAACCCTCGACTAAACTCAAACCTCCAATCAAGATGGTCAGAAAAGCTACATGCGTACATGAAGTTGAGCTAACTTTACTCCGAATGTATTGCATACGTACTTTTACTCAACTTAAGCTAACTTCCAACTCAACCAACAATTCTCCCCAAATAAATCCGCAACTGATCGCCACACTAAACGCTAACACAGCCCCAACTCAACTTACAACCACTACTAACTCTAATTCAACCGTCAAAGCGACACACAAGCCCAATCCAACTCTAACTCAACCCCAAACTCAACACCCAACTCAATCTTCCAACCAGAATATATAAAAAATTTCTCAACGTTCTCGAGGTATGTTTAGAACCGTTCTCGAGATACTATAGATACGACAGACATCCAGACAGAAACGGAAACATTTTTTCTTTGCTGCTTTTTCGAACTCAGTGATTTTGAAAACGTCGGGGAAACTAGTTTTGGACCAACAAAATGTTTGATCATTTTTGACAGGATTTCATTACTTTAGTCCTTTTGGACTCTAAATTTCTCGGCCTTAACTATTTAAAAGTGAAGCTATTCGAGTGGAGCATCTTTATTTTTAGAATTCTTACTCGCCAACGCTAATCGAAAGGCAATTGCTTTTGCATTTCAGAAAGACTTTATCGCCACGAATGTCGCTCTATAGAAGAGATTTTCAATAATATAGGTATGCTTACCTGTAGGTATCCTTTTCAGGCTCATGATGAACTGAAATGTTCAGCTCAGCGTTGATTGGACAAACCCGTTAGCTTATATTCGATTATCGCTCTTCAAAAGTGAGGAGAATCTTGATTTGTGACCTAGAGCTGCAAATTATTTCTTTTATTTGAAAACTCGAAAATTTTTAGAGTAAAGTTACAGTGCCCTAAGTTTCATACTCCGTGATTAGTAAAAATCTAATTTGCTTAAACTCTTTTTCTATATACACAAACTAAAATTATGTATGTGTATACATAGAATTTCACAACGGGGAAAACAATATTTCCTTCGATTTTCCGCCAAGTAGTCTCTTCCGTCTTGTTTAGCAAAAACATAAAACTTTTCATTTTAATTTTTAAAAATTTAATTAAAAACGAAATATTTTTTTATGTATAGAAAGCACTTATACTGTGTGCACACACATATAAAACATAACTATGTATATTGGAAAAACATAAATAAACGGTGGTAAATCGTCTTTTGCCCATTTTCCGAGGGGAGATGTATTTTCTTGGAATTTTAAATTTTGTTTTGTTTTTTTAACGAACTTCTTATGGAAGGATTAATCGATTTCCTTATAACTTATATATTTTCTATTTAGTTGTTGTTGTTTTTGTTGTAATTTGCGGTATAACATTGATTTGAATATTTATAAAAAACAAAACAACCTAGATAGACGGATATATCGAGAACGGTTGTTTTACTATAGATTTCCAAGAGATGTTAAAACTGAAAATTTTTTGTTTAAAGGAAAATATTTTAAATTGTATTAGATAAGAGTCGGGGAAGTTAGATATGATAGCTTCATCCTTTGAAATTGTGCAATTCCAATTTAAAATACAAATTTTACAATCAATAAATTACGAGTTTCCAAATATTGGACTTAACGTTCCTTATCTAAAACATGAGACTTCACATTTTCGAGTTGCTCAATATTAGAAAAAAAATATTTGGCTAATATTTAGCAAATATCTGAAATTACTGGGCTATAGGAAGCTTGTTGCTCAAATTATTGCAATGATTTCTTTAAGAGTTCGATTGTTTCATAATTTAATGCAAATTTAGTTTTGAGCAAAACGACCTATAAATTTGTTGCTCAATTTATCAAAACGGTTTGAATTATTAATTAGCCTCTGCATCATAGCATTGCGGTTGTGTCTGCATATCTATATAGTGATATATATTAAAATTTTACATCCAATAAATTACTAACTTCCAAATATTTGGCTTTACGTTCGTTATCTAAAACATGAGACTTCACGTTTTCGAGTTGCTCAATATTAAAAAAAAAATATTTGATCAATAGCAAATATCTGATATTGCTGAACTATAGGAAGCTTGTTGCTAAAATTATTGCAATGATTTCTTTAAAAGTTCGATTGATTCATGGATTAATCCAAATTTAGTTTTGAGCAAAACAACCTATAAATTTGTTACTCAATTTATCAAAACGGGTTGAATTATTAATCAGCCTCTGCATATAGTGATATATAATGAAATTTTACATCCAATAAATCACTAGTTTCCAAATGTTGGACTTAAACGTTCGTTATCTAAAACATGAGATTACACATTTTCGAGTTGCTCTATATTTTTAAAGAGAAGAGTTCGATTGTTTCATGAATTAATCCAAAGAGTTCGATTGTTTCATGAATTAATCGAAATTTAGTTTTGAGCAAAACGACCTATAAATTTGTTGCTCAATTTATTAAAAGGTTTTTATATCTATAATGAAATTGTACATCCAATAAATTACTAGCTTCCAAATATTCGGCTTAAAGGTCGTTATCTAAAACATGAGACTTCACATTTTAGAGTTGCTCTATATTTTTAAAAAAATATTTGGTCAATAGTTAGCAAATATCTGAAATTGCTGGACTATATGAAGCTTGTTGCTCAAATTATTGCAATGATTTTGTAGCGATTCACTCATTTAAATCGTTTCATGAAATTCGTTTATCACTACAAACATTCAAAATCAATTTTTTTTTCTTTTCTGTGGCTTGGTTGCATTTAACGTAAATTATTATTATTATTATTATTTTTATATATTTAAACTGTGAAATTTCCACCACCACTTTCGTTATTCAATTTTCATCTCATTTCGGTTTTGTTTTGGGTTATCCACACATTCCTTGATTTCGTTATTTTTACTTCCAACATTCACATTCACTTCATCGTTTTTCGCATTTCCGATTTTGTTTTTCTCCAAATTACACATTTGACGAGTAGAAAACCTCTCGTCTCGTCAAACATTAGCACAAATCAGATTTATACTAAATTTTCGATTATCATTTATTTTTAACTACACGGTAACCATTCCGACATTATTGTATATTATTTTTGCGATATCAGAATTTTTATTTTGGAGAAACAATTATGCCGCTAAATGGTAACACTGGTGATCAAAAAGCCACGGGCTCTCAAAATTTTAATCAACAGCCAACCCCGCTTGATACAAAAATCACGGGTGATATTCATGACGAACCCATGGAGATCTCAGGTCAAACTAAATTAAACCTGCCTCCATTTTGGTATAACTAACCAACTAACTGGTTTCAATTAGCTGAAATACAGTTTGAGCTGCGTGGTATCACCTCACAAAAATCAAAATACGGATATATACTGAGCACAATTTCTCCCGAAACGTTCACGGTAATTTCAGACTTACTCCAGAGACCGCCACAAGAGAATCAGTTCAGCGTTTTAAAGCAAACGTTGTTGGCGCGTCTAGAACCTTCAGACGAAAGGAAACTGGAACAAATATTATCTGAACAAAACCTGGGCGATCATCGTCCATCGGAGGCATTGCGTCAGATTCGCACACTCGCAGGCACAAATAAATTAGTAAGCGAACAATTCATTAAGTCCATTTGGATTCGCAAAATGCCCGAGTTGATCAAACTCGCACTGTCGGCACACCAAGAATCTACTCCGATCGACGAATTATCTGGAATGGCAGACCGCATGTTCGACATCATGAACATCGGACAATCACATCGCCAGGTACACGAGACACAAGCAAAAGTACACTTTAACAACCAAAACTCAAATATGCAGTCGAGAGCTAGAGTGCAAACTTATCATAATCAAGGTAGAGCCCACCGTTCTCCCTCACGTACCGGCACATCGTTCGCAGAGCGATTGGCACGTCTGGAATCCAAAATAGACAGCTTATTTCGAGACCGGTCACAAAGTCGACGATCTCAATCGCGCTCACGTTCCAGCAGCAACAAAACCTACCATGGTGATTTATGTTGGTATCATCAAAATTTTAGGAAGGCTGCTAAGAAATGTATAAACCCATGCAGTTAGCGGAAACCAGCGACAACAGCCGGCATGGAGGACAGCGCTAATCAAAAAAACATGTAAATCAACGGGTACCGACACCCACGTCGCACACCCTTATATCAACCGCAACGTCAAACATCTCACTCTCGGCTCGCCTACATTTATACGATAAAATCACAAAACTCACGTATCTAATTGACACTGGAGCCGACCTCTCGGTTATTCCAGTGGCGCATTTCAAAAACCTATTATCAATTTATAAACGAAACCCCGATCTAGTCCTCTCGGCCGCCAATGGCACAACCATCCACACGTACGGCACAAAGTTGCTACAGGTGGATCTCGGACTGAAACGAACGTTCACGCACGCTTTTATTATAGCTGCTGTGAGTCGTCCGATCATTTGCGCCTATTTCTTAAGCAAATTCGGACTTCTTGTTGACCTGAAAAACAAAAGGCTGGTTGATTCAGCGACTAAGCTGTCAATCAACGCCACAATGGTTCGTGTCGACACACCGACACCGATCCATTTCACGGTCAACAATGATTACGGCACTCTGCTCAAACAATTTCCTTCTTTAACAACAGAGCCGAACTACAATTTACCAGTCCGACACAACGTGGTCCATCACATTGTCACCGCAGGCCATCTGCCCGTGTCAAGACCACGTAGGCTAGACTCAATCCGTCACAATGCTGCATTCACTGAATTTCAGCACATGGTGGAATTAGGGATTTGTCGGCCATCGGCATCTCCCTGGGGATTATCGGCGATTAAACTCGGTCACAACACCGGATCGCTACCCGATACCTCACATCCAAAATTTTTCCATGAACTTACATGGACGCAAAATCTTCTCCAAAATTGATCTGGTCAGAGCATACCATTTAATTCCTGTAGCGCCTGAAGATTTACACAAAACGGCAATAACGACCCCGTTTGGCCTCTTCGAGTTCACTCGAATGCCATTCGGTCTACGAAACGCCGCACAAACATTTCAGCGCTTCATGAACGAAGTCGTTCGTGACTTAGATTTCGTCTTCGTCTACATTGACGATATTCTTGTTGCTTCGCACACTGAGGAACAGCACAAACTACACTTAGAACAATTGTTCACTAAGTTAGCACAGTTTCATGTTCATATCAAGAGCGCAAAATGCGTCTTTGGTGTAACCATTATTGACTTCCTCAGCCACAAGATTACACCTTATTGTATCCTACCATCAGAAGAACGAATTAACGCAATCAGAGAATTCCCAGCTCCAACTTCAATTAAAAGTATCCAACGATTTGCCGGTATGGTAAATTGCTACCATCGTTTTATACCGAAACTCGCACAAACACTCGCCCCAATTCACAGTCACTTGGCTGCTTTACTTAAAAAGCCCAAGACAGCTAAGAACTTCTCTTGGCCCGACGAATGCCAACAAGCATTCACGTCGTTGAAAACTGAATTGGAACAGATAACACTTCTGGCACACCCGCTGAGCGAATCAAAACTCAGTTTGACGACCGACGCATCGAACACTGCTGTCGGTGCAGTACTACAACAGTACCATAACGAGTGTTGTCAACCTCTGGGATTCTTTTCGAAAAAACTCACGGATGCCGAAAAGAAATATTCCGCATTCGACAGGGAATTACTCGCAATTTATCTAGCAGTAAAACACTTTAGATATTTTGTTGAAGGTCGAGATTTCACAATCTACACCGACCACAAACCTCTGACACGAGCAATTCAGTCAAAAACTGAACGTAGTCCGAGGCAATTACGCCACTTGGATTATATCACTCAATTTACTTCGGATATTCAACATGTTTCCGGACATGAAAACGTTGTCGCGGACACATTATCCCGCACTACCGACAACGAAGCGGCCACAGTCGAAACAAATTTCGACTTGATCAAAATAGCAAACACTCAAAAAGTTGACCTAGAACTTCAGAATTTATTTTCTGGTTCCGAATGTCACAATAGTTCATCACTGAAACTAGAACATTTTAAACTGCCTGGCCTTGAAATCGTATGCGAAACATCCACTGGGTACAATCGCCCATACATTGCAGAATCACTACGTCGAACCATCTTCGACACACTGCACAACATTTCGCATCCTGGTGTCCGAGCAACTCGTAAATTAATCGCTGCTCGTTACTTTTGGCCAAATATAAACAAAGACGTAGGCAATTGGGCTCAGTCTTGTTTATCTTGCCAACGTTCTAAAGTGCAACGCCACACGAAATCACCCCATGGTAAATTCGAAATTACACCTGGTCGATTTGAACATATCCATATAGATATAGTAGGTCCACTTCCTCCATCTAATGGATACACATATTTACTTACTTGTGTCGATCGCTTCACTTGTTGGCCCGAAGCGTACTGCATGTCCAATATGTCTGCAGCAACCATTGCCATCACATTCGTCAACAATTACGTATCTCGATTCGGCGTACCCCTCAACATCACTACTGATCAGGGAACGCAATTTGAGTCCAAGCTTTTCACCGAGTTAACAAAACTCCTTGGCTCAAACCGAATACGTACAACGGCTTATCATCCGCAAGCCAATGGCATGGTCGAACGTTTCCACTGGCAACTCAAAGCGGCGTTAATGGCCAGAAGCAATACAACACATTGGAGCTCGGAAATACCAATAATTTTACTTGGCATCCAAGCAACAGTGAAAGAAGATCTAAAATGCTCACCGGCAGAATTAGTCTATGGTCAAACCATTAAACTACCTGGTGAGTTCTTTATCGAAAATCCTCTTTCACCAATTCCAACCACCGATACAGTCATCGACCAATTACGTCAAACAATGCAAAACCTTGTGCCAACATCCACTCGTCAGTCCAAACAAGACGACGTTTTTATTGCAAAATCACTCGATAATTGTGATTTTGTGTTCGTAAGAACAGACAAGGTTCGTACCGGATTATCACCTCCATACGAAGGTCCATTTAAAGTCATTCGACGCCTTCGCAAACAATTCACCGTGTTGATTAATGGAAAAAATCAGACCATTTCAATCGACCGGCTCAAACCGGCTTACGGCATTCTGTGTTCAGCTGATTAAAAATCAGTTCATCGTACACATAAAACTGTCCGTATTTCAGCCGAATAAATATTTTTTTTATATGGAGAGATTTCACTTGCGGAGGAGTCATGTAGCGATTCACTCATTTAAATCGTTTCATGAAATTCGTTTATCACTACAAACATTCAAAATCATCTATTTCATTTCTGATAAATTTAGAGTTACTTTATTCTTTTCAATTCTATATACGTAAACTCTTACGCATGTCTCGTGTCTATAGTATTTAAATCCCAAAAATATCAAACGTCACATTTCGGTAGTACAGTCTACGAAAAGACATTCGCATACATAAACTCGCTCGTACAACATCACTCGGTGCTCTACAAAATTAATTTGTTATAATCCGCGTTAGTCGCCATATTTAGAAATCTTTTTAGATTTAATTTAAAATTTAATTTTAAAGCATTAAATTTGCGCTGGTGGACAACCAAAATAAAATTCTTTTTTATTCAAAATTTAACTTTTTATTGATCGTGTTAAGTGATGTTGGTTTTTGGAAATAAATTGTATAATAAAATTTGTAAATCATTATTGTGAACGGAAATACAAAACGCTACACGCCATTGAGCTTAGCGAATGAATTATATGTAATTTTGTGTATCTATAGGTTGCATAATAATCCATTAAATGTCTTTTTACAAGAAATTTCTAATTTTATAGGGAATATTAAATCGAGGAACCTGTTCATTGTTGGTGATATTAATATTGATATTTTTAATTTTCCGTCTCACTGCGATGATTACATGTTTCTGATGTCTTCTTTTGGGCTTGAGTCTTTGATTAATGTTCCTACAAGAGTGACACCATATACATCTACTTGCATCGATCATTTCTTTGCCCGCCTCAGGTCAAATGACCTTTCGTGTTTATCATCCTCGGCGATTGACCTCAAGATTTCTGATCATCATTTTATTGAGATAGTATTTAAATCTACTAACATCTGGCCATCTATTGACAATTTGAAAATTAATCGTAAAAATAATCTCAATTTTGCACTTTTAAATGAGATCATTCAGCAAGTAGATTGGAGTACTGTCCTGAGTTTAAATGATCCGTCTTTAGCTCTTGATCAATTTCTAAAAATTATTTCAACGGTAATAGAGCAATGTTACACTAATGCTAGGATAAATAACGTTAAACTTCTGCAACCATGGATTTCATATACACTTGCTAGGCATATTAAAAAAAGGAACCAAATGCATAAAAAACTGCAAAAGCATCCCAATAATTTAAATCTTCGTGAAACTTATGAACGTACTTGCAGACAAATTAATATGGATATTAAAAGAGAAAAAGAAGCATATTATGTCAATCGTTTCTTAGGTACCCGCGGTGATGTTAAAAAAAATTGGAACCTTGTTAATGAAATTTTAACCAAAAAGCCTAAAGTATCCTCGGTTAAAACCATATTGGCAGACAATGGTACACTTCTTACAAATGATATCGATATTGCTAATGATTTGAATTGTTATTTTACAAGTATTGCCAATGACCTACGGGCTAAATTTTTTTCTAATAACACAGCTGTAAATTATGATCTTCCTTCTGATTATTGTCCTAAAACTTTTTTTATGGCTCCAGCCTCTGGCAATGAAATATTATCTGTTATTGAGTCTTTGGAACCTAAGCATTCACTTGACAATGATGGACTCAGTAGTTGCATATTGAAAGCTGTTTCTATAATTGTCAGTCCAGTTCTATCACATATTTTCAATCTTTCCTTCGTTCAGGGATTAGTACCTGCGAGACTGAAATCGGCAACTATTATTCCTGTTTTTAAAAAAGGCGATCGATCGGTTAAAGGGAACTATAGGCCGATCGCACTACAGCCAGTTATTTTGAAAGTATTAGAGAAAGTTGTTAAAAGCAGAGTTACTAGCTTTTTAGATCGATTTAATGTACTTAGTGCACATCAGCATGGTTTCCGTCAAGGCATGAGCACTGAATCAGCTTTGCTAGAGTTTCTAGACACTATTCATAATGGACTGAACTGTGGTAATGTATGTGCTGGGTTGTTTGTGGATGCTTCTAAGGCGTTTGACATGGTTGAACATAGACTTTTGTTGTCTATTCTGCATAACATTGGTTTTAGAGGGGTAGCAAACAAATGGTTTGCTTCGTACTTGAAGCATAGAACTGTGAGAGTTAAAATTAACGGTACTTTAAGCGCCTCTAAATCTGTCGATGTTGGCGTTCCCCAAGGATCAGTGCTGGGTCCTTTGCTGTTTTTGATTTACACTAATTCCATTTTCAAGCTTAAATTAAATGGCAGCAGTACTGCTTTTGCTGACGATTTAGCTTTAGCTTATACTGCTAAATCTACAACTGACATCACATCCATGATTAATTCTGATCTCGGGGTTCTCCATAAATGGTTTGATAAGCATTACTTAATTCTAAGTGATAAGACCAAGTATATGTTTTTCAGAATTTCTGGGATAATAACTCCAAATAATAACAATCTAGTAACATATCACAGTATTTCTAAATGTTCTCCCACTAATTGTCATACTGATTGTTTGAATATTGAATTGGTAAACTCATTTAAGTATCTTGGAATTCATCTAGACTCTAACCTAAATTGGAAAATTCACGTCACTAATCTAAAACATTATCTTGCGTCCGCATCCAGAATTTTTTACCTTCTTCGCGACATGTGCCCCGCTTCCGTCCTGAAAATGACGTATCATGCGTTGGTAATGACTAAAATTGAATACGGTTTACCTTGCTGGGGTGGTTGTGTCCCTACTATTTTAAAACCGTTGTATGTGCAACAAAAAATGATCTTGCGCACCATATTGCGGAAGAAAAGAACCGAACCATCTTGGGTTCTATTTAAGGCTAACAATATTTTACCGCTGCAACATCTGTATGTTTATAAGGTTTTAAAAATTTTTTTTAGGCGTAGCGGTCAACAGATAATAAGATTCGATGAACGGTATAACTTTCGTGCAAACCATCAATTCCTGTACAGTATTCCTAGATTTTTTAATGATCACTTCCGGCGCTACATCCTTGTTGCATCACCAACATTTTTCAATAATTTACCTGATTTGATTAGGAGGCTAATTCATTCTAAATCGTTTCTGTCAAGAGTTAAGGATTGGCTCTTTGAAACGCCTGATGTCACAAATTTGTTTCGTGTGGTCACATAAAGAAAACTAATGGCTTTATTACAATTTGATTTAATTTTTCGATGTATAGCAAGTAAACATAACAAAGTCTTATAGTGGATAACTGCTCGGTATTGGTATTATTAATAGTTTTATTATTTTATGTTTTTTTCATTTTTTATTTTTTATTCTTATTCATATTCTGTATATTTTTGTAAAAGGAGAATTCAAAGCTGTCGATTTTCGACAATGAATTCTTCTTATTTCATTTCAATTTTTAATTTTAATTTACATAATGTAAATGTAAATTGTGTAGTCATATAAATTGGTGTAAATTTAGTGGTTAGTGAGTTCATTAACCCAGTCGATATCCCGTGACATCTTTACAACACCCCATCATATACCTTAATTTCTTTAAAAGTTCGATTGTTTCATAAATTAATCCAAAGAGTTCGATTGTTTCATGAATTAATCCAAATTTAGTTTTGAGCAAACGACCTATAAGTTTGTTGCTCAATTTATCAAAACGGTTTGAATTATTAATCAGCCTCTGCATCATAGCATTGCGGTTGTGTCTGCATATCTATATAGTGATATATAATGCAATTTTACATCCAATAAATTACTAGCTTCCAAATATTGGGCTTAACGTTCGTTATCTAAAACATAAGATTTCTCATTTTCTAGTTGCTCTATATTTTTAAAAAAATATTTGGTCAATAGTTCGCAAATATCTGAAATTGTTGGACTACAGGAAGCTTGTTGCTCAAATTATTGCAATGATTTTTTTGAAAGTTCGCTTGTTTCATGAATTAATCCAAAGAGATCGATTGTTTCATGAATTAATCCAAATTTTGTTTTGAGCAAAACGTCCTATACATTTGTTGCTCAATTTATCAAAAGGTTTTTATATCTATAATGAAATTGCACATCCAATAAATTACTATGTAGCTTCCAAATATTGGGATTAACGTTCGTTCTCTAAAACATGAGACTTCACATTTTCATTTTAAAAAAAATATTTGATCAATATTTAGCAAATATTTGAAATCACTGTACTATATGAAGCTTGTTGCTCAAATTATTGAAATATTTTCGACTTCACATTTTCTAGTTGCTCAATATTAGAAAAAAAATATTTGGCCAATATTTAGCAAATATCTGATATTGCTGGACTATAGGAAGCTTGTTGCTCAAATTATTGCAATGATTTCTTTAAAAGTTCGATTGTTTCATGAATTAATCCAAATAGTTCGATTGTTTCATGAATTAATCCGAATTTAGTTGGGAGCAAAACGACCTATACATTTGTTGCTCAATTTATCAAAACGGTTTGAATTATTAATCAGCCTATGCATCATAGCATTGCGGTTGTATAAGCATATCTATATAGTGATATATAATGCAATTTTACGTCCAATAAATTACTATCTTCCAAATATTGGGCTTAACGTTCGTTATGTAAACCATGAGATTTCACATTTTCGAGTTGCTCTATATTTTAAAAAAAATATTTGGTCAATAGTTAGCAAATATCTGATATTGCTGGACTATAGGAAGCTTGTTGCTCAAATTATTGCAATGATTTCTTTAAAAGTTCGATTGATTCATGAATTAATCCAAAGAGTTCGATTGTTTCATGAATTAATCCAAATTTAGTTTTGAGCAAAACGTCCTATAAATTTGTTGCTCAATTTATCAAAAGGTTTTTATATCTATAATGAAATTGCACGCCCAATAAATTACTAGCTTCCAGATATTCGGCTTAACGGTCGTTATCTAAAACATATTTGGTCAATATTTAGCAAATATCTGAAATTACTGGGCTATAGGAACCTTTTTGTTCAAATTATTGCAATAATTTCTTTGAGAGTTCGATTGTTTCATGATTTAATCCAAATTTAGTTTTGAGCAAAACGACCTATAAATTTGAACGGTTTGAATTATTAATCAGCTTCTGCATCATAGCACTGCAGTTGTGTCTGCATATCTATATAGTGATATATAATAAAATTTTACACCCAATAAATTACTAGCTTCCAAATATTGGGCTGTACGTTCGTTCTCTAAAACATGAGACTTTATATTTTCGAGTTGCTCTATATTTTAAAAAAAAATATTTGGTCAATAGTTAGCAAATATCTGATATTACTGGGCTATAGGAACCTTGTTGCTCAAATTATTGCAATAATATCTTTAAGAGTTCGATTGTTTCATGAATTAATCGAAATTTAGTTTTGAGCAAAACTACCTATAAATTTGTTGCTCAATTTATCAAAAGGTTTTTATATCTATAATGAAATTGTACATCCAATAAATTACTAGCTTCCAAATATTGGGATTAACGTTCGTTCTCTAAAACATGAGACTTCACATTTTCGAGTTGCCCTACATTAAAAAAAAATATTCGGTCAATATTTAGCAAATATTTGAAATCACTGTACTGTATGAAGCTTGTTGCTCAAATTATTGAAATATTTTCGACTTCACATTTTCGAGTTGCTCAATATTAGGAAAAAAATATTTGGCCAATATTTAGCAAATATCTGATATTGCTGGACTATAGGAAGCTTGTTGCTCAAATTATTGCAATGATTTCTTTAAAAGTTCGATAATTTCATGAATTAATCCAAAGAGTTCGATTGTTTCATGAATTAATCCGAATTTAGTTTTGAGCAAAACGACCTATACATTTGTTGCTCAATTTATCAAAACGGTTTGAATTATTAATCAGCCTATGCATCATAGCATTGCGGTTGTATAAGCATATCTATATAGTGATATATAATGCAATTTTACGTTCAATAAATTACTAGCTTCCAAATATTGGGCTTAACGTTCGTTATCTAAACCATGAGATTTCACATTTTCGAGTTGCTCTATATTTTAAAAAATATATTTGGTCAATAGTTAGCAAATATCTGAAATTGCTGGACTATAGGAAGCTTGTTACTCAAATTATTGCAATGATTTCTTTAAAAGTTCGATTGTTTCATGAATTAATCCAAAGAGTTCGATTGTTTCATGAATTAATCGAAATTTAGTTTTGAGCAAAACGACCTATAAATTTGTTGCTCAATTTATCAAAAGGTTTTTATATCTATAATGGAATTGTGCATCCAATAAATTACTAGCTTCCAAATATTCGGCTTAACGATCGTTATCTAAAACATGAGCCTTCACATTTTCGAGTTGCTCTATATTTAAGAAAACAATAAGTGTATTGCTTTCAACCAAAACGAGTTAGGTATTTTTTTTGGGTAACGGCTGATCAAAGCAACAGCAAAAGTTAAACAAATTTTGGTCTAATTTTTTTTCGTGTTTTTTCTTGTCAATTTAGCTCTTGTGGCAGGTATTCAAACTAAAAAAATGGTTAAAATTTCTTTAACCACTAATATTTTTTTGGTTTAGCTAAACTATTTTTTGGTCTATCTAGTACGATTGTTGTTGTAATTTTTTGTTTTTTGGCGAAAGCAATACAACTAATATTTGGTCAATATTTAGCAAATATCTGAAATTACTGGGCTATATGAAGCTTTTTGTTCAAATTATTGCAATAATTTCTTTGAGAGTTCGATTGTTTCATGAATTAATCCAAATTTAGTTTTGAGCAAAACGACCTATAAATTTGTTGCTCAATTTATCAAAACGGTTTGAATTGTTAATCGGCCTCTGCATCATAGCATTACGATTGTGTCAGCATATCTATACATATAGTGATATTTAATGACGAATGTTTACAGTGATATTGTATATCCATTAAACTATTTTCCTTTCGTCCGTAACTATAAAAATTACAAACCTGGAATATTAATATAAATCTCTAATAGCAAAACCATTATAATGTATGTATTCATTAAAATGTACACACATGTTGTGTATTATATAAAAGAACTCCCAAAAAACTACTTTAATTCCAAATCTGTATCCCAATCACATTCCAACAAAAGAAGAGGAAAAAAAAAACTAATTCGTGCAGATTGTATATTCATTTTTCAGCTAGACCATTTTCATTTATATGTATATTCTTGCTTTTCATTTCTTTAAGATCCGAATCTAATATTCATGTAGTTTTTATTTTGTGTTCGCTCGTTTTGCCAAAAATAACAAACAAATTTTGAATCCAGCAAAAAAAAATAAAAAAGCACCTGAGAACTTAAAAGAATCAATAAATAACTTCTACATATGTATGTAATGTACATACATTGGGTACACATATATGTTTATGTATTATGTATAACTTCATTCAGTGTTTTATGGTTCAAAAATAAAAAAAAAATAAAATGTGAAAAATTCATTTTCCCATGTACTTCTGGTTCGGAATTTTTTTTTTTTTTTGTGAATTTGTGGTTTGCATGTACGTATGTTCGAGTACTACAAGTACATAGTTGTCGTTGGTTGTGTTTTATAAAATAATCAATACAAATGTATTCAACCATACCTCTCATCAAAAAAAAAAAAATTTTGGGGAAAAACCCCCCAAACCTCAAATCCATATAAAGTCACCACATTATCATCGTTGACGTATTCTCAGAATTTGTTTTGTTTGTTAATATTTTCTTGTGTGAACTGTATAGGTTTTTCCAACTATGAGCTCAACAATAAAAATGTCAAACGATAATCATAAAAATAATTTGTATCGACTAGTCTTCACAATATATACACAATAAAAATCTGGATGTTCTATTGTACTCGTACATGGATGCTGATGATAGATAGGGTTAAGTCTTCTGTGCTTGAGGTCTGTTGTGTACGAGAATGATAAAAAGGCATCATCATTTTTATGTATTTTTTTGTTGCCGATGAGATACTGTAAATATTAGTCTTTTTTGACAATATCAATATGAATATATCTGTAACCTATTCGGGCACCAAAATTACACACAATATTCTAGTTGCAATATAATATTAAAGGGTTTGATGTCCGAAAGGGGTACCAGGTGTCAAAGATTGAAATTGACTTTAGAAATTATTAAAGGAAAAAAAAAATATTTTTTTGTAATTCTAGGAAAAATATTGTTAGCAATATTCGTATCTACCAATAACATACGATACAAGAAAGGAAAAATCAAATATTTTTCTTGGAAAAAGCAACAAAACGAATAATGATATACAAGCCCGAAGGTGAAGTAGGACATGAACCGGAAGATATGAGTTTTATTTGCCCTAAACTTATTTTTATCAATTATTAAGAGGAATTGAATTTAATGTGTTTACATTGTGGGTATAAAATCGTGTTTGATTTAATGCTAAACTAAATTTATATTCACGCTTTTAATTCCGTTTCTGTAAAATTTGTAGTGTGTTTAGAATAATTATAAATGTTTCAAATTTATCCAATTCCACTCAAATAGAACAAAATGATTAGCAAAGCTTCTGACTAGACAAGAATGTAAGCAGGATACTTTGCCTGATTTGTCTCAAATTAGGCCACTTGTTGGCTTTTTAATGGTGAAATAAATATAAAAATTTGTCTGAATTCTGAACACCCTTGGAGCTCTCAGTGTTTAAATTATTTTTGAAACTTTTCGTTTTCTAAATTGAAATGCTTTATGATTCAAGTTTACTTTCAAATACGGAATTTGACCTTCATTGCAATTTCCAATTTCTCAGAATTTTATAATTGTTTTGAAATTTTCAAATTTACAAATTTAAAATTTTAACAAACTTATAATTTTATTTATATTTTTAAATAGTTAGCTAAAATATTGGAAACTTTCCTAATTTAATTTTTTATAAATTGTCTATCCAATTTTTGAATTTTTCCAATGGCTGAAAAGAAAATATGTAATTAGTTTCAAATTATGTAAAACCACCAGAATTATAGGTTTTGGTCATAAAATGTGGCTTGTGAGTTACGATTTCAATGTGCATGCAACATAAAGCACAAAATCGTGTCTCTCAAGTCTCATTTTATAACTGAAATTTATAATCCTGGCAAATTTACATAATTCGAAAATTAGTTCTTTTCCTTTTCCTGAAACAAATTTCGATTGAGTTCTAGAATTTAGACTTGGGTAGACTGTTGTGAAAAATGATTAGAATCATTGGAATCGATTCTTGCAGTTATTTCAGACTTTCATTCCAGAAAAATTTACAATTAACTCCGACAACACGAGCGTAAAAATCCATCCCAGACTTTTTACACGAGCGAAAAACCCATCCCAGCATTTTTATTTATTATGTAATTTTTTCTCCTAGTTAAAAAAAAATACAATAAGCCCTCGACTTACGTGATAATTCGTTTCGAAGGTTTTCACGTAAGTACCAATTCACATAAGCGAATTCGCGTAAGCCGGGGGCTGTACGAATTCTTGTAAGTCGAATTCGCGTAAGTCGAAGACTTACTGTACAAAAATAATTCTTATTGTCAAGATTATGGTTGCCCTGGCATTTTGTTATAACAATATACAAGAGGGTTCTAGTACCTTTGACTCTCTGAGTCAATTCTGAAACCGATTTGCTTAGCATTTTCGCTACATAAATAAATGTATTCCATTCCTGTAGTTTAAAATGAAAACAATTCTTAAGGTCAATATTATTGTGATGCTGGAAACTTACTCTTAAAATCATGTGTGTGAAGTTAGCACGAAAAGTTAGCACGAAAAACGCAATGGCAACACCAATGGTTTACATCTTTAATGTTCTACTTTTAGTACAAGTCAGCACGAAAATGGTTTAAGAATTAGCTAAATAGTAAAATTTTACATGACATAAAGGAACAACACAAATACATTTTTAAATACATATAAGTTCAAATATTTGAAAAATAAAACAGAAAAATACTTTTCTATTTTGAAAAACATTTCATGACCCAGAATGATCCGAACCAAATATACATACATATATTCCTTTAAAAACAGGTTTTTTTTTGTTTTAGCTAAAGCCATCCTAATATTCCAACCAGTAATTTTTTAACACAGATTTGATTTCCTCTTATAGAACATCTATTTATTTTATAATGTTACAAAGGAATTTTTAGAATTATCTAATGACCCATTCAAAATGGGTTGGTGTGGGATACTTCAAATTAAACATTTTTCAGATGATTAATCAATAATTAATAAGGTCTTTTGTTCGTATGACCACCTCAAAAGTTATAAACCATTTAGTATTATATTCTGTGAAAGAGCCGCGACATATTCTGGAAAAAAATTTGGAGCAGTTCTTTAAAAATATTTTGGAAAATGGGGAATTTAATGCTCTTTCTAGTATTATATTCTGGAAAAGAGCCGAGACATATTTTGGAAAAAAATTGAGTCTTTAAAAATATTTTGGAAAAGGGGGAACTTACTGCTTGTTCTAGTAATATATTCTGGCAAAGAGCCGAGATATATTTTGGAAAAAAATTGAGAGAAGTTCTTTAAAAATATTTTGGCAAAGGAGGAATTTACTTCTCTTTCTAGTATTATATTCTGGAAAAGAGCCGAGACATATTCTGGAAAAAAATTGAGAGAAGTTCTTTAAAATTATTTTTGGAAAATGAGGAATTAACTGCTCTTTCTAGTATTATATTCCCAGATTATTATTCACGTCGATTATACAACCCGCCGGATGTACTGCGGTGGGAGTATGATTCGATTTTGACGTTTTTCATATTATTGAAAACGTCGAATCAAAAGTGAGCGAATGACGGTAATGCAGGTCGAAAAATTCGTATTATAGAACTCGCGAGTGAAACGCACTCTATACAATAAAAATTATTTTAAATACGCATCAGATTCAAAGCGGATTTCTTACTGTGAAGTGGTTTTAAGTTTTTGTGTTACATTTCGACGTAAAAAATTTTTTTACCATGGAAAATAATAAAAAGTTGTAAGTTGAGAATTTACTAAATAAAAAATAAATTGTATTTTTTAAGAAATATAAAATTTAACTAAATAAAATTAATTTTTTAAGAAAACGTACAACAAATCGAGCACAATTTGGTAAGATGGTGATGATAATGAAGGAGCACCCAGATATCGCCAAAAACCTAAGCAAAGAGGGTCCAGAGGTAGTTTTAGAGTTCTGGCAACAACTAAAAGGCGAACTAAACGCGCTGGGGCCACCAATAAAAGAGTGCGCGGAATGGAAAAAGGTTTGGAGCTTTGGTAGATGCGTTACGGAATAAAATTCAAATTTTTAATTTTAGGTTTGGAGTGATTATAAATCCTCTTTAAGAAAAAAACTGGCTCACAATAAGCGAGAGCTTAATAGCACTGGAGGCGGTACAAACAATCTATTTGTATTTACACCGCTAGAGGAAGACGTAATTCAGCTAGTATCATTAAGGGATGCCGTTGACGGTTTACCGAATACAAATAAGTTCGGAGTTCCCCGAAAGCGGACAATGCATGATGCTAATAATGCTAGTTTGCAAATCGAAAATTTGCCAACCGCTGATGAATTGGTTGCCTCTGGGTGCGACGATGGGTCAATAGTTGAAAATGACGTCGAAGTCGAAATTCGAAACATCGAAACAAGCACCGAAATGCCGCAAACTAAAGGGCCAAAACAACTAAAACTTTTAGAAAAGCAAATCGACATACAACAAAAATTATACGAAAATATCGCTAAATTTGTCGACAGTCAAAATCAGCGATGGGAGGATTTCAACTCATATCAAAAAAGGTTATATAGGGCAGTTGAAAAACTTAGTGATCGTCAAAAAGAAGCTAATGAAATATTGAAAGCTCAGTTAGAAGAGACCAAGCGGCATAACCAAAGAAAGGAGCAGTTGTTTCTAGAAAAAAAATAAGATTAAGGAGAAAATTCTAGAAATAGAATTAGAAAAGGCTAATTTTGAAAATTGAAATGTTTTACTGGTTATTTTTTAAATTTTTTTTTTATATTGATATAAGTTTAAATTTAAGTGATATGAATTTGTGATAATAGCCAAGAAGGTGTTCTGTCAATACCAAACTGTGAAGGCAGATTATTTTATAATTTTTATACCGATACTTATAAGATTAAAACAAACAGAATTTATCTTGTGATAATTGCCAAGAAGGCTGATTTATATTTATATATTTTTTGTTATATAAATGAATTAAGAAACTTAAGTACCTTTAAAATTTGATTTTAATTAAAATAATAAACCATTAAAAGATTAAAGTTATTTGTTTATTTGGATTTCAAAAATTTAACAATACTTGGTTGCGAAAATCATTTGCCTCGGACAAGTATCGTTGATCTTCTTGGGAGTGTATTACTTCGCCGTAATCATCATGGTCCTCAAATTCTTCTGGCATTGGGTCATCATTGCCATCATGAACATTGAAATGTACGCGTATATTATGAAGAGCGGCTGCAACGTTTATAATTTTTATCGATTTCTCAGGCGAATAGTGTAGGTGTCGGGCTACACCAAGAAGGCAACGACACCAGTTTTTCCAAACTCCGATTGTACGTTCTACAATATTTCGGGCGGAACTATGGCTTTTATTAAACCTACTTTTCTGGGTGTTCACTCCTGCATTTCTATATGGTGTAATAAGCCAAGGTAGTAAGGGGTATCCCGCGTCAGCTTAAAAAAATTTAACGTTTAGCATAGAAATTCAATGTGTAAGTAACATCCTTACCGAGTACTCGTTGGTTCCTATCCCCGTTGTTATAAATGTTTTTAAAATATTGGGCGGCATCCCCGTTTCCCCAAATGAAGGAATCATGGCTGGCCCCAGGATACGTAGCATCCACACAACGAATTCTTAATTTATGATCGCATATCTTAAAAATAAATAAATTTTAATACCGAAAAAAATTTAAAATAAAGCTTAATTATAATTGTTACTTACTATCATGACATTGAGACTGTAGAATCCTTTACGGTTGTAAAATAGATGGGGGTTATTTGCTGGCTTTGCAATTTTGATGTGTGTACCATCTACGCACATAACGATGCCAGGAATTTTACTTTTAGCATAAAAGTATAATCTTGCCTCATTTTTCTCAGCCTCGCTCATCTTTAGTGTTAACCATTTTGGGCATAAAATATTTTCCAAAATATCCAACACCTCGGATAGTACAACTGAGACTGTTGACTGAGCCATTCCCACAAAGCAATCTTGGCCTACACCGTTTTGGTAGCCGCCTTCAGCCAAAAACCGGAGAGTAGCCGCTAATTTGAATTCCGGCGTTAACGACGAAGATTTTACCACCTGGGGTAATTTTGTTTTTATTTCGTTTAATACATACTTAAAGGCTGCCTTATTCAATCGAAAATTTTTAATAAATCTGAAAAAAATTGCATTATAATACAATAATCAAAAATTCAGAAATAATTTTACTCACTGTGCATTTGACAATTGGAATATGTCTTTGCATGCATTCCTAATCGCTTTTCTGCTTTCCTTTCTCTTAATCGGCGCTACTTCTTCACTACAATCAAAATATATGCTTATGGTATCCATAATATCCACAAAATCTTTAATTTTTGTTTTAAAATATGTACATATTAAATATTTCCTTATTAGATAGAAAAAAAAAAACAAACACTAATGGAAAAATACTAAATTGAATGTCAAAATTTTGACAATTGACTGAAAATGCAGATTCACTGCGGATCGGTAATGCAGTTTTCCGGCGGATTCTATAATGCAAATATTTTTAAATGCGAATCGAATGCGGATTGAATGAATTCCCGCCGCAGTAAATCCGCCGAGTTGCATAATCGACATGATTATCGGGGTCTTTTCAAACATCGTTTGAAAAACAACATTTTAAAGTGATACTAATTTAAGCTAAAATCTATTTCTTTTCGTTTTTCTTAATAGTTATTTAAATTTAATACACTAAAATTTTTAATGGTTTAGTTCCAGGATTAATTTTTAATACATTTTTTAGTACAGTAGTACCAGATTAAACGTTTTAATAATTTCGTGCTAACTTTTCGTGCTAACTTCCTACCGGTTTAAAATCAGGGTTACAATAATCTTGACCATAAGAATTTGTTAAATATTTTTTCCCCCACCATAATCCTGAGCAGAAGATTTTTTTTTTTTTTTAACTATGGAAGCAACACATACACATATACTATATTAGTGTAACGAAAATTCTAACAAACGAACCGGGTTCAGAGTTGAAGAGCTACTTTACTGACATAACAAATTTCCAGAGCCACCTTATTTCTGATCAGAGAAATTATTGAATTTTATTCTAATTCAGTTTTAACTAAAAAATTTCCAGGGTAACCACAATCTTAACCATAAAAATTGCTTTATTATTTTTTTTCATGTTTAACTACGAGAAAAAAATATAATAAAACTCCTGGGATGGGTTTTTCGCTCGTGTAAAAGGTCTGGGATGGATTTTATTGCTCATACAATATAAATAGCAAGGCTGCGGAGTCGGAGTTGGAGTCGGAAAAATACTAACCGACTTGGACTCCGCATTTTATATTTTCTTTCCCTCCTAAAATGCACCTTATCCTTAGTTACAAAAAGAGTCCAATCAGTATATTTGACCCCCAGTCAATTTTATAAAGTGTCGCGTAGCGTAATGTTTCACTTAAGAAAAATCTTAAATATCCTGGCAACACGAATAAAATTATCGTTAACATATAGCGAAATTGTTCGGCTTGATAACGAGATATAATTGGTGGTAATTTATTTAATTTTTGGTGACCCCAAGGTTAGACTAGTGACGATTAAGAAAATAGAAGCAAACCGGCACTATGTAATTTGGAAAAAGTTCAAAACGATTTTTTGATATTATCGAAAATCTCACAGTCAGTGACCAGCCGTAATTTTCATCTATTAACCACCACGAAAATCCTGTTGAAGAAGTAGAAGAAAAACATGAATTCGAAAAATTTCTAGATGACCATGAGAAATCGAAACGACTTCGGATCAAAAATTTAGGATTTATTTTTTTAAGGCTTGAAGAAAGTGGAAAATATCCACAGAAGTACGGGTCTTAATATTCTTGAGGCCATACTAATTTTAAGACCAAATTTGTAATTAATTTAAATTGTAGAAATTTCTTCTTTTTCTTTTATTTCTTTAATTTGATTTTTAATCTTTGTTATGTATGTTTAAATTATGTTCTTATGATGATAGAATTTGAATACGAGCAGTAGTATGAATTTTATAATATTTTGATTACATGTAAAAGTTGGAGTTAGATAGTCGAATAGTCAATTTTTAGACATAGGAGTCGGGGTCGAAGAATTATTTAGTGTAGAAAATAAGTCTGGGATGGGTTTTTACGCTCGGGTTGCCGGAGGTAATTACGTCAAGGCGGTTAAACACAAGCGTTTTAATGATAATCGACAAAATTATAAAATTTTTAAACACTTGTATCAAATTTTAAAATTTGGAAAACACTTTAAAAATCCAGAAATTTCTGAATTAGGAAAAATCTAGAATTTTGAATAATAATTCAGAAATTTGCAAAATGTTAGGTTACGAAATTCCCTCCAAATGTTCAAAATAATTTTCTACTAGTCAAAATTATCCGAGGAAATATTTGAAATAAAATAAGTCGGACAAACACACGGAAAAAAATAAACTGGTCCTCAGCTAAGAAAACGGAGTTTTAATTCAAGAAAATGTACTTTTTCTTGATTTAAAAGCTAATTTTCTTATTTCTATCGAGTTTTTCTTCATCTAAGAATTGTGTTTCTTGAAATGAGAAAAAATCGAAAGAAATAAAAAAATTAGCTTTTAAATCAAGAAAAAGTACATTTTCTTGAATTAAAAGTCCGTTTTCTTAGCTGAGGACCAGTTTATTTTTTTCCGTGCATTTTCTATTTAATTATGTAAATATAAAAATTGAATTTTAAAAATTTGTTGAAATTTTATTTGCTTTTATAATAACGCTTATTAATTTGTTGCTTAATGTATCTTTGCGTGCAAAAGCAACGGCACACGGCATTACCAAAGGAAATGAATAGGGGAGGAATTACAAGGGGGGATTGGAAGTTCAGTCCATAAGAATTCTACTTTTCATATCGTCTGTTCCACAAAAGCCTACTCCGAAGAAAAAACGAGTTTTATAACTCTTTGATTTTTGTAAATCTTAGTGATGTTTATACATTAGGGCAGTACGTCCTAAAGTGCATATTGGCCTGGACAGGCCTTGTACTGATTAGAAAAGCTGCATCGAACACTAGTCATGAAAATATTTCTAAAACACACGGAAAGCTTCGACAATTCATCTGTAGGAGGAAAAATCAAAGAGTAGAGAAGAGGTTAGAATTCGAAATATTTAGAATTCCTTAAAATTTGAAAGTATTTTAAATGTATTGGCGGAAATATTAAAATTAAGGAAAAGATATTTTATTAACATTTAAGCATGAAATAGAAATTGTAGAAAGGTGTGTTTTAGAAATTTTGTTCTAATTTGGTAAACTTTACTTTTGGAATTTATAATAAATCAATTTCCTACCCAAATATTGAAAATATTTTCAAATTTGATGAAGATCAAAATATTTCCTCAAACGTGAAATATTCAATTGATTTTAATTTTATCTTTCAAATTTAGAAATTTCTGAGCTATTTTCACAAACACCTGAAGAAATTGTCAATCACTGTTTTATTCTAAGTTCTTTGATTTTTTTTAGTGGTGACAATTTCAAGATTTACAATTTATAAAAATTTAAGTTTTGAATGAAGATTTTGCCAAATTTGATTTCTAATTACTAGTCTCTTTAGTTTCTACTGAGGAATTCTTTTAGTTTAGAAGTTTAAAAAAAGGATTCTCTCTTAAATTATTAAATCCATTCTAAAAGTTCGAATGAATCTGTCAATTTTGTTTTGGACCTCACTCGGAAAAAAGTCAGTGTGCCATCCACTAAAATTATATTCCGAAATTATGAAAAAATTGAATTTTCTGAAATCCTAAATTCCATTTCTTGAATTTATCTAGAATTTGGCAAAATTATAAATTTACCTGGATATTTTTGTTGCGTCCTATCAATTTAAAGTTTTATTTTTAACGAATTTCTTAAAGTTTTGAATTTTATATAAATAGAGAAATTCTATCTTGAAATATCGAATTTTGAAAAATTTTTAAATTTTAGGTCATTTTTAAATTTTTAGTTGAAAAATTCTGAACTTCCCGTTGATTTTGAATTCGTAAATTTAAACATAAGTTTTGTCAATTTTAACTCCGCATGTTTTTGAAAATTCGGAAAACAATTTTTCATATGTGCCAAATTTTGCAGATAAGAAAATCTATAATTTTAATTCTACCAGATTAAATTTTTTATTCTTGTTTGAAATTCGAAAATTTAAAATTTCTCAAACTCTGAATCCTTCAGATGTATAGCTAATATCACACAGTATTTTTGCTGATTATAACTTCAATTGTTTTATATTATTTCTAATTTTCTTTCACTAATTTTAAATTTCGAGATTGGAAACACAAAAATTTTGTATTTGTTTTTCATTTGTCTTTGAGTCTAAGAATCAACGCCATTATTTGAGAGTTTGATTAGAATTTTGAAAATTTTATTAAAACGATTTTTTTTTTAATTTTTGTTAGAAGCACGTCATTTCAGATTTTTTCCAATTTCAAATTTTATTTTGAAATTTTAAAATTATTAAAATAATACGAGTAATTACTCTAAATTAAAAAATAGCAAATTTAGACTTTATCGGCACATTATATCGGCAGCTGTGTTTAGTTGGCGAAATTCCTAATTTAATCTTACGTAATTGACAGTTTTAAAATTTCTAGCCAATTCTATGAATATTTTAATTTTTTGTGAAGTTTTTTAATATGAAAATTTGAAAAATTCTGTAACGCTATTTTTGGCAAAAATCAAAATTTTTATAAATTTGTAAATCCATAATTTCCATCTTACTAAAATAATTTGTTTTGTCTTAAAATGAATCAATCTCAATAATTAAAAATTCTAAATTTTTGAATCTTTTCAATAGAAGCCCAAATTATTAAATCAGTTCAAAATTCTTGATATTTATTCAAGTATTCTGTAAAATGAATAAAGTTCTAATTCTTCAAATCTAAAGTATAATATTCAAAATTGTTTAATACTGAAAAAAATGTATCAAATTCTAAAGTTTCTAAATGTCTCCTAAGAAGCGGTGACCTATGCAGTAAATTTTTAAGTTTTATTTGTTTTTTAAAGTTAGTAAAACTATTTGTTCGGGTTCATAATTTCTTAATTTCATCGAATTAAACATTTTCTGAAAACATTTTGAATTTTTCATTTTAAAATTTCTACATTTAAAATCTTCTTCAAATATCATAACTTACAATCTCAAATTTCAGTTTAAAATTTTATTCCTGTTGGCCGGGTAATTTTAGAAATTCGAAATACATTATTTTACAAATTTGAGTCACTAGCTCGTATTTTCTCTTCTTATTTCTTAAATTTTTTTTCGAAATCCTGTGTTCTCAGGATTTAAAATTGGATACAAATATTTTGAGTAATTAGTTCTAATTTAAAAGTTTGGCGAAATTCGATTCCCACTTTGTAAAATTTCACACATTTCCAAATACTCGAGAAATTACAAATTCAGGCTTTTATGATGGAATACATATTTTTTATAAAATATTTTCGAATTTTACGAAGTTATAAATTTTGGCATATAAAACCGAATTTTCCAAAATAATCTGAAAATTGGGTTTTGTGTAAGAACGAATCAATTTCCAGGCATCTCTTCTCTACATATTATATAAATCAGAAAACCAATTTGCTTGTTTGTTTATATGCTTACGATAAACTTTAAAATCCCTGAACCGAATGTAATGCGTTTTATACTAATGTATAGAGAATTCGGCCAGGTTATACGCTAAGTTTCATATTGATCGGACAGCAGGGGGCTGAGTATTACATAAAAATGTATGACAAATCGAGCAACAACAACAACTAAACATTTTATGTTTTCCTCTTGACGTAAATTCCTATAGAAAATTCAAATACATTTAAATTGAAATATAGAGAAAACAAGGTCTTTTTCGAATAACATTCTTATTAGAAAAAACATAGAAATAAAATCGAATTGGAAGAAAATAAAAATAACTGAATCCTGAAAATAAATGAAATTCGTATGCCAAACAAAAAAAAAATTAATTTGGTATTGTGCAAAATTATTGAATAAATGTTTTTTAATCGAACACACAATGAAGAACATGAGGGAATTTTTTTTAAAGCATAGAACTCAATTACCTGAATCATGAGAGTCGTATGGTATGGGAGTTCTGTCTCACATGCTCACATTCAATATTTATTTCCTGGAGACGCAATCTCCTACAAATAATTAGAAAGTAACATGGCATCGTAGGCAGATCTATAGCTAACAGATTGACAGAACTCAATCCTTCTCATTGGGTACAGAGAACGTACCACCTTCATTCCGAGAGTAGAAACATCAAAAAATTTGTGTTCAGGGTGGCACTTACACGTGTCCGTGCCATTCATCACACCAGATTTAAACTTTGCGTAGTGGTTTCGCACGAAAACTCGCAGGTTTTCGTAGTATTTTTGAAGGGGTCTAGCCCCTTGGTCTAGGTATCCCCAATAATTTTTCTAAAATTTCAATCTAAAAAAAAAATTACATGACTGAGTTTAGATAAATGGTTAAATGAAATTAATTGTATAGTCTTATCCGAAGCGGTTCCCTAATTTAGGCGAGTTAAATTATGTTTTACCACATTTTGAAGAGTACACTGGAAAAACGATATAAGTTAATTTAAAACAAAAAATGAGATTTGGTGCCTTCTTTGATAAAATAAAAATATTTTATTTACCCCGGTAAACGCCGGGTACCTCAGCTAGTTTGTTTATAAATTAAGAATTCTTATCGGATCCCAAAATTTGAAATAATGATTCAGAAATTTCCAAAATTTTTTGCTAAAAAATTCCCTTCTTTTTGAAATTCTAAATGTTCAAAGTAATTTTCTACTTGGTCAATCTTTTGGTAAGTTCTTTGATCAAACTTATCCGAGGAAATTGATATTAGAACAAAAATAAGTCACATAAACATTTTCTATTCAATGAAATGAAAAATTGAATTTTAAATATTTCAAATTTGTGTGCTTAATGTATTTTTTAAAAGGAAACGAATTACAAAATGGGATTGGGAGTTCACTCTTCAAGAATTCTACTTTTCATATCGTCTGTTAAACAAAGGGATATGCCGAAGGAAAAAAGAGTTTTAGAACTTTATGATTTTTGTAAATCTTAGTCATGTTTGTACCTTAGAACGATACATCCTAAAGTGCATATTAACCTGGACAGGCCCAGTACTGGTTAATACAGCTGCACCGAACACTTGCCGTGAAAATATTTGAAGAATAGTAGTAGAGAAGATGTTAGAACCCGAAATTATTCGACATGCCTAGTTCTAAACTCGATCTTCCAACGCAAATATATCAACTATATTCCAGTTTGGATTTGAAATAGGAGAAGAGATTTTAGTATTTATTGCTATTAGTGAAATATTAAATATTTAATCAGATAAACAATTAATTAACAATAACCATAATTTACCAACTTGACTATTCTTAATTTAAAAAATTTGATTTTCAAAATTTTAAAGTTGACTCGAAATTTTACGTGGGGCTTAAATTAATCAATCTACCTACTATGGTTTAAAAAATTTAAAATGTTAGCTTATCAAATCTAAAAGTGGAAATTCTATTTGAATTTCAATCTAAAATTTGGAATTGCTTGAATTTTAAAAGTATTTTAAGTGTATTTGTGGAAATCTTAAAACTGAACAAAAAATATTTTATTAATTAAGCGTGAAATAAAATTTTTTACCCGAATTTGAAGAAATCCCCGCATTTGTTAAATTAGTTATCTACCAAAGGAGATTTTTAGAAATTTCGGACTAATTTGATGAAATTTCCTTTTTGGAATTATGAATTCCAAAAGGGAAACTTCACCAAATTAGTAATTAATTAATTAATTTTCCTAAAAATTAATTTTAACTTAATTAATTTTTAGCCCAAATATTGTTAATATTTTCAAATTTAATGAAGTTTTAAATTTTGCTATACGTCACATAAACCAGAAACTATTAACAATTCTAAAAGCCAAAATATTTCGTTAAACTCGAAAAATTCTATCGATTTTAATTTTATCTTTCAATTTCGTGGAGTAGCCTATAGGCTAATTAATAGTTACTTGACTAATCGTCAACAATACGTCATGATTAACGGATCCACCAGTGATGTCTTAAATGTGAATTGTGGAGTGCCTCAAGGCAGTGTGGCAGGTCCGTTGCTGTTTCGAATATTTATTATTGATATCTCGCTATTACCTTTAAATGGACAAATTCAAATTTTCGCAGATGATACTGTAGTATTTTATGAAACAAAGTACCCTTCGACAATACATAATAGTAAGGCCCATATTACACTATTACATTTCTACGTCGTTGAAATACTTCATTACTTTTATATGATAATGTAATATGAAAATATAATAATATTTTTCAGACGTTGCATTTTTCTAATGATATTTAGCTTCATGAAGCTAAATACTATAATATCTATTTTGACAGCTGCTCAAAATGGCGGAAAAGTATGACTGGAGTATGCTGATTACCAAAAAATGAATTATGGAAGAGCGCATAATATTTTTTTCTCTATTTTTCGACTAATATGATGAAAATGTGATTGAAAAATACGACATAGTGTAATATAGCAAAGTATATAATAGTATTTCTAAAACAGTCTTTATGTCATATAAAAGTAATAAAGTATTTCAACGACGTAGAAATGTAATAGTGTAATATGGGCCTAAGAAGCATGATATGGACATTCTACTGGAATATTTCAAATCTAATGTGATCTCTCAAAATTTACATAAAACGAAATTTATGATCTTTCATTCCCCACATAAAAGACCTATCAATTTGTCTTATTTTACTATAAATAACATTGTATTTGATAGAGTTGAGTTTTTCAAATACTTAGGAGTAACTTTTGACACGCATAGGTATGTCTTGGACTGAACACACTAAAACCATTTGTAGTAAAATGGCTCCGTTAGTAGGATTGATAAGGAAACTTTTCTTTTGTGTGCCAAGCTATGTACTGAGATTGATGTATTTTACAATTATTCACTCCAAAATTGTTTACGGAATTATTGTGTACGGAACTGCAAGTCGAAGCAGATTGAGATCTTGTCAAATCATGCAAAACAAAAGTTTAAAAGCTGTTTTAAAGCTGTCTTCACGTTTCCCATCATTAGTTTTATATGAAACCGAGTCCAAGGGTGTTTTACCAGTAGGTGCATTGTATGAGTACCAAGTTTCACTATACATGTACAAGATGTTAAATGTTTCTTCAGCGCTCTCTAATCTTAAATTTAATAACTGTAATTATAATTATGACACCCGATTTGCTAATAGCATATCATGTGGATCTATCAGTAATGAATTTGGGCGCAAATCGATAAGTGTTTCCGGCCCTTCAAATTACAATAAGTTGCCGAATCACTGACAGCTTCAATGAGTTTTCTTCAATTCAAGAAACAGCTAAAAATTTATTATGGAAACCTTATAAATAATTATATTTCTTAAATTTTAAATTTTTGTATTGATTGTATTGCATTATGTAAAATAATTTATAATTTTGTATATGTTTAAAATGTGAATTACAATATCAATTACCCTTCAAAGGACAATAAATCCATTGGGAAATTGACATTGTAAAGAGTTTCATTGTATCATTTGTAAGATAATAAATAAATAAAACGCGGTCATCATCAGTAAATTATTTTTCAACTAAACTAAGCTTCAAATAGCCCGCCTGGATTAGAAATAAATTTTACGCAGGCTATTTTCAGCTTAGTTTAGTTGCAAAATAATTGTCTCCTGATGGTTACTTTATGGATGAAAAAAAAAGTTCTTTGATATTTTTTTTTTAGTGACGGAAATCTCAAGATTTAAAATTTATAGAAATTTAATTTTTTTTGTTTTTTTTTTTAAATTTCTACTTCTAAATCGCTTGGCTCTAAAATTTTATTTCTGTCTTATAGAAATTTTAAGAGTAACCAAATTTAAAAAGAGGATACACTTTTGGATTATAAATCAGTTCGAAATTTCATTTGTCACTGTAAAATTAACATGACTATCGCTGGGGACCTCAGGAAATGATCAGTTTGACACCAAAATTATATTCCAAAATATTGAAAAATTAAATTTTGTGAAATCCTAACTTCCATTTCTTGAATTAATATAGAATTTTGCAAAATTTACCTGGAAATTTTGTTATGTCTTATCAGTTTAAAATTTTATTTTTAACAAATTTTTTTAAAGTTTTGAATTTTATATAAATATGAAAATTCTAATTTTTTTAAACACTTGATAATATGAAATTTTGCATTTCGAATCTTCTTGAAATATCGGATTTCGAAAAAAGTTCAAACTTAAATTTTATGTCACTCTTAAATTTTTAATTGAAAAAATCGGAATTTCCCTTAGACTTTTAATTTAAAAAATTATGTAAAACACAAATTTTGTCAATTAAAACTTCGCATGTTTTTGAAAATTTGGAAAATAATTTTTCATGTTCCAAATTCTGCAGATAAGAAAATATTTCATTTCAATTCTACCAGATTCATTTTTTATTCTTGTTTGAAATTTGAAAATTTAAAATTTCTCAAACTCTGAATCGGTCAGATTTAAAGCTAATCTGCAATTGTTTTACATTTTTAATTCTATGCAATTTATTTTTATTAATTTTAAATTTCGAGAGTGGAAATATAAAATTTTGTGAACCACGTGGTATTTGTTCGAATTAATAATTTAACCTGGTTATAAAGCCTATTTTTTATAAATATAAATATTTATTTTAACGTTTCGAACGGTATTTCCGTTCATCATCAGGAAACAACAAAGAATCTACAACAAAATACATACAAAAATACAATCATATTAAAAATCGTTTGTTTAACGGGAAACTACTTTTTAAAAAATTGTCGTCAATATTTTATCCAGTGAAAAATCGCAAACACGTGGTATTTATTCTTCTTCCTTAGATTCTAAGAATCAACGCCATTATCTGAGGTTTTCTCTAGTTTATTAGACTTCTGAAAATTTTATCAAAACGATTTTTTTTTTAAATTTTTCTAAGATGCACTTTATTTCAGAATTTGTCCCAATTTTGATTTTTTATTTGAAATTTTAAAATTTATTCAAATATTACGAGTAATTACTCTAATTTAAAAAAATCGCAAATTTAGACTATAGCGGGACGAAGAAATCTTACGTAATCGACAATTTTAAAATTTCGAGCCAATTATTTGAATATTTTAATTTTTTATGAAGTTTTGGAATATGGAAATTCGAAATATTGAAATCCAAGAATTTAAATCTTGAATTGAGGTAAAAACATTTTTTTTTTTTCCTAGTTTACTTTAATTTCTCTGAAAAATATTGTAAATTATTTGTTTTGTCTTAGAATTAATCTAATCTATCAATCTCAATATTTAAAAATTTCTAAAATTTTGAATCTTTTCAGAAGAAGCCCAAATTATTAAATTAGTTCGAAATTCTAAACTAAATAGTATCAAGTCTCCAATTCTAAAGTATAGATTCAAAATTGTTTGATCAAATTCTCAAGTTTGTAAATGTTTCCTAAGAAGCAGGGACATGTGCAGCAAATTATTAAAACGATTTTTTAATTTCGTCGAATTAAAAATTCTCCTAAAACCATTTTCAACTTTTTCTTGCTGCATTTGGAATCTTCTTCAAATTTCGTTTCTTGTCTCAAATTTAAATTTTATATCGTGTGCTTAAATTTCAATTTAAAAATTTTTACCCGTTGGTCGAACCTATGTTAAGTATTTGGACAATGAGTGTACATTGAAGGTTTTGCACAAAATTGAAATTTTAGACAAAATTAAATTTTTAGACATATATTTATGGGCGTGTAGATCTTTTAACATTGTATTTAACAAAAATAAAGTTATTCAAATAAAATAAGCCTCAAATAGTTTGATGCATTCATTTTTAATTTTCTTGCTAAAATTACCTATTTTTTAATTCTCCACAAATCAAAGAACAATTTTTGAAAATTAGCAAATCGGCAAATATCGTTTGGAACAAGGACGTTGTTCTCATGTAGGTTGTAAAGAGTATACATTGCGGAATTCAAATCACTCAGTGCCATTTTGATATGAGCCGCAGGGCTTTGCATACAAATTTAGAAAATTAACAAATCGACGGATTGTTTCATGCGAAATTCGTCAATTTGTTAATTTTCAAAATTTTTTTGCAAGAGCCCTGCGACTCATTCAAATTGGCACTGAGTGATATATAATCATTATACGACCCAATCTCTGAGATTCGTGCTATTTGATGTAATAAACAACAACGTCCTTGTTCCACGCGAAATTTGTCGATTTGTTAATTTAAAAAAAAAATTAAATACACAATGTACACGCAGTGTCACGCATATATATATATTTCCAAAAACTTAATTTTGTCTCAAATTTCAATTTTTGTCCCAAAACTTCACAATGTAAACTCGAATAAATTTTTGTCCAAAAAAAGTTTCCAAAAACTTGTTGATCCAAAACAGTGTTGGTCGAAATTTTTTTTCGAAGTCCTCAATTCTCAGAATTTTATTAAACTAATTCAATTCTTTACAATTTAAAATTGGCTAAAAATATGATTAGGTAATTAGGTCTAATTTAGATATTTGGCGAAGTTCGATTCCCAATTTTTAAAATTTCACACATTTTCAAATATGTACTCGTGAAATTTTATATTTTGCCTTTTTATTCCGTCATATTGTTTTCGTTAATTTCTAAATTTCGAACAAAATAATTTAAGATATTTTCAAATTTTGCAAAGTTATAAATTTTGGGGTATAAAACCGAATTTTACAAAATAATCTGAAAATTGAGTTTTGTGTAAGAATGAATCAATTTAAAGAAATTTTGTTAATTAAGAATTTTCATCGTATTTCCCTTTATTTTCGCACTGAAAATATTTATTCAATTTTGTTAAATATTTGATTTAGAAATTGTTTCAGATGGAAAACAGATATCCGATTTGTGTTCCCCTATCAAAATATTCTTATATTTTCGTTTCACTGATCGTTTAAATCAAATTTCTTCTTTGTTGAAAAAATTCTGAGACTCTCTTCGAAATTACGATTCTGTTTAATTATGAGGAAATTATTTTTTGCATCTAGATGGTTATTTTTGTGAAATGATTAAAGTACTAATTATTCAATTCTAAAGCACTTATAAGTATGTAATTTTCTAAATAATTCAATACAGTACTGAAAAATGACGTTTCCATATGCTTCTTCATACCTTAGAAAATTTGCGATTTAATAAATCCGATTCGACTAAACTCGTTCTAGTATTCTATGCAAAAATTCGATTAGCTAAACTTGCGGTTAACATACATGCAGGTCCCATTTAAAACGCGATATTTCAAAACGCGATATTTCAAAACGCGATTTCCTAGTTCATCGTACATGTTCAATTTCATCATTTTGGTGAAAGAAAATTTTATTAAATGAAGGGAGATTAATAATTATTATTATTTTAAAATATCGCGTTTTGTACCATATCGTGTTTCGTCATATCGAGTTTTAAAGTATCGCGTTTCGAGCAGATCCCCATGCATACATGCTAAGACTAAACCCGAAAATTCACTAAACCCGTTTTATTAAACTAGCCTCCTAAATAATCCTAAGCCATTTTTTTTTCAAATCTCGTGTTTCAAAATAATAATTTCAAATAATTTATTTTTTGTTGTGTTCATCAGTTTAAAAATTTTGAATTTTCCTTAAATTTTAATTGTGTGGACTCTTGTGGTGTTTTTAGGAGTTTGGAAAAAATGTTTCGTATCTTTCCAAAATCTGAAAGTTTAAATTGAACATTTTTCAGTCCTCCGTCTGAATTTCTCTGAAATTTTAAACATTAGACAGTTTTTTGATTAGTAATTTTTTGTGATAAATAACAAGGCCTACATATTATATTTGGGGAAAATATTTTAAATATTTTCACCCAAATATTTAAAATATTTTAAAATTTTACGAAATTTTAGTTTTGGATCATAAAATTGGAAAAAATCGTAAAATTTAATTTGATCTAAAAGTAAGATGATAAATCATAATTTCCATCCTATTTTCCCCTTATGGGGTCTGTAAAATATTTCTCACATTGATAAGCCTTCATTTCTCAAAAAAAGTTTTTTTTTTTTTTGAATAGTTAATATTTTAAATTAAATACATACATACTAATTATATTTATCAAAATTAGATTATTAATTAAATTAACTTTTTTTATTTCTCTAATTTTCAGGTGAGGATCAATTTAAAATGATGTACTTTAATATTTATGGAAGTCATACCGATCGTGACTAATTATAATAAACAATAAGACCGGTAAATTTTTGAAAAATTATTAACTACTGAAATAAAATCTTAATCACTGTGTGGTCTGAATAGCTCGATCGAAACCACAGAACCAAATTTAAAAAAAAAAATTTAATTAAACATTTTTTTTGATTTGAGCAAGTAAAATTTTAATGAATTATAAAATTGTTTCAAACTGAAGTCTACCCCTTGCAACCAGAGCCAAAACTATTTTTAATTGTTTGCTTTAGTTTGACTATGATTAGACACGGGAGTTTAACTCAAAATATACACTACTCCAAAAAATTAAAGGAACACTAATTTTTTTCAATTTTTTTAGTGTTTTTTGAAGAGATGTATCTTTGTAAAATACGGTCGTACAGAGATGAAAAGAAAAGCATTTTAAAGCTTCAAATCTCTAGTTTTGAGACTTTTGAGCGGAACATTTTTGTGAGATACCGTTATCACGCAATCATAAGAAAGAGCGCGAGAAAAAAAAATTCGCATTTTTTTTTTTTTTTTTGTAACGATCCATGGGCTCGGGAAATTTTTTTTAAGTTAAACCAATGCATAGGTCGGTTAGCCTGTTAATTAGGCGTAAATTTAATTTCATTCTGGTCTCTCTATGTCAACTTTTTGCTAATATATCTGCCTTTGAATCAAAAAAGATCCTTTTACCTTTGATCATCGCTCAGCAACCAATGATTGCACAGTAAACTTTAGGGCAGCCTTGAAAACTTCAGTAAATTTCCTACAAGACCCTTCAATGATTAATTGAGAACAAATTTTTTTTTCACCCTCAATACTGATTTGAAAAAAGTACAAAAAAACTACTTTTTAGGTTGTCTTAGTAAATCTACCGTTACTTTACAAATATTAATGGAAAGACTAATGTTGCCAGGTCATTTTACAGTTTAATGTACTCCTAATAGCCCTGTATTATTTTCAAATTGATCCATCTAACCGTTTTTCCGGACAGATTGATCAAAGTTTTACAAAACAATTAAAGGATCAAGTGATCATCAAAATAAAAAAACGACTTTTTCACATTTTGCGTTAGTTATTTGTTAACCCTTAACGATCGTAAGATTTTTTTGCAATACTCACCCATAAGAGACGACAGAAAATTAAATAAAGTTCTGCAATATGACCAATTATTATGGAACTTGGCCATTTCTCATCCGATTTTAGTGAAATTTGGTATGCGTTATTGAAATGGAATTCTAAAATGATTCGTGGTTGAAGTTTTGGAAAATGGCCTACTAGGAAGGAACTTGGCCATTTTTTATCTAATTTTGATGAAATTCGGAATGTACGATGGAAATGGGATTCTAAAATGATTTTTGAATAAAGTTCTGGAATATGGCCAACTATGAAGGAACTTGGCCACTTTTTACCCGATTTTGATGAAATTTGGTATACGCGATGGAAATAGGATTCTAAAATGATTTTTGGATAAAGTTCTGAAATATGGCCAACTGGGATGGAACTTGGAAATTTCTTATCCGATTTCAGTGAAATTTGGTGTTTGCGATGAAAATGGGATTATAAAGTGATTTGTGGATAAAGTTCTGGAATATGGCCAACTAGAATGGATCGTGGCTATTACTGAACCGATTTTAGTGAAATTTGGTATGCGCGATGGAAATGGGATTCTAAATTGAATTTTAGCTAAAGTTCTGGAATATGGCCAATTAGTAGGAACTTGGCCATTTCTTATAAGATTTTGATGAAATTCAGCGTGTGCAATGAAAATTGGGTTTTAAAATTATGTTTAGATGAAATTCTGGAATAAGCCGTATTAGGATGGAACTTGGCCATTTTTTATTAGATTTTAAACAAATTCAGCATGTACTATAGAAATAAAACTCTAAAATTATTTTTGGTTAAATTTATATGGTTAAGTTGAAAGGCGCTTACCTATTCCTTAAACACATAAAAGAAATTCGACATGTGCTTTAAAAGTGAAAAATTAAAATGGTTATTCCATGTAATAAATGATTTATTTTAGCAATAATTTAAGAAATCTCATTTTCATCGTGAATGCTGAAATTCATAAAAATAGGATACAAAATTTCCAAGTCCCATAACAATTGGCCAAATTCTGGAATTTTATCCGAAAATCAGTTTAGAATCCCATTTCTAAGGCACGTGCTGAATTTCATCAATATCAGATAAGAAATGGCCAAGTTCCTTCCTAGTTGGCCATTTTCCAGAACTTCAACCACGAATCATTTTAGAATCCCATTTCCATCGTACATGCCGAATTTCATACAAATCGGATAAGAAATGGCCAAGTTACTTCCTAGTTGGCCATATTCCAGAACTTTATCCAAAAATCAATTTAGAATCCTATTTCCATCGTACATGGCGAATTTCATCAAAATCGGATAAGAAATGGTCAATTTCCATCCTAGTTGGCCATATTCCAGAACCCATTTCCATCGTACATACTGAATTTCATCAAAATCGGAGAAGAAATGGCCAAGTTCCTTCCTAGTAGGCCATTTTCCAAAACTTCAACCACGAATCATTTTAGAATCCCATTTCCATCGTACATGCCGAATTTCATCAAAATTAGATAAAAAATGGCCAAGTTCCTTCCTAGTTGGTCATATTCCAGAACCCATTTCCATCGTACATACTGAATTTCATCAAAATCGGAGAAGAAATGGCCAAGTTCCTTCCTAGTAGGCCATTTTCCAAAACTTCAACCACGAATCATTTTAGAATTCCATTTCAATAACGCATACCAAATTTCACTAAAATCGGATGAGAAATGGCCAAGTTCCATAATAATTGGACATATTGCAGAACTTTATTTAATTTTCTCTCGTCTCTTATGGGCGAGTATTGTAAAAAAATCTTACGATCGTTAAGGGTTAACAAATAACTAACGCAAAATGTGAAAAAAGTCGTTATTTTATTTTGATGATCACTTGATCCTTTAATTGTTTTGTAAAACTTTGATCAATCTGTCCGGAAAAACGGTTGGATGGATCAATTTGAAAATAATGAAAATAATACCGAGCTATTAGGAGTACATTAAACTGTAAAATGACCTGGCAACATTAGTCTTTCCATTAATATTTGTAAAGTAACGGTAGATTTACTAAGACAACCTAAAAGTCGTTTTTTTGTACTTTTTTCAAATCAGTATTGAGGATGAAAAAAAAAATTGTTCTCAACTAATCATTAATGGGTCTTGTAGGAAATTTACTGAAGTTTTTAAGGCTGCCCTAAAGTTTACTGTGCAATCGTTGGTTGCTGAGATATCGATGATCAAAGGCAAAAGGATCTTTTTTGATTCAAATGCAGATATATTAGCAAAAAGTTGACATAGAGAGACCAGAATGAAATTAAATTTACGCCTAATTAACAGGCTAACCGACCTATGCATTGGTTTAACTTAAAAAAAATCGTTACAAAAAAAAAAAAAAATCGAATTTTTTTTTCTCGCGCTCTTTCTTATGATTGCGTGATAACGGTATCTCACAAAAATGTTCCGCTCAAAAGTCTCAAAACTAGATATTTGAAGCTTAAAAATGCTTTTCTTTTCATCTCTGAACGACCGTATTTTACAAAGATACAGCTCTTCAAAAAACACTAAAAAAATTGAAAAAAATTAGTGTTCCTTTAATTTTTTGGAGTAGTGTATTCTGTAAAACATTTGTTATAGTGATTACCGCTTATTTATAAAAAAAAATTCATACAGGTAAACAGGTACACAGATTTTCAGTTGCCTTAATTTTTATTTTGCTAATAAAATTGCAGTTTCTCTGAATTTTCTTTTAAAATTATCATAATATGAGAATATTTTCAGATATTAAAAAAACAACGGGTGAGTTTACGCTCAACTCGCAAAAGAATTATGTGAAAACCTGCAACTACTGAATCATTTCAAGTCTCTTCGATGGGCCTGAGAACTGTTCGCTCAGTATTTAAATTACGATACAATTTTGGGTTAAAAAGTCAATAAGTTATTCTATTGTGGATTTGGAGGACGAACCTTACCGTTACTAATTGTTTAATTGAAAATTGAAATTTATAACCGACTATATTTCAGTATGGCCATGTCTTGGTGAGCTTGAGCAAAGTACAGTTCTGTTAAGTTGATCATCTAAACCGGCCCTGAACGCTTTAAAATTCCCCATTTCTCATACACGGCAATTGTTGAAGATTCCATATTTAGAATTTTGTGAATGGTCACGGCAAATCAGGGGCCCCGTCATGATTTCCGCCGCGACAAATTTTTTTTACGATATCGTGAATTTGGGATCATAAAACACGATACTTTTTGGCCATCTATTCAATAGCGAGAAAAATTCCGCCAACAAAAATAAGGCGGACCATTTTCCGATTGATTTATTGTTGAGGATTATGACAAGTGTTTGCATCTAATCTAAACTAAAATCAAAACTAGTCTCAAAATAGTGCCGCGTACACTGACAAACGTTATTAATGAATGCGTAATTCATAATAAGAAAGTTGAAGCGGGTCGGATAGAACATGATAGAGGCGCTGGTGAACAAAGCAAGTGGCATCGCTGATTTGATTCACTTGGACTAAATGAAATATGGCGGATTGCGCTACAAAGCACTATTTTGAATAAAAGCGTTATTTTGACTGTAAAATCATAGCAGCTGGAAAGACGGTAGCATGTCTCCCTGAGCATTCTTCCTTGCGCGTATCGTTAGAAAATAGCGTTCGAATCTGTTTACCACTCTTATACTTTTGGTTTCCTATATGCCCCGCATAACCAAACTCAGCAACAGCATGAGCAATACTAAACATAGTATACCGATTAAACAATTTCAAAATTATTAATTTATTATGTATCATGTTTTACAGCTCGCTAAGATGTATGATATTTAATATTTAAAGTATGTGTGCATTTGTCTTTGTTTAACGTACTTCCATATCAGTTTTTTTGAATCACATGCACTACACATGCATACTTTTTGTGCCTTTTTATTTTAATCTGAGATCTGACGGAAATTGTAATTCGAATTACATCGTATGCAAGTTCGGTGCATTTTATGTTCGTTTTTCTCGTATTTAATTTGCAATTTCGGTCGTACCGGATTTTCCGTTCCTTTTTTTACATGAAATTTTTGACTTACCCCCGCTAAAGATGTTTTCACATCAAAACCCAAAACCAGATTCTAGGTTAGACACATAGCTTTGATGTAAGATCTGCTCATCTGAGAAAATTAAAGTGTAAAGAAATTATAAAATAAGTTCGAAATTCAAATTCTGTCAAATTCTGCATAAATTGTATTTTCTTTTGTTCCAGGATATATCTAATTACTAGGCTTAGGTTCTTATGTAAAAAATATTTATTTTGGGAAATACAAATAATTGTGAATGAAATTTTAAGTAGAATAATTAGGTAAAATTTTAAATTTAATTTAGAATGGAAATTGACTTAGAATTCAAACATGAATTTTAGTAAAATATAAAGTGCCATTTACGTGAGAAAAGTCAACATATTGTATATCAACATACGTTTGTAAATTTCAACATATCGAATATAAAATCAAAATTTTGAGCAAAAATCTGAAAGAAAATTTGAATTCCCAAATGTAATTGAATAAATTCTTGAGTAGGTACTTAAATTAGATTTAAAATTTTTAAAATTGAATTAGAAATACAAACTAAATCTGGACAACATTTTGTGTTAAGTATGAATCAAAAGCTAATCGTAGTTTTCCAAAATTCCAATCGGGACTTGACTAAATATTGAGTGTATTTAAAAAAAAAATCTTCTGTGTTAAATCCATAAACTTTCAGTTGGAATTTAAACAGATCCAATTTTAATTGAGTCATAATTCGAACCACGACGCCAATGACATTTTTAGTGAAATTATAATACAAATAGTACAAATTGTTGTACAGTGTTACTTGGGTTAAGAATTGATTTAGAAATTTAGATTAGAAATTGAATATGACATTCTACTTGGTTTTGAGCAAAAATTTAAGTTTAAATTTGGTACACACATTTTTAAAATTTTTTAAAAACACTTGTTAAATATTTCGCAAAATTACAAAAGGTTTAAAAAATCACTCGATCGATTTCGGCTTATTAGGCCATCATCAGGAGTATCTACTAAACTACAGTTTAGTAGATACTCCTGATGATGGCCTAATAAGCCGAAATCGATCGAGTGATTTTTTAAACCTTTTGTAATTTTGCGAAATATTTAACAAGTGTTTTTAAAAAATTTTAAAAATGTGTGTATTAAGTGTGTTTCGCCAAGTGCCTACGGCAGAAAGTGTAAGAAGTTTTAAATTTGGTGTTCCAAACTAGATTTAAACATATTTTGAATTGCAATTAGGTAAGAATTGGGGTGCAATACGAGATTTGATGTCAAACAACCAACAAAATTTCTTTTGAATTTAGTTTGGAAGTTTATTGTTTCGAATTATTGAGTGAAATTTGAATTAGGAAATTATATATAGGAATTGAGTTACAACTCGAATTTCTTCACAAAATTTTGAAATATAAATTTACACATTGGACAATAGATGTACTGAGCAGTGGATTTTCAATTAGAAAACAAAAAAGTGAGGGCAAATTAGGTAGAGAAAAGAATAGATGTGTATGTCTAGAGAAACCCAAAATACATAGCTTGAAACCAATTTGAATATGATCTATAAATTAGACTGAAAAAAAAAATAGTTTTAATGGATTCGAATAAAACCATGAATGCATCCAGAATCAAATTAGATTACAATTCCATCTGGATTTAAATAAACTTTGTGTGACATTTTATATTCGAAATTGAGTTAAACTTCTAAACTGTGCTTGAATATGGATTGTAATTTTGATCACGCTCATTGAATTAAATTGAAATAAAAACTTGAGTAAAATTTAGAGTTTTAACAAATATTTAGGTATTCTACTAATTGATTATTGGAACCTACCTTTTAATATGTGACTGGTATTCAGACTAGTAACTTAGTTTAAACTCAAAATGGATTAAAAAAATAAGATTTTTATTCAGAAATTTAGTTCCAAGATGTCCAAGCTGTGTTCCCAGTTTTCGAAATTGAACAAAATGATAAAAGCAATTTGAGCATAAATCTAGTCTAAATTAGTCAACTGCATTCGACTGAGAGGACATTGATTAAGACAAAGCAATTTTAAAGAGAGAAAATTATCTTGAATTCTATAAAATAGATAATAATGAATTTGAGTGAAATTTTAAGTAGACATTGTCTTCTTTATAATTGCGTTTGGGAAACACATGTTTGAAAAAAAACTGGATTTTTGTTTGTTTGTTTTTCATCTTTGCAATATTTTCTCGGGCTCAAGGCACTCTCAACTCTTTCGCAGTTCGCTCAAAGCGTCTTACCTTACGCAGGTATTTAGCCAAATCGAGGACATACGGCTATATTCCCGTTTTTGTGTAGACGACCAGCACACTGCATTGTTTCAAGCCTGCATATAGTACTGACATGAAATGTGGATCGGCTCATGGATTCCGCACTCTCAACAAAGGGTCATAGATTACCGATCGTAATCAGATGATGAAAAATCCCTTTTGCATCCCCGCCCCTATATAGGGATTTGAACTCGATACCTCCCAAACCCGAACCAACCCCCGCAGCTTTAACCACTGTGCCGTTTGATCGGTAAAAAATTTGGCCACAATTTAATTAAAAAATATTTCAAAGCTGAGTTGGAATTTCACATTTAATTAACACAAACATTTGGTTGAATATTAAGCAAGACATTTTGTGATATTTTGTTTACAAATTAAATAAAAATTCCAACCTAGATTTATCTAAATATGTGTGATTAGACATTTGGAGTACAACTTCAGCTTTAGTTGTAAATGCATTTGAGAAAAATTCAAATTTTTTTTTTTAGAAATGCTGCGTTAGAGTAGAATTTAAAACTCTAGTTTGGGTCAAACGATTTGTTAAATTTGTATTAGAATTTTGAATAAGTATTGAAGTTCATATTTGAATTTTAAGCATCAATTGAATAAAACGTTAAGTAGAAATTGAATTTGTATAGTAATTTGGACTTGAGCCAAAATATAACTGTAATTTTGTTTTTAGTTTAAAAGTTGAGTTTGTATTTCGAATTGGACTGGTAAGAGTAAAATTAAAGATTGAGTTACAATTATAAAATTGATTTGTGCAAAATTTTATGTTTATTGAGGGCAAAATTCTGAGAAAGGTTGAGTGTGAATTTCAAAATTTTGGTTGCAATTAGATAGACATTTTGTGATGTTTTAAATACAAGCAGGCTAAGTTGATTGAAACAAAATTGACTGAGGAATTGAGTTATAATTTTGAGTGAAATTTAAAATACAAAATTTACAGTTCTATTTCAGCTTTCATTTTAAAATGATTCGCGAAGTGTAAGTTTCATATTTCAAACTAAATTTTAATTACAATTAGTAAAAATTGGAACACGAAACATGATTTCAATAAAATAACAAAACTATTTAGTGTCAGCACGATGTCTTGATGGCAAGTTAAATTAAAAATTGAGTGTGAATTAGAATTTGATTGAGCAAATATATTAGCGTAATTTAGCTTTTCTTAGTTTTAAACTTACTTTAATAGCGTGAATCTTTTAGTCTCAACTATCGCGGTGTTCTTTTGAAGTATAGAAAGTATAGCTTATCACGCCAAATTTCTAAATGTATGGATGTGGAATCATTTTTGGACTATTTCTCCAGCACTTTATAACCCAGTAGAGTTATTTTATCCAACTTTATAGCCAAACACTTGATAATTTTTTGTTAATGAGTAAATTGAAATCCTCTTAAGGTAAGGTTTAGTTATGGTCTTCTTTTCAAAATTCGCCCACATATTTTACCACAAATTTTGTAATTTTAGTTACTTATTTTAGGGACATATGTTTGATTTTGTAGAACCTAAAAATCCTAAGCCTACTAATTCTGTGGTCACAAAACATAATGACTTAAGGTGAGATAAGCCATTTTACGTATTATCTCAAATTCGAAATCTCTAGATTCGATTTCATATCATATCAATTTTTTATAATATTCCGGTGACTACAAACAACCGTAATACTCATTTATAAAAACAAGAATTCAAAAAATATACGATTTTGAACGACTCTTAACTTTAAAAACGTTTTCCTGAAAAATACGAATTTGTCACTTAAGCCACTATTGATTTGTGACCACAGAATTACTGACAATTTTTCTAGGCTCTGATTCTTCAATTCTAATTTTTTAATGCTTAAAAAAATTAAAAATTCAAATGCTTAAAAATTCCTAATCATGTCGAATATGAAAAGTTTGTAAAACCAATCTTCAATTTTTCATTAATATAGACGTATTTTCCAAATTCTGAAAATTTCTTCAAATGTTTAGTTCAAAACTTGTCCAAAATTATATTTTATCCCGCCTTTGAAATTCTCACTTTAAAAATTCAAAACTACACATAAAGCACAAGTTTTGTAAATTTTATTTAACCCTTATGTCTATGGTGTCGACTTTAAATTTCTATTTTATCAATGGAATTTTGACTCTAAGCACCAGGAATGCCAAAATCATTTAAACCTAAACATATTTTGATTTTAAAAGTAATCGTCCCTATTTTGGTACTTCAAATCTTTAACGGTTTACAAATTACACCTTTAAATCAATTACGGGTTACCCGGGTAACCTTACGCAAAATAGAAGAAAATGGAATTTTATTTCTTATACAAATGAAAAATCGTTTCTAAAATTCATTAACATTTCATTTTACATATTTAAAAAATCAAGATAATAAAAATTTTAATTAAAACAAGCAAGACACACATTTCGTTGTAAGAAGTGTTCATTAGAAATGGGAAGATTGCACATCGTACAGCATTTTCGAGTTTTCTCTTGGGTGTTGACTGTTGAGTTTTTGCATTTAATATATTCTCCTACTACTGCAATTCATCCCGAAGCATCCCTTTAGAAGGCTTGGCTTTCAAGCCGCTGATTAGAAATTGGTTTACCTAGCATTCAATGTATCCCCAATTATGTTGAAAATTCTCTGATACAATTTGTAGTGCTTGATCTACTGTAATTAGAGGGCATCGCCAACTATATTCCACGGTCTTGTGAAAAGTTCTTCATCTGTGGGTTACGGCCTGAGATTGAAGAATATTTTCCCGGCAAATTATATTGGCAGCTAATGCTGCAATGCCAACTGTATTGAAAAAAAAACATGGGCTATCTTTGGGTTTTCCTTTTTATCGTGTGATTCTGATTATATCTGGTTTATTAAGTGAGCATGACGTTGAATCACAATGGTACATCGTCGATAAAAGTGTAACGACTTTCTTTTTTTTTAGGCACACACAAACGTAAGGTACAATTGTCTGAACTAAATCCAAATACCGATCACATCTCCGGACGCGATTTGGATGGAAGCATTTGTTTAGGTAAAACAGGTTTGTTTTTTTACCGTACTAAAATTTGAAAGGCTCCATGACATCAAAAGCCGAGCTAAGGGCAATGTAGTAAAAATATTATCAGTCACTATATTCCTTCTAGATTTTTCCTTTTATAGCCATAAACACAACATCATGTTTATCATTTTTCTGAAAATTTGACACCCTGTATTTTAAACAACAACAACAACAACAACAAAAAAATCATTTTCTACAAAAAAAAAATTTTAACTAGTACTACCATTTGAAAACATAAAAAATAAAAAATTTAAACACAACTTCCAAAAATTTGTGATTTGGCGTATTTTTCACCTTATACATTATGAAAGTCAATAAATGAATTTTTTCCCAACCTCCTCTCCATTTTCAATGGATTAAAAGTACATTAATTCGTTACACTTGCAGTACCACAGGAACTAGTTCTATGTTTGCTGGGTGATATACTAAGTGTAACTATGGGTTCTCACCAAAAATAGATTGCAAATATTTGCAATCTATTTGATTTTCTTTTACATGGATAGTACACATTGAAAAAAAAATATTTATCGGTATACACAATATACAAATTTACAAGTAGTCAGAATCAAATGTAGTCAAACATACATCTAATGTAAAAAGATGTAAATGAAATTGAAAAAAACAGACTGAGTCACATTTCCATCGTAAATGCTGAATTTCATCAAAACCGGCTGAGAAATGGGCAAGTTCCATCCTACTTGACCATATTCCATAACTTCGTCCAAAAATCATTTAAGAATCCAATTTCCATCGTACACACTGAATTTTATCAAAATCGGATAAGAAATAGCCAAGTTACATCCTAATTGGCCATATTCCAGAACTTCAACTAAAATCATTTTAGAATCCAATTTTCATCGTAAATGCTGAATTTCATCAAAATTGGGCAAGAAATGGCCAAGTTCCTTCCTAATTGGCCATATTACAGAACTTCGTTATGAATGATTTCACAAATTGTAAGTAAAATTTTTATATGAAGAACACCCACGCGGGTAAAATATCGCGTTTTGATATATCGCGTTTTGCACCATATCGTGTTTCGTCATATCGAATTTTAAAATATCGTGTTTCGAGCGGATCCCCATACATACATACTAGGACTAAGGCTGTTTTCCAAACACCGACTTATTGACTTATTCGAACTTATTCAAATAAGTCTGCTGAAAAGGTGACTTATTCTTTCGTAATTTTTCCTATAGAAAACTTATTTATTTTTGGTGTCATGGAAACATTCTGTCTAATTATTGTGTATTGTCAACAATTTTCAAAATAAGTCGATAAAAGCAATTGGAATGACTTCATTGACCTATTCAAGATGGCGTCAAATAAGTCAATAAGTCTGAAATAAGTCAATTCACTAAACCCGTTTTATTAAACTAGCCTCCTAAATAATCCTAAGCCATTTTTTTTTCAAATCTCGTGTTTCAAAATAATAATTTCAAATAATTTATTTTTTGTTGTGTTCATCAGTTTAAAAATTTTGAATTTTCCTTAAATTTTAATTGTGGACTCTTGTGGTGTTTTTAGGAGTTTGGAAAAAAATGTTTCGTATCTTTCCAAAATCTGAAATTTAAAATTGAACATTTTTCAGTCCTCCGTCTGAATTTCTCTGAAATTTTAAACATTATACTGTTTTTTGATTAGTAATTTTTTGTGATAAATAACAAGGCCTACATATTATATTTGGGGAAAATATTTTAAATATTTTGCACCCAAATATTTAAAATATTTTCAAATCGAAATTTTAGTTTTGGATCATAAAATTGGAAAAAATCGTAAAATTTAATTTGATCTAAAAGTAAGATGATAAATCAGAATTTCCATCCTAGTCTCCCCTTATGAGGTTCTGTAAAATATTTGTCACATAGCCTTCATTTCTCAAAAAAGTTTTTTTTTTTTTTTTTTTTGAATAGTTAATATTTTAATTAAGTTGTATATTTATTTGTATTTTTTTGATCACACGTCGATCATATTGTCATGCCATCACTATTTTAAGTTAAATACATACTAATTATATTTATCAAAATTAACTTTTTTTATTTTTCTAATTTTCAGGTGAGGATCAATTTAAAATGATGTACTTTATATTTATGGAAGTCATACCGATCGTGAGTAATTATATTATACAATATATAGGGCCGGTAGATTTTTGAAAAATTATTAACTACTGAAATAAAATCCTAATCACTATGTGGTCTGAATGGCTCGATCGAAAGCACAGAACCAAATTTAAAAAAAAAAATTTAATTAAACTTTGCTTTAGTTTGACTATGATTAGACACGGGAGTTAAACTTAAAATATATTTTGGTATAAAAGTGTAAAATTGAATTATTTTATGGTTTAGAATTTGACAGAAGAAAATATAATATAAAGGGTTGAAATCTCTTAATCTCAACTCAATCTTAACTCGACTCTAACTCAGTGCCTAATTCGACCCCTATTTAACTCCGAAATCAACATCACTTAAAAGCTACAAACACACATGAACTCAACTCAACTCAAATTAACTCAAGGTAACTTTAATTACCGAAATAAAGTCTCTAACGTTAATTTAAAGTGCAGTTTGACACTAAAACAATTTAAGAAATAAGTGATAAGAAAAGTGTTCTAAAAACGCCTAAAAAATTGGGTTTCTCCTCAAAAATATGTTTTGAGCAGCTAAATATTTATTTTCACAATCCTTTACGAAATTGAGAAGTAAAACTTTATTGAGCAACTAGTTGAAAGCAATTAGATATCTGTCCAAATTCCTGTTATTAGCTTAGGTCTTTATTAAAAAGGGAACAAACACGATATCTATTCATTGAAAATTTGTAATCTATCCAAATTAATTTAAATTTTGAGATATTTGATTATAAAACAAACCGACAAAAATAAGTTATCGTACAAATTCTAATTCTTTCTCCAGTTAATGTTTTTACAGAATAACAAGTAATATATCATTTAAAAAAAATTGAGCTACTAAACAGAAATTTGTATTGTAAATAAAATTTTCAAAGGGCATTAGAAATTGTTCCAAAATTTTTACCAGCAAGCCATTTGTATTTATGATTTGTCTTAATATTGAGCAATAAATCTTAAATTAATAAATTGGATGTTGGGTTTTTTGTTATTTATAAAATGAGCAACTTACCGACTAACCGAAATCTATCTCATTTCACATATTTTTATATGGTATTAATTTTACTAACTATGTCTAATTCAAAATTAAACTGAGCAACATAATTTCAGTAAACTAAATAATATTGTGCCTTGCAATTTTTATTAAATTGAGAATTTAAAAAAAAAATATTTTCATATAATTTAAATTTCAAATTCACGATATATTTAATATTTACAGAATTAATGCCATTTGTTTCAAGGTTCAAATCGTTTAGTGGTGTTGTATTGACCAACTGGCGTGAATAAACAATGTATTGCTCAATTTTTGTTCCACAATTTCCTTTATTTCATGTTATTTTGAGTACTATAGAAAACAATTAAATAATTAATTATATAAAAAACGAAAAGCTCATTTGGATTAACTACTCGAATAAATTATCTCTCTAATTATTGCCGTTGCTCTGTTTTTAAATGAGCAACTGAATAGTTGCTAGTCAAACGATCCCTTTGCCAATAGATTCACTACAATTATTGCAGATAAAATGTAACTTTAGTTAGTTTAGTTCAGTCGAATTTGTTTTATAGATTATAAAATAAATTGAGCAACTTTTTTTAATTTAAACATATCAAAAATCAAGAAAAATTCCACAACATAAAATTTGTTTTCAGACAAGAACTTGTTGAAATATTTCTTTGAGTCGGAATCTAGAAACCGAAAACTATTACTGGTTAAATGTGAGCAACATAATATAAATGAGCTGAATGTGGTTCCAATTTCTATTCAAATTATTTTTAAGACTTGTTTTTGTCCGATTAAAATTTGAGCAACTTCACTGATAAAGTATGAATTGGACTGTTCTTGGATTAATGCATAAACCGAAATGGGTTCAAATTATTACCATCTTGAAAAGGAAAAAATTATTTTGGGTCGAGAGAAAGTTTTTGCCAATTTTTGCTGAAATTGGGAAACATACTATAGTTTGGAGAAATGGTAATGATTTAACTAAATTGGATATTATGAATTTTATGTTACGTGTGGTTTGAATTGAAATTTCGCATAGCAATGACTTAGTTTGACTGTTCGATAGTTTTCCAAAATTTGGCTGGCACCAATTGTTATTTAAGAAACAATGTTTAATTAATCACCCAAGCTTCGAAACGGTTTGAGAGAAGTAAAACTTAATTTGAATACAGTTTGGCTGAAAATTGAAACCAATTTGATTGAAGTGTGAAAGAAAAAGGACATTGAAAACTGTTTTTAAAATCGATTTACTTCTTTGAAATTTGGATTTTTACACTACCAAAGAGCATTTGATGGCATACACAGACACTTGACCAGTGCAAATTTTCAGTTATAAACTAGTCAACTCATTCAAATTTGAATACAATTTAATTTGAAGTCTTGCTTTGAAAATGTTTAATCCATTTTTGGAATCCAACAATAGCCAACATCCGCATCTCAAGCCTCCTTCCTTGAGATAAGCACGAAAAATTGTTTCACAATCGTTCGACATTCTTCTTTCAAATTTGGGTTTTCATACGAATAAGGAGCATTTGACAGCTAAAAGAGCGAGTATAGTGGGAGTATAGAGTTTAATTGAAATAGGAATGGCTATTTCCAGACATAGTTGCCATTTATCCTGAATTTGAAAATATTTTGATAAAAAATTGAAACCAGTTTGAACGAAGTTTGAAATGGAAAAGAACATTAGAAACCACTTGTGCAATAATTTTGGCCATCGTGAGCCAGATTCCTTGCCACAGCTAAGCATATTTTATGATAATGCCTCCACATTCCAAATATGAGCTTTTACACGACCAAACATCTTTATTGTTGACATAAAGAGCAGCGTGGTCACGTAATGACTAATCAATTCGAATGTCCACTTAACACATCAATTCATCCAAATTTGAATACATTTTGGATAGAGAAAACACAGTAATTTGTTTTTAATGGCTATTCCAGACGAAGTTTCCCACCTAGTATATGTTTGAAAAAACTTTATCTACTACCGACTAATGTCGGTTCTGGTCCATTCGTATGCATGTACTCAATCGTATTGATTTACAGGTTATAAAAGCTTTTCAATTTATCTGCCTTGACCGTAGAAACAGGTTGAAGAAGCTATTCTTTAGTTACCGTGGGTACAGACATCCAGACAGACGGACGGTCAATTTTTTTTTGCTTTTTCGGACTCAGAAACCTTCAAAAGAAAAGTGGTTTTGGTCCAATCGAAATTGGCAGAATTTCAATAACTTTGGTCCTTGTGGACCATTGAAGCCGTACTCTGTCATCGACACAAAGATGAATTGGGGAGGCCGACCTCGGTCGTGGGACTGTAGCCAATATCGAAACTAAAAATGTTGGGCCAGCCGCAACATTTTTTTTGGGGCCCCTTGGAAAATACTTGTTCCTATGAACATGCAAAGCTTTGATGTCAGATCTGTTCATCTGAGAAAATTAAATTGTGAGTGTAAAATAAATATAAAATAAGTTCGAAATTCAAATTCTGTCAAATAAAATAAATTGTATGTTTCTTTTATTCTAGGACCTAACTAATTACTGACTTCAATTCAAAAAATTTCAATACTTTAAAACATAAAAAATTCAAATGCTTCAAAAACGTCTTAATCAAATCATTTTGAATTTGAAAGGTTTCTAGAACGAATTTTCAATTTTTCATTAATATATTTTCCGAATTTAAATATTTGCTACAATAATGTGTGGTATCAAAGTCACTTGATTTTCTTATGTACGAGATAAGCTGAATACAATATAGTTTTATTAAATAATGAGCTGAGAAATATCTCGATTTTTATTCGATTACACAATTTTTATACAAATTGAATTATTTTCGCTTTATAGTTTACCACGCTAAATTCACAAAATGGACGTGTTAATTATCGCGAAAAACAAAATTGTAAGAATACGCCGTGTATTTTATCAGAGAGATACAATTACGAATGTCAAATTTTTTCAAAAAAAACTAAAACGAACACGAAATTATTTTGTTTCGGCGTATGTATTGGCTGCATTTATTTTTGGTGTTGACATACGTAAAATCGTAAGTCAAATTTTTCGTCGATCTATTGAACGCCAGATGTAGACACGGAAAACATCAATTCGAAATCGAATCGATGAATACACTAAAAGCAAGATGGAGCAATAGAAAGAAATATAAATTAGATGTCGAATTTTATTTTTTGTTGACCAGATATTTTTTGCTAGATGTTAGTATGTAATGTGAAAAAATTTTAATGCATTAACCCTGCATTGTAGTGATAAGTGAGTGTTAATTTATATAAATTAATATTTAATTTATATAAATGAATGAATGAGCCGCTACAGGACTCCGCCGCAAGTGAATCCACTTTTTTTTTTTTGCTGGCGCTACATCCCATAGAGGGATTTGGCCGCTTCATTTGAAGTTTCGTAATAATTTTTTTTAACAGATAATGAGTGATTAATTCATTGATCCAACATTAACCAGCCGTGATTTTTTCATCACCCGCCGGGAATCGAACCCGGGACCTCCGGAGCTTAAAGCAAGCATGCTAACCACTGTGCCACCGGGGCGGCAGTGAAATTAATGTTTAATTTATATAAATGAATGAATCAGCCGCTACAGGACTCCGCCGCAAGTGAATCCACTTCCCTAAAAAAAGTTTGTTAGGCTGCGAAAGGGTACAATCCGAACGGAACCCAGTTGATGTTTTGTAGATGATTTCGAGGCCAAGCAATTGAAAAAGCGCCAGTTTCATTGATGAATCAGAGTGACATTCGGAACCAGAAAATAAATTCTGAGGTTCTAGGACAGGTTTTTGTAAAATTGCAATTTTGTTTAAGTCGAATTGTCCGTTGTGCGAGAGAGTGTATCTGCAACAACGTTGTCGTGTCCGTGAACATGCTGAATGCCCGTGGTAAATTGACTAATATAATCCAAGTGGCGAGCTTGCCTCGGATTATGTTCAGTTTTAGACTGAATTGCTCTAGTCAGAGGTTTATGATCGGTAAAAATAGTAAATTCCCGACCTTCGACAAAATATCTGAAGTGTTTCACTGCCAGATATATCGCAAGTAGTTCCCGATCGAATGCAGAATATTTATTTTCAGCATCCAATAATTTCCTTGAGAAAAATCCCAATGGCTCTCAACACTCATTGTTATACTGTTGCAGTACTGCCCCAACGGCAGTGTTTGATGCGTCAGTAGTTAAACTAAGCTTTGAATCGCTCAGTAGGTGTGCAATCAGTGTTGTTTTCGCAAGTTCAGCCTTAGGTGACGTGAATGCTTGTTGACATTCATCAGTCCAAGAGCAATTCTTAGGCGTTTTGGGCTTACGTAGAAGTACGACCAGATGGCTGTGAATAGGTGCGAGTATTTCAGCAAGCTTTGTTATAAATCGGTGGTAGTAATTTACCATACCGATGAATCGCTGAATATGCTTGATTGAGCCTGGAGCTGGAAATTCCCTAATGGCGTAATTTGTTCTTCAGACGGCAGAATATGACCGTCAAACTCAGATAACCTATTGAAGAGTTGTTTCAGGTGGAGTTTGTGCTGTTCCTCAGTTTACGATGCCACAAGAATATCGTCAATGTAGACGAAAACAAAGTCTAAGTTACGAACGACTTCGTTCATAAAACGCTGAAACGTTTTAGCGGCATTACGTAGTCCAAACGGCATTCGAGTAAATTCGAACAGGCCAAAAGGAGTTGTTATTGCCGTTTTAAAAACATCTTCAGGTGAAACGGGAATCAAATGATAAGCTCTGACTAAATCAATCTTGGAGAAAATTTTGCATCCATGCAAGTGCATGGAGAAATTTTGAATGTGAGGTATCGGGTAGCGATCCGGTGTTGTTACCGTGTTTAAACGCCGATAATCCCCACATGGTCTCCAATCATGATCTTTTTCTTAACCATGTGTAATGGACATGATACGGAAGATGTAGATGGTCTGCAAATCCCTAATTCCACCACATGCTGAAATTCCATAAATGCGGCTTTATGGCGGATTTGATCTAGTCTTCTTGGTCTTGACACAGGGAGATGTCCTTCTGTGACAATGCGATGGACCACATTATGTCGGACTGGCATTTTATAATTGGGCTCTGCTGTAAGTTGAGGAAACTTTTTAAGCAAAGTGCCATAGCCGTTGGTGATGGAATAATGGAACGGAGTCGGTGTGTTGACGTGAACCATTATGGCATTGATTGACAGCTTTGTCGCTGAATCAACCAGCCGTTTATTCCTAAGATCAACCAAAAGTCCGAATTTACACAAGAAGTCGGCGCCAATGATGGGACGATACACATCAGCTAAAATAAAAGCATGCATGAAGGTTCGTTTCAGTGCCAAATCCAACTGCAGCAATTTTGTGCCGTAATACGTTAGACAGACACAAAGTTAATCGCGATTTTCATTTATCCCGATTGTCAAAAATCACGTTGTGAAAATCGCGATTAACTCTGTGTCTGTCTACGGTATAAGTATGGATCTTAGTACCATTGGCAGCCGACAAAACTAGATTTGAATTTCTTTTCAGAATGGAATATTCATTTTTATAATTGTATACTGGAATTACTGAAAGATCCACAGCAGTGTCCACATAGTAAGTTATCTTATTTATTCGATCAAATGCGAATAAACGAGAAGAGAATGAGTTAATATTTATTGGGGTCCCGCCCCTGTGTTTTGGTAGTTTTTTGAAACCCCCCCATTGTCATCAATTTTATTGATTTGTTATGCCGTTTTGAAATCTCATGGCGTCACACACTTTTTCGCCGCTGGACCGACCTTAGTGTGGTGCCAGCATCTGCCATGTCGGCGCGAGTAATTGGTGGAGCTGCGGGATCTCGACCGTGAGCGCGACGATTCGCGTGGCCCTCTTGATTTGTCTCTGAGTAAACCATCTAATTTGGCTTCAAGCCAAACCGCCTTTGTATGTAATACAAAAAGATTTTAATGAATGAATGAATGAGTCGCTACAAATGTCAAATTCAAAATGTGTCCAAATTTATATTTTATCCTGATTTTAAATTATCAGTTTAAAAATTCAAAAAACTGAACTTAAATTTTGACTGTGAATTCGCTAAACTTAAAGCACAAGTTTTGTAAATTTTATTTAAATGGATTTTATCGGCGAAGCACCATTGTGTTCCGCTTAACATCGGTTAAGAATCGCTGATATACAAAAGGAGAATTAATAAATTGAAAGAAAACCGAGTCCACGCCACGGTCATGTTTTTCTTCAATTATTCTTTTTCTTTACTTCTCGCATCATGAAAACCCCGTTATTATCTAAAAAAAAAAAGAAAAATTATTTATTCATGAATTTTGGTCTTCTTCGGGTATTTGTTTCCCAAGTTCTCTGGTACAGTAAAATTTGTCGGAAATTTAAGAAAATAACATTAATTTTATTGTGTTGTACAACACCGGCGCTTCTTTATATTGTAAGTTTTGTGTCTTATTATATTGTCTTTAAAATATTTCGGGGGTATAAGCAAGGAAGTGTAAAATGGAGGATGAGCGTTCAAAAATAAAAGGGCATCCAGGCGAAACATAAAAATAAAAGAGTTTTCTTCGTTATTATTTTATTATTTACATTTTGGTTGGTTATCAATTTTGTGAAAATAAAAAAAACATGAACCATCTTGGGATTTTCCTGAAGTTTAAAACCATAAAATACCGCACAGAAGGAAAATAATAAATTTTTCTTTCGGATTTTTTGGTGTTGCTACAAATTTTTTTCTTGGTTTGTATAAAACGACAGTTTTGTAATCCATTATATGATTTGTTTTTGGTTGTTTGCATAAAAGTTTTGACGAGAAATTTGATCAGAATTTCAGATTATAATACATTATGTGTGTGACCGTTTTATATTTGTACACGAGTACGTGTTTATGGCGGTTATGGTGGATAATTGAAATTTACCTGTATTTATATCCAAGAGAAGACCACCACAACGAGATTGTATATTATCCTATTGCATTTTGTTTATTTTTTTTTTTTGATGTTTTTCCATGAAAATTTCATTTAAATTAAAAACCATTTATTTTATCGGAAAACACGAAAAGAAAATCCATTTTCTTGGAAAGTTTGTAGCACGGAAAATACGTTTCCATAAACATGCTTTGTTTGTGCCAAAAAAAAAAATGAAAAATAAAAAAATTCCAGAAGAAAAACGAGATACGAAAATTAATGTATTTTGATTTTAAATTTTCCTATTTCCCGATTGCATGTTCATTACATTTTGTTAGGGATAATGAAAATGCTATTTGAATTGAAATATGCAGTTTTCTCGGTCGTTTTGTGCAAAATATCGTTAATATTTGTAAAGAAATGTGCATAGAAAAGAATTAATTATTTTTTTTTTATTTTGGAAGCTTTATGTTAGCAATAGTAAAAGCTCTAACCGCCTACATATTCTATTAGATAAAAAAAAAACGCTGAAATAATCAGTAAGTTTCTTCAGAATTTTTGTCGGTAAATACATTTAACGTTTTTCCATCCTTTTATCTTTTGATAAAAGATATCTTCGGCCTGATGTTGGTCTGATGTTGTGTGCACAGTTTATGGATTAATAAGAATATTCCAATAAAACAGCACACAATATACCTTGTTAGCTCAATTTTAATTAAGATGTACTTTGATTACAATTGTTTAAAATTGTATCGTTATTAATTCCCCTAATAACAAGTGGCACACAATATAGCTGACTAGGTAGTTTATTTGAAGTTTAGAGCGGCTGTAAAATATATCGGATAATAAGAATTTTAGGATTATGGCCGTTTTGTACAATTCGATCAAACAATTTATGTACTTTGATTATTCATTCGTCATTATTATACAGTTTGGCAGTTTGAAGAAAATAGGCATCTTCTTTAGTTCTGGAATGTGGCCAGTTGGTAAGGAGCTTAGCCATTTCTTGTCCGATTTTGATAAAGTTCGGCATGCATGATGGAGGTGGGATTCTGGAGTGATTTTTGGATGAAATTCTGGAGTATAGCAATTCGGGAGGGGCTGGGCCATATTTCTTCTCCGATTTTGGTGAAGTCCGGCATGCGCAATGGTGGTGGGATTCTGGAATGATTTTTGGATAAAGTTCTGGATTTTGGCCTATTGGGAAGGAGCTTAGTCATTATTTGTTCGATTTTGGTGGAATTCGGCAGGCACGATGGAAGTGGGACTGTAGAATGATTTTTGGATGAAGTTCTGGAATATGGCCAATTATGATGGAACTGGTCCAGTTCTCAACCAATTATGATGAAATTTGATATGTGCGTTTCTTTCCAAGCCAATATGTGGTTTATACAAATGACCGTTCACCGAAAACAAGTACTAAAAAATGTGGTGGAGGAGTACTCATAGCGCTCGATACATCATTATCGAATGACAACAACAAAAAGTCAATTTTCATATATCACCGATTTCATCTTACACGGCCTGCTGCGACACAATAATAGAAATCAACAATGCTGCTAATCCATCTGACGAGTCATACGACGAAGAAACGGACGAAATTTTACATTTAAACGTTAGTTCGGAAACAGAATGTCTGTTCATCTATACTGTTTTTGCCATAAATCTAAGCCAAATTGCGAGATCCAAAATGGTTTAGACCGAATTTTACACCTAATTTTTACAAATGAACAAAATCTATTTGAAGTTAATGAATCGCCATCAGCATTCGTTAGTAATGATATTCACCAAAAAGCCCTAGAAGTAATTTTTGAAAGCAACAACAATAATGTCATTAATAATCAACAAAACTGCAATCCGTATTACAACTTCAGAAAAGCTGACACAATGAATCTTAATCAATTTCTAATTTCTGCTTAACAGCAGCAACATAGATGTTAACGTGGAGAAATTCTACAAAATCTTATTTACGGCCCTAGAATTATTTGTTCCTACTGCTGTAGCCAAACCAAACAAATATCCTCCATGGTACGATAATAAACTTATCAATCTAAAGAACAAGAAAGACATGGCTTAGAAACAAAATCTGAAATTCTGTTCCGAGGAAAGCAAACATTAATTCACTGCGTGTAACCAAAATTTTGAAAGATACTTTGATATAAAGTATAAGAGTTACATTAGCCAAATTAAGGAAAAAATAAGAAAAGATTCAAAACATTTTTGGAGATTTTTTAAAGAAAAACGTGAAATGAATGGTTACCCAGCGTGTATGACATTCAAGGAACATAAATCTTGTGACCCGCAGGTTATATCAAATATGTTTGCGGAGTTTTTGCAATCGGTATATAAGCCAGAAGATATCGATAAGTATGGAAATCCAAACAATGGTTAAAACAACGTAACCATTCTAACACCACGGTCATTTGGGAGTCCCGTTTTCGTTGGAAATGATGAATTTGGATGGGAGGTGGCAGGGTTCCTTTCTGATTGGCCGTGTTCCAGAACTTTATCCGGGGATCGTTTTGGAGTCGGATAGGGAATGGCCGGGTTGCTTCTTGGATGGCAATGTTTCAGAGCTGCATCCGGGAATCATTTTGGAATCCTGTTGCCATCGTGCATGCTGGGTTTCATCGGGGTAGGATGGGTGGTGGCCGGGTTCCTTCCTGGATGGCCACGTTCCGGAGCTTCATATGGGAATCATTTTGGAATTACATTTCCATCGTGCATGCTGAGTTTCAACGGAATCGGATCGAAAATGGCCAGGTTCTTTTCTAGATGGCCATATTCCACAACTTCGTCTAATATTGTGTCCGAAACCTATGATAAATATTTTTTAGTACACATTTTTGACATTTCTTTGAAAAATATTTCCCTACATTCATAATTTTTTATTATGCTGTCCTGTCCGAATAGTGTAATAATTTTTGGTATATTTTCCCGCTTCACATTTTTGTTGCTTCATTTTAATTACAATGTCATCATTACAAGTTTAATCGGTACAGTATGTAAATCAAACTAGTAAATCAAATAATGAATTTATTCTGTAGCTGTCACAAATTATCATAGGCCAAAAATTAGTACTAAAATTTATTTATCACAGGTTTAGCATACAGTCTAAAAATCATTTGAAAATTTCATCAAAATCGGATAAGAAATGACCAAGTTTCTTCTTAATTGGACATATTTCAGAACTATATCTAAAATTAAATTTAGAATCCCAGATCATCCATCGTGCATGCTGAGTTTCATCATGATATGTGATGCTGAGTTTCATCAAGACATAATTGTTTGAGCATTCCATTTTCATTATAAATGCTGAATTTCAGCAAAATCGGATAAAAAATAGAATCCCAATAAAATGATTATAAAAAAAATCACAAAACCTCAGTTGAAGCATACATAGTATAAATACATAATAGTAGTTCCATGTGGAGTTCATCGATGAAGTGTTAGATGGCGATACTGATATCGTTTTGAATTTTTCAAAATATTTTTATATTTAAATTCGCCTAAATATATGTACGAATAAATACGCCCAAATGTCATCGTTTATTTCTTTTCGTTGATTGAAGAGCTATGTATACATACACAGATATTTTTTTATATTGTTTTAGTTCAAGCAATACTAATATAATATGGACATAGCACTTGTGTGCTCTGAGGTATCAACAAATAAAACCGTCACTCCCAAAAATCTCGATAAAACTGAAATAATCTGGTAACCTCGAAACGTCTTAACAGTTCTGGGAAATTTCGTCCTGTTAGGAAAAATTTTAACATATTAAACCAAACTCAAGCGATCCAGAGCAATATTTATAAATTTTCAACCCTTATTGGCTACTTAGCCCTAAAATAGGGGATTCTAAAAAAAAATCTAAATACCGAAAAATTTCCAAAATATGAAATAATTCGTAAATAATCTTTTGAATAATCCCAAATGTAGCATTTCCTAAACACCAGTACGATTACATGTCACTGACCCTTAAAATCCATCTACCTAACATAGTTTTATGTAACGTAAAAACGTATAAAGTTTGTATTACATGTGGACAGTACACATTTCGTGAATAAACGTTGACATTTATTATTTATACCATTATAACTATTATGTATGTGTTGACAAAACCACATCGAAATACTTTTGGAGGCATAGGGTGAAAAATTGAGTGAACTTTTTTATTAAAATTTCTAATAAAAATCAAAAGTAAATAATTCCTGTAATTATTTGCCGCGATCTTATCTGTTACTTATCCTTCTCTTCAACCACCTAATATTTCGCAAGCTACCTTATTGATGCGTTGCATAAGATTCAATCCTAGAGTAGTTGCTAAGTCATTGCAGACATTGATGCCAACAAATCAACTACTCCCGACAGAACCTTCTTAACCGTTGATCTAAAATTAGTAAGCCCCCCGCCGCTTTTGGAGGCACCGATTTTCAATTGAAAACTTCTAAATGTTTTCAAGCGACAATATTATATTCATTATATTCTGAACTAGAATAAAGTTGAGCTAGAATAAAGTTTAATTGAATAATGTTTGCATTTTAAACTTGTATATACAGAGTATCCCACAACCTACGAACAAACGGCTCATAGCCGCCTTCCGCTTGCTCTCTGAATTTAAAAAAAAAATCGAAGAGATTTAAAATCATCCGGCTAGTTTTCTTCGAGGGACCAACAACATAATAATTGTAAACGTGCTAACATTCTAATTAGTAAAAATAAATTTTAATTTTTTAAAAGAGCAAGTTTTTAAAATTATAACTTTCTTAATACGTGAATTTTATTATTTAATTACAAAAATTACAAACAGCTACTAGGTCTTAGTTTTTAAAATAACCTGGTGATGAGCAGTTGGATGCTCGAAACTAATAGTTGTTTGTAATTTTTGTAATTAAATAATAAAATTCACGTATTAAGAAAGTTATAATTTTAAAAACTTGCTCTTTTAAAAAGTTGAAATTTATTTTTAAATATTGTGAAAAGATTCGTTTTTATATCGCGAGATGTTATGTATGTATATTGTAATTAGTTCCATAGAGTCAGATTACTTGGAAAATATTGATCACAAAAAGAGGCAATTTTTTATTAGCCCAAGGATCTCAAATTTGCTAAGACTGCCCTGAGCTCCGATGGTTTGAATCCAAAAAACTACTACAATTCTTTGATTAAACTTTTAGTTATTCTGCTCGACTGCGATCAGGAAAATACCTACTATTCATTCTGTGCGCAAGAAGGATATAAAAGTCACTTCGAATCACTCGACAGGTATTGCCTCTGTCCTATCTATAAGGTGCTACAAATAATAATCCATTTATTTCTGATGAAATAGTTAGAATTACCCCAACTGTTTAGACCACCTTTGCGGGTTCCAGGGTTGGTAAAAAACATGTTTTAAATAAATAAAAAAACAAAAAAAAACTTTTTTTTTTGTTTTAAACTGTTTTTTTTTGTTTTAAACAATAGAAATAAAAAATTATACAACAAAATCAAAAATATTTAAAGTCTGCATATACACCTATTTTATATAATTGCTGTGAAACGAAAACCAATTTAGCTACCTTATTCCTAGTTTGTATTTTAAAGCAGTGTGCGTTAATCCAAATTTAGAAAAAATCATTTCTGTGCCAGCTGATGACATTATAGCAGTCAGTACGCAGCGGTCCAAGCAAATCCAAATATTACTCGAAATAATATTTGGATAAAGCGATTGCATCGACATCCATCATTCAAAATCGGTGAGCTGCCTTAATGAGTTTTATAATGCATGTTAATTGCACGTATTTAATTCCTACGTGAATGGGTTTTTTGAAGCGTACGTACCACTCAAAAAGATTGTAGTTACACGCAAAAAATGTAAGATGACCTACAGCTATGATATTCTCAAATTCCGCAATATTCGTGATTTTTTACTTGAGAATTGGAAGTTGCATCAAACGGAATCTAGTCGACTAGAGTATATCTGAGCTAGAAACAAAGTTAATAGTATGATTAGGGCTGCTAAACGCAAATTTTTCAATGGTAAATTCAATAGCCAGGTCCCAAGTAAATTGTTCTGGAAAAATTATAAGATTTACATAAATCCACCAGCTATGGAACAGAAATGCGAAATCAATTCCTGTGAGTTTAATGCGCATTTCGGTTCAGTTTTCGTCGATGGTGATGAAAATTTTAGTCTTAATATATTGCAATACAGTACGGATCATAACAGTTTTTATTTTCGTAATGTTTCTGAAAAGGAAATTCTCATCCAATTGAGCAGTATAAAATCATTTGCTGTTGGAGCTGATGGCATAGCGCTACGGTTCATTGAGCTAATACTTCCGATCTTACTGCCTCACATAACGTACTTAGTGAACTCTGGTTGGACTAAGTCTGTATTTCCTAATGCATGGAAAATTGCCTTTATTGTATCGATTCCTAAAATACGTTCTCCGGCTACTACGAATGATTTCCGTCCAATTAGTATATTACCAACTTTATCCAAAATTTTTGAAAAGGTCATGCAATTACAGATTAATGCTTATGTGACAAGACATAACTTACTAAATACTCACCAGTCGGGTTTTCGAGCAAACCACAGCACTGCTACGACACTGTTAAAAATTATCGATGATATTACCTCTAACATTGAAGTTGGAAGAGTGGCCATTTTAGCTCTTTTAGACTTTTCTAAAGCATTTGACAAGGTAATGAAATGACCATTCAATGTTGATATCTAAATTATGCTACGAATTTAATTTTTCCAGAAGTGCTTGTCAACTTATATTTTCCTATTTGCATTTGCGGCGTCAATCGGTGAAATATCATGAAAATATTAGCGACTCGATTTTAATCACATCTGGTGTTCCTCAAGGCTCTATCTTGGGGCCTATCTTATTCTCGCTCTACATTAACCAAATATGAGAATCCATTCATGGGGCGGATAATATCATGTATCATCTTTTTGCAGACGATTTACAAATATATTCATTTGGTGATCCTGATTCTATCGAGACCGTAATAAATAACTTGAATGTTGCCTTAGGAAGTATATTAGATTGGTCTATATTACATAAACTTCAAATTAATCCAAGTAAGTCACAAGCTATTATTTTATCCAATAAAAGACGAGCCACCAGATCAACTAATTACCTAATGATTGATAGTCACAAAATTGATTTCTATGAGCATGTGAAAAGTTTAGATCTGAGCCCGAGTTCCGGTTCGATGACAAATGATATTGAGAAATGACTTGATTTTTTATTTCAACTAGTCGGTTGCATTTTTATTTAGAGTAGGCGAAATAAAAAAACAAGTCATTTCTCATTGAACTGGAATTCGGGTGCTGGTCATAGATAGTAAACTGAATTGGTCAGCCCATATAAATAGTTTATGTAGTAAAATTTATGGGATTCTAAGTAAATTGTGGTATACAGCGAGATTTTTTTCTATTGATGTTAAATGTCATATTATTCGTACTCTAGTAGGACCCCTTATTTCATATTGTGCACCTATATTTTTAGAATGTTCCAAAAAATCTTTTAAAAAGCTATATGTTGCGTTCAACTCCTGTACCAGATATATATCCTTGAAAAGAAGAGGCCATCCCATTTCTCTATTATCTAAGCAAATTTTTAATTCGAGTTTGAGAAGATATCTTGAACTAAGTAGTGGCGTTAACTTTCTTATACAATTTGATACATAACAAAGCACCACTATATTTATTTGAAAAACTGAACTTTAGCAAGTCACAGCGGACATTAAATCTAAATCTTCCGAAATCATGTAAAATTAACTCAAGAAAATGATCATTCCTTGTTTATGGAGTAAATCTTTGGAATAATATTCACCCATTTGTCAAAGCCGCGTCTAATGTAAGCAAATTTAAAGCGCTATACTTGGATAACATCAGTGACACATAAGTTTAATTTTAATTTATAGTTTAATTACTTAGGTTTATGCATGATACTTTTACTTTTATTATTATATTTTGTTTATATTCTTAATTTTATTTTTAATTTTTATATTTTATATTAAATTTTGTATGTACTAAATCACTTGCTACACAAATTGAGCATGAAAAGATATTTTTATAATATTGTAAAAAGGCTTTGTGTTGTTTGTGCAATTATAAATATTATAAATAAATAAATAAATAATTTAAAAGCCACTTAAGGAATTTTTTAATGCATAGATTGTAAGGCGCCAAAAAATAATAACGGATATCTGCGATTTTCGGGTGCCCTCGATTCTTACCTAATTTTTAGAGGTTTCAGAAAACCTTAAAATTGATAATAAGTGCGTCTTAGAATCGAAGAAAAACGGTATTTATGAAATTTCTTTAACAATTCAATTTTTGTTTAAAACAACTGTTTAAAAGAAAAAAAAAACAAGATGTTTTAAACACTGTTTCTGAAATTTGTTTATCCATTTCAGTGTTTATCGCCTGAGGTAATCTGTAGGGTCAAATATGTACAGGTTGTGAATTAGGCAAAATTGGAATTTTATGAGATATGATATTAGTTCCGATTAATTTGTCACCGAAAAGATGAAATAATTCGTTGTATTCACAACAAACCGCAAGAACTGATTGTTTTTCTTCTTCGTTTCACGTAGAAACATCTATCATAGATTCCAATGTCTGCAATCTGTTTGACGGTTCATTTCCCTGTTTTGATAAAACAAAAATTTCATATTTTTCTATATATTCGATTTTAATTTCACAATTTCTAATGTCGGCTGGGGTTTCGCTGGTATTAAACTATTTACTCGGATTCTACCAACTTTTTCAGATCGGGCTGGAATGACTGTTTCATATATTTCAGGATTTCCAGAATATTTTTCCGGTAGTCGATTTTCTACAATGATATTTCGAAAAGAAGTCTTTACCGATAACCACATGAAATGGGTATATCTTCGACAAGTTGAAAATTGTGTTCAATGATTTCGGAATTTGGTAATAAAATATTTGCTGGATAGACTGCTAGAGTTCTGAATCCTTCGTTAGTAATTCCAGTTATTTCACAACGTAGCTTCGGGAAATAAATTGTTTCCAGAATCACTAAGTCCTTTTTCAAGACTCAAATATCCGCTCCTGTATCAACCAAAAAATAGGAGGATCTATTTTTTAAAATATTCAGTTTTTGCTTTATATACTTATGATTATTGGTATTTTCCGACAGAGAATCGGTTTTATAATGTAGGAAATGTGTTTTGGGTTCAAGTATTGAGAACTTTGTTTCAGAAAATAGTAATAAATATAGAATTGCTACTTTTTTAGAATATAGGAATATTTTAGAATATAAATGCATTTCGAAATTGAAATTGAAAAATATGCAACATAATTTTTGAAATCATTTATCGACAGCGAAATGTAATTTAGAATATTGAGAAACATTAGGAATATTATTTTTTGCTCCTTGCCAAATGGCAAATGTCAAATAAAAAAATGCCGAAACATGTCGGAATGTAAAAAACAATTGTAGTGTTTTTATTTCACATTTACGAAGACCGCTGAAGCCCGAAACTAGCACGGAGAGGAGCAAAAAATAATCCACGGTCGTTTTATTATAATTTCCAACTTTGTTTGGTAATACATAATTAAGAATATTAGTATGCATTTAGAATATAATTGATGAAATTAGTTTATAACTATATTTGCAACAGGACATTTTAAATATCAAGAACTCGAAGAGTGTCCTGTTGATTGGCATCGACAAGCTCCGATAAGTTTTTTGTAATGCTCTTTACATCTTTGGTAGATGGTCTGAAATCACGATTTAGGAATTTCTGAGAAAAATTTTGATTTGTGTTTTCCTTTTCATTGTATTGTCGCTTGCGACAGTCACGAATATGATGCCCGATATTTTTGCAATAACTGTACTGAATCGAAACTTCATTTACTGATTTTTTATCAGAATTGTTATATCGAAAAAAACAGGTTTTAGACGTATGACCCGATTTGTTACAAATTTGGCATTTAATAATGAATCCTTGACTATTAGAATTGTTTCGTCCGTTAGAAGACGTTGATGCATTATTTTGAGATACTAAATTTGTCACGCGTGAAATAGAATTTCTGACTTTCAACAATACTTCTTCCTTTAAGGCTTGGGCAATGGCGTTGGATAGTTTTTCGTATCGACACGCCTTAATAAAAATTCTTATGGGATCTCGCAATCCATCTACGAACGCTTTTGATGCCGTCTTGGAATTTATGGCTACAATTACCTCTTGATGGGCATCTCCCTGTTCAGAAACGCATTCGTCGTTTAATTTGAAAAGTGTTTCCTCAACTCGATTCGCATACGATTGGACTTCTTCGTTTACATTTTGTTTAATTAAACACAATGTGGCTTGCAATTGTCCAATTGAACACGCTTGCCCAACTTGACTTTTTAATTCTGCTTTTAAAGCATTAAGGGTATTAATTGTTTTGTATTTAACTGAATTATACGCTTTGCCGTTAAGGCGCGTTTTAATTAAATTCGCATCGTTTTGTCAGTGACATCTTTCAATGGAGTATTTACTAAATCACAAGCTGGCAAAAACCTATGGAGATCGTCATCATTTCCTGCATATTCTGGGACAATTTTTAATACCTGGTCAATATTTAGGGTCATTTTGGAAACTTTTTTATTGAATTTTATTGGTAAACTTTCTGTTTTTAACTGTCACATCAAGCAGCACAGTACTTTCATGAAGTTTCAATGACATCCGTTGGTATAAACAAATCTACTTAATTTGGTAGCGACATTTATCGGTACTAATTTTGATCATACTTGCTATAGTTACTCTATCGGTCACAAGGCTACTTTGCGCTGCAGATGTTGGTTAAAAGCCATTGCTGGCGGTCCATTATATTATATGGTCTAAGTGTCTTTTGTTTCGTATTTTAAATCGTATTTTTTCTTTTATATTTTTTTAACCAATGAGCCAATATAAATTCATGGAAGTGAAGGTGGCGCCTGATGAGTGCTCACGACGCTAGTCATTTAATACATCAAAAAACTATTTTAATATAATTTTAATCGTTTAGGGAATGGCCCATAATGGTTTCATAATGGGAATGGTTGGGAATGGTTTCATAATGATTACCAAATTTCAGAGCTTCATCCAAGAATCATGTTAGAGTCCCATTTCCATCGCAGGTGTCGAGTTTCAGTGGGACCGATTGGGAAATAGCCAGATTCCGTCCTAGTGGGTCATATTCCGGAGATTCATCCAAGAGTAGCTTTTGAATCCTGTTTCCAGCGTACATGCCAAATTTCATTACTAAGCCACTTACTTAGAAAAATAAATAATTTAGAAAAAATTCAATATTACCTTGGGAAACCCATTGGCAACCCCCACCCCCACCCCAACGGGAGGCATTTTGGCTGGCGTTGTATTCTTCCAAACCTCCTGAATTTTGGCCCATAAATATTCTCCGTTTATCTTTTTCTTAGTGGAACTTACCATTTAACATTTCGCCATAGATTCTCGGTTCTTTTTTTTCGAATCTTTGCCGTTCTAAATAATCCGTGTATACTTTTAGATTATCTTTAGGGTGCTGATAACCCCACCATAGTGGAAAACCGTATATAATCATCTAAATTCTGATCGAGAATTTCGATATATTTAAGGACATCCAAAATCCCATCGGTTTTGATGACAGGCAAAATCCCCGAGAAGTGAAGCATTCCCAAACCATTACTGATGCATTGTTATGATCCAATGTTTTCTTTTTGGCGTACCGATGGCTAATCTACTGGTTTGGGAGTCATCTTATGTATGGTCGCTCATCACCTCCACGTTGGATTTACTTCATCCCTCCAAATTATTAATTTATTACCCTGCCCTTGCCGCAATACCGGAGTTAAGACCGCATAATTACGAGATTTCTTTACATTTAGCGGTTATTACATAGTTTGCTTAAAATTCCCGTTCAGTTAGTTGCTGATTGCGAATAATTAATTGCTGATGTATGTCCAAGAGGCTGGTTATTAGTAATTAATTAGTTACCTCCAGGCCCGGCCTGTTCTGAAACCATTTTGTCATTTGAAATTTTCATTTATCTCTTAAAATATTTACTATCAATTTTACCTGCGACTTCTTCGAAATTTTAAAAACGTTTTATAATTGGTTGGATATTACGATTATTTCGTTTCAAGTTTATCGGTTTTTCGTAGTGAAAGAAGTATTTAATTAAAATAATGCGAGATTAATCAACTCAGTCTAAGCATTTAAGCAGTAATATCAACACGGTCCAAAATAGTCTACGATATTACATAGTTTATCAGTTAATATGAAATTTACGAAATGCCAGATAATTCCTAATAACAAAGGGCACCAAAATATTACTAAACCTCTTGACTTAGTTGGCGTTTCAAAGATGTTATTAAATGTATCGGATAATATGATTTTTTTTTGTTTCTGTTATTTTTGAACAATCTGTTCAAAAAATGTTGATACTTCGATTATTTACCGGTTATATAGTTTGCTCCTACTTAATACTTTAAATCAAACTGCACAGCGGTTAATTTCAAGTGTTGATGAGCTTTCATAGGTAACGGTTTGTAGTGACTCACGCATTGCAATCATATAAATTAATTATTTGGTTTATATAAATTGCAATTCATTCGCCACCACATACACATTTTGGGTTTACGCATAAGATTCTTCTTAGCGTAAGTAATTTCATTTTCACCTAGCGTAAATGATACGGAACTCTAAAATTATATTTAGTGATACTTGTTCCATCTCGTTTTCGCTAGCAGTTTCGAAATATTTCTTATTTGCTATTATTCTGTGTACTCCATCTCGTTTTCGTCACGACAACGATGATTTGACAATACGATTCTTCTCGTATGCCAACACCAATTTTTGGTGAGTTGGTATGTCAACACCAATTTGGCATGTATATGTAAAAAAAAATATATAGTTGGATTTTCTACCTTGTGCAGAACGGTCTTCTGTACTACGTACATAAATATTAAATAAATTTTATTTCTTAAAAATATATAAGGCGTCAGCCATTATTAATCTTTTAATTAATCGGGCCCACGCTTTATGTGGTACATATTTTGTGATATAACGTGGTGGTAATTAATAATTAATTAAGTGAATTATATTGTATTAACGTAAAAAATTAATTTCTAATTATTATAAAATAATTTGTGTAACCAAAGTTTATTGTGTATTATTCAATAAATTGAAATTTATAAAAACTTTTTATACTTTGAAATATTAACGGTGGTGTTTAATTTTGGAGAAGATTAGTGCCGCTATCCCCACACGGGATATATGTATATATATAGGGTGCTTAAGCTGGTCCAAGAGTTGACCATATCGCACGCACAACCCCTATAGGTTAATATGAAATGTTTTACTCCAATTTTACGTTAAGCTCGAATGTATTGTACTTCCTTTAATTAATACATTTCTTAGCATTTATCGGTTATTAAGTAGTACGCCTAGGTAGTAATTTCTTTATAATATCTGATGTTTGATGAGGTTCACATTTCTATGATTCTATTAAGCTCCTATGAATATTGGAATAAGTATCAAGAATTGGCCAATTACAACACGAATATTGCTTAATCCGAATTTTTCTTTTACTCTTATTTTTACATAATAAAGATCACGGGTTATTACGCGGTTTACCTGTTAATACGAGTTTTTATTTCATTCAGGTATTAGTGAGATTACCGATCGGCTAATACATTGGGTTATGTATTGGATAATACTAAAATTGAACTATACTTGTGGTTCTACCCTTAAATCCAAAGAAACAGTTTACATATTTCGATTTTTCACCGGTTATTAAGTAATGGGGGTTTAGAAGTCCAATGAATTATTTGCTTAGTTCAAGTCAAACTAACAGTTAGGCTAAAACGATTCTAAGTTGCATTATCACATGGTTTAGTGGCAGTTTCAGAGAAGATATTAAATGTATGGGATAATATGAATTTTTCAATATTACGTACGAATGTTCTACGTGCTGTATGAATTTTACATAATTTAAACAAATGTTTTTTTATTGCGTTTCTATAACACCCAATTTTTAAACTGTATTTTATCGGTTAATAAGAAGTTATTGTTATTGGATATATCACGTATTATGCATTTTTTTATTTACTTTATTCGAGATTTTCTTGAGGTTGTAAAAATATCGCTTAATATGATTTCATACCAAATAGTCGATTTTGATCAAAAGGATGGTCGCATGATAGGAAAAATCCGACGAGACGATTGTGGAATGATGGCTTGGTTAGTGCTACAATCAGAAGGTCAGCAACAATCAGAATATCTGATAAAGGCGCAGGTAATATCGCTACATAAAAGCCGGTCAAACCGCATGGAGAAGTTTGCATATTGCGTTGAAGACAACTTTGTTCGAATTGTGGTGCCAGCGATATGAAACCATATTTATGACAGATACAACTACGTTAACTGTACCAAAACAAGTGGATTTGCTGACCGAAAAACGTTCTACAGCCGACTACTAAAAGTTTGCCAATATAATTTTGCGACTCAGGAAAGCCACTATTCCATTCGATGACGGAGGGAAAGAACTCAGGCGCATTTTCTGAAGATAGAAAAGGAAGCTGGTGAAGAATTTTCTGAATATGCGGCACAAGTCAATCTGAAATGCGAAAAGTTCGACATTATAAATTGCACATCTGACGATTTCAAAGTATTAATGTTTGTGCACTCAACAATCCACTAGACGTTTAACAAGTTGGACAGCCAAGATAAGCATTACGTAGCAGCTGAAGTGGATGCCGAAGCGGCCCCCAAACTGAGTGTGTGAGATGCTGTCAATATTGTGACACGACTAAGCAGCCTAATATTCGAGAAGTCGTTGGTTTTATGCCCAGACGCCTCGAATATTGAAGGCATCGAAAACCACAATGGAACAGCAACAGACAAAAATCAGCACAGAACGCTAAAACGCCAAAAGCAGAGGCACCGATAGCGAAGTTTCCGTATCGAAAGTGAGGGGCAATTAATTTCCACAGTGATTTTGAGTGAAAGCAGGTCCGTCACAATACAGGTTATTGTGAGTCAGCTGCAGCGACGTGACGCTTCCGTGGAGTACGAAACTTTCGTCACAGCCTTGCTGTGGGCACTTTAACTATCTCGACCCGAAAGTTTGTTGAATCAACAATCGACAGCACGAAATTGAAATTGCAACCCGATTCCGGATCTGATTGGACGATTATCTTCGATAGCAACTGGAAGCAGCTAGGATCACCGGCATTAGCCGCATGCGAAGAGCAAGCAATAAGCGCTTCATCTGTGAAATATGCTAATCGCGAGCATCTGCAATAACATAGAGCAAATGTTAACCACAAAAATGGACACTATTTGTCCCCATTATTCAACAGGTTTGAATGAGGCGCTGGAACAAAATAAGTGGCTACTGCCAACGCCGGAAGAAATCTTCTCGATGCTTAGTCAATACTGTGAGTTCAGCAAAATCGACTTGTCCGACGCTCTTTTATAGGTGGAGATGGATGATGTATCAAAAAACTCATAACGATCAACATTCAACACTCATTGTAGCCCATTCCGAGTAAACCACCTGCAACCGGGCTTGAAGGCCTGGCATTTTCCAACAATTAAGCAACACAATGGTGAGCGGTGCTAAATGTACTTTCCCTTTCATTGACGATTTTATTCTTGGATGAAGTGGCGAAAAGAACCATCACGACAATCTTTTCGAGGCATTGAAGCGCATACAAGAGAACGGTTTTCGGCTGAAGCTCGAAAAGTGTTTGTTTGGCCAGGTAAAATTGAAGTTTCTGGGCCACATTGTTAACGCAAATGGCTTACGACCAAATTTCCAGAAAATAGAGATGCTGAGGCTAATTCCCGCACTAAAAATTGCAAGCATTCCTAGGAGCCGTTACATGGTACGGGAAATTTGTAAACCAGCTAAAAAATTTTCGTGATCCATTGGACGAACTGTTGTGCAACAATGTGAAAATTAACTGGCAACCGGCTCACCAAAAAGCTTTTGAGAAACTTTAGAAGGTGCTTCCGTTGAACTTGGCGTTAACCCACTACGACCCGAAGAAAAATGGGCGCGGTGTTGATGGCCAACTACCGGACTCCTTTACTCAGACCTAGAAATCTACCCGAAGGTCCAGCGAGAGGCTTTGTCATTAATGTTTGCCCTAAAAAGTTTCATCGTACATGTACGGCGGCAACTTTGAGCTTCAGACAATTTTTGGATCGAAAAAAGCATTCCGGTATACACGGCTAGCCGATTACAGCGATACGCACCCATTACGCTCACCTATGCTCATCAAATACGTAGACCCGTATGCAGATGTATGCGTATGCATATTTCGTCTCGCGATTAATTGCCAGTCACGATATACCGAATGAAGAAGTCATTATTGTAAAGATAGTACGTAAAAATCGCAAACATACGAATTGAAGAGAGCATCGCCGGGTGTTAAACTAACTTTTGGGACCTTACAGTGCAATACTATCATGTGCGAAATATTGAAAAAGGTATCCGTTCTCATCGAAAATGGTTGGCCGCAATCATTAAAGCAGGTAAGGGAGCCAGATGTTCCTAAATTTTTTGCGCGACGAGGAAAACTATTGACCATCCAAGGCTGCGTATTTTATGGCGATCGCAAATTGATTGTAAATGACCTTGACTTTCAAATAGATACACGACCCACATTGTCCTTGACAATTTTTGTTTAACCACTTTTTTGTAGCTGGCGTATTTTAGAGATATTTGGATCCTTCGATAAAAATGGCCCACCCTCTGTATGTAAAGACAAATGTGGTTCAATACGTGGTTACCGATTAATACCTTTTGCAAGATTTGAACGATGTTGGTTTATTAGTTATTCCCCCATTTTTAGATTGTATGGTTTATCAATCGTTAACCGGTTATTATGCATTATATCGGGTTATATGTATTTTAAGTAGATTTACCAGGTATGATCACGCGATATATAGATTAATTAAAATTTTGGAAAATTAGTTAGAAGACAAGTTCCAATAGTCCAGATTCTACGCAGTTTATCGGTTAATATGAAGTTTTCGAAATTTTAAGGTTTTTCTCTGACTAGGCATAAAATATTCTTTACTAAGTAATTTCATGAAATTTTATAAAAGTTTTTTAAAATATCTGATATTACGAATTATTATTTTGCATAAATTATCAACATCAACAATTGTTAATGTATTACATAAATATGTATGTTGCCGAATTATTGGTTAATTGTAAAATTTACGGAGGTTATGCTCTAGTTTGAAAATTTTGACAATATGTTTAAACATATCGGTTATTATGAATTATTTTACCTCAACTTATAAATCATTAGATATTTAGATACGATTAGGTTTAACTATGTTACACTCAATCTACTGGATGACACTCAAATCATGTTTCATGAAACGACAGAGAAATGCAAAGAGCAAATCGGTCAAAATTTTGATGCCCTTGCTAACAATCACCGTTTATTAAGTAGATTATGACTGTAAACAAGGTAATATCGTTTAATACGAATTTGAATCAGAAAGAAATTTTACATTCGAAATTATTGATGATATTCCACTCTCATTAAGAATTTAGGCACCACGATTAATTGTTTTATTACAAATCACCGGATATTACGTAGTTTTATTAATATTTGTGAATTACGCTTTTTATTACAAATTTGTGCAAACCTTTTAAAGCAGGTATTAAATTTTGCCAACTTATTAGTGTTTCTCGACTGTTTTGGTAACAGTTGAATTTAAATCTCACATAACCTACAATAGGCAAAAATTTCGTATATTCAGATATGCCTGTTGTCATATCTATACGGTATACATTTTATATAATATTTCTTTTAAGCTTCTCCAACTGCCAACACATAAAATTCCAGACAATTTATGTTAAAACTGTTAAACAAAAATGTCAAGCAGACAAACGAAGAAAACCAAAAATACAATTACTTACAAGTGTATATACAAAAAGAAAAACCAAAACAAAAAATAGATGAGATTTTGTAGTTAGAGATTACTGTTTATGTACGTACATATATTATGTACAACCCCATTTGATGAAATAATTAAAAGTTTTGAGCCAACAACAAGAACGAGAATGATGACGCGTAAAGAAACATTTTCACACAGCATTACAATCTCTTAATTTATTTTCTATGTGACAATGAATTTATTTATGCTTCGTCGTTTTAATTTTTTTATTTTTTTTATGGTTCACTCTCAACATAAGAATATTATAAACATATAGTACATACATATATATGGTATAAAGTAAATCCATTGTATTTTTTCGGTCTGTTTATAAATTACACAGGATCTGGATAAATTATGTACGCGTAGGTAAGTCAAAAATGGATTGCACCGCGATTTAGTAACGATATAAGAATTTTTTCGATTTACCTACACATCATATGTACGCAACTTATTAACTTGATTTAATTTTTTATTTTATTTTTTTATTATCCCCCCATATATACGATGAAATTCTGGTGAATGGAATGAATTTATCGTAACCGTCGAATGATTTATTTTTGGTGATTTTTCATTCTCTGGATATATGACACCCTCGCGTGCGTTCAACATTCACAACACTAACGATGATGATGGTGATGGTTGATCATCGTTCTATTTTCAAAATTAAGTCGTTTTTTTTTTGTGTATGTGTATAAATCATTCAAAATCATCCAATCTTGGCATTTTACATATTTTTGGTGGTTGGGCGGATAATTTAAAACGATTTATGTATATAAGTGTTGTCTAGGAGATTGGTGCGCGTTTTATTAAGGTACAAGGATAAAATCGAGCGACTTATCGAAGATTTTCAATTTTTTATTTTTTTTATTTTTTTTTGTGTACATACACACATATTGATTTTGTCATTAAATGCCGTCTTAAATTTCACATATACGAATATAAGGATTTGTGGAATTGAAATTCCGCGAATTCGTCATTTTGAATGGATCGATACGAAATTTAATATTTTTTATTTTTAATGAAGCGATTTCTTTTGAATTATATGGTAATTTCGTGTGGGAATCTTATTCCAGATGAATTGTATTGGAATTGATTAGAAAATTATAGGCATGTTTACATTATTGTTACACCGTTTTAAGTTTTGATTGTTTAAATTATTTGGTGGTACATATCGAAAAATAAAATAGCCACAAACTTGTATGCATCAACGTACAAAACATATCTCCTCAATTCCAGAGTTTAAATTCTCTATAGTTCCGGCCAACATTATAACTTCGTTACACTGGTGTCAGTTGTGGGATGATAACCTCCACGGAAAATGTAAGAGTTAGGAGCGAGAAGCTGGCACGATGAAGCTAGAAAACTAGAAGAAATCTCCTTTTGCAGCTATTTTACAAACTTGTTATGTCGTATGAAGTTTAACGTCTAATCATGATGAAAAAATTGCCTTCCGCGATAATATGATCAAGGCAATCGATGTGAAGGCAATTCAACACTTGACTATTATTATTATTACTTGAGAGCCATGTGGGCGTTCTAGCCACAGAAGATATTTTGTGCATGGACCCTATTTAATCAGCCGTCCAGTCAATATTCAGGCATTCAGGATGCATACTATCTGGGCTCATTACTCTTCTCCTAGATGTTGTAATATTTGGCAGAAAATGGCTGGACAATGGCACAGGACATGTTCCTCTGATTCCGCTTCCAGGGCGCAGAAGCGGCATCCATCTGCCTAACTTCGAATGGAGGTGTAGTATCTGAGTCTCCAGGAAAGTAGGCGGAGGCCATTACAGGCTCCTGTTTGACTCTTTCCCCCAGAACCTCCACCATTACCGCAACTAAGACCCTGAAGATGAACTCTGAAATGGGAATAAAATTAATTTGCGAGCTGGCCAAAATGGCCGCTCTTGGACTCTCAGTTCCGTTACAATAAATCAACTTATCCACTTGCTTTGGTATACCTTAAATTTGGTTACCTATTACCCATGGCTCCTGTATTAGAGCCATGCCAATATTCTGGCAGATAAACCTGCGACAAAGAACATCCGAAGACACCTTTGCATGATGCAGTTTTATCTGTAGACAGGCTATATATGCCTTCATTCCAGCGACGTCTTCAGAAGGCCCGGATCAGCCTTCTTTCTCGCACCGCCATTGCTAGATGGCGAATCGATGTCCTCCATCTTCCTGCTGCTGCTGTCCGCTAGCTGGGAGCCACCAGGCCTCACCACTGGCTTGCGCGGGGGACCCCTAGCGGAGCCATTCCCCGTCCAATAACTGACGCCTTCCTCTCTCTTTCCCTCCTTCTCCTCACCTATCTCCTGGAGGGGGCCACCACACCAGTGGTTTTAGCCACAGGTCCCGTCACGATAGCCTCCACAGGTGCCACCACAATAGCCTCCACAGGCTTGATCACTAGAGCTCCGCCCACAGAACATGGCTTTCCACCACCCTGCCCCTCTTGGGGTGCAATTGGACAATACCAAACTTAAAATTGACTTTAAAGTCAATTCGTTTGAGCTTCTCGGCCGAAGAGTGGTCCATGGAGAAGGTGCAAAAGACTGCAGAGCCTTTCGCCTCTCTCCTCACCACTCTCCAGTTGATTGCCTGCATGTCCTCGTTTTGGCTTCTGATAAAACCCAGAAGCTTATCCGTGAGCAGTTCAGCACTATTTGGGAAGGTGCTCAACACGATCCTAGCTTCAAGCAAGATTTCCCGCCTCAGCCACAATTAGCTCTGTTCCCTCCCATGTCTTGATAGGGCCTCTAGCCGCCCTGAGCCACTGTACAGTGGGCCGGTCGGCGCAGATCACTACTTAGGTTTAAGTTCCCTGGCCTTCTGCTCCAGCACCTTATCCAAGATTCCCTCCTGGACAGCTTTAAGCTGCTCTCCAGTGAGGGTAACCTCAGGAAAACCAGAGGGCAAGATCTCAATGACCTCTGACTTCGCAGCCTGCCCGAAGGTAACTCCAGGCCGGACCACCGGACCCGAGGCCACCAGGACGTGTTCCTCCCCTCTAGCCTTTTTGTGTGCCCGAAAAGTACCATCATCCCAGCGGTCTCTCTTCGACGATTGAGCGTCGAAGGAGCGCAAGTCTCCTTCCGTGGCCGCACCGCTAGCAGCTTTGTCTAGCTTCCGGGCGCTTTGCCCTCAGCCAGGAGCTTCTTGTACCGCTTTTTCGCAGCTCCACACATTTTTACGTGAGGAGCCGCGACAGGTTTGTTGATGATATTTACCTGACATTTCTGGTCCTCCCCGACGTCCGCACTTCCCCCTGTTTTCACATAGGAGATCCCCCCACATGCGGAGGCCGAATCCTCATCTCCTGAGGTCTCCATATCGGAGTTGAGAATCAGGTTCTCAAACTCATCCGATGGCCCACCCATCGATGACTTCGAAAACCACTACAGAATTTTCGCTGGTCCGTAACGCTTTAGGAGCGTCACCATTTTTTTTTTTTATTTAAATTAGGCATTTTATTCCCACGAGTATTTGCGAAATGAAGGTCACCTGTGGGACACCCAGCTACCACAGGAAGGCTAAATAAAACTGGAGGGCGCTTGGTATCCAGAGTCCGAATATTTGGGACTGATTAACCTATCAGCCATTCATCCATCGGCATATGCTGTTCCACCTTAGATTAGGGTTTTTTGTCAAGGATTTCTCCTTTAGCGCCGTACTTTAACCTGAGCCAAATGGTTCAAAAGTACCAGAAGACATCAGTTACCAGTGATTGCCATGAGAAGGCAATACGAACACTTGCGAATTGTGGCAAGGTTACCCCTAACACAATCGTACTCATCACGCCAGCTGCCTGAAACCTTACCAAAACAGCTCACGTGATGCGCACCCTACTGAAGGTTGCGGAGTTGATCTAATCAACTGATCCCCTCTCCAACAGGCGCCAAATCGCCTAAATAAACAAAACACTTGACTAAATCAATGAGTTCGTGGTCGACGTTGCTACGGAAACTGAAGCTAGGCACAGGTGGACGGGCAAACTCATCGTCAGGTTGTAAAGGGACCTAGTAAGCCGATCAGAGATGAAAGCACAGATAAAGGTGCGATGTACGAAAACTTCATGTAATGGCAATCGCTGCTGCGGATGCCCACTTGAGCGCCGATTATTGGTTGCTGGGAGACTCATCGAATATAATCACAGTAATCAACAAGTCTGAGTCACGAATTTGATCGACCAGTAGAAAATAATTCCTGACCACACTGGTGTCGGTAAGTAGCTTAAGAATAATGTCACACAAAAGATTACCCCTGCCTCATATTAACGTCGAACTCGATTCGCAGAGAGATTTACCAGTTCTCGAATCTGGTTATTGGCAAGCCGAGCTTGCTTGGTGTTCAAACGACCAGGGAAGCCGAACGCCGAACCGTATGCTGAATTCAAACTAACTTGTTCATATATGTAGCTTTCTAAGTATATAGATGCACGGGAAGGCCTGTCCTTCTCGGAATCATTCGGCCGAATTATCTTATTGCATATTGAGCACCAATAAGTAAAGGTTTATTAACACTGAGTGAGAATAAATGCGATTCGGCTAAGCTTCAATGTCACATAGGTATCCCCAGCAGAAATCTGCAAGGCCGAAAGCTTCGGTTGGCCTGGAAGTTTAGTAGTTCGTATATGACCTACGAAGCGGCTAAATAAAGTTCATAAATTTAAAATTTGGTTTCACAACCCAAAACGGGGAATTGGTTTGTAAACTAAATAAACTAATGTTCGGTGAGAAGTTTAATCGAGCTTTTAAAATTTTAATGTCATTCGAAATTTATTGGTTTAGCACAACATAATGTAACACTTAACGGAGCGAGAGCTTTTTTAGTAATACTCGCCAATAGGACGACAGAAAATTAGAAGATAGACTGGATTAGATAAAGTTTCGGAGTATGGCCAATTAGGATGGAAATTGGCTATTCCTTAACCATTTTAGTGAAATTTGACATGCGCGTTGGAAATGGGATTCTAAAGTGATTTTTGGATAAAGTTCTGAAATATGAAGTGCATGTCTAGTTTTATCAAAATCGGTTAAGGAGTAACCTAGTTCTATCCTAATCGGCCATATTCTGGAATTTTATCCAAAAATCATTTTAAATCCCATTTCCATCGGACATGGCAAATTTCACTAAATTCGGTCCAAAAATCAGTTTAGAATCCCATTTCCAATGCACAGGTCAAATTTCATCACAAACGGTCACAGAATAGCCAAGTTCCATCCTTACTGGCCATATTTTAAAAATTCACCGGAAAATCGTTTCAGGATCCCTTTTCAAGGACGCATATCAATTTATTTGGTTTGTTCGGAAACTGGTTAATCTCCATGCGGTACTTCACATGCCCTCTTATAGAGGCATTTCGTTTTCTATGGCATAATTGTTTTGTCCTCTCAGCGAGGCCTTTCCTCTGTTAAAAAAATCATTTTTTGCTTTTGACTAAGTAAAAGATGCGTAATAGCGACCAGAGACAAGAAGTAGCTCTCTGGTCGCTATTACCACTTAGCGCTAATACAGGACTTTCTAAAGCTTTTTCAAAATTTAATATTACAAATCTATAAACTGCGATCGTGCGGTTTAGTCCTCAGTCATCAAGTACCACTTGGATTGTTAAATAATTTCACCATACAAACTAAAAATTAAAAGCTTACACTAAAGTTAGGTGCTTTTCAAAAATTGTGCTCTAACAAAATGTTAACAAAACAAACAACTTGTTAACTTAACAAAATGTTAATGTGCTCCAACTTTAATTTACTTCAAAGAATATTGTTTCATCTACTTTTGGATATCTCAAAAGCTTTCCATAATTAGTGTGGAGGGTTTTAGCACTACATAAATTATTTGAGAAAAATTCAAATGGTTTACAATCTTGTAAATTATCCTTTCCAATATCACTTATGTACATATTAACCATTAACAATTTTAAAGCTTTTGAAATCTATTCTGTCAGGAACAACCTGAGTTTAATATTTCTTTAGAGCTTTAACATATTTAAGGCGGGAAAGATTAACAAAATATTTTATTGAGCTTAATTGTTTGAAAGCTTCCAAAACTGTTCGCAAAAACTTTTACTAATCATAAAATCGGTTCATGAAAACTGTTATTTACAAATATTCGAGAGCCCATTTTTAGCTTTAGAAATTTGATAAAACACAGGTATTTAGAGCTTTTGTTAAAGCGTCCAAAGATATTTAAAATTCAAATGCTGCGTGGTTCTATCAAAACTTTGACTAATTTAAAAACTTGACATTGATGATCAATTTTACTAGAAAATTTGTCAACAATTGTACCTTTTATGAAAGCACACATAAAAGCTACTATATAGCTACAATATTATTGGATTTTGATTTGAACATTTTATTTGAACGCAAGAAAGCTTCCAGATTTCTATTCCTAAATGGTGTTGGTTTAAAATAGTTAGCTTCTAAATTTGTTAAGTTCAGAAGCTCTAAATAGATCTATTTATTAGAGGACGCCTAGTTGCTTAAGAGGCCATGAACGTTTTCAGTAATGTATTCAATAGGGAAAAGGTCACAGAAATTTCCAAAATGTTTTATAGAACTTAGTTGAGTAAAAGCTCGCCGTATGGTTCAAAAACACTTTTACTAATCACTAAAGATACCTGGTAAGCTTTTATGGTATTTTAGCTTAAGAAGTCTGGTTAACATAAACCAATATTTGGAACTTTTGTTAAAGCTTTTAAGCATTTTTAACATTAATCGGACGTTGTTTTGGTTTCATAAAAGCTATAGGCTCATTTTGTAAACTAGCAGTTTGATAAGAATGAGATAAACTTTGCTAGAAAATAGCCAACAATTCTAGCTTTTCGGAAAGCACATCTAATGCTAAATATTATTGGATTTTGATCTAAACATTTTGTTTTAAAAGCAATAAAGCTTGCAGATCTGCATTCCTAAATTATGTTGGTTTAAAATGGTGTAAAGCCTTTTATATTTGTTAAATGCACAGCAGCTCGTAAGAGGTTTATTAATCCGTTAATATTAAGCAATGAACTTTGTAAGAGTAAATATTCGGACGGACAGTTGCTTACGGGGTCATAAAAGTTGTCAGTAGTAGGCTTCGGAACTTTCCAAATGGTTCGCAGAAAGGTTTACTACAAAGTTACTTGGAAGCTTTATCATGTTTTAATTTAAAATGTTTCATTAAAATGCACCTGTGTTTAGAGCTTTTGTTAAAGCTTTTAATCGTTTTTAAAATTAAAATCGGTTAAAAACTTCAACTAGTTTTATAAAGTTCTTGCTAATCGGCTGAAAAATCGCCAAAGGGTTTGTAAAAGTTTTTACTAAAAGTGGCAAAATCGGTTATAGTGAATTGATAACAGCCGTTCTACAAAGCTTCAAAAGTTTGATTAAAATTCACCAACAGAAGCTTTTGTTAAAGCTTTGAAGTACTTTTAAAATTAAAATGGTGTGTGGCTTTATGAAAGCTTTGACTAATTTTATAAATTTTACATACATATGTATGTCAAAGCACACATAAAAGCTAAAGCTGAAAATTTTGTTTAGTATGGATATTTTTACTCGTAAATTTGAAACTGATTTAAAGCTTTTAAATTTGGCAGATGACCAAAAATACTAAAGAGATGTATTAATCTGTTGCCGGTATGCAATATAATTAGTCAAATCAAAAATGTATCCTAATGCCCACTTGATTGGATCTAAGACTTGGAATCTCTTAATTACCGAATTATTAGTAAACCTAGCTTAAAGCTTCAAAACGTTTAAGGATATTTATTGAAATAACCATCAGTTTGACATAAGAAATGTAATGTAATGGTAAAAAATTCGCAATAACCGATATTCACAAAACTACGTAATAACCGATATTTGGTTAATTACATGGAAACGGATTGCAGTGCATGCGTGATGCGACTTTATGAACATATATTATGTAATTTCCTATAATTTAAAACAATTTCTTCCAATTTAATAAAATTATTGTTCCTTTCAGACATTGCAATATGGTAATAATACCGCACCAACATTAAATTATCATTTTGGCATCATTCACATTGTGCACACACACACATGTATATGTAAAAATTCCACATTGATAACAAATATGTTAAATTTTTCCAAATGTCGTGAAATTATTCAAAGACACATCAAAATATTCTCTCTCTAGACATATCGCTGTTTTGTATATACATTTTCTAAGTACATGCTCGTTGTTCTTCTGCATGTCATACAAAAAGTAAAAAAAAAAAAAAAATTAAGCGCAAGTTGGAAATTACAAAATTGTATATATGTATTATGCTGTTGGTTGTTTTATTCATCGAGTCGTCGCATTTTTCGTCTCTTGTTATTATTTAAAAGACAAGAAAAGTAATTTTAATAATAAGAAATATGCGAATTGTCTTCTTGCATTTGGTTTATTTGTGAACAACAACAATGACTGCAAAACGACTTTCTTGTTGTACCTCTTCTTCGTCTTCTTTATGCCGAGTTTTTTTTTTTTTTTGTTTGTTATTAATCGAGACGAGAAGTTTTCTTCTTTTTTTTTTTGTTGTATATTTGCTCGCATTACATAAATTTTATGAGGTCTGTTTTACATATTTGTGACATACAGAAAGTCGAAAGTGAGTCATATATTATCGAAATCATTTTCATTTATAGACGGTACATATTTTAATTTGACATATGATGGGCGGCTAGTTTTAATTAAAAACGAGTTTGCAATTTATTCAGTAAAACCTCATGTTTACTTATTTCAAGAGTCTCCCACACGTATACTATTCAAGAAGAATTGAAACATACATGAAACGTATTAAACCGCAAATCGAATTAAAAATTAACTTTGCAGATGAGAAAATACCCGAAATAAAAACAAAACATTTTTAAATGAAAAGAGTAAGAGTTAAATGAAATTTTCCACAACAGTAAAAATATTTTCGATAAACAACACAACACAATAACAACACCAACAATAGAATTCATCCAAAGCAGCAGCCACAAAATAGAAAAAAGTACATTAAAAAATTATTTAAAATAAAAATATTTTTATAAATCATAAATCACTTGAGTTTTTCATATTTTCCACATTTTTTCACTTTAATTCAGTGCGAGCGCGTGTGTGATGGTAAATTTTCCACCTTTATTGTTTTGTTTTTCAGTTTTTTTTTTTTTTTTTTTTTGTTGAATCGAAATCAAAATATGAAAATGGGATTTTGTGAACCAGCCAAATGGAATAAATAGAACATGGTTTATGCATATGTGTGTGTGTATGCTTACAAGCTCTTATGTTGTTAGGAAGATTTACATAAGATAATAGAATAACGGTAGTATGTTATACTTGAGCTTATTATATTTGGTTGAAATGATTTCCAATTAAGTATTTTATATGAGTTGTAGGGTTTTGGGAACATACTTACACATCTTAGTATTAGAATTGGAATAACCCGAATAAATGGACAGAAACCAATTTTTTTTACGAAGTTATGGCTACTTTTTTATGAATATTTTTCGTTTTTAATTCTACTTTTCCGAATTAAAGTCGGGAACTCCGTACACATTTTGTGAGTTTAATTTCATTTTTTACGAGTTTTTTCGCAGAACAATGAAATTCACTGTTGCACATCTAGCACTGTACCTCAAAAATTGTACAACTCAAGTCTCATTTTACGACCAAAATTTGTGCTCACCAATTTTTATTTTTGTACCTTTTACCTTTAAATTTATCTTAACCTTTAACATCACCTTTACAATTTCTGTTACATTTGCCACTCATTACTTTACCTTTAACATTATTTGTATATCTTTACTCGTAATGAAAAGTGACTTATTTCAAATTTGTTAATTTTTCAGGAGAGTTAGTTTAATATTCTTTTAACGATGTTTATCCCCAGTTACAAGAGATATCTCAACAATTTCATCTAGTTTGTGCACATTTTTATTGACGATTGACACAAATCGGAGTCGGCGTAAAATTTAAATAATTGAAATACAGGGTGTTTGGTGCATTGTTTGCCAAATTGAATTAGCCCAAAGGATGGGCCATTTGACATCTCCTAAGCCCCAATAACTCATTTCTGGCCCTACGGATTTTTTTATTAACTCGTAAAATGTTTGAAGAAGGTAAAAGAACTTAAAACTCAACTTTTCATTGCAATAAAAAAACCTAAAAGTGATCGTTCTTGGGGCCAGACACTCCCTTAATGTATGTATGTAATTTAAGCCAAAACTAGTTTTTATCGCGAATGTCGAATATCAGGCTGATGTGTCCCGATACACACAGGGGATGGACTAGAGAACTTAATAAAAAGGTGCAGAGATCACGATCACTCTTAGTTTTTTTTATTGCAATGTTAAGTTGAGTTTTAAGTTTTTACTATAGATTTCAAATATTTTAAGAGTTAATGAAAAGAAACCCGTAGGGCCAAAAATGAGTTAGTGGGGCTTAAGAGATAGCAAATGACCCCTCCTTTGGGCCAATTCAATTTGGCAAACGATGCACCAAACACCCTGTATAGTGTCAATTGTGGAGTAAAATCAGTTTTGACTTGAATCGATTTAAGTCACTTTAACTTGAGAGACATCTACATTTACATTCATAATTATTTGTAATTTTACCTTTATCTTAACGTTCACGTTTAACTTTAATTATACCTTTAATTGTTCCTTTTACCTTTGCTTTATCATACCATCACACCATAATACGGTCGTACCATCACACCATTATACCATTATATCATCATACCATAATACGGTGGTACCATTATACCATCAAGGCATCGTTCTATTATACGACCGTACTATCCCATCAATCCAACATTCCATATCATCAAACTACTTAAAACCATCTACAAAAAAATGTAATTTTTTCGTTCTTACTACTTTAAAGCTTTTAAAATTTTATAATTTTAAAACGTTAAAAGTTTAAAACTTCAAAAATTTAAAATTTTAAATCTTTAAAATTTTTAAGCTTTGAAACCTCAAAACTCTTAAAATTTTAAAACGGTTAAAACTATTAAGCTTTAAAATTTTAAAACTTTTTAAATTTTAAAACTCAAATCAAAACTTTAATAAGTTCTTTAATACATACTTTAAAAAAGTAAACTTTTAAAACTTTAAACTTTAAAATTTTAAAAGTTTAAAACTTCAAAATTTTAAAAGTTTAAAACGTTAAAATTTCAAACCTTTAAAATCTTAAAATTTTAAAGCTTTTAAAGCTTAAAACTCTTTAAACTTTAAAACGTTAAAAGTTTAAAACTTTAAAACTCAAATCAAAACTTTAATAAGTATGTACTTTAAAACTTAAAAAAGTAAACTTTTAAAACTTGAAACTTTAAAACTAAAAAATTTAAAAATTTTAAAACTTTAAAACGTTAAAAGTTTAAAACTTTGAAACTTCAAAACTGTTAAACTTTAAAATTTTAAAACTTTTATGCTTTTAAAACTTTAAAACTCAAATCAAAACTTTCGAACTTTAATAAGTACTTTTATACTTTAAAATTTAGAAAATTAAACTTTTAAAGCTTAAAACTTTAAAACTAAAATATTTTAGAACTTTATAGCTTTAAAATCTTAAAACTATAAAATCTTAAAACTATTAGTTTTCAAAATTTTAAAACGTTAAAATTTTAAAGCTCTAAACCTTAAAATTTTAAAGCTTTTAAATCTTAAAACTTTTAAAATTTTAAAACTGTAAAACTTAAAAATTTTAAAACTTTAATTAAAACCTTAAAACATTAAAATTTTAAAACTTTAAGACGTTAGAACTTTAAAATTTTAAAACTTTCAATTTTAAAGCTTTAAAACCTTAAAACTTTAAAGCTTTTAAAACTTTAAAATTTAAAAACTTTAAAACGTTAAATCTTTAAACTTCAAACCAACTTTTTAAAACTTTAATATGTACATACTTACAACTTAATGAAAACTTTAAAACTTTAGTACGTACTTTAATGAATATTTTAAAACTTAAAAATAGTAAAACTTTAAAACCTATAACTTAGACGCTTTAAAATTTAAAACTTTAAAACCAAAATATTAAAATTTTAAACTTCAAAGCTTTAAAACCTTAACATTTTTAAACCTTTTCAAATTTTAAAACTTTAAAGCTTTATAACCTTTATTTTTTTTAATTTTAAAACTATTAAATTTTAAAATGTTAAAATTTTAAAGTTTTTAAATCTTAAAACTTTTAAATTTTTTAAAGTTTAAAACGTTAAAACTTTAAAACTTAAAAATTTTAGAACTTTAAAATTTTAAAACCTTAAAAATTTTAAAACATTAAAATATTAAAACTTTAAAACTTCAAAACTGTAAAACTTTAAAACTTCAAAATTTTAAAAAACTTTAAAATTTTAAATCTTTAAAACTTACAATTTTAAAGCTTTAAAACATTAAAGCTTTTAAAACTTTTAAAACTCTGAAACGTTAAATCTTTAAAACTCAAACCAAAATTTTAAAACTTTAATAAATACTTACAACTCAAATCAAAACTTTAAAACTTTAATACGTGCTTTATGAAATAGTTTAATACTTTAAAACTTAAAGAATGAAAACTTTAAAACTTAAAACTTCGAAACTTTAAAATTTTAAAACAAAAATGTTAAAATTTTAAACTTCAAAGCTTTAACACCTTAAAATGTTTAAACCTGTTAACATTTTAAAACTCTAAAGCTTTAAAACCTTAAAATTTTTAAAAGTTTTAAACTTTTAAACCTTTAAAATTTAAAACTTTAAAAATTTAAAAAAGTAAAACTTTAAAACTTAAAATTTCAAAACTTTAGAATTTTAAAATTATAAAACTCTAAAATCTTAAAACTTTTAAAATTTTAAAACTATTAAACTTAAAGATTTTAAAACTTTAAAACATAGAAACTTTGAAATTCTAAAGCTTTAAAACTTAAAAATTTTAAATCTTAAAAACTTTAAAACTTTTAAAACATTAAAATTTTAAAACTTTAAAACGTTAAAACTTTCGAACTTTTAAAAAGTTAAAACTTTAAAACTTAACATTTTTAAAACTTTAAAGCTTTAAACCCGTAAAACTTGTAAAGTTTTAAAATTTTAAAACTATTAAACTGTAAGGCTTTAAAACTTTTAAACTTGTTAAATTTTTAAAACTTTAAAACTCAAATTAAAACTTTAATACATACTTACAACCCAAATAACTTTGACAATTGAATACATACTTTAATACTTTAAAACTTTAAAAGAGTAAAACTTTAAAACTCAAATTAAAACTTTAATACATACTTACAACCCAAATAACTTTGACACTTGAATACATACTTTAATACTTTAAAACTTTAAAAAAGTAAAACTTTAAAATTTCTAAACTTTAAAGCATTTAAAACTTTATAATTTTTAAATTTTAAAACTAAAAATTTCAAAACTTTAGAACTTTAAGATTTTGAAACTTTAAAGCTTTAAAACCTTAAAACTTTTAAAATTTTAAGACTTTAAAACTATTAAACTTTAAAATTTTATAACTTTTAAACTCAAATCAAAATCTTAAAACTTTAATAAATACTTTAATACATTAAAACTTTAAAAAAGTTAAATTTTAAACTACATAACTTTAAAATTTTAAACGTTTAAATCTTAAAAATTTTAGAAGTTTAAAACTTAAAACATTAAAATTTTAAAACTTTAAAACGTTAAAACTTTAAGATTAAAACTTTATAACTTTAAAATTTTAAAATTTTAAAACTTTAAATTTTGAAAAATTTAAAGCTTTAAACCCGTTCAACTTTTAAAGTTTTAATGCTTTAAAACTATTAAACTTACAATATTTTGAGTGATGCTTTTGACAGCCGTCATAATAGTATAAAATTGCAACTAAATTCGAAAACTTTGTAAATCTTTACATAGCAAGCTTTTGAGGCCATATCAAGATTTTGTCAAATTAAACCAATTTTCAAATATTACCTTAAATAATTTTGGAGCTACTAGCCCTAGACCCATTTATAAATAATTTTGAGTGTAAAGCATTGTTTGAATTTTGAAAGCTAATTTTACGACGGAGTAAGCTTTTAGTCACAATTATAATATTTCGTCGTAAAATTTAATTTAGTAAAAAAAGGTTAGTGTGTTTACGAATTTAGATTTTGTCTAATCCTTGTCTGACTGAAAATCAATAGATATTACTTTGAAACAATACGAAATCACAGATTGCAACTTACCAAATTCTAAAGCACTAAACATTTTAATTTTTAAGATTAAAAATTTTAATTCTCTTTTTATATTTGTAAGTAACAAATTGACAAAAATTGTTCCTGTGTGAAAACTAATGTTGCTATGTAGCAAGCTTTTTGAGTAAGCAATATTAGGTTCTATTTCTATGTATTTTGCTCAACAACCTAAAAGCTCTGGCTTTCTAATTTAGAAAATCAACGTTTTTCCTTATCGAATGAAGCTTTTTCAATGAACATGTTAATAGTTAGAAATACATTCGATAATTTTCTAAATAATTTGTAAACTGCGTAGCAAACTTTTGAGGATGGGACATTATCTTGGAAAAATTGCAAAAGTTTACTTTGCAATTTCTTAAGTTTTATTCAAATATTAAACTTAACTTATTTTGACCCCACTAAAAGTTAGTGTCCAGTTTCCTCGTAGGTTTCAGATTTGAGTAATTTTACATATTTAAATCTTGACACCAGAAAATAGATTTAAATAGATGAAAATAACCCGCAGTATTAAAAATATTTGTGTCTATTAAATACCTTGAAAAAAAAAAGTAATATGAAAGCTCACTAGCCACCCATAAAATTTGCCTTAATATAGGACGTGTTCTATGATTAGGTTAGGTTTGGCTGCCTCCTTTTGGGACTCCTAACGTCCATCATCCTGCTGAGCTCCGTCAGTACGTTGAAAAGGGGTGCCCCTAGAAAATTCAGTCTGTTTCAACAAAACTCTAATTTTAAAAGCAACAATAATTTCTCATTGTGTCAACTAAATGATACAAATGTTAAGAGCTTTTATTTTAACAAAATCCGATATTTTTCTAAATATATTGTAGAATACGTTTGTTGTAAGTTTCAGCTTAGTCAGAAGTTTTTCTTAATTTTCGTTAACGTGACTTTATACAAGCTTTGAATACATAATAAACGTTTACCACATAGAAAAATACTTTTTCTGGATATTTGCGATATAATGTTGTAACTTTAAGAAAAACGATTCAGCAGTTTTGCAAAACAAATTAAGCAAAACAATTTAAGATTTAGAGCTTTATCATTATAGACCTCCACTTCCGAAACAAATGATCCTCCAAAAATTCCAATTTTAAAATAAAACAAAAAATGTTGATATTTAGTGGCAAACTATTGCGCAACGAGGTAAGTTTAAGTGCACTAACGCTTTCGATGAGTAATGGGTAAACTTAAAAAAACTTAGATTTTAAAAGGTTTCGAGAATTTGGCAAAATGTTGTTAAACAGACGCTCTGAATTTACGTGTTTAGAAACTTCTACAAAATCTTGTTTTTCATGTCTTCCATTTTGATATATTTTGAACATACTTAATAGATGGACATTGCTCATTAAATTCGTTGAAAGCTTTCGTGAAAACTAACAAATTTAAAAATTTGGTAAATCTTTCAATATTTTATATAAACCATTTTAGACCATTTAATCTTGATTAGGTTCCGAATTTTTCTAATAACATAAAAAAACTAAAGCTATAAATAATTACAAAATCTAGAACTTCAAATTTATTAACGTGAGCATTTTCAACGATAAATACAAAATTTGCAACTTTCTAACAAATCATCATCCAACTTATCCTATAATAACCTCTTTATTACATAGCACAATTTCCCTTCAATCATATTGTCTACGTAATTTCACTCAAATTATATTTTTGCGACGATAAAATAAAAAAATGAAAATCATTTCATCATTTATATGATAATCTCACGTCACCCTCTCCGTTGCATATACATATACATATATACATACATAGTTAAATATAAACTTGCGGCTCAACGTTTTGTTTTGCGCCCCGCGAGCACAGAAAAATAATTGGATGATACAAAAAGGATCTAATAATCATATAATAGTAGTCATCATAATAATAATCATAATAATAGTAGCAATGAGATAAGTAATAACAGTAATAATAGAGTTTTCTTTTTTTTCTGAAAATAAAAGCAAAAAAAAAAAAAACGGAAGTTTTAACAACACAGCACAGAACAGGGAGGGTGTCGATTGGGAATGAGTGCGATAGATGCGACCATGCTTGGTTAAGCAGAAAATCAGAAAATATTAACTTTACCGTTAGTAGTTTGTTTTGTTTTTTATTTTCCCCCATTTTTCGTTTGCTCTTTGTTGTAAATAAATAATAACAAACTTAAGCATTTTCAAAAACTAATTTCTAATTAGATTTTTGGGACTGGTACTTCCCCTCGCATTCCCTCAACCGACGTCGATATGTGTATTATTAATTTATATAAGTAATTGGTAAAATTTGGCTGGCTGGGATAAGTAAAAGAATAAAGTAGGTGTCATTCATTATTTGGAAAATATTTATATCTTGGTGTTAAAATAACTTCGTGTACTAAAATTTAGTACATGTACTAAAGTTTTTCTTTTTCCGTATTTAGTATTGCAACTCGCTAAAGTATACGAAAATGCAAATACAATCATCTTGGCATCTGCCTAAAACCATAAACACTAACTTTTTACGTTTCTATATAAATAGAATGACACTTTCTTTTGTTTAAAAATAAAAATCATAATTGCACTCTTGCATCAAAAGATAAACATTTAAGATTTTTACCTTCTTTCTTGTTATTTTTTGTATCCCATATTTGCACTTTGCTGTAACAGTATGTTTATATACACAATTTTAGTACAAATATTTAATTCAAAGTGGATTGTGTTGTTGAGCAAAGAAACAAAGTTACAGAAAACTTGGATAATTTTGACTTTAATTTTGCGTCGTTGTTGTTGTTGTGTGTCACATCGCACACAAAAGTTAAGTGGAAATCTCAGGCAACGAAAGGAAACAAAATGAAAAATGAGAAAAACAAAAGTTTGGTGTTCGAGTTTTCAAGATTTGTTGTTCTTGTTTAGCTCGTTTTAGATAAGAAACCAACATAAATATTGCGCACAGGAATGAGATTTACTTACCTGTTGTTGTTACACACAAAAATGCGGGCAAAACTCTTTCCAATTTTCACCTTCACCGATGATGTTTTAAAAAGAACAAAAAAAAAATTCTTTTTTTTGCGGTTACATCACTCTTCTTTATGAATGAGCTTATGCCCTTGAACTAAATATACAAATTTTCATTCGTATATTTTTATAAATCTCAAGATTTATTTTTTGTGTTTTATTTTCATCTCATTTCCATCTCTCGTATTTACCACAAAATTAAAAAAAAAAAAAAGGAATTAACAATTTCAAAAAAACCAAAAATAAAAATAAAAAATTGTGGTAGATCATGAATTTAAATCTTGCATCTTAGAAAAATGCGAAGCGAAATGTTAACGAAAAGATAAAAAGACAAAAAAAAAAACAAAATGGAAAAATACTCACGCGGTGTGCCGTTGGCTGTGCTGTTGATTAAAAAGAAAAATAAGCGCAGATACAAAATAAACGGAAAACACTTTAGTTATTCTTTATTTTGTGTTTTTTTTTCTAAGAAAGCATTTTCTAAGACAACAGCGTTACACCAACAACAACAAACACTTTTAAGCGCTAACGAATAAAATTTAAATAAATTTGATGATGATGATGATGATGATTGTGATATTGGTGATGAGATAATCTCATTATGAAAATAATAAGATTAAATGGAAATAGGTACTTTTGAATGAATATTAAAAATATTGTTTTATTTTAGTATGATGGTAACAATGATTACTTTTGTATATGCTAAACACTTTGTTAAAAAAAAAATATCACAAAATGGATTTTAAGTTCTCTACATATCGTCGTTGAAGATAAATATCTTGGGCGGGTTTTGTTAATTTTTTTACCGTATATTTGTAATTAAACGTGAATTCTGAGAACAATTTATGATTTAGTCAAGTAATTTAATGCGAATATTAATATAACTTCAGATCATTGACTTGGCATTGGCCGTAATGAACTGTCTGAGAATTTTGTAGAGTAATAAAATACTGATTATGGCAGACAGAATTCACTGGATGCAATTATCTACATCGTACATATCATCTACACGACATTTCGTAGTCAACTTAGCAATTTTTTTTTATGAATTTGAGAGCTTATAAAATTAAAAAACTTAACGAAAAGTTGCATCAGATTTCGTCGCTTTTAAAACATTAATAAATTGACAAATCGAAAGAGTGCATATTTAAATTGTAAGATTTAAAAGCTTCGACGTTTTTATTTAAAATTTTAAAACAATAGAAAAATTTTGCAAACGATTTTACTTTTTACTTTTGCAAATGATCGTGGAAGAGCTTCCGATTTTTCCTCAAATATGAGTTTTTGCTTTTTAAAATTTAAAATTTCGTGTAAGCTTTTTTTGTATTTGGTTGCCCTAAAACGTTTGAAAGTTTTCTGATGATTTTGTTTAAAATACACCGAAGATTGAATATTTTATCAAATCGATCAAGTTTTAAAGTTTAACACTTCTGTGGAGTTCACGTAATGTTACTTCGGCTATTAAAATGTGTGCTTTTTTACAAGCAATAAAACTTATAAACACTTTAGGAGCTTACTAAGATTTTTGAAATATGTGTTATCGTGATTGCGTTAACATCAAACAGATTTTACAAACTTTTAAATTTTCTTGAAAGTTTATCAATGAAACAAGCTTTTGTGAAAGCTTTTATGAACTATGAAATGAAAACTAACACTTTATATGTTAGATCGTTTGAATTATTGAAAGGATTGGTCAAATTCTAAAAATTAAAACCTTATTCATATTTTCGGATAAAAGCTCTTGCAACGTTTGAGAAAGATTTAGCGAAATGGATAACCTTTTCATTCAAGAAAGAATACTTTGGTTATTAAACGGAACTAACTAACACTAATTTAAAAAAACAGCTCAATTTACATATCGACCTTCAACGACCAAAGTTGAAAAAGTCGGTTGTTAAGAGAGACCTTCGGTCATGAATATTTATTGTGCAAATAAGTTTACCTATTTAGGAGCTTTCAAAGTTTGAGCTTTTATGAGCGTGGGAGCGTGTTAGAGACTTTTAGTTAAAGCTTTTACATATTTTTATAATTAAACTTGTCTAACCTACATTTAAACAAAGTTGCTACTCAAGTTATTTAGAGTTCTCGAGCTTTTTGAAATTTTTAAGCTGATTTTATCTAATTTAAGAAAAAGCTGAATGATTTGAATAGCTTAATATTATAGTAACGCAACTAAATTTTTATTGGTAAGCTTTCTAAGGTAGTTTGGCCAAACTCCATCAAAAAAGCGTTTTACAAGCTTTTTTACAGCCCGACAGCCGATTTTGATCCACTTTCCGATAATTTAGAGTCGGTGACAATGTAATTTTGTGGTTTAACGGTCAAAATTCGAAAGTATATTTTGTGTAAGAGTTTGACATGGCATTGACAAGATTTATATGGTAAGTGGGACATCATTTTCAGGGCCCTTAAGTCAAGGTGAGTACACGCTGATTTCTGCATGGCATGACGGTGGCAAAGTATGTCATGTTACTATCTTATACGTGAGTTAGGACGGAACTTCATGATGTGAAACTGAATAGCCATCAGGCGGTGTAACATAAAGTTCTACCGTTTCCTTGCGACATCATAAATTAACACTAGGCTCGAAAATCTGTTTTTTTCTTGGGCAATCTTTTATGAGTGATATAAGTATAGTAGTTCATCTTCCGCACTGTCGATAAAATGTTCCTCAACTTTACGAGCAAAAACACAAAAGATCCTACTTTTAGAACTTTAAACCAAATTTTGCCGTAACTTCCTCCTTAGCATATTCTCATACTGTTTTTTTAGATTTGGACATCCTTGAACCGGTGCACGGTTTCTGGTCGCCTTAAATGAACCAAGGTTTTAGACCATGCGTATTTAAAATATTTACGGTGATCTGCGTTTTTTTTTTAGAGCTAGGGTTGCCCTATTTGTTGTTTTATAGAAACTGTAAGTACGAAAGTGGAAACTAAGTAGTCAGCGATTTTGTTCTCGTAGGATGTTGTTCGAGCTGAGTTAATCGATTCTAGCAGCCTCACCAGATCGTGTTACTGGAGATAAATATGAGAGCTTGTTGCCGTTATTTACACTGAAATTATCCTTGACAAAGATATCGAGTTTTTTTAGTTTCTGAAGAATCTGCTAAATGGAGTCCGACCAAGTATTAAATCTGTAATAAGCTGCGTTGCTCGGAATATTTGGGAAAGTTCACAAAGGAAAAGAAAATATTTCGAGACCTTCAACCCAAATACATATATAGAGCCTTCTGTGGTGAAATATTGAAATACGGCGACCTGAACAGAACTAGGATATTGGTTAGAATAAGGCAAACTAAAATGAAAGCTTGTTGCTTTTTAACCCGACTAAGTTGAAATTCGACATGTGCGATTGAAACGGGATTAAAAAAAACGAATTGTAGATAAAGTACTGAAATGTGGCCGTACGTTATGTGAGTTACTGCAGCACGGCAGCTTTAGAAGTTAAAAATAGAACTTGAATAAACAAGTGCTAGTCCAGCAACCGAGAAAATAGAAAAATAATTTTCTAATTGAGCTTGAAGTATGGTAAAAAAATGCGAAAAGGAACTGTGATTTTCAGCGGAAACCAAGAAAGTTTAAACAATTAATGTTTTCTGTTAGTAGTGGACTAATAGATTGTTGGAATGTAAATTTGTTTTTTACAAAAGTATAAATTTCGTTAATTTTCATTCATAAAGTAGTTTAATTATAATTTAATCAAAAAGCAACAAACTCCGAATATTGCTTTAAAAAATACTAAATATAAAGTTAGAAAGGAAAAAGCTCTTTAATGCACATTTTATTGATTTGGAAGTGAACTTTCGTATTTTTTTCAACAAAACTTAAACCATTGATTAATTTAAAAGAGTGGCAATCAGTGGTTAAACCAAAATATTTTTAGTATTACGAGCTTCCATACTATTTTGGAAGCTTTCCAAACATCAAGGTGTAAATTTGTAAATCCCCTCATCGTTTTTTTTACTGAATTACCTAAAAAGGTATTACCTAAGTAACTGAATTACCTAAGTAACTAAAAGTTCGCTATGTTGCAAAAATTGGCTTAGTAATTCAAAATAAAGCTTTAATCTGAAAATTGTTGATAAATGAGTCTAAGGGTTAGAAGCTCCAAAAATTATTTAAGTTAGTATGTGAGAAACAGTAATTATGTTAAGTTTATTATTTGAAAAAATATTGGCCCAGCCTTAAAAGCTTGCTATGAAAAGATGTACAAAATTTTCGAATTTAGTTATAATTTTATACTATTATGCGGGATGTCAAAAAGCTATACTCGAAAGATGAAATATCAAAAAATTTAATTTCTAAATTGGGGTTCTATAAAAATTTAGAGCTTTCAAATTTATTAGACCCAGCTTTTCGAAGTATTTGAACGATTCTGAGTTTGTTGTTTTTTGACTAAATCGCAACCGAATAGTGCTTGAAAAAAATGTTTAATATTAAGTTTGGAAGGAAAAAGCTCTTTACGGCGCATGAGTTTTAAAGTTATCTTTTGTATTTGTTCTAACATTAAAATAGTAGGAGCAATCAATGGTTGCAAAACCAAAATATTTTTAGTACTGGTCGCTTTCATAATGGAAGCTTTACTGCTTACAGTGGAGCTTACAGTACTTACAGTGGACCTTACAATGGACGATGGACAATGGATTACAGTGGAGCTTACAATCTAAATTTGTAAACGCACTCATAATTTTTAACTAGCTGGAAATATACGAATAAACATCGAAAATTAGCTTTCGTAATGCAAACAAAGCTTTATGCTCTAAATTTTTGAATTTAGTTGTAATTTTATACTATCACGACGGATTTCAAAAGCTTCACCCGAAAAATGAAATAATAGAAAATTAATTTCTTAATTCGGGCTCTATACAAATTTAGAGCTTTCATATTTATTTGGCTTTTCGAACTATTTGAACGATTGTGAGATTATTGCTTTTTGACTAAATTTTAATCGAATATTGCTTTAAAAAATATTATATAGGAAGGAAAAAGCTCTTTAAGGTACATTTTTTGAGTTGCAAAGTAAACTTTCGTATGCTTTCAACATTACTTAAACCATTGATTAATTTAAAAGAGTAGCAATCAATGCAATGTTGCAAAATCAAAATATTTTTAGTATTATGAGGTTTCATAATATTTTGGGCAGGGTGGGAATGACTTAAATCGAATGATATAAATCATTGATTTTTATCTGATTTAAATCGACCTGTATTTTTTAGAAAAATCATCGATTTAAATCATTTTTTATTTTTAATCCTTTAAGTTGGTATGCCTTTATTGGATGTTATCCTAGTAGAGATAAATTCAGACTCAAAATTATGGAGGACGAGTTAAGCGAATATCTATCTAACTAAATTTCCGAAGGATTTATACGCTACATCCTAGAGTTGAAACAATCTTGAAGTGGCCGAAACATACTGCGCTTTTCATTAGACACCACAATAAACACATGGTTTTGACAAGTACTGAATTATCACGAATCAAAATACTAATAAGTTGAACATTTTTATGGAATACCGTCAATTTTTTTATTATTTGTAAATAGTTGAAATCGAATTATTGTTTAATTTAAAATGTTTAAAAGGTTATTATAACAAACAAAAATAATCGGCAAAACTAATTTAAAACAAAAAGTTGATTTAAATCAAAAATATCAGATTCTTTAATAAAAAAAAAAAAAAGATTTGTTGTTTTTTGAAAAAATACATGGATGTTCTCGTCCTGTCTGTGATAATAGGATTCTGACAAGACATATTAAATTCTGACAGTATCTGGCGAATTCTGAGATGGTTTATCGAATTTTGACGTGATATCATAGAAGAATTACTATAGAAGCATATTTTGTATGGGCGAAATTTACCAACGATATTTATTTTCGTATTTCTTTGAGTTGTTTTTTGTTTTTAAGTGGGACTGAAAGGTCTATATAGTAATTTGATATCATATTGCCTCTTTCTATTCTCTGTTCGGCAGTATGTTGGTGTGTACACACAACACATATATAATTTGTTTTGATTTTTTACGAACCTTTTACAAAGAGTCGAACATTTTTCTGTTTCTCATAAGAACCAATTTAAAATTGATAGTTTTGATTTTCAATTTTATTAATGAAAATTCATTTAAATGCAACAAACTTTTCTTTAATTTGCATCTTTAACACGTTAAGTTTGTGTATAGGTTTGAAAATCGTAAAAAAAATACTTCTACATTTTCAATTAAAATGAAAAAGAAACTCTTTGCATTTTCTACCACCACAAACAAACCATTAAATACATATGTACATATCGAAAAATAAAAACAGTAAATCATCCTTGCCTTTCTAATTTTAACATAAACAAAAGAGACAAAGTAGCTTAAAAACAATAAAACTCCATACCTAAATAGAAAAACAAAAAATTAAAAAATTAAATTTTCTTTGTGCCACCAATTGAAAACAATCTTAAGCAAGGTAAAAATCAAACTAAAACCACTTGTGTAGAAAAAAAATAAAACAATAGGGAGGGAACATCCTTATCTGCACTATAGAAAACAACAAAAGAAAACGCATTCTGCTTCGCACCATGTCCGTTATACAACAAACCCTTTATCTGCTTTAATTTTGGTACAAACGTTGTGATAATTCCAAATTAACCTAAAAGTCATTTTAGGGTTAAATTTATTTGAATGTGTTGTTTATTATTTTCGTGTATACGAGTATGATAAATTTTTGTAGTTTTGTTTGTATGGATTAATGACCAAATTTAAGGAAATTTTAATAACTTTTTCAAATTAATTGACAAATTACAATTTAATTTTGAGATTATGTTCAATAATAAATTTATTAATCTACATATCGGTGAATAATTTTTCCGGAACAAGTACATTTTTAAATCAGGCAATTTGAATTTGAAAAGTTTTCTTCGCTCGTTTTGGAATAATTAAACGTCATAAAACCTACTCTTTCAAACTCTTGCAGAAAGCTAATATCGTAGTATGTATTTATCTAGATTTGGCTGCACTTTATAAATACTTTATGGAATAGGAAAGAAAAACACAAAATAGTTACATAACAAACAACATCAATTTAAATTGCGGCTACTTTACATTTGAAATGTTTGGAAAGATGAAAATAAATAAAAATAAAATGTAACAGAGTTGCAGTATTTAATTAATTTAGGTTGGTACTTAATTTAATAATAAGCAAGTTTTGGAACATAAAGCAAATGAGGATGAAACTTGGCTATTTCTTAACCGGTTAAGATAAAATTCGACATGCACGATAGAAATGGAATCTTAAAATAATTTGTAAATAAAGTTCTGGAACATATGGCCAATTACAACGGAATTTGGCTATTTCTTAACCGATTATTTCGACGAAATTTGACGGGTACGTTAGAATTAAAATTCTAAAAAAAATGTTTACAAAAAGTTCTCGAACATATCCAATTAGGATCGAACTTAGCTAATGAGATTCTAAAGTAATTTTTATAATTTGGGGACCCTACAATGCCATTCGAAGTTACACTTTTGCTGTCCGTGTTCGCCACAGTAGTTTTTTTTGTGGAGTTTAGTTCAAGGAATAATACAATTTATTTTTTAGAAAAAAACCAAATATAAAAGAAAAGCAAAGGAAAATATATTTTATTTTATTAACTTGTCAAAATTTTTAACTTTTTCGATGATTGCGTTAGTTCTCCTTTATTTCGCTTCTTGGAATTTTGAAACTCCTCTTTCAAAACAGGCCATTTCGAATTTTTTCTGGTTAAAACAACAATAAAAAAATGTATTAATGCTTTTAAATGCTCGTAGCATGGTTCATTTTCAAGAGGTAGAAATCCGGGGAAATCTCGTTCTACTATTTCTAGACATTTTTGGGTTATTCTGGAACATACATGTGACAAGTGACATTCTTTTTTAAACATTTGTTAATAAAGCATTCGCAACTTTGGCATATTCAGCTGTCAGTGCTTTAAGAGCTCCAAAGTTGGTAGATTTATTGAAATTTTTTTCTGCAATTAATATATCAGACGGCGTTACAATTTCTTCATTAGGCTTTATTAATTTCGCTCTGCATTCATTGCAGTTTATTTTTTTTAATTGATGAATTAGACAATTGATGAATTAGATGTGAATATAAACACTAAAAATATCAGTAAGCTGTTATTAAAACAAAGCTTCTTTTACAACAAATTCGTCGTAATTTCATTTCGTTTACATAACTCGTTTGGTAGAAATCGATGTTTTTAGTAGGATTTTGGTACATTATAGAAAAATTGGCATATCTTCGAAACTAGAACGAATTTTTACAATCTGCTTTTTGTGTATGATAGGTAACAGTATAGCCTATCATACGCAATTTACAGATTGTAAATATTCAATCTAGTTTTTGAGATATCTTAATTTTACTGAGCGAATGTATGCAATCAGGATATCGAAAAAACACACTGTACTACTATCCATGCTTTTCGGAGAGGCAGAAAAAACTTTTTGTTCGCAATCGTTTTCAAAGCTAATAATTATGATAATACAAGTTAATTAAATAAAATTCGTCGTAATTTCATTTCGTTTACATAACTCGTTTGGTAGAAATCGATGTTTTTAGTAGGATTTTGGTACATTATAGAAAAATTGGCATATCTTCGAAACTAGAACGAATTTTTACAATCTGCTTTTTGTGTATGATAGGTAACAGTATAGCCTATCATACGCAATTTACAGATTGTAAATATTCAATCTAGTTTTTGAGATATCTTAATTTTACTGAGCGAATGTATGCAATCAGGATATCGAAAAAACACACTGTACTACTATCCATGCTTTTCGGAGAGGCAGAAAAAACTTTTTGTTCGCAATCGTTTTCAAAGCTAATAATTATGATAATACAAGTTAATTAAATAAAATTCGTCGTAATTTCAGTTCGTTTACATAACCCGTTTGGTAGAAATCGATGTTTTTAGTAGGATTTTGGTACATTATAGAAAAATTGGCATATCTTCGAAACTAGAACGAATTTTTACAATCTGCTTTTTGTGTATGATAGGTAACAGTATAGCCTATCATACGCAATTTACAGATTGTAAATATTCAATCTAGTTTTTGAGATATCTTAATTTTACTGAGCGAATGTATGCAATCAGGATATCGAAAAAACACACTGTACTACTATCCATGCTTTTCGGAGAGGCAGAAAAAACTTTTTGTTCGCAATCGTTTTCAAAGCTAATAATTATGATAATACAAGTTAATTAAATAAAATTCGTCGTAATTTCAGTTCGTTTACATAACCCGTTTGGTAGAAATCGATGTTTTTAGTAGGATTTTGGTACATTATAGAAAAATTGGCATATCTTCGAAACTAGAACGAATTTTTACAATCTGCTTTTTGTGTATGATAGGTAACAGTATAGCCTATCATACGCAATTTACAGATTGTAAATATTCAATCTAGTTTTTGAGATATCTTAATTTTACTGAGCGAATGTATGCAATCATGATATCGAAAAAACACACTGTACTACTATCCATGCTTTTCGGAGAGGCAGAAAAAACTTTTTGTTCGCAATCGTTTTCAAAGCTAATAATTATGATAATACAAGTTAATTAAATAAAATTCGTCGTAATTTCAGTTCGTTTACATAACCCGTTTGGTAGAAATCGATGTTTTTAGTAGAATTTTGGTACATTATAGAAAAATTGGCATATCTTCGAAACTAGAACGAATTTTTACAATCTGCTTTTTGTGTATGATAGGTAACAGTATAGCCTATCATACGCAATTTACAGATTGTAAATATTCAATCTAGTTTTTGAGATATCTTAATTTTACTGAGCGAATGTATGCAATCAGGATATCGAAAAAACACACTGTACTACTATCCATGCTTTTCGGAGAGGCAGAAAAAACTTTTTGTTCGCAATCGTTTTCAAAGCTAATAATTATGATAATACAAGTTAATTAAATAAAATTCGTCGTAATTTCAGTTCGTTTACATAACCCGTTTGGTAGAAATCGATGTTTTTAGTAGGATTTTGGTACATTATAGAAAAATTGGCATATCTTCGAAACTAGAACGAATTTTTACAATCTGCTTTTTGTGTATGATAGGTAACAGTATAGCCTATCATACGCAATTTACAGATTGTAAATATTCAATCTAGTTTTTGAGATATCTTAATTTTACTGAGCGAATGTATGCAATCAGGATATCGAAAAAACACACTGTACTACTATCCATGCTTTTCGGAGAGGCAGAAAAAACTTTTTGTTCGCAATCGTTTTCAAAGCTAATAATTATGATAATACAAGTTAATTAAATAAAATTCGTCGTAATTTCAGTTCGTTTACATAACCCGTTTGGTAGAAATCGATGTTTTTAGTAGGATTTTGGTACATTATAGAAAAATTGGCATATCTTCGAAACTAGAACGAATTTTTACAATCTGCTTTTTGTGTATGATAGGTAACAGTATAGCCAATCATACGCAATTTACAGATTGTAAATATTCAATCTAGTTTTTGAGATATCTTAATTTTACTGAGCGAATGTATGCAATCAGGATATCGAAAAAACACACTGTACTACTATCCATGCTTTTCGGAGAGGCAGAAAAAACTTTTTGTTCGCAATCGTTTTCAAAGCTAATAATTATGATAATACAAGTTAATTAAATAAAATTCGTCGTAATTTCAGTTCGTTTACATAACCCGTTTGGTAGAAATCGATGTTTTTAGTAGGATTTTGGTACATTATAGAAAAATTGGCATATCTTCGAAACTAGAACGAATTTTTACAATCTGCTTTTTGTGTATGATAGGTAACAGTATAGCCTATCATACGCAATTTACAGATTGTAAATATTCAATCTAGTTTTTGAGATATCTTAATTTTACTGAGCGAATGTATGCAATCAGGATATCGAAAAAACACACTGTACTACTATCCATGCTTTTCGGAGAGGCAGAAAAAACTTTTTGTTCGCAATCGTTTTCAAAGCTAATAATTATGATAATACAAGTTAATTAAATAAAATTCGTCGTAATTTCAGTTCGTTTACATAACCCGTTTGGTAGAAATCGATGTTTTTAGTAGGATTTTGGTACATTATAGAAAAATTGGCATATCTTCGAAACTAGAACGAATTTTTACAATCTGCTTTTTGTGTATGATAGGTAACAGTATAGCCTATCATACGCAATTTACAGATTGTAAATATTCAATCTAGTTTTTGAGATATCTTAATTTTACTGAGCGAATGTATGCAATCATGATATCGAAAAAACACACTGTACTACTATCCATGCTTTTCGGAGAGGCAGAAAAAACTTTTTGTTCGCAATCGTTTTCAAAGCTAATAATTATGATAATACAAGTTAATTAAATAAAATTCGTCGTAATTTCAGTTCGTTTACATAACCCGTTTGGTAGAAATCGATGTTTTTAGTAGGATTTTGGTACATTATAGAAAAATTGGCATATCTTCGAAACTAGAACGAATTTTTACAATCTGCTTTTTGTGTATGATAGGTAACAGTATAGCCTATCATACGCAATTTACAGATTGTAAATATTCAATCTAGTTTTTGAGATATCTTAATTTTACTGAGCGAATGTATGCAATCAGGATATCGAAAAAACACACTGTACTACAATCCATGCTTTTCGGAGAGGCAGAAAAAACTTTTTGTTCGCAATCGTTTTCAAAGCTAATAATTATGATAATACAAGTTAATTAAATAAAATTCGTCGTAATTTCAGTTCGTTTACATAACCCGTTTGGTAGAAATCGATGTTTTTAGTAGGATTTTGGTACATTATAGAAAAATTGGCATATCTTCGAAACTAGAACGAATTTTTACAATCTGCTTTTTGTGTATGATAGGTAACAGTATAGCCAATCATACGCAATTTACAGATTGTAAATATTCAATCTAGTTTTTGAGATATCTTAATTTTACTGAGCGAATGTATGCAATCAGGATATCGAAAAAACACACTGTACTACTATCCATGCTTTTCGGAGAGGCAGAAAAAACTTTTTGTTCGCAATCGTTTTCAAAGCTAATAATTATGATAATACAAGTTAATTAAATAAAATTCGTCGTAATTTCAGTTCGTTTACATAACCCGTTTGGTAGAAATCGATGTTTTTAGTAGGATTTTGGTACATTATAGAAAAATTGGCATATCTTCGAAACTAGAACGAATTTTTACAATCTGCTTTTTGTGTATGATAGGTAACAGTATAGCCTATCATACGCAATTTACAGATTGTAAATATTCAATCTAGTTTTTGAGATATCTTAATTTTACTGAGCGAATGTATGCAATCAGGATATCGAAAAAACACACTGTACTACTATCCATGCTTTTCGGAGAGGCAGAAAAAACTTTTTGTTCGCAATCGTTTTCAAAGCTAATAATTATGATAATACAAGTTAATTAAATAAAATTCGTCGTAATTTCAGTTCGTTTACATAACCCGTTTGGTAGAAATCGATGTTTTTAGTAGGATTTTGGTACATTATAGAAAAATTGGCATATCTTCGAAACTAGAACGAATTTTTACAATCTGCTTTTTGTGTATGATAGGTAACAGTATAGCCTATCATACGCAATTTACAGATTGTAAATATTCAATCTAGTTTTTGAGATATCTTAATTTTACTGAGCGAATGTATGCAATCAGGATATCGAAAAAACACACTGTACTACTATCCATGCTTTTCGGAGAGGCAGAAAAAACTTTTTGTTCGCAATCGTTTTCAAAGCTAATAATTATGATAATACAAGTTAATTAAATAAAATTCGTCGTAATTTCAGTTCGTTTACATAACCCGTTTGGTAGAAATCGATGTTTTTAGTAGGATTTTGGTACATTATAGAAAAATTGGCATATCTTCGAAACTAGAACGAATTTTTACAATCTGCTTTTTGTGTATGATAGGTAACAGTATAGCCTATCATACGCAATTTACAGATTGTAAATATTCAATCTAGTTTTTGAGATATCTTAATTTTACTGAGCGAATGTATGCAATCAGGATATCGAAAAAACACACTGTACTACTATCCATGCTTTTCGGAGAGGCAGAAAAAACTTTTTGTTCGCAATCGTTTTCAAAGCTAATAATTATGATAATACAAGTTAATTAAATAAAATTCGTCGTAATTTCAGTTCGTTTACATAACCCGTTTGGTAGAAATCGATGTTTTTAGTAGGATTTTGGTACATTATAGAAAAATTGGCATATCTTCGAAACTAGAACGAATTTTTACAATCTGCTTTTTGTGTATGATAGGTAACAGTATAGCCTATCATACGCAATTTACAGATTGTAAATATTCAATCTAGTTTTTGAGATATCTTAATTTTACTGAGCGAATGTATGCAATCATGATATCGAAAAAACACACTGTACTACTATCCATGCTTTTCGGAGAGGCAGAAAAAACTTTTTGTTCGCAATCGTTTTCAAAGCTAATAATTATGATAATACAAGTTAATTAAATAAAATTCGTCGTAATTTCAGTTCGTTTACATAACCCGTTTGGTAGAAATCGATGTTTTTAGTAGGATTTTGGTACATTATAGAAAAATTGGCATATCTTCGAAACTAGAACGAATTTTTACAATCTGCTTTTTGTGTATGATAGGTAACAGTATAGCCTATCATACGCAATTTACAGATTGTAAATATTCAATCTAGTTTTTGAGATATCTTAATTTTACTGAGCGAATGTATGCAATCAGGATATCGAAAAAACACACTGTACTACAATCCATGCTTTTCGGAGAGGCAGAAAAAACTTTTTGTTCGCAATCGTTTTCAAAGCTAATAATTATGATAATACAAGTTAATTAAATAAAATTCGTCGTAATTTCAGTTCGTTTACATAACCCGTTTGGTAGAAATCGATGTTTTTAGTAGGATTTTGGTACATTATAGAAAAATTGGCATATCTTCGAAACTAGAACGAATTTTTACAATCTGCTTTTTGTGTATGATAGGTAACAGTATAGCCTATCATACGCAATTTACAGATTGTAAATATTCAATCTAGTTTTTGAGATATCTTAATTTTACTGAGCGAATGTATGCAATCAGGATATCGAAAAAACACACTGTACTACTATCCATGCTTTTCGGAGAGGCAGAAAAAACTTTTTGTTCGCAATCGTTTTCAAAGCTAATAATTATGATAATACAAGTTAATTAAATAAAATTCGTCGTAATTTCAGTTCGTTTACATAACCCGTTTGGTAGAAATCGATGTTTTTAGTAGGATTTTGGTACATTATAGAAAAATTGGCATATCTTCGAAACTAGAACGAATTTTTACAATCTGCTTTTTGTGTATGATAGGTAACAGTATAGCCTATCATACGCAATTTACAGATTGTAAATATTCAATCTAGTTTTTGAGATATCTTAATTTTACTGAGCGAATGTATGCAATCAGGATATCGAAAAAACACACTGTACTACTATCCATGCTTTTCGGAGAGGCAGAAAAAACTTTTTGTTCGCAATCGTTTTCAAAGCTAATAATTATGATAATACAAGTTAATTAAATAAAATTCGTCGTAATTTCAGTTCGTTTACATAACCCGTTTGGTAGAAATCGATGTTTTTAGTAGGATTTTGGTACATTATAGAAAAATTGGCATATCTTCGAAACTAGAACGAATTTTTACAATCTGCTTTTTGTGTATGATAGGTAACAGTATAGCCTATCATACGCAATTTACAGATTGTAAATATTCAATCTAGTTTTTGAGATATCTTAATTTTACTGAGCGAATGTATGCAATCAGGATATCGAAAAAACACACTGTACTACTATCCATGCTTTTCGGAGAGGCAGAAAAAACTTTTTGTTCGCAATCGTTTTCAAAGCTAATAATTATGATAATACAAGTTAATTAAATAAAATTCGTCGTAATTTCAGTTCGTTTACATAACCCGTTTGGTAGAAATCGATGTTTTTAGTAGGATTTTGGTACATTATAGAAAAATTGGCATATCTTCGAAACTAGAACGAATTTTTACAATCTGCTTTTTGTGTATGATAGGTAACAGTATAGCCTATCATACGCAATTTACAGATTGTAAATATTCAATCTAGTTTTTGAGATATCTTAATTTTACTGAGCGAATGTATGCAATCAGGATATCGAAAAAACACACTGTACTACTATCCATGCTTTTCGGAGAGGCAGAAAAAACTTTTTGTTCGCAATCGTTTTCAAAGCTAATAATTATGATAATACAAGTTAATTAAATAAAATTCGTCGTAATTTCAGTTCGTTTACATAACCCGTTTGGTAGAAATCGATGTTTTTAGTAGGATTTTGGTACATTATAGAAAAATTGGCATATCTTCGAAACTAGAACGAATTTTTACAATCTGCTTTTTGTGTATGATAGGTAACAGTATAGCCTATCATACGCAATTTACAGATTGTAAATATTCAATCTAGTTTTTGAGATATCTTAATTTTACTGAGCGAATGTATGCAATCAGGATATCGAAAAAACACACTGTACTACTATCCATGCTTTTCGGAGAGGCAGAAAAAACTTTTTGTTCGCAATCGTTTTCAAAGCTAATAATTATGATAATACAAGTTAATTAAATAAAATTCGTCGTAATTTCATTTCGTTTACATAACTCGTTTGGTAGAAATCGATGTTTTTAGTAGGATTTTGGTACATTATAGAAAAATTGGCATATCTTCGAAACTAGAACGAATTTTTACAATCTGCTTTTTGTGTATGATAGGTAACAGTATAGCCTATCATACGCAATTTACAGATTGTAAATATTCAATCTAGTTTTTGAGATATCTTAATTTTACTGAGCGAATGTATGCAATCAGGATATCGAAAAAACACACTGTACTACTATCCATGCTTTTCGGAGAGGCAGAAAAAACTTTTTGTTCGCAATCGTTTTCAAAGCTAATAATTATGATAATACAAGTTAATTAAATAAAATTCGTCGTAATTTCAGTTCGTTTACATAACCCGTTTGGTAGAAATCGATGTTTTTAGTAGGATTTTGGTACATTATAGAAAAATTGGCATATCTTCGAAACTAGAACGAATTTTTACAATCTGCTTTTTGTGTATGATAGGTAACAGTATAGCCTATCATACGCAATTTACAGATTGTAAATATTCAATCTAGTTTTTGAGATATCTTAATTTTACTGAGCGAATGTATGCAATCAGGATATCGAAAAAACACACTGTACTACTATCCATGCTTTTCGGAGAGGCAGAAAAAACTTTTTGTTCGCAATCGTTTTCAAAGCTAATAATTATGATAATACAAGTTAATTAAATAAAATTCGTCGTAATTTCATTTCGTTTACATAACTCGTTTGGTAGAAATCGATGTTTTTAGTAGGATTTTGGTACATTATAGAAAAATTGGCATATCTTCGAAACTAGAACGAATTTGTACAATCTGCTTTTTGTGTATGATAGGTAACAGTATAGCCTATCATACGCAATTTACAGATTGTAAATATTCAATCTAGTTTTTGAGATATCTTAATTTTACTGAGCGAATGTATGCAATCAGGATATCGAAAAAACACACTGTACTACTATCCATGCTTTTCGGAGAGGCAGAAAAAACTTTTTGTTCGCAATCGTTTTCAAAGCTAATAATTATGATAATACAAGTTAATTAAATAAAATTCGTCGTAATTTCAGTTCGTTTACATAACCCGTTTGGTAGAAATCGATGTTTTTAGTAGGATTTTGGTACATTATAGAAAAATTGGCATATCTTCGAAACTAGAACGAATTTTTACAATCTGCTTTTTGTGTATGATAGGTAACAGTATAGCCTATCATACGCAATTTACAGATTGTAAATATTCAATCTAGTTTTTGAGATATCTTAATTTTACTGAGCGAATGTATGCAATCAGGATATCGAAAAAACACACTGTACTACTATCCATGCTTTTCGGAGAGGCAGAAAAAACTTTTTGTTCGCAATCGTTTTCAAAGCTAATAATTATGATAATACAAGTTAATTAAATAAAATTCGTCGTAATTTCATTTCGTTTACATAACTCGTTTGGTAGAAATCGATGTTTTTAGTAGGATTTTGGTACATTATAGAAAAATTGGCATATCTTCGAAACTAGAACGAATTTTTACAATCTGCTTTTTGTGTATGATAGGTAACAGTATAGCCTATCATACGCAATTTACAGATTGTAAATATTCAATCTAGTTTTTGAGATATCTTAATTTTACTGAGCGAATGTATGCAATCAGGATATCGAAAAAACACACTGTACTACTATCCATGCTTTTCGGAGAGGCAGAAAAAACTTTTTGTTCGCAATCGTTTTCAAAGCTAATAATTATGATAATACAAGTTAATTAAATAAAATTCGTCGTAATTTCAGTTCGTTTACATAACCCGTTTGGTAGAAATCGATGTTTTTAGTAGGATTTTGGTACATTATAGAAAAATTGGCATATCTTCGAAACTAGAACGAATTTTTACAATCTGCTTTTTGTGTATGATAGGTAACAGTATAGCCTATCATACGCAATTTACAGATTGTAAATATTCAATCTAGTTTTTGAGATATCTTAATTTTACTGAGCGAATGTATGCAATCAGGATATCGAAAAAACACACTGTACTACTATCCATGCTTTTCGGAGAGGCAGAAAAAACTTTTTGTTCGCAATCGTTTTCAAAGCTAATAATTATGATAATACAAGTTAATTAAATAAAATTCGTCGTAATTTCAGTTCGTTTACATAACTCGTTTGGTAGAAATCGATGTTTTTAGTAGGATTTTGGTACATTATAGAAAAATTGGCATATCTTCGAAACTAGAACGAATTTTTACAATCTGCTTTTTGTGTATGATAGGTAACAGTATAGCCTATCATACGCAATTTACAGATTGTAAATATTCAATCTAGTTTTTGAGATATCTTAATTTTACTGAGCGAATGTATGCAATCAGGATATCGAAAAAACACACTGTACTACTATCCATGCTTTTCGGAGAGGCAGAAAAAACTTTTTGTTCGCAATCGTTTTCAAAGCTAATAATTATGATAATACAAGTTAATTAAATAAAATTCGTCGTAATTTCATTTCGTTTACATAACTCGTTTGGTAGAAATCGATGTTTTTAGTAGGATTTTGGTACATTATAGAAAAATTGGCATATCTTCGAAACTAGAACGAATTTGTACAATCTGCTTTTTGTGTATGATAGGTAACAGTATAGCCTATCATACGCAATTTACAGATTGTAAATATTCAATCTAGTTTTTGAGATATCTTAATTTTACTGAGCGAATGTATGCAATCAGGATATCGAAAAAACACACTGTACTACTATCCATGCTTTTCGGAGAGGCAGAAAAAACTTTTTGTTCGCAATCGTTTTCAAAGCTAATAATTATGATAATACAAGTTAATTAAATAAAATTCGTCGTAATTTCAGTTCGTTTACATAACCCGTTTGGTAGAAATCGATGTTTTTAGTAGGATTTTGGTACATTATAGAAAAATTGGCATATCTTCGAAACTAGAACGAATTTTTACAATCTGCTTTTTGTGTATGATAGGTAACAGTATAGCCTATCATACGCAATTTACAGATTGTAAATATTCAATCTAGTTTTTGAGATATCTTAATTTTACTGAGCGAATGTATGCAATCAGGATATCGAAAAAACACACTGTACTACTATCCATGCTTTTCGGAGAGGCAGAAAAAACTTTTTGTTCGCAATCGTTTTCAAAGCTAATAATTATGATAATACAAGTTAATTAAATAAAATTCGTCGTAATTTCATTTCGTTTACATAACTCGTTTGGTAGAAATCGATGTTTTTAGTAGGATTTTGGTACATTATAGAAAAATTGGCATATCTTCGAAACTAGAACGAATTTTTACAATCTGCTTTTTGTGTATGATAGGTAACAGTATAGCCTATCATACGCAATTTACAGATTGTAAATATTCAATCTAGTTTTTGAGATATCTTAATTTTACTGAGCGAATGTATGCAATCAGGATATCGAAAAAACACACTGTACTACTATCCATGCTTTTCGGAGAGGCAGAAAAAACTTTTTGTTCGCAATCGTTTTCAAAGCTAATAATTATGATAATACAAGTTAATTAAATAAAATTCGTCGTAATTTCAGTTCGTTTACATAACCCGTTTGGTAGAAATCGATGTTTTTAGTAGGATTTTGGTACATTATAGAAAAATTGGCATATCTTCGAAACTAGAACGAATTTTTACAATCTGCTTTTTGTGTATGATAGGTAACAGTATAGCCTATCATACGCAATTTACAGATTGTAAATATTCAATCTAGTTTTTGAGATATCTTAATTTTACTGAGCGAATGTATGCAATCAGGATATCGAAAAAACACACTGTACTACTATCCATGCTTTTCGGAGAGGCAGAAAAAACTTTTTGTTCGCAATCGTTTTCAAAGCTAATAATTATGATAATACAAGTTAATTAAATAAAATTCGTCGTAATTTCAGTTCGTTTACATAACTCGTTTGGTAGAAATCGATGTTTTTAGTAGGATTTTGGTACATTATAGAAAAATTGGCATATCTTCGAAACTAGAACGAATTTTTACAATCTGCTTTTTGTGTATGATAGGTAACAGTATAGCCTATCATACGCAATTTACAGATTGTAAATATTCAATCTAGTTTTTGAGATATCTTAATTTTACTGAGCGAATGTATGCAATCAGGATATCGAAAAAACACACTGTACTACTATCCATGCTTTTCGGAGAGGCAGAAAAAACTTTTTGTTCGCAATCGTTTTCAAAGCTAATAATTATGATAATACAAGTTAATTAAATAAAATTCGTCGTAATTTCATTTCGTTTACATAACTCGTTTGGTAGAAATCGATGTTTTTAGTAGGATTTTGGTACATTATAGAAAAATTGGCATATCTTCGAAACTAGAACGAATTTTTACAATCTGCTTTTTGTGTATGATAGGTAACAGTATAGCCTATCATACGCAATTTACAGATTGTAAATATTCAATCTAGTTTTTGAGATATCTTAATTTTACTGAGCGAATGTATGCAATCAGGATATCGAAAAAACACACTGTACTACTATCCATGCTTTTCGGAGAGGCAGAAAAAACTTTTTGTTCGCAATCGTTTTCAAAGCTAATAATTATGATAATACAAGTTAATTAAATAAAATTCGTCGTAATTTCAGTTCGTTTACATAACCCGTTTGGTAGAAATCGATGTTTTTAGTAGGATTTTGGTACATTATAGAAAAATTGGCATATCTTCGAAACTAGAACGAATTTTTACAATCTGCTTTTTGTGTATGATAGGTAACAGTATAGCCTATCATACGCAATTTACAGATTGTAAATATTCAATCTAGTTTTTGAGATATCTTAATTTTACTGAGCGAATGTATGCAATCAGGATATCGAAAAAACACACTGTACTACTATCCATGCTTTTCGGAGAGGCAGAAAAAACTTTTTGTTCGCAATCGTTTTCAAAGCTAATAATTATGATAATACAAGTTAATTAAATAAAATTCGTCGTAATTTCATTTCGTTTACATAACCCGTTTGGTAGAAATCGATGTTTTTAGTAGGATTTTGGTACATTATAGAAAAATTGGCATATCTTCGAAACTAGAACGAATTTTTACAATCTGCTTTTTGTGTATGATAGGTAACAGTATAGCCTATCATACGCAATTTACAGATTGTAAATATTCAATCTAGTTTTTGAGATATCTTAATTTTACTGAGCGAATGTATGCAATCAGGATATCGAAAAAACACACTGTACTACTATCCATGCTTTTCGGAGAGGCAGAAAAAACTTTTTGTTCGCAATCGTTTTCAAAGCTAATAATTATGATAATACAAGTTAATTAAATAAAATTCGTCGTAATTTCATTTCGTTTACATAACCCGTTTGGTAGAAATCGATGTTTTTAGTAGGATTTTGGTACATTATAGAAAAATTGGCATATCTTCGAAACTAGAACGAATTTTTACAATCTGCTTTTTGTGTATGATAGGTAACAGTATAGCCTATCATACGCAATTTACAGATTGTAAATATTCAATCTAGTTTTTGAGATATCTTAATTTTACTGAGCGAATGTATGCAATCAGGATATCGAAAAAACACACTGTACTACTATCCATGCTTTTCGGAGAGGCAGAAAAAACTTTTTGTTCGCAATCGTTTTCAAAGCTAATAATTATGATAATACAAGTTAATTAAATAAAATTCGTCGTAATTTCATTTCGTTTACATAACCCGTTTGGTAGAAATCGATGTTTTTAGTAGGATTTTGGTACATTATAGAAAAATTGGCATATCTTCGAAACTAGAACGAATTTTCACAATCTGCTTTTTGTGTATGATAGGTAACAGTATAGCCTATCATACGCAATTTACAGATTGTAAATATTCAATCTAGTTTTTGAGATATCTTAATTTTACTGAGCGAATGTATGCAATCAGGATATCGAAAAAACACACTGTACTACTATCCATGCTTTTCGGAGAGGCAGAAAAAACTTTTTGTTCGCAATCGTTTTCAAAGCTAATAATTATGATAATACAAGTTAATTAAATAAAATTCGTCGTAATTTCATTTCGTTTACATAACCCGTTTGGTAGAAATCGATGTTTTTAGTAGGATTTTGGTACATTATAGAAAAATTGGCATATCTTCGAAACTAGAACGAATTTTCACAATCTGCTTTTTGTGTATGATAGGTAACAGTATAGCCTATCATACGCAATTTACAGATTGTAAATATTCAATCTAGTTTTTGAGATATCTTAATTTTACTGAGCGAATGTATGCAATCAGGATATCGAAAAAACACACTGTACTACTATCCATGCTTTTCGGAGAGGCAGAAAAAACTTTTTGTTCGCAATCGTTTTCAAAGCTAATAATTATGATAATACAAGTTAATTAAATAAAATTCGTCGTAATTTCATTTCGTTTACATAACCCGTTTGGTAGAAATCGATGTTTTTAGTAGGATTTTGGTACATTATAGAAAAATTGGCATATCTTCGAAACTAGAACGAATTTTTACAATCTGCTTTTTGTGTATGATAGGTAACAGTATAGCCTATCATACGCAATTTACAGATTGTAAATATTCAATCTAGTTTTTGAGATATCTTAATTTTACTGAGCGAATGTATGCAATCAGGATATCGAAAAAACACACTGTACTACTATCCATGCTTTTCGGAGAGGCAGAAAAAACTTTTTGTTCGCAATCGTTTTCAAAGCTAATAATTATGATAATACAAGTTAATTAAATAAAATTCGTCGTAATTTCATTTCGTTTACATAACCCGTTTGGTAGAAATCGATGTTTTTAGTAGGATTTTGGTACATTATAGAAAAATTGACATATCTTCGAAACTAGAACGAATTTTTACAATCTGCTTTTTGTGTATGATAGGTAACAGTATAGCCTATCATACGCAATTTACAGATTGTAAATATTCAATCTAGTTTTTGAGATATCTTAATTTTACTGAGCGAATGTATGCAATCAGGATATCGAAAAAACACACTGTACTACTATCCATGCTTTTCGGAGAGGCAGAAAAAACTTTTTGTTCGCAATCGTTTTCAAAGCTAATAATTATGATAATACAAGTTAATTAAATAAAATTCGTCGTAATTTCATTTCGTTTACATAACCCGTTTGGTAGAAATCGATGTTTTTAGTAGGATTTTGGTACATTATAGAAAAATTGGTATATCTTCGAAACTAGAACGAATTTTTACAATCTGCTTTTTGTGTATGATAGGTAACAGTATAGCCTATCTTACGCAATTTACAGATTGTAAATATTCAATCTAGTTTTTGAGGTATCTTAATTTTACTGAGCGAATGTATGCAATCAGGATATCGAAAAAACACACTGTACTACTATCCATGCTTTTCGGAGAGGCAGAAAAAACTTTTTGTTCGCAATCGTTTTCAAAGCTAATAATTATGATAATACAAGTTAATTAAATAAAATTCGTCGTAATTTCATTTCGTTTACATAACCCGTTTGGTAGAAATCGATGTTTTTAGTAGGATTTTGGTACATTATAGAAAAATTGGCATATCTTCGAAACTAGAACGAATTTTCACAATCTGCTTTTTGTGTATGATAGGTAACAGTATAGCCTATCATACGCAATTTACAGATTGTAAATATTCAATCTAGTTTTTGAGATATCTTAATTTTACTGAGCGAATGTATGCAATCAGGATATCGAAAAAACACACTGTACTACTATCCATGCTTTTCGGAGAGGCAGAAAAAACTTTTTGTTCGCAATCGTTTTCAAAGCTAATAATTATGATAATACAAGTTAATTAAATAAAATTCGTCGTAATTTCATTTCGTTTACATAACCCGTTTGGTAGAAATCGATGTTTTTAGTAGGATTTTGGTACATTATAGAAAAATTGGCATATCTTCGAAACTAGAACGAATTTGTACAATCTGCTTTTTGTGTATGATAGGTAACAGTATAGTCTAT